>CAUDMG010001064.1:200000-800000 GCA_958450375.1 Homarus gammarus
GTTCACCTACAACATTGTCCTTTCACTTTATATATCTATATATATATAAAACAAAGAAGTATGTCTGTGTGTTTATATGTGTGTTTGTGTTTGTGTGTCCGGACGAATATCTCGGAAATTACTTTACCGATCTGTAGTGATGATGGATGGTGTTATATGTAGTGATGAAGATAGATGGTGCAATATGTAGTAATGATGGATGATCTTATATGTAGTGATGATGGATGTTGTTATATGTAGTGATGATGGATGGTGTTATATGTAGTGATGATGGATGGTGTTACGTGCAGTGATGATGGATGATGTTATATGTAGTGATGATGGATGGTGTTATATGTAGTGATGATGGATGGTGTTATATGTAGTGATGAATAGACGATAAAATAATAACAGTTTAATGCTAAAAAAATATACTTTGCTGTACCGTTGTAGTGAAAAACATGGTGGAACCTACAAGTCCTACATACACCGCTAATGAACTATTGATGGAAGAAGAAGTTTTGGGGACTGAACTGTGAGACAATGTGGAGCCTCCAGGAGGGTGGCGTCCTACCGTGACCTAGCGAATGAGCCGCCCTTCTCTTTGTGGGTGGGTTTGTTTGTTTGCGTGTTCGCACGAGAATCTCGGAAACTACTTTACCGATCTATAGTGATGATGGAAGGTGTTATATGTAGTGATGATGAATGGTGTTATATGTAGTGATGATGGATGATGTTATATGCAGTGATGATGGGTGTTGTTATATGTAGTGATGATGGATGGTGTTATATGTAGTGATGATGGATGGTGTTATATGTAGTGATGATGGATGATGTTTTATGTAGTGATGATGGATGATGTTATATGTAGTCATGATGGGTGTTGTTATATGTAGTGATGATCGATGGTGTTATATGCAGTGATGATGGGCGTTGTTATATGTAGTGATGATGGATGGTGTTATATGTAGTGATGATGGATGGTGTTATATGTAGTGATGATGGATGATATTATATGTATTGATGATGGATGTTGTTATATGTAGTGATGATGGATGGTGTTATATGTAGTGATGATTAGACGATAAAATAATAACAGTTTAATGCTAAAAAAATATACTTTGCTGTCCCGTTGTAGTGAAAAACATGGTGGAACTTATATACGCCGTTAATGAACTATTGATGGAAGAAGAAGTTTTGGTGACTGAACTGTGAGACAATGTGGAGCTTCCTGGAGGGTGGCGTCCTACCGTTGCCTAGCGGATGAGCCGCCCGGAGGGCGGCGATTCTGCTAGTACGTACATAGATATTTTGGGTAAATAAATACTTCACTTCTTAGCTCTTGTATTATAAATATTTATGCTAATACAAATACTAATATTAATGCTACTAGTAATATTATAAAGTTAAGGTGCAGTATAATTCGTACTTTAAGTACATCAATGTAAAAGGGACGTGGTGGTAGGGCTGAGTTGGTCAGGTCTGATCACAGGTAATCCTACTTTTTCCGGCTTCCCTAGGGAGGTGGTGGTTGGGTGGAGTCGTCCAGGTCTGACTGTAGCTGTCCCTGACCAACGCTGGCACTGCTGCAATCTGCGTGATAAATAAAATTAATAAAATTTAATAATTATTGGTTCTTCCTGATATATAAAAAGCAATAAAATTAACTTTTAATGGTTAAAAATAAGTAAATAAAAGCGTGAAAAGACCTACATGTAATTATGTAACATTTGAAGTTGTTCATATCTTGATAAGAATATTTAATTTAGTCAGTGTGATGAATGCCAGTGTTGATGATTGCTCACCAGACCATTGAAGTTAGGTGTTGCCTCCGTTGATGCAACGAAAAGTACTTGTTCAAGGTGATCACCAGTCCTTGCAGATCGAAGTGTTGATTTATTCATCTTCATTACCGAAAATGTCTGCTCACAAATATATGTAGATCCAAGCAGCACAAGCATTCTTTGGGCTTGGGCCCTTAGTTTTGGAAATGCACAATCATTAAGGGAGGCTTAGAATTTGGGAAGAGGCACTGATTTCATCTGCTCAGAAAGCAGAGGATCACATTGCAGGTCAATAAGCTCGAGTTGTAGGTCAAAAGGGGCTTTGTCAACATCAAATAAGAAGGGAGAAAACACCAAAGACAGGTCAATTTCAATTAATTTTAAATCCTGGAATCGGCGTGAAAATTCGGCATGCAAGTCAAGTAGCTGCAATGCGTACTTCTGTACATTTTGATCACAAGCTGCAATCTGTTGTAAGGCTGCAAAGTGAGCAAACTGTTTGTTTGTTATCTGACGAGACAAAAGAAGTAATTTCTTCATAAAAGCCTTGACAATGTGGTATAAATCACTTGCAAAAGCCCCCTTCCCTTGTAGCTTTGAATTCAGGTTATTCATATGATCCATGATATCAACAGCAAATGCAAAATCGGAGACACATTTCTCATCATTCAACTGCGGGAAATCTATAACTTTCTACTTCATGTCCAAAAATAAGCCAATCTCTTATTTCAGTTCCCAAACTCTTTTCAGGATTTTTCTCAAACTAAGCCACCTCACATTTGTGTGATACAAAACATCCGTATGATTAGATGCCAAGTTTTCAGGCAGTGTTATAAACTGTGTGTGATTTAATCCTCTTGCTTGAATGTAATTAACCACTTTTATAGCTGTGTCCGCGACATGGCTTAAATATAAAACACTCTTACAAAGGACTTCTTGATGAATAATGCACCGTAGAAAGACAATATTATGTTTTGCATTTGTTTCTCTGACTTGATCTTGAATTTTTTCAGCAATCCAACATTTTTTTTATGTCACAATTGGCCTTCCATCAGTGGTCACATTTATCAGATTTTCCACTCTACTCTTAATTTCAAAATGCAGCCATTTACTGTCACCAATAAGTCTTCTCCAGTTGTTGTTCCTTTCAGTGGCTGAATTGATGCCAATTCTTCTGTGATCTCAAAATTTTTGGTGATGCCTCGAATGAAAATTAACAACGGCGCTGTGTCTTTGACATCACAACTTTCATCAAGTGCCAGTGAATAGTATTCAAAATTCCTTACATTCTCTTTAAACTGCAAATACATGTTCTCAGCGATGTCCTCTACACGTCTTACAATTGTCCGCTTTGATAAACTTACTTTCTCAAACTGGTTTTCGTGTCTGGACATAAAATAGAGGCAGAATCAACATACTTTCCTTTATAAATTCTCCTACAGAGAATTGCTTGCTGCTTTTGGTAATTTTGTGAGGAATCACATAACTCACTCTTGTAATATCATCCTGGAATGCAAGTTGTTTTTTGAAAATACTTTTCTGTTGTTGTAATTGAGCAACCATCTCGTTAGCTTTCTTCCTCTTTTCGTCATCATTTTTTTTATATATATATTCACTAGAGTGCTTGGTCTCATAATGACGATTTAAGTTGTAATTCTCTAGCACTGCCACACTTTCTTCGTAAATTAAACACACTGCTTTTCCATGCACGTTGGTAAAACATATTTAGAAGTCCATTCCTTGTTGGATGCTCGACGCTCTGCTTCAGCTTTCCTCTTCTTAGATTCACTCATTTTCCCTAAAAATTGTGGGTTGGGGGTAACAACACATAAGTCCAAATTCTGCAAAACTACAGTAACGTCCTTTAGGTGAGAATCATAGAGAAAACTGAGCTTCTCTAGTGCTGGTGCTGGACGCCCAGGTCAGTGTGGGACACAATATTGAGGTGTGGGTATGGCCGTCCAGGTCATATGGTCAAGAATGGGTTTCTCAGGTTAAGGTTTACTGACCTCCCTTTGCCTAATCTCTAAGGATAACCATACTTGGGGTATTCAAAAGACCAGGTCAGCAATGCAATGCAATGGCGGGCCACAGTAATAATCTGGAGGGTCAAAATTGACCTGGGGCAGTATCCTGCTCACCCCTGTAACGATTACATTTATAATAAAAATACATAAAAGGAAAACTCAAATAGTTAAATGGCACTTTAAGGATGGGGTGTGTTGCGGATCTCCATAAGACCACTGTCGAAGTCTTTATCGTCAAGGATACCGTTGGTAGTAGTTTTCATTATAAGGTGTTTTACTTGCTTAACACAAGCTTTGGCATGACCATTCGATTGCGGGTAATGTGGCGACGAGATGCCATGATTGACTTCCCACCTCTTGAAATAAGACCTGAATTCCGAGCTTGAAAATTGGGGTCCACCATCAGAACGGAGGCGAACAGGAACCCTAACATTCACGAAAAAGCTCCGTAGTAACTTAATAGTACTGCTTGTGGTGGCGTCTCTTCCGTATTTCCCAATCTGCGGCCACCCAGAAATCTTATCTGCGTAAATCAGGTAGTTCTTGCCAGCGTACGAGAAAAGGTCCGTAGAGGCGTCTTCAGAAGGCCTGGATGGGGGCGGGTCCCACATCAGAGGCTTCTTGACTTGGGATGGGAGGAGGGCTTGGCATGTGTTACATGACTGTGCAGTACAGTGTTCACCATGTCACTTGTGATGTCCGGCCACCATACTGTCTGGCGGGCTCTGCATTTAGTAGCTTCTATTCCTCGGTGGAAGTCATGGAGTCGGTAAAGAACAATACGGCGGGCTGCAGCAGGGATGATAATTCGAGCACCGTGCAGTACTAGTCCCTCATCTATGGAAAGGCTGTCCCAAATTATCCCCAAATCCCACAAGGCTTGAGGTACCTTCTTCCTATCCATAGGGAACCCCGAAGTTACTGCATCATAATGATGTTGGTAAGTGTCATCCTCAGCAGCATCCTTACGTAGGTCATCGATGAGTGGGTCTCTGAGATGGTCGCGAGATGCGATGACACTTCCAATACTCGGGCCAACACACAACTACGGATGCAGTGGGTAACGTCATCTTCTGCAACAAGGTCAGCTGGTGAGGGGTCGTCAACTGGTGCACAGGAGAGCGCCATACCGCCTTGTAGGTAAACTGCGCTATTTTTTTCCTTTAGACGCTGCAAGCACAGGTTCTCCACAGCGTCGAGTGTGTATTCATTGGTAATGGGCACAAGGGACTTGTGGTCAATGACTTGAGTAAAGTGAGGTAGTCCGAGCAGAAACATTCAACATTTACGCATTGCCCATACTGCTGCGACTAGCTTAATTTCCTAAACAGCGTGTCGTGTTTCTGCATCACTGAAAAAACGGGAGAAGCACTGGACCAGCCTCCACTTCTCACCGTTTTGTTGCAGGAGAGTGTATCCAAGTCCTTTGAGGAGGGAAGTATCGGTAACACCGGGTCAAAGTGGGCGAGTACTAGGGTCGTGGAAGGAGCCTGCTTCACAGCTTGGAAAGATTACTGGTGTTCAGGTGTCCACACAAATTCGTACTTTGGGCTGAGTAGTGTGCGTAGTTATCAGCAGCCGAAGCAATGCTTGGTGTGAAGTCTGCCAATTGGTTTACTAGGCCTAAAAAAGACCTAAGGTCTGTGATGTTGGTAGGAACAGGAAAGTCTGCGATCGCCTTGATTTTCTCACTGTCTGGTCTTACTCCACCAGCTGATACTTCAAAACCACAGAATTGTACCGATTTGTTAGCAAACACAAATTTGCCGCGATTCATGGTAATTTCGTGTTTGTTACACCGTAGCAAAATCTCCCTGATCCGCTGGACGTGTTCTCCGTTGCTAGAATCCCAAACGAGGATATCATCGACCACCTTCAGGCATTTACCAACGTTAGCGAGTGCTATGTCACCTCGTCTGCAAAATTCATCTACCGTGGAAACGAAGCCCATGGGACCTCGGAGGAACTTGTAGCTTCCCCCCATGGAGTGATGAATGTCGTCATTGGCTGTGTCTCCTCCGCTAGTGGTATCTGCCAGTAGCCCAGCATGGCATCCATTGTAGAAAAGAACCTTGAGCCTGAGGTTACTTCCATGGCAGCATTTACGTGGAGTAGGGGTAGGATGGGTTGGGCGAAATACCTGCTGGTTTAATTTCATAAGATTACAGTGATGTGGACACCACCATTTTTCTTGGGGATAACCTCGCTCTCCAGTGGTTTGGTGATCCCCTGCCGCACCATACTATCCAGCATCGCTGTTGTGTCTGATCGCCATGCCAGAGGAATTGCCCGAGGGGCATGACAAGCGAAGTGTTTGACAATCTCCTGGAGATGGATTTTCATCGGTGGACCCCGCATAGCTTGCAGCTCCGCACCCGCATGGAAGTCCTCAGGTTCTACGAGAACGTCCTTCAACTCCTCCAAGATTTGCTTGTAGTCTACTGTCCTCTGCTCGTCTCTTAACATGTCCATAATGCCGATTGTTAAGTGTTGACGATGGAGCTTGTTTATCTACCTTGGGTAATCTTGGGGAATTGTGTGTGGAGTGCTTGGGCATCGTACCATGAAAAAAGGGCGTCATCTATCTCCTTGAATACGTCAATAGTGGTGTCTAGAGAGACGTCTTCAAGGGTTATGGTTTCTGTGAACGAGCCCAAAGGAGTCAACTTGTTACTATTGGCTACAAAATCCTCCTCGTCGTGTGAAGGACAACTGACTGACGAACGACTAGTGACAGGGGGAAAGAAGGTTCAGGGGAAGGATAAAGGGATGATGAAGTGAGTTTTAGAAGAAGAGGAAAGGTGCGGTGGCTTAAACACTGCTTGCGTGAATAGGGGTAGGGGTCGGGCCGGCACCGGGCCAAGCTTAGGTGCTCTGGTTGTCGTCAGATGAAGCGGAGGAAGAACCACCCTGCCACGGCGGCGGCGCAAGCCTAGAAGCACAAGGGGGAGGGCGGCACAGACACTACTCACTCAAAGAAAAACAAGGAAGGGGAAACAGAATGTACCTGTAGGTTAGTTGTAAAGTTGTTTGGAATAAGGTAAAGGTAAAGTCTTTGAGCTATGTCAAAGAGGAACGGAGCGAGTTGGAGGAAGAGTTTTGAATCTTTGAGCTTGAAATGTCAAAGTATTCGTAGCAAGGAAGGATGAGCGTATCGTAGGAGAGTTTTTAGTAATAGCAGGAGACAGATTTGAGCTCTTTTGTCAAATTATGAACGGATATTAAGAGGGGTTTTTTATGACTGTATGTTAGGTTTTGTTTGGGGGTTTTGTTGTGTATAGAGGTTGGTTGGTTTTAATTTGAGGGCTGGGCATTTGGGGTCGGTAAGTTGACTTGTGGAGTGATAATTTTTGCTTAGGGAGGAGTTGTTGAGTTAGGTTGTTTTTATTGAAAGGGGTTGTCACTGAGGATGGGTATGCTTGGGTTGCTTTTGGAGAATTGTAAGTATTTCCTTGCGGCTTTGTCTGGGGGGTTGTTTTGTTTGGAGGTTGGTTGGTTATTTTCTTTTTTCTTTTTTTCTTTTTTTTTATTTGATTATTTTTTGAAATTTATTTATTTTTTTTTTTTTTTGGGGGGGGGGGGGTTGGAAGTCGGATATGTTAATTTATGGTGAGATAGGATTGCTTAGGGAGGATTTGTTGTGTGTAGATATAGGAAGGTTGAGTTGAGTTAAGTTTTATTTATTTATTTTTTTGGGGGGGTTGGGATGTTATTAGTAAGGTCGGGTATGTTAAGTTTTTAGGAGATAGATCGGCTTCTGTGAGGCCTAACTGCTGCAACTGGTATGGTCCAATCGCGTTCGTCTCGGCACCGGTGTCAGGCGTATACCAGAGCGGTCCTTGCCTGATTTTGAGATGCCCTACTGGATATAATGATGTTGGCCCTCGGTGCACAACGATTGGGGCGGGTCCTGTGGACGTTTCCGACCTTGAGACAGCGAGCAGCTAGTTGAGGTGACTGGGGGGTTATTGTTGGCCGTCCTCTGCGCAGAACTCTGCACACTACGACATGCTTTTCCGAAGTGCCCTAGGATATTACAGTGGTTACATTTCTTACCCCATGCTGCTGGCTGCGTTCCCTCTGCCTTTTGCGGGACCCACTGCACTGCCACTGCAAATGACCAGTCAATCTCTTAAGGATTTGCTGATGCTTTAGAGGTCTGCGTCAGTGTTGTAAGCAGATTCATTACTGCGACACAAGCTAAAGCCCGCAGGCAGTACCGGGGGAGGGTCGATAGCCAGAAGTTTCTTTCTAGTTTGCTGGTCCCGGATCCCTGATGGGTGGGTGACCAACCGGGTATCCAGACATTAGTCAACAGCTCCGCATCGTCTGCCAGTTCCTTCAGGGTGATATAAAACTCGTCAAAAGATTCTTCCTCACGTTGACGACGCTACTCAAACCTCATGCGACGTAGAGCCACGTTGCGCTGCCGTTGTAGGTACTCCTTAATGCGTGTGAGAACGTCATCAACTGTCACCGCCTGGTCATCCTCAGCGACACCAATAGCATGTGCGAATGTGGCCGTCATTTCAGGCGTCAGACAAGACCGGAGATATGCTAGCTGGGTGCGTAGTTGTTGACTCTTGAGTTGGAGTAATTCCACATAATAAGCTTATGCACCACACGCAGGGATACGTTGGGCGAGAGCTTGTAAGGTGCCAGAGCCTGGGGCTGACGTACGTGGGGACGGGGATGTCCCGTCGCTGCTGTAGGTGAAGTGCCTGCCGTCATCGAACCGTTGGAATCTCCACTATACACACCCTGGGAACCAGGGGCAGGGGCGACCCCGCTGGATACGTTTAACGTTTGACGAATCAAGTCTTTGCATGGCGACACGGTCAGCTCTGGCGGAGTCCGCTGCAGTAGCCTGAGTCTATTGCCGCCGAACTTCAGCTTCGTGGAACTGCTCCTGCTGCCATTTTAACTGCGGCCTGTAGCTGCTACGCTTCCATAAGCGCGGCCAACCTGCCCAATGCTAACTCCTGTGTCTGGCGGGTTTGGTACATCCGGTGGACTGGTTGCTGCACAATTGGGAGGCATAGCACGAGGAGCGGCGACTCACTATCCAAGTACTGGTTACCGGGTGGGACTAATGGTCTTAACAAGCAGCCGGTTGCTCGTTACTCGGTCACTTCTACTTCTATCTCTGCTTTAACCTTGTTGTCGTCTCTTGTGGATACCATCCTACTCACTGCGCCATGTTCAAGTGTAAAAGAGAAGGCAGAGACGATTTCTTGGATTCTCTTCTGCAGACAGTCATACAGAGTTTGAGATGTGTGCTGAACCAAAGAAAGTCCGTCACCCAGGGGTCCCTGGTGACAGACGTCACCCTCTAAGCACGCATGTGCATTGATACACAGGGTAGTAAAGTAGTACCTGGTGAATAAGTACATAGCAACATGACATGGCAGACAAGCAGGCACATACATACATACATACATACATAACATACATAGAAATGCATAAATACATGACGTACATATACATAATACATGACTATACATGACTATAAGATACCTCCAATTGCTCTGCCCTGACGAGCTGATGATTAGTATCTCAGTAGGCTGAGCCAAGCATGGCTCGGGTGATGAGGATATCTCGGCGATCTCTCTCTCTGACAATAATGTAGTCAATGAGTTGCCAGTGTTTTGGAGCGTGGGTGTTGCCTTGAACTTGTCGGCCTTCCTAAAGAAGGTATTGGTGAGAGTGAGGCTGTAAGCAGCACGCTTGCTGAAGAGGATAAGGTCGTTGGGATTACTCTTGCCTAGCCCATTTCTTCCTATGACTCCCTGCCAAATGTCAACATCTCTGCCAACTCTGGCAATGAAGTCACCAAGGAGCACAACCTTATCTTCTCTGGGTATAGAGGTAAGTGGCTTGGCTCTGCAAGGGGTGACCCAGGTGGAGCTGAGGCACTCTCTTTTTCCTTACTTAATGATTTGGAACAAATAATCAAACACCCTACACGCGTTCCTAATCCACACGATTAACTTGCTAACATTCTTGATCTTTGTTTTACCTCTAACCCCTCACACTATTCATACTCAATTTTTGCCCCCTTAGGGTCTTCTGATCACAACATTATTTCTATTAAATCAAACTGGGCACGACCACCCAACCCCCTCTAAACGTCAACTATGGAACTATCGGAGGGCAAGCTGGCAATCCTTGCGAGAATTCTTCACCGACTTTCCTTGGGATGAATGTTGCTTTTCCACTCGGGATGCCTCGGTATATGCTAACAGCATTGCTGGGGTTATACAGGGCGGTATGAGTGCATTTATCCCATCTTCTACCAAAATTTTCATATTACAATCATGGTTTGATCGCTCCTGCTCTCTTGCTTGCAGAGTGAGAGATAGGGCATATCGAGCTATGAAACTATCTCCTTCTCTTATTACCCACACCTCTTTCATTACTTCTAGGAATCGTTGTATGGCTATTCTTCGTAGGGCCAAGCGGAATTTTATTTAAAGAAAGACCGCTGTCCTGACTAATTCTTCCTCTAGTAAATCCTTCTTGTCCTTAACAAAAAACATCTTTAACAACTTCTGCAACTTCTGATGGGTGGTGTTATATGTAGTGATGATTAGACAATAAAATAATAACAGTTTAATGATAAAAAAAATATACTTTGCTGTACCGTTGTAGTGAAAAACATGGTGAAACTTACATACACCGTTAATAAACTATTGATGGAAGAAGTTTTGGGGACTGAACAGTGAGACAATGTGGAGCCTCCCGGAGGGTGGCGTCCTACTGTGGCCTAGCGGATGAACCGCCCGGAGGGCCGCGATTCTGCTAGTGTAGTAATATTTCAATTCCCCTCTTTTTTATGTCGAGTTCACAGCTACTGTATTCAATATACTTTTGCGTTCACTTCGTATACTTATTATGCGTATTTTTGCATTCACTTCATACTAATTCTACGTATTTTAGTTCATATATCGCAAGAATCAAACATTCTCAAAAAACCTTCAAGTTCAGAAAGTATCGGTAACAAATATCGGTCGTGTTCTAATTATCGAGTCAGACTCTCCCACCAACTATTAGGCGCTCTATTTCTAGACTACTCAAAATGCACACACGCACACACACCCATAGAATAGAAACACTGAAAAAACAAATACACACATACAATAAATCTATACTTATGCAACACACAAGACATGTATAAGTGGTGTAGATCGTATTATGATGTAAGTTGAGAAGTAACAAAGATTAATAACGAGATTTACCTTGTCAGGTTTTTTTAATACAAGAGGCACGGCTCTTTTGAAATGCTCTCCATACTTGGCGATACTCGATTGAGGTGAAACTTCGAAGCCCAACCATGTTACTGATTTTAGTGACTGTTCGTCCATCGACGGCGGTATACGTAAGGACAACCTGAATGGTTGCCACATGGTGTAAAACTGGTGGACAACCCAGATCCACCTCTACAGGCTCCCCATTGAAGGCATTTGATTTAAGGGCGAAGGAGAACCAAGTCTCCCCTGTTATGTACGGTATAGTACCCTCTATACATGTTGAATACGGATGTTGTTCTTTTTGACATGGCTCAGGGGGACGCATTCCGTATTTCTGTAAGGCATACTTAAAGTCGTAGCCATCAGACACAGTAAATCTGTAGATCGCGTTAAATCCCACGTTTGTATTGATTTCATTGAAGAGGCGATCAAAGTCGGCGGTGTTGGAGGACTTAAAGATGCGCCCACCAGAATTTTGAACAAGCTCTATTATCTCCTCGGGTTGGGCTACTTGTTTTACGGACGAAATGCTAACCAAGTCGACTGCATGAGTCTTTGCACAGTCACGTAAGACGGCGAAGGCGTCTGGAGGCATCTCGTGACCCCCGTCCCTTAGTACCAAAAGTTTGCTCATACCTCCCTGTAGCTCCTTCACGGCCATAGTGAGGGCTTCACCCTCTATCGATAATGGGGAGTAACACCATTCATATAAATACTTTAAGAAATCACTTGTAGGCGCCGAGGCAATTTTTTGACGGATAGTCTTAATGATAATTTCCATAATCGAATACATTTCCCCGCGTTTGGGGTCTAGTTGACAAACGGAAGGGAGCGAAATTTTTGAAGGAAACTGCCATGATTTATCGTAGTATATCAAGGTAGTGTCCGTACGGTAAATCAGGGTTATTGTTCTCATTACCGCTTCTGAACAATCTGTCCAACCGTCCGTGATTTCCAAAACGACGATGCATCTCGGGTAAAATTCGCCACCACCAAAGGACGGGATATGGTGAATAAGGTTTGCAGGAGAACAAAGTTTATGCGGTTTTGATGGGTCTGGGCAGAAGAAACATTTCCATGGATTCCCGTCTCTCCAGTACTTATTGGTGACCGAATGACACTTTGTGCACCGCTCAATGCATTCGATGGACTGCCAAGCTGCGTCACGGGTCAAGGGTTGCCATATTACCCCTGGGTCATTAAAAACGATTGAGGGAAACGAATAATGACTGAACTTGAGTGGGTTCCTTCCTAAGTGACGCAACTCATTCGCCCTGGCGGTACTGGGCTCTTCCGGGTTCCTGACCTGCGTCGAAGTCCTGTGCTCGTCGGCGTTCACGTCCTTCACATTGATGCTGCGCTCGTCGGTGTTTATATCCTTCATGGTGATGCTATGCTCGTCTGTGTTCAAGTCCTCCGCGGTGGTGCTGAGCTCTTTTCTTTTCTTGTCCTCTGCGGTGGTGCTGGGTTCGTCGGTGTTCCTGACCTCCGTCGAGGTGCTGGGCTTGTCGGCGTCGACGTTCACGTCCACCGCGGAAGTGTTGCGCTTTTCCTTCGGCTGGGCTGTCTTCTCCCCCTGTTTCTTCTTCCCGAAGAGAGAGGAGAGCGATTTTTTTATTTTCTTAAATGGAGAACTCATTTTGCAAATATACTTCACCCGATTGAAAAAAAAATATATCTATAATTTGGTTTCGCAGTCTACTATCAAAGGAGATGCTTTGTTTTAACCAGTGTCCCCCCTCTTTCTGATTCTCTCCTCTCTCTTATGTTACTTTATATATACTGTATATGTTACTCTAAATAGGGGTAATTGCCTAGTAGCAACATCTTCTAATTATTTTTTTTTTACTTCCGACTGGCCATAGGCAACCAAGCAGATCATCGTAATATATTTAAATGGATAATCTCATACAACACTTGATCTAACCATATAATTCTGGCCCTTATAATATCGAATTGAAAATACATTAGAGATTGAAATGCTTATAAAACAAAATCCTTATCGTCGCGCCTTCTTCCCTCACCCCACGACACTAACCTAGTCTACTACCACAGAATTTAGCATAGGCAATGAGTAATGTTAAAATGGCAAATATGCAATTAAAAAAAGTTAACATGGTAAAAAGGAAATACGAATTACACCCCCTGTAATTTCTGTTGAATATTTTCCATATAATATGAGACAACAGTCATTCATGACAGATTACTCTATTTCATCATTTTTTCATTCCACTTTTCGAATACCGACTCAAAATATATTTTCTTTATTCATATACTTTTCATTCTCTGGTGAACATATAGTTTCTTTTAAAAAATACTCACTCACTAAAACTTTATTTATTTTTTGGAAGATTATGATATACGATCAGAAATAATGGCTACACACCTGTACATAATATTTGAACTATGTGATCTTTTATGATTCCTGGTTAATATTTAGTCCATTGAAATGTCGGTAATATATATATATATATATATATTATATATATATATATATATATATATATATATTATATATATATATATATATATATATGCAAGTAAATCACTGTAGGTGCGCGTGATCTAGGTATATGCTGATAACCACAAGGAAAGAAGAAAACACGAAGTTCCCAAGCGCTTTCGTGTAATTCACATCTTCAGGGGTTCTCTCCAAGTGATCTAGGACCGCCCCCCAAGGATCTCCGCTTCACGGCAGATGGGTCACAGATGGTCCCAGCCCTAGGTTCACTCCACGCACAAGTCACCTTTGGCAACAGGTCGTGTCAAGCCTGGATTGATGTGCATAACGGTGTCCCGACTCCTTTGCTGTCCTACAGACATTGTCAAGAGTTGGCCATCATCTCCCAGGACTTCCCCAAACCTATTCTCGAGGTAAAACACGCCAACAGGGTGCAAGAAGGGAGCAGCAACGACCCTGCTGCCGCCCTACCCCTGCCTCTTGCCAGTGACACCTCTCCTTCGGATGCTCGGAAGTACTTCCTGAAGGAATTCAGCGACGTTCTGGTGACCAAGTCCGCTCTGGAATCCAAGCCTCTCAAGAAGATGGTAGGTCCCCCCATGAGGATCCACCTGAGGGACGACGCGAAGCCCTTCGCTATTTACACCCCTCGACTGGTCCCCCTGGCCTTCCGCGAGGCGGTCAAAAACGAGCTGGACTCCATGGTCGCCCAAGAAATTATTGCACCAGCCAGTGATGACCCGTCTCCATGGTGTCACCCTATGGTAGTCGTCGCAAAACCCAAAGGTGGTGTTCGGATCACCACTGACCTCTCCAAGCTCAACAGCCAGGTGTCTCGTCCTGCGCACCCTTCTCCCACGCCCTTTACAGCTATACGCAGTGTGAACCCGAAGGCGCGCTTCTTCACGACGATGGACGCCCTGTGTGGATACTGGCAGATAGAGCTTGCCGAAGAAGACCGACCACTCACAACTTTCATTACCCTGCATGGACGTTACAGTTATTGCCGTGGCCCCATGGGATTCGCCGCTACAGGAGACGCTTTCTGTCTTCGAGGTGATATGGCTCTACAAGGTCTGGCAAACTGCGTGAAAGTGGTCGACGACATACTCGTGTACGATGAGGATTACATGGATCACCTCTGCCGTATCTACGAGGTACTCAACAGGTGCCGGAAGCACGGCATCATCCTAAATGCCGACAAGTTTGTTCTGGCCAACTCTTCAGTTGATTTTTGTGGGTACACCCTCTCAGGGAATGGTATCGCAGCTGACCCGGAAAAGGTCCGCGTCATCACGGATTTTCCCACCCCTGCTAACCTCACCGACTTGAGGTCCTTCATCGGTCTCGCCAACCAGTTAGCAGAGTTTTCGCCGGACATCTCCGCAGCTGCCCAACCACTTCGCCCCTGATGAGCCCCAAGAGGACATTCCTGTGGATCCCCGACCACGACAAGGCCTCCCAGCAAGTGAAACAGGCCCTGTCTAGTCTACCTGTCCTCGCCACGTTTGACCCAGTCTTGCCGACGGTTCTGCAGACAGATGCCTCACGCTTGTACGGCGTGGGATACGCCCTACTGCAGGATCATGGTGGAGGGCAGTTCCGGCTCGTCCAGTGTGGCTCGCGTTTCCTCTCTGATACCGAGACGAGCTACGCCACTATTGAGCTGGAGCTGTTGGCTGTGGTTTGGGCGATGTCCAAGTGCAGGTTTTACCTTATAGGCCTGCAACACTTTCACCTAGTGACCGACCATCGCCCGCTTGTCCCGATCCTCAACCACTACACGCTGGACGACGTTGAGAACCCTCGCCTCCAGCGACTGAAAGAGAAGCTCTCGGCGTATGTCTTCACAGCAGTGTGGCGTGCTGGTAAGGAGCTCTGCATCCCTGATGCCTTATCTCGCTCTCCTGTCAGCCGCCCTACTCCAGAAGACCATGTGCTCGACGCCGACCTCGGTCTTTCCGTCAGGACTGTGGTCACTCTACACGCCGTCCAATCCCTTCGTTCGGACCTGTCACCAGATGTATATATATATATATACATATATATATATATATATATATATATATATATATATATATATATATATATATATATATATATATACATGCAAGTAAATCACTGTAGGTGCGCGTGATCTAGGTATATGCTGATAACCACAAGGAAATAAGAAAACACGAAGTTCCCAAGCGCTTTCGTGTAATTCACATCTTCAGGGGTGAGTACAGACTAGTCTGTACTCACCCCTGAAGATGTGAAATGCACGACAGCGCTTGGGAACTTCGTGTTTTCTTCTTTCCTTGTGGTTATCAGCATATATATATATACACATATATATATATATATATATATATATATATATATATATTATATATATATATATATATATATATATATATATATATATATTATATATATATATATGGATCCTCGTGTTTCGAAGCCGGATTTGGTAAAACGTTACTCTGACCACCTACGTTGATATGGGTGGTCCCCATTAGAGGTTCACGGCGCCATAAGCTCGTTGAACAGGCTTTGTGTGAAATGTAACAAAGTCTAGGACTGCTTTTAGTATCCTGGTGGTCCAGCGGTTAGCGTTCCCCGGTCACAGTCAAAGGCTTGTGGGCCGTGGGTTCGAATCCTGGCGGGTTGAGGTGTTGATTGTATGTAGAAGTCCGCGTGCTTTATTGGGCTAATAATATATATGGATCCTCGTGTTTCGAAGCCGGATTTGGTAAAACGTTACTCTGACCACCTACGTGATACGGGTGGTCCCCATTAGAGGTTCACGGCGCCATAAGCTCGTTGAACAGGCTTTCTCTAATGAAGGCTTTTGTTAAACCACCAATGTCAATGTATGTAATAAGTCATTTATGTCCAATATATATTTTCAGCCTTCGGGCTGCAGAACTTTTTCAGAACTTTTCAGCCGTTAATAATAATTATTATTATTATTATTATTATTATTATATATATAGGGATCACACTTTAGTCGATGATTCACAAATTCACACAAAGACGTCTCATTTCTCCTGCTGCGTAGTTGCGGGGGTGAGTCGGTTTCCCTGAGGTCCGACTGTCGAGTCACTTGGTAGTTTAGACTGTTGCCGCCCATTGAGCGACTGTGGGTTAATGAGACCCTTACACGCAGGACTAGATTGTTCTTTATTCGGTTAAAACCTGCAGAGTACAAATTAGATATGTTACATATGAGATAATTAATTCAATCGTATGTTTCATCACTATTAGCGACTACATATAGTATATTTGAGTAGAGTAGGGTGTTAAACCATATAAAACTTACGTGTTTCGGGTCTAATGTAGGACTTATTAACTCCGTGACTTGATAGGTCACTGGATGGATGGAGACTGTCTTCTGAACCCCACAGGGAGCAAGTCAGCCCGAGAGGAGGGCCATCTGTTTCACATTTAACACTCCAGCAAAGTTTGTCATCAACACTCTGTCTCTCTGTCTCTCTCTGTATCCCTCTCTTTCTCTCCCTCTTCTAGTTTATCATATTATGGAGGTAACATATCCTACTGTGGCGGTAACAAGGAATCTGGTTACTAAATGAATTATGGTAAGTGTTACAACACGTCCTAACCTAACCTGACCTGACCTGACATAACCTAACCTAACCTAACTAAAAATAAAAGTGATTTGCTCCAAAGATAAATGTCAGAATCATTTAAATAACTTGTGATGTCTAAATGGTGTGCTGTAAGGCCTAAGAGTTGCATAACCTTGAAGCATGCAAGTATGTATCAACACTGTAAGAACCAATGGGGCTGTCAGTGGGGGTATGTCACTAAAGGCGATAATGAACCAACTTACACAGAGCGAAAAAAAAATCACTGGAGTCACTTCCTGGCGACAATGAACGAAGCATTTGTCAAAACTAATGTTCACTTCCGCTTACATGATGTTGAATGCTGATCCCACAAAGTCATCTGTCATTCGAGATAGGCTATATTGAGTAAATTTTATGTTTTGGTCATCCCTGTACTTGGACATGCAGACTGTTTATTTTTCTGATGGTTTGCGATGTATTATCAACGATTTTGACCTTCATTTCTATCGGAAATCACTAGTTTTGAGTTACTACCCCTCCTTTACCGATGTATGTTAAGCTAACCTTATAACTCATCAAGTGATTTTGGGCCATTCGAGCCCGGTGGCAAGTCGGTGGTACACTTTACCGAGGTGTGAAGGTTCGAACGTCGTGATTGGCTAGCGCGCAACCGCCGTCCGGCTGATAGTGTACAGCGACATCGTTTTCCAGATGGTTTTGGTTGCTATAATCATGGTCGTGGTTGTTATGATCATAGTCGTGGTCATCATCATAGTCGTGGTTGTTATAATCATGGTCGTGGTTGTTATAACCATGCTCGTGAGTGTTATAATCGTGGTCGTGGTTGTTATAATCATATTCGTGGTTGTTATAATCATAGTCATTTTTATGATCATAGTCGTAGTTGTTATAATCATCGTCGTGGTTGTTATAATCATGGTCGTGAGTGTTATAATCATGGTCGTGGTTGCTATAATCATAGTCGTGGTTGATATAATCATGGTCGTGAATGTTATAATCATAGTCGTGGTTGTTGCATGATGGTCGTGAGTGTTATAATCATGGTCGTGGTTGTTATAATCATAGTCGTGGTTGTTATAATCATGGTCGTGGTTGTTATAATCATGGTCGTGGTTGTTATAATCAGAGTCGTGGTTGTTATAATCATAATCGTGGTTGTTATAATCATAGTCGTGGTTGTTATAATCATGGTCGTGGTTGTTACAAACATGGTCATGGTTGTTATAATGATGGTCGTGGTTGTTAAAATCATGGTCGTGGTTGTTGCATGATGGTTGTGAGTGCTATAATCATAGTCGTGGTTGTTATAATCATGGTGTTATAATCGGGTTGTGGATGATATAAACATGGTCGTGGTTGTTATAATCATGGTCCTGGTTGTTATAATCATAGTCGTGATTGTTGTAATCATAGTCGTGGTTATTATAATCATGGTCGTGGATGTTATATTCATGGTCGTGCTTGTTATAGTGATAGTCGTGGTTGTTCTAATCATGGTCGTGCTTGTTATAATTACAGTCGTGGTTGTTATAATCATAGTCGTGGTAATATTCCCATTTATTGTGCACCATATTATGTATATAAATTATCATATTTATACTTTATGTATTCAGCTTCTGAATGCTGGCATCTGTACATCCCAGCGCGCAGTAATACATAGAGAGAGAGAAGACAGAGTCGTCGTGGTGTGAACGCGAGCTGCTGCGTCCTACTGTATATATATCTCCCGTACGAGAATAGAACCTACTTTTAAGACAACAAGTGTTTGTGTATACCCTCAGTAGTATAGAACATTTTGTGGGTATCCGTGACATACGTCAGATGGCGCAGTGAATAGGATTAATACATGTTCTGCAATACTTTACTATAAGAGTAATATAAGATTAATATAATAATACACAGCTGAAGGTACTACTTTGTGTCCATATATATCATACAATAATCATCGTCTTGAGTGTTATAATCATGGTTGTGGTTGTTACAATCATATTCAAGCTTGTTATAATCATGCTCGTGGTTGTTATATTCATGGTCGTGGTTGTTATAATCATGGTCGTGGTTGTTATAATCATAGTCGTGATTGTTGTAACCATAGTCGTGGTTATTATAATCATGGTCGTAGTTGTTATATTCATGATCGTGCTTGTTATAGTCATAGTCGTGGTTGTTATAATCATGGTCGTGCTTGTTATAATTATAGTCGTGGTTGTTATAATCATGCTCGTGGTTGTTATAATCATTGTCGATGTTGTTATAATCATGGTCGTGGTTGTTATAATCATGCTCGTGAGTGTTATAATCATGGTCGTGGTTGTTATAATCATATTCGTGGTTGTTATAATCATAGTCGTTTTTATGATCATAGTCGTGGTTGTTATAATCATAGTCGTGGTTGTTATAATCATGGTCGTGTGTGTTATAATCATGGTCGTGGTTGTTATAATCAGAGTCGTGGTTGTTATAATCATGGTCGTGGTTGTTATAATCATGGTCGGGGTTGTTATAATCATAGTGGTGATTGTTATAATCATGGTCGGGGTTGTTATAATCATGGTCGTGGTTGTTATATTCATGGTCGTGATTGTTATCATCATGGTCGTGGTTTTGATCATAGTCGTGATTGTTATAATCATATTCATGGTTGTTATAATCATGGCCATGGTTGTTATAATCATGGTCGTGAGTGTTATAATCATGGTCGTGGTTGTTATAATCATATTCGTGGTTGTTATAATCATAGTCATTTTTATGATGATAGTCGTAGTTGTTATAATCAGAGTCGTGGCTGTTATAATCATGGTCGTGGTTGTTATAATCATAGGTGTGGGTGTTATAATCATGGTCAGGGTTGTTATAATCATAGTCGTGGTTGTTGCATGATGGTCGTGAGTGTTATAATCATGGTCGTGGTTGTTATAATCATGGTCGTGGTTGTTACAATTATGGTTGTGGTTGTTATAAACATGGTCGTGGTTGTTATAATCATGGTCGTGTTTGTTATAATCACAGGCGTGGTAGTGGTAATCATAGTCGTGGTTGTTATAATCATGGTCGTGGGTGTTATAATCATGGTCAGGGTTGTTATAATCATAGTCGTGGTTGTTGCATGATGGTCGTGAGTGTTATAATCATGGTCGTGGTTGTTATAATCATGGTCGTGGTTGTTATAATCATGGTCGTGGTAGTTATAATCATGGTCGTGGATAATATATTCACGGTCGTGGTTGTTATAATCATGGACGTGGTTGTTATAATCATAGTCGTGATTGTTGTAATCATAGTCGTGGTTATTATAATCATGGTCGTGCTTGTTATAATCATGGTCATGGTTGTTATAATCATGGTCGTGGTTGTTATAATCACGGTCGTGATTGTTATAATCATGGTCGTGGGTCTTATAATCATCTTCGTGGTTGTTATAATCATGGTCGTGGTTGTCATATTCATATTCGTGGTAGTTATGATCATGGCCATGGTTGTTATAATCATGCTCGTGATTGCTATAATCATAGTCGTTGATGTTATAATCATGGTCGTGCTTGTTATAATCATGGTCATGGTTGTTATAATCATGGCTATGGTTGTTATAATCATGGTCGTGCTTGTTATAATCACAGTCGTGGTTGTTATAATCATTGTCGTGGTTGTTATAATCATGGTCAGAAGTCTTATAATCATGGTCGGGGTTGTTATAATCATATTTAGGTTTGTTATAATCATGGTCGCGAGTGTTAAAATCATAGTCGTGGATGCTATAATCATAATTGTGGTTGATATAATCATGGTCGTGGTTGTTATATTCATGGTCGTGGTTGTTATAATCATAGTCGTGGTTGTTATAATCATAGTTGTGGTAATTATAAACATGGTCGTGGTTGTTATATTCATGGTCGTGCTTGTTATAATCATAGTCGTGTTTGTTATAATCATGGTCGTGGTTGTTATAATCATGGTCGTGGTTGTTATAATCATGGTCGTGGTTGTTATAATCATGGTCGTGGTTTTTATAATCATGGTCGTGGTTGATATAATCATAGTCGTGATTGTTATAATCATAGTCGTGGTTGTTATAATCATGGTCGTGGTTGTTATAATCATAGTCGTGGTTGTTATAATCATGGTCGTGGTTACTATAATCATGGTCGTGGTTTTTATAATCATAGTCGTCGTTGTTATAATCATGGTCGTGAGTGTTATAGTCATGGTCGTGGTTGTTATAATCATATTTTTTTGATTGTTATAATCATTTTCATGGTTGTTATAATCATGGTCGTGGTTGTTACAATCATAGTCATGGTTGTTATAATCATGGTCGTGGTTACTATAATCATGGTCGTGGTTTTTATAATCATAGTCGTCGTTGTTATAATCATGGTCGTGAGTGCTATAATCATGGTCGTGGTTGTTATGATCAGGGTCGTGGTTGTTATAATCATGGTCGTGGTTGCTATAATCATAGTGGTTGTTGTTATAATCATGGTCGTGGTTTTTGTAATCATAATCGTCGTTGTTATAATCATGGTCATGAGTGTTATAGTCATGGTCGTGGTTGTTATAATCATGGTCGTGGTTGTTATATTCAGGGTCGTGGTTGTTGTAATAAAAGTCATGGTTCTTACAATCGTGGTCGTGGTTGGTGTAATCACAGTCGTGGTTATGATCATAGTCATGGTTGTTATATTCATGGTCGTGAGTGATATAATCATGGTCGTGGTTTTTATAATCATAGTCGTGGTTGTTATAATCATGGTCGTGCTTGTTATACTCATGGTCGTGGTTGTAATAATCATGGTCGTGGTTGTTATAATCAGGGTCGTGGTTGTTATAATCATGGTCGTGGTTGTTATATTCATAGTCGTGGTTGTTATAATCATGGTCGTGGTTACTATAACCATGGTCGTGGTTTTTATAATCATAGTCGTCGTTGTTATAATCATGGTCGTGGTTACTATAATCATGGTCGTGGTTTTTATAATCATAGTCGTCGTTGTTATAATCATGGTCGTGAGTGTTATAGTCATGGTCGTGGTTGTTATAATCATATTTTTTTGATTGTTATAATCATTTTCATGGTTGTTATAATCATGGTCGTGGTTGTTATAATCATAGTCATGGTTGTTATAATCATGGTCGTGGTTACTATAATCATGGTCGTGGTTTTTATAATCATAGTCGTCGTTGTTATAATCATTTTTGTGGTTGTTATAATAGTGGTCGTGGTTGTAATAACCACAGTTGTGGTTTTGATCATAGTCGTGGTTGTTATAATCATGGTCGTGAGTGTTATAATCATGGTCGTGGTTGTTATAATCATAGTCGCTGTTGTTAAAATCATAGTCGTGTTTGTTATAATCATGGTCATAGCTGTTATAATCGTAGTCGTGGTTGTTATAATCATGGTCGTGGTTGTTATAATCATGGTCATGGCTGTTATAATCATAGTCGTGGTTGTTATAATTATGGTCGTGAGTGTTATAATCATAGTCGTGGTTGTTATAATCATGGTCGTGGTTGTTATAATCAGTGTCGTGGTTGTTATATTCATGGTCGTGCTTGTTATAATCATAGTCGTGTTTGTTATAATAATGGTCATGGCTGTTATAATCATAGTCGTGGTTGTTATAATCATGGTCGTGGTTGTTATAATTATGGTCGTGGTTGTTATAATCATGGTCGTGGTTATTATAATAGTAGTCGTGGTTGTTATTACCACAGTTGTGGTTATGATCATAGTCGTGGTTGTTATAATCATGGACGTGAGTGTTATAATCATAGTCGTGGTTGTTATAATCATGGTCGTGGTTGTTTTAATCATGGTCATGGCTGTTATAATCATAGTCGTGGTTGTTATAATCATGGCCGTGGTTTTTATAATCATGGTCGTGGTTGTTATAATTATGGTCGTGATTGTTATAATCATGGTCGTGGTTGTTATAATAGTGGTCGTGGTTGTTATAACCACAGTTGTGGTTATGATCATAGTCGTGGTTGTTATAATCATGGACGTGAGTGTTATAATCATAGTCGTGGTTGTTATAATCATAGTTGTGGTTGTTATAATCATGGTCGTGGTTATTATATTCATGGTCGTGCTTGTTATAATCATGGTCGTGAGTGTTATAATCATGGTCGTGAGTGTTATAATCATGGTCGTCATCGTTATAATCATATTCGTGGTTGTTGTAATCATAGTCGTTGTTATGATCATAGTCGTGGTTGTTATAATCATAGTCGTGGTTGTTATAATAATGGTCGTGAGTGTTATATTCACGGTCGCGGTTGTTATAATCATAGTCGTGGTTGTTATAATCATGGTCGTGGTTGCTATAATCATGGACGTGGTTGATATAATCATAGTCGTGATTGTTGTAATGATAGTCCTGGTTATTATAATCATAGTCGTTGTTGTTATAATCATGGTCATGAGTGTTATAATCATGGTCGTCATAGTTATAATCATATTCGTGGTTGTTGTAATCATAGTCGTTGTTATGATCATAGTTGTGGTTGTTATAATCATAGTCGTGGTTGTTATAATCATGGTCGTGGTTGTTATAATCATGGTCGTGGTTGTTATAATTATGGTCGTGGTTGTTATAATCATAGTCGTGGTTCTTATATTCATGGTCGTGCTTGTTATATTCATAGTCGTGTTTGTTATAATCATGGTCGTGGTTGTTATAATCATAGTCGTTGTTGTTATAATCATATTCGTGTTTGTTATAATCATGGTCGTGAGTGTTATAATCATAGTCGTGGTTGTTAGAATCATGGTCGTGGTTGTTATAATCATAGTCGTTGTTGTTATATTCATGGTCGTGCTTGTTATAATCATAATCGTGGTTGTAATAATCATGGTCGTGGTTGTTATAATCATAGTCGTGCTTGTTATAATCATAGTCGTGGTTGTTATTATCATGGTCGTGGTTGTTATAATCACAGTCGTGGTTGTTATATTCATTGTCGTGCTTGTTATAATCATAGTCGAGTTTGTTATTGTAGTGATGGGTTGTCAGACCACAGCTTACATCGCGAGGAAAGCCAGACTTGACCCGACATTAGCCAGGTCAAAAGTGTAGGGTGGCTCTCACGGTGGACCGGGTGTTACAAATTAACTAGCTCCCCTCCCATGTGACATGTCACCACAACAGACATGTAAGAAGGCACCAGTCGACTCTCTTCCAAGATACAATAACCTACTCTCTGAACAAAGGCCGGACCTGACCTCACATTAGCCAGGTCAAATGTAACACTCGGAGCCCAACTCAAGGGGCCACAAATCAACCAGGGCCTCTCGTGTCACACGGCCCCACCTGATGACTTCTCCTTACATCTCAGAAACTCCAGTCTGACCCGACATTAGGGAGGTCAAGTGTAGGGGAACTCTCACGGTTGCTCTCCCAATATACACACGGCCCCACCTGATGACTTTCCCAGATAGTTCTGAAAAGTCCAGACCTGACCTCACATTGGCGAGGTCAAATGTAAGGAGACCCTTCGCCGCCCCCCCCCCCCCGGCCAGCTGAACCTGACGGCTCGCATCCCAATATATAGGACGTCCTGGTCCTCCTGCGGTTATTCGCAGAGAGAGATACCAGGAGACAGAGTCAGAGAGAGAGACACACAGGGATCGGAGGAGGAGGTCCACCACAGCGGAGTCCCACTCACGGGAGGAGAGTTGTGCAGGACTTCCCTCCCCGAGTTCCCTCCGGTGTCCCAGCTAAGCAGTCGCCCTCCCGACACCAGTGTCCCAGCTAAGCAGTCGCCCTCCCGACACCAGTGTTCCAGCTAAGCAGTCTCCCTGCTAGGCCTTCCCTAGGTCACGTGAGTGTTTGTCAGAGCTTTCCACGGGATGAGTTACTTATGTGGGAAGTGTATTCATTTCATGTTCGTGTCCGAGAATCAGTGTCTAGTAACGTAATAATGACCTAGTAACTTCAATAGAAGGTGTTATTAATGTGTCCATGTCATGTTCGTAATTAATAAAGAGTTGTAACGAAGCAGTGTTTGACAAGTTGCCTTTGAGAACGTAATAGATGTGTATTGACGTATAAGATACGATAAGTGTACGATAAGTGTAAATAACTATCACGGCCACGCTACCAAAATCTTCCTCTCTTTTATACTCTTATACTATCAATATTCTACCTATATGTAATCTTCTTCTTGTGAGATTTGTCTCATTACATTATAATCATAGTCGTGGTTGTTATATTCATGGTCGTGCTTGTTTTAATTATGGTCGTGGATGTTATAATCATAGTCGTGGTTGTTATTATCATGGTCGCGGTTGTTATAATCATAGTCGTGGTTGTCATATTCATTGTCGTGCTTATTATAATCATATTCGTGTTTGTTATAATCATGGACGTGGTTGTTATAATCATAGTCGTGGTTGTTATAATCATAGTCGTGGTTGTCATAATCATGGTCGTGGTTGTTATAATAATGGTCGTGGTTGTTATAATCACAGATGTGGTTATGATCATAGCCGTGGTTGTTTAATCATGGTTGTGAGTGTTATAATCATAGTCTTGGTTTATATAATCATTTTCGTTGTTGTTATAATCATGGTCGTGTTTGTTACAATCATGATCGCTGTTGTTATAATCATGGCTGTGGTTGTTATAATCATGGTCTTGGTTGTTATAATCATGGTCGTGGTTGTTATAATAGTGATCGTGGTTGTTATAATCACAGTTGTGGTTATGATCATAGTCGTGGTTCTTATAATCATGGTCGTGAGTGTTATAATCATAGTCGTGGTTGTAATAATCATGGTCGTGGTTGTTATAATCATAGTCGTGATTGTTATAATCATAGTCGTGGTTGTTATTATCATGGTCGTGGTTGTTATAATCATAGTCGTGGCTGTTATATTCATTGTCGTGCTTGTTATAATCATAGTCGAGTTTGTTATAATCATAGTCGTGGTTGTTATAATCATGGTCGTGGTTGTTATATTCATGGTCGTGCTTGTTATAATCATGGTCGTGGATGTTATAATCATAGTCGTGGTTGTTATTATCATGGTCGCGGTTGTTATAATCATAGTCGTGGTTGTTATATTCATTGTCGTGCTTGTTATAATCATATTCGTGTTTGTTATAATCATGGACGTGGTTGTTATAATCATAGTCGTGGTTGTTATAATCATAGTCGTGGTTGTTATAAACATAGTCGTGGTTGTCATAATCATGGTCGTGGTTGTTATAATCACAGTTGTGGTTATGATCATAGCCATGGTTGTTTAATCATGGTCGTGAGTGTTATAATCATAGTCGTGGTTTTTATAATCATTTTCGTGGTTGTTATAATCATGGTCGTGTTTGTTATAATCATGATTGCTGCTGTTATAATCATGGTCGTGGTTGTTATAATCATGGTTGTGGTAGTTATGATCATGGTCGTGGTTGTTATAATGATTGTCGTGGTTGTTATAACCATAGTCGTGATTGTTATAATCATGGCCGTGGTTGTTATAATCATGGTCCTGGTTGTTATAATCATGGCCGTGGTTGTTACAATCATGATCGTGATTGTTTTAATCATAGTCGTGGTTGTTATAATCATGCTCCTGGTTGTTATAATCATAGTCTGTTGTGGGTACACACTGCATACTTCATCGTGAATCCTTAGTATCCAGAACTTTACCTGCTGAAATGAGGGATGTCCTGAACGTGGCTATCAAGGTAGTCAACTTTATCAAAGCTGGAGCCTTAAACAGTCGTCTCTTCAAACTGCTGTGTAAGGATATGGAATTTGAACATGAAACCTTGCTTTTTCACATGAAAGTACGATGGCTATCAAAGGGGAACATGCTTGGACGGCTTTATGAACTACGAGAAGAAGTAGCAATATTTCTTGATTCGAAGCAGAAGGCAGATCTCCATGACAAGTTCCAGTCTGAAGACTTTCAGCTATCTCTAGCTTACCTGGTGGATAATCTTCGAAGCGTTGAATGCTCTCAACCTTAAGCTACAAGGAAAAAACATCAACATCATCATGCACCACGACACCATTCGAACCTTCATGGCCAAACTCGACCTCTGGAAGTGTCAAATTCAGCAGGGAAATACAGCCAGTTTTAGTAACTTGGATTCTGCTCTCATTCACGGTAACCTTGATTCTGAGTTAAAGAAACAAATAATCACTCATCTAACTGACTTGAAAACAGAATTCATCAGATACTTCCCAGAGATAGATGAGATGCGTGAAGCCTGGAAATTCATGAGGAACCCATTTCAATGTGAAGTAGCTGATATTTTGGTTAAAGTGCAAGAGGAGTTTCTTGGGTTGAAGTTCAACTCCACAGCTAAGGAAGACTTCAAAGAACTGGATCTTGAGACGTTCTGGGTCAAGTACCTTCCTGTTTACCCTCTGATCTCACATCAGGCTCTTCGGATTCTAACTATGTTTGGATCCACGTATCTTTGTGAAGCTGCATTTTCCACGCTCGTTGCTGTCAAGACCAAGTACAGAAACAGGCTGAACGTTGAAGGGGATTTACGTTGTGCACTCTCTGGCATTCAACCACGCATTCAAGATCTAGTAGCTAAGAAGCAGTGTCAAGTATCTCACTAATTTATACGCAATAAAAAGACTAAAAACACAATATTTTTCATTTTTCTTTAAAATATGGGAGGGAATTTTATTCATAGATGCAAGGGGGGCGTGGAGGGAAGGACCAATTCCTAGAGGGGGCGTGGTAGTAAAAAGGTTGAGATCCACTGAGCTAAACATTCTTTGAAAATTTCTTACAAACACATTTAGTTGGGTTAAAAATATGTGCTGTTCAATAGGAGAGAAATATAGATACCTGTGTTGTGGAGGAGAGGGGCGTGTTGAAGAGTCCATCAGGGTTTGCCAAGGTGGTGTAAGTGTGAAGTGAAAAAATTGGTAAAAAAAGATCGTTGGCGTGTGTGTGTGTGTGTGTGTGAGTGCGCGTGAGCTGGAGGTGCAGCATTAACGCCCAGCATCACTACACATCAACCTTCACACACACACACACACACACACACACACACACGGCGTTCTTGACCAGGCAGAGAGGTGAAGCAGCAAGATGTACAACTAAAAATGTGACGCAGTGTAGCAGCATATCCTCCTCCAGTGTGACGCAATGTGACGTATCAGCCCGCCGTGACACAAAGCTATACGGTCGTGACGCAGCGTAATGGGCGCCTGTCCATATTCTACAAAGATAGGCCGATTGTAAATTACTTGTTATGTAAATAGGATGGGGTGGGATAGGGTGGGTGATGGAGGGTGGTTTAATGTTGGTGTTGGTGGTTTAAAATGGGTGTTAGATGGTGAGGGTGGGTTAAAGTGGGTGTTGGTGGGTTAAAGTGGGTGTTGGGAGGTGAGGGTGGAATAAATTGGGTGTTGGATGGTAATGGTGGGTTAAAGTGGGTGTTGGGTGATGAGGATGGGTTAAAGTGGGTGTTCAGTGGCGAGGGTGGGTTAAAGTGGGTGGTGAGGGTGGGTTAAAGTGGGTGTTGGATGGTGAGGGTGGGGTTTGGGTGGGTGATAAAGAGCGGACAACGCATGTAAACAAACACACACACGCAGCGGACAATGACACATATTCTCGGTCTATCAGAAATCCATGTCGCAGAATCATACCATATTCTAGGCGGAATCCTACCCTATTTTGGGGCGGAATCTTACCGTATTCTGGTGCTGAATCCTACTGTCTTCTAAGCCAGAATCCTACCCTATTCTGGAACGGAATCCTACCGTCTTCTGGGGCGGAATCCTACCATATTCTGAGGCGGAATCCTACCGTATTCTGAGGAGGAATCCAACCGTTTTTGAGGCTGAATCCTACCGTACTTCTAGGGCGGAATCCTACCGTATTCTGGGGCAGAATCTTACCCTATTCTGGGACGAAATCCTACCGTATTCTGAGGCGGAATCCTACCGTTTCCTGGGGCAGAATCCTACCGTATTTGAGGCTGAATTCTACCCTCTTCTGGGGCGGAATCTTACCGTCTTCTGGGGCAGAATCTTACCCTATTCTGGGACGGAATCCTACCGTCGTCTGGGGCAGAATAATTCCATATTCTGAGGCGGAATCCTACCGTATTCTGAGGCGGATTCCTACAGTCTCCTGGAGCGGAATCTTCCGTATTCTGAGGCGGAATCCTACCGTCTCCTGGGCAGAATCCTACTGTATTTTTGGCGGAATCCTACCGTATTATGGGGTGGAATACTTCCGTATTCTGAGGCGGAATCCTACCGTCTCCTGGGCAGAATCCTACCGTATTTTAGGCGGAATCCTACCGTATTATAGGGTGGAATCCTACCGTATTTTGGTGCGGAATCCTACTGTCTTCTGGGGAAGAATCCTACCCTATTCTGGGACGGTATCCTACCGCCTTCTGGGGCAGAATCCTACCGTATTTTAGGCGGAATCTTACCCTATTCTGGGGCGGAATCCTACCATCTTGTAAAGCGGAAAATTACCATCTTCTAGGGCGGAATTCTACCTTATTCTTGCACAGAATCCTACCGTATTCCGGGGCAGAATCCTACCGCATTCTGCAGCTGAATCCTACCGTGTTTTGAGCGGAATCCTACAGTATTCTGAGCGGAATCCTACCGTATTCTGGCTCAGAATCTTACTGTATTCTGGCGTAGAATATACCGTATTCTGGGCGGAATCCGACCGTCTTCTCGGGCAAAATCCGAACCCTCATTTGGGGCAGAATCATACCTAATCAAACCTAACCTTGCCTGACCTAACCTAACCTAAACTGACCTAACCTGACCTAACCTAACCTAACCTGTCACCAACCTTGAGAGGGCGCGGGTTTGGCGCTGCCACCAATGTGAGGGCTCGGGTTCCCTCTCTGTCTCTACACCACCCTCATCTTTACTTACTTCTCTTAGTCTTACTCTTACACAGTTCCGTCACCTATTCTTTTGGTAGCATGGTCGAGGGTCTAGGCCCATGGGTATAGTAATTCTGGTATCAAGTCACTTGGATGGAAATAAAGGTAAAATACTGTGGGAGAAAGGAATACACCTAAAGTACTCTAAAAACAAGTTTATTAATATGCAATCAATGGGGAAAGATATTGTATTAAACATATAACTACCAGGCTCAACTCTTGGGCTTAGTGCAAACTCAGTCCCTTCTTCTTTACTCTTACTCACGACATTACTGGTGTTACATTACATGGCACTCATGGTAGATTATTTACTCCACATATACGTTAATACTGACACTAGCATATACAGCGGTCCACTGTCATGATCGTGATAACGGATAACCTGAAAACCTTAAGGATTCATATTACGCTCAAACGACCCCCGTTTTCTCTGTTGCCCCGTCTTTGTCTTAAGGGAACTTTGAATATAATCCGCAGATTTAGTAGCAGATGCTGTATGTTGGGACCTGTTGCTATCCAACCCTTTGTAATCAATTAAATTTTGCTTTTGATAGCTGAGTCAGAGCATTGTTAGTGAAGATAATAGTAGGGAATGAAACTGAGTTCATAGTCTCAGTTTCAACGTCAGAGTGTACAGTAAATTAATTCATCGGAATAGAAGTAGGTGGACTCCCTGGCCTATTTTGAGTGAGGGCCCCGCGGGCATTTCTACCGTTAGTGAGTGCCCGTCCCTTCATCCATACAGGTGTGCCATTCCACGCTGTGTTGTAATTCGCCCTTCTTTAAGTGATTTGACCCAATTAATAGTTGATTGTGCAAGTGTTACAGTAACGTAGTTGATATGCTCTGAGTGAAGTCATATTTACGTCTTTAACGTCCCCTGAAACGTGATATTGTTTTCTACCGTTAGTGAGTGCCCGTCCCTTCATCCATACAGGTCCCTAACGCAGCCTAGGCCGTGTCTGTAGCGTGGATGTTGTATCCACTGTGTCTGGGGAGATGTCCGAGGTCCAGTAGGATCAGTTATCTTCGTGAGACCCAGCCATCAGACACTTCAGACTACCTATAGCCCCCATAGCTGGCTCGTCTGGCCCTAACGCTCGGCCTGCGAGGTGACCCTGGATCACCAAGCCACACACCACTACCAGCCCCCATCATTGGTGGATGAGTGTCTAACTCAGTAGGGCTATTTGTGTGGTGGAATTAATCCACTGGGATCTTCAGAGTTCGTCGGAAAGTACTCCATGGTGGCCTGACCCCATGGCTGTTGCTTGAGTATCACCCCTGACGACTGAGTGTTGTAGTGGCAGTTGCCCCTGGTCTTTATGGTGCTAAGTGACTATAAGAGTTGTGTGTTATTGAGTATGTCCACCCAGTAGGGTTGGAAGTGTTATTGAGTATGTCCACCCAGTGGTGTTGTGAGTATGTTGAGCCTGAGGGCCTAGTACTAGATTTCGTCTGTTGGTACAAATAAATTCTTTCTCCTAATTTCATATAAATGTTTAAATAAATTTTTTATTTGTATATTGTGTCTATTATTTACCTACAGTATTTACCGTTATTTCTTCCCTATTGCTTGATACTATCATTACATCTACCCACGAGCCTCCTCTCGTCACGCTACCAATGGTAATAAGAATGAGAGTAAAAGGAATTGATACTGGCACACAGAGGCCCTCATAAATGGTGGCAGCTCAGGCTGTCATGATCGTGATGACGGCTAACCTGAAAACCTTAAGGATTTATATTACGCTCAAACGTCCACAAAACCTTCTGAGTCCCCCAGCGGAAACGTCCCCCGTTTTCTCTGTTGCCCCGTCTTTGTTTAGTGGGAACTTTGAATATAACCCACGGATTTAGTAGCAGACGCTGTATGTTGGGACCTGTTGCCATCCGACCCTTTGTAATCAATTTAATTTTGCTTTTGATAGCTGAGTCAGAGCATTGTTAGTGAAGATAATAGTAGGGAATGAAACTGAGTTCATAGTCTCAATTTCAACGTCAGAGTGTACAGTGAATTAATTCATCGGAATAGAAGTAGGTGGACTCCCTGGTCTGTTTTGAGTGAGGGCCCCGCGGGTATTTCTACCGTTAGTGAGTGCCCGTCCCTTCATCCATACAGGTATGCCATTCCACTCTGTGTTGTAATTCGCCCTTCTTTAAGTGATTTGACCCAATTAATAGTTGATTGTGCAAGTGTTACAGTAACGTAGTTGATATGCTCTGAGTGAAGTCATATTTACGTCTTTAACGTCCCCTGAAACATGATGTTGTTGTCACTGTTAGTGAGTGCCCGTCCCTTCATCCATACAGATCCCATTGTGATTCTTGAATCGCTCTACCATCCAACAACGGCCTCGGATGTATTACAGTAGATGTCCAGCTGGGATCATATATGAGAAGATGGCACCGATGCGGCCTGATAAATGTTCCCCACGGCTTCGTTGGGCCAGACCCCAGACCCGCCATGTGTCTGGCTACCCCACAATAACAACAGCCCCAGTGCTCTACCCTGGGTTACTCCTTGGAAGTATATGTCCACAGAAAGTGTTGTAACATGTATGTTAGGGATAATTAGTTGGAAATAATTATCCTATGTTGGGTAGTGGACCCCTGCATATACGAGTGTCATTGTTTACGTATATGTTGAATAATCTACAATGAGTGCCATGTAATGTACCACCAGTAATGTTGTGAGTAAGAGTAAAGAAGAAGGTACTGAGTTTGCACTAAGCCCAGGAGGTGAGCCTGGTAATTATATGATTAATACAATATCTTTCCCCCATTGATTGCGTATTAATAAATTTGTTTTTAGAGTACTTTAGGTGTATTCATTTCTCCCACAGTATTTTGCCTTTATTTCCATCCAAGTGACCTGATACCAAAATTACCATACTCATGTGCCTAGACCCTCGACCATGCTACCAAAAGAATGCCCAGGCTACCAAAAGAATGACCATGCTACCAAAAGAATGACCATGCTACCAAAAGAATGACCATGCTACCAAAAGAATGTCCATGCTACCCTAGAATAGGTGACGGAACTGAGTAAGAGTAAGAACTTAGAGAAGTAAGTAAGATGAGGGTGGTGTAGAAACAGAGAGGGAACCCGCCCCCTCACATTGGTGGCAGCCCAAGAATCCGCCCCCTCACAAGGCCCTCATAAATGGTGGCAGTAGTGTCCCTCATAAATGGTGGCAGCTATGGTGATGTAATGAACATAGTATCGAGTTGGGAGGAATGACTGTGATACTGTAGTTTTTAACTGAGTTATAACCATTTCTCTGTACGGGTATTTAATAACCATTCCACTGTAATTAATGAGTATTTCAGATTGCTAATGATTTTGTTCCATATTTTTCCGAGGTACAGCTTTTTGTTGTGGTTTGCAGAGAAAGTGAAATAAGTTCAAAGAAATACCTTGGAGTTAGGTTAGAAAAAAGTCTTGTTTAAAGTAAATGATACCTGCAACAATAACTTGAGTGTAGAGTGTGAGTAAGGTTCGTTAATATTGGAAGAATTTTGATGTGTAACAATCTGCCCAAATTTTTTCCGTTGTTAACTCAGTATTACTTACAGACAGTGAGTACATGTTTGGGCCGTGGCACTAGTGTGAAATGTTTCCATCGTGGGAGTGCCCAGTGCTTTCATTCTGAGTTGCTAACAGAAGCATTGCACTCTATGCAAAGGTTAAGTGGATGCTAAATTCTGTACTTGTAATATTTTTCAGTTTCTGTGTTAGGTACGATATATATTCCATTTACTTAATATCTCGGGGTATTTTACAGTTCCTCATATTAATATTTCTATGTATATGCTATAATTTTAAAGTTTATTTTAACCAGGTGCTAACGGTTCATTATTTGATGAAACGCAGGTTATGTGAACTCTAATGCCAGTATACTTTCAGAGTACAGTATTATATATGTGAGGACCTTATGGTGATACGGTATATGGAAAATGTTATACAAGTGTATGGACCCAGAATTGTGAGTACAGAAATTCGTGAAGTGTTCACACAGTGTTGCACCATACTGAGTTTGTGAATGGCAAAGTGTCTCAGTGTATTTTTCATGCAATAATATTATCTTTTGGGAGATTAATAATCTGAACAGTATTTTGAATAGTTGATGCATGGAGTGTTTAGTCGTATTGCAGAAAATCAGTACCAGTCCTTGGGTCTTGAGTGAGCACTGTGCATGTATTGTATTTACAGTGGGGTATACCTGTAGTATTGATTTGTTGTAACACAATGGCAGATGCTAACGCAAATCAGGGGACCATGACGGCCAAAGCCGCTGTTGATTTGGCAACAGAAGTCCACGCTCTTCGGGCTAAACTCGCTGAGTCTATGGATACAATAAGGAGACAACAAGCTTTGCTTGATGAACGGAGGGAAGAACCGGCTGTACCTACTCTCCCTGCCGTGGTTCCACTTTTGCCCCCTCCTAACGATATGCCCAGCCGATCTCCTGGCCCCCATTACCACCAATACATTCCGAGGCTGTCCTTTGACGACCTCGTTGGTCTTAACGCAGACACCATCTTAACTAAATTCTGTAAGAGAGTAGAGTATAACGCAGTTAACTCAAGGGATAGATGGTATGTAGCTACCGACCGCATGGACCAGCAAGTTGAAGCCATGGTCCAAGTAGAACTTGGTACCGATGAGGAAGATTGGGATAAGCTTAAAGTAACCTTGCGGAAATTGTTTGTGAAACCAATCCCTCTGGAAGATGCCTGGGAGGAATTTGCGCGGTTAGAGTACAATTTGGAAGATGATCCCCGGCACTTCTTGGGACAAATTAAATCAATTCTCACAACCATTTTCCGCCGGTATGGGCCCATGGAAGGTAAAGAACAAACGTTGAAAGATAAATTGTACGACCCACTGCCAAAACAATTGAAAGAGGAATTGAAGTTTTACTATTCCCCTTGTTGTCCAGTAGACACGATGGCCGAACGATTGGAGAGAGTCCAACACCACTATCTGAAAGGTAACAGAACTGGGTATCCTAGTATCCGGCCAGTTCACACACATGCGAACCAAGAACTTCCAGTAAAGAATGAAAGAGCCAGTAGGGCAGAATGTAACGTAACACGAGGAGCTTGGGGTACCAGTAGTCGGCGAGATCAACACGCTGTAGCCTTATTTGAAAGTCCTCGTAAAAGGTTAGTTGGAAGGCGACAGGGACCGTACTGTCCATATTGCCGAACACAGAGTCATGATACCTCTACTTGCCCATTAAATCCACACACACGTTCATGTTGGGATTGCTTAGAAGTAGGGTGTCGGAGAAACAGTCAACGCTGCCCCGGACGCTCAAGTCGTCGGCATTATCCAAAATATTGACATAAGCGGGTTCCTTCCAATGTGTCTCCTTGCATATGGTTTACTGTAAATGAATGTGTCTGTCTTGCTTTAATAGATACACGTAGTGAAGCCACCTAAATTAAGGAGAGTCGAGTAAAAAGTTTGAATTTGCAACCCATCAAACCTTGTAAAGATAGATTCCAGGGTGTTACGGGAGATGAGTTAAAAATTCAAGGTAAAGTAGTCATAATGTGAGGGGGCGGGTTCTCGGTCTGTCACCAATGTGAGGGGGCCTGACTCCCCCTCTGTTTCTACGCCACCCTCATCTTATCTACTTCTCTTAGTTCTTACTCTACTCAGTTCCGTCACCTATTCTTGGGTAGCATGGGCGAGGGTCTAGGCACGTGAGTATGGTAATTTTGGTATCAGGTCACTTGGATGGAAATAAAGGTAAAATACTGTGGGAGAAATGAATACTCCTAAAATTCTCAAAGAACAAGTTTATTAATATAAAATCAAAGGGGAAAATAGATGTTATCAACATATAACTACCAGGCTCAGCTCCTGGGCCTATTGCAAACTCTCTATGTCTTATGTACTGGTTTCCTTGTTTTCCTATTTACTCAACAGCAATTATTCGGACATTACACTCTTACCGTGCACCCAATACCTGATGTCACCTTACATTATATCGCAGGACCAGTTCCTTGTCTTTCCTCCCAAGACACTAATACTGATACAAACCCCGACATGGGTCCCCCACAACATGGGTAAGTATTAACAACACCTACAACCACACTGTGGACCATAATTCCAAGGCCTGTCACAGGGTATAGCACTGGCGCCTCTAACAACTGCTGTTGTGGTCGGTTACACTCCGACCCGAGATGGGTTTGGGGTCCTCGGCCCACGAGGTAGAGTAGAGCCGATTAAAGAATCACAATGGGATCGGGAGACAAACGGGAATCAGCGTCAGGGGACCTGTATGGATGAAGGGACGGGCACTTACTAACGGTTGAAAAGCCCGCAGCGCCCTCACTCAAAACAGGCCAGGGAGTCCACCTACTCCTATTCCAATGAATTAATTTACTGTACACTCTGACCTTGAAATTGAGACTATGAACTCATTTTCATTCTCTATTATCATCTTCACTAACAATGCTCTGACTCAGCTATCGAAAGCCAAATTAAATTGATTACAAAGGGTTGGATGGCAACAGGTCCCAACATACAGCGTCTACTCCCATAGACCAAGACGGGGGAAACATAGAAAACGGGGAACGTTTCCACTGGGGGACTCAGAAGGTTTTGTGGACGTTTGAGCGTAATATGAATCCTTAAGGTTTTCAGGTTAGCTCTTATCATGACCATTACAAAGCTTCCCCCTTCCCCAAGATTTATATTAGGCGGTAACGTTCGCAAAACATGTGCGGTAATTACACAGATTCGTTAAACAACTGCTACCTTTCGTCACGGTTTCACACTACATACACTCGTAAAACACATCAGGACTCTTACAGGTATCTGGTACAAAAGCATACAAAATACAAACAAACAATGGTTACATACATGGGATAACCAGTAGCAAAAACAAATTAATCCATTATCATTGACAATATGGCATAGGGAAACAAAATACAAGTAATTAAACATACATAGGAAAATAATGCAACAATAAAGAAAAACATAAAAAATGGGGTTACATACATAACATAAAAATTTGTTACACAATACAAACTCTGAAGACACCGTTTCTCATATCATAGTTCAAAGAGGAGACTGATCAAATGCTTACTCGACACCACTGAGATTTAACTTAGACTTCTCAAGCTAGGACGTAGATGAACAGACCCCATCAAGTCAAAGGAATGACATGTTGCTCTTAATCTTAAGAGTTGTGTCGCACTCGCGAGAGGCAGCACCATTCAAGGGACTCCGAACGAGCGGGTATTCCCAAGAATTCAAAAATGCTAACGAAACGGTCCTCATGAGAACACCGCCAAACCAAAAACTGTCTGTACTTATGGCATTAGCCATGTAGTAGAATCAGCGCCATTGTCGAGGCCTGACTCCACCTGAAAGTCACGAACATTACTCCTATACACATCCACAATAAGCCTAGCTAGGGCTTTACCGGCAAAACTTGAGAACTCTCAACTGGTATCTTTACTCAACTAGTAACAGATACCCATCAGATGATTGCATAACAGCCAATCCATCTTCCAATCTCTGTGTCTCCTGCACTTGACAATCCCCATCAAAAAAAAATCAAAGAAAAAAAATCACAAACACCTACACACTCCCAAACATTCCCAACTCACATGGCAAACAACGTACTCACTTACCAGTTGTACTTCTCAATTGCAACACATGTATGCAAAGCATCACTCTTCACCATGCATGTCAACAATCAATGCCTTCCAGTCAAAGTCTACAGCCCTTTAAAGAAATCTCGGTAACACTTATGCTCGTCTCTCACATAACTAGCAAGAGAGGCATTCCACACTCTTCTTTTCTACACTTCCTTGTCCATCAGGCCATGCACCTGATGAAACAACTGGTGGTGAAACCTGGGTGTCATTCCTGAGAATGAACATGTCTCCACCCTCATACTTCTCAAGTCTACACATCAACTTACTGGACACAGGTTCTGAGCTGACTGCCCTGAATTGTTCTCTTGTGACGGCCATCATGCCTGGAGGTCACAACTACTCACTGTACTACACAACACGGGCACAGTGCACACTTTCAAAAACAAATGGATTACTGCCTAACTGTCCTTCTAATACATGAGAACACTTGAAATACTGGCTCAAAATTATTGCACAAATTTCTACTCAACTTATTACTCATGACCCGTAGTAATAATACTGAAATGTGAGCTTGTACTTTGCTGTCGCTTTTCAAGACAAACTTACTGTGCACACTCAAAGGCAATGGTACTTGTTATTGTCAATCTCTGTAGGGTGCAACACTGTATTAACTCTTCTGGAATTACACCGTACTATAACAAATCAAACTTAAAAATGAATCAGACATTTCCATTACTGAGTGTCACTTTCACAAAATAAAGTGGTAATACTGTAATATTTTACGAGACTGTCCCCTCAGTACTCAACAAATATTCACTGTCTTTTCAATTGCAATGATTTCAACACTGTTATCACTTCACAATTTACTCTGTGGTACTCACAAATGGGGGGTCCTTACATGTACTTTCACCAATCAATTTTCAAAGATTGCGTTCTTTTACAGATGTCCATATCACCATAGAGTCCTCAACTCATCAAAGCAATTGCTGAAATTATACATGTATTAGATCTCAAATAATCATAAAACACACTTAATGACATTGCCTGTAAGTCTACACTGCTAGAAGCTAATGCTCTATTCACTAAAAATCATACTAATAGAAACAATACAAAAAATACAAAATACTCGGGTATCTAACACAACACAGGTTATACAAATAAATTCACTTGTCAAAACTGACCTCAACTTATAACTAAAACACTTCCAATTAAATTAAAACAACTACACCCATATTATGTCAATTACAAATAAAACTAATACATAACCTTAATATAATTATGGCCTTCCGGTACACTCAGAAATCGACACTGTCCACAACACTCGTAACACGGCACATGATCAATGTCCCTCATTGTCTGTAAATAACAAAGCATTAACTCGAGTGATCACACAATTGCTATGGTACCAGTGCAGAAAGGCACCCAAAAAAAAATTTACCTTGGCATACAACCAACACTTTTCTGAGATTTCACAAAAAACTCAAAAAAAATTGAGGTAGCTAACCTCTGTTTTCAGACATTTTCAGACACTTTTCAATACATTTTGCTGTACACTTTACTTTAAAACAGATTTCTAATTTTCTCGAGGCCCATGTTCTAACCTAACTCCAAATAAAGTATTTGCCGTGAACTGCTTTCAACATCTCCATAACCTCAAAAAAATTTTGCACAGAATTACACTATACTGTACACTGGGAAAAATTACATTACAAGATTATTAGCACTCTGAAATATTCATTAGTTACAGTGACATGGTTAGGTAGATGCACAGAGAAATGGTTATTACAACTCACATTTAAACACAGAAATTACCCACAGTATCACATTTATTCCTCCTGACCTTGATACCATATAAATTACATCCCAGCTGCACACCAATGTGAGGAGGCGGATTCTCGGTCTGTCACCAATGTGAGGGGGCCTGACTCCCCCTCTGTTTCTACGCCACCCTCATCTTATCTACTTCTCATAGTTCTTACTCTACTCAGTTCCGTCACCTATTCTTGGGTAGCATGGGCGAGGGTCTAGGCACGTGAGTATGGTAATTTTGGTATCAGGTCACTTGGATGGAAATAAAGGTAAAATACTGTGGGAGAAATGAATACTCCTAAAATTCTCAAAGAACAAGTTTATTAATATAAAATCAAAGGGGAAAATAGATGTTATCAACATATAACTACCAGGCTCAGCTCCTGGGCCTATTGCAAACTCTCTATGTCTTATGTACTGGTTTCCTTGTTTTCCTATTTACTCAACAGCAATTATTCGGACATTACACTCTTACCGTGCACCCAATACCTGATGTCACCTTACATTATATCGCAGGACCAGTTCCTTGTCTTTCCTCCCAAGACACTAATACTGATACAAACCCCGACATGGGTCCCCCACAACATGGGTAAGTATTAACAACACCTACAACCACACTGTGGACCATAATTCCAAGGCCTGTCACAGGGTATAGCACTGGCGCCTCTAACAACTGCTGTTGTGGTCGGTTACACTCCGACCCGAGATGGGTTTGGGGTCCTCGGCCCACGAGGTAGAGTAGAGCCGATTAAAGAATCACAATGGGATCGGGAGACAAACGGGAATCAGCGTCAGGGGACCTGTATGGATGAAGGGACGGGCACTTACTAACGGTTGAAAAGCCCGCAGCGCCCTCACTCAAAACAGGCCAGGGAGTCCACCTACTCCTATTCCGATGAATTAATTTACTGTACACTCTGACCTTGAAATTGAGACTATGGACTCATTTTCATTCTCTATTATCATCTTCACTAACCATGCTCTGACTCAGCTATCGAAAGCCAAATTAAATTGATTACAAAGGGTTGGATGGCAACAGGTCTCAACATACAGCGTCTACTCCCATAGACCAAGACGGGGGAAACATAGAAAACGGTGAACGTTTCCACTGGGGGACTCAGAAGGTTTTGTGGACGTTTGAGCGTAATATTAATCCTTAAGGTTTTCAGGTTAGCTCTTATCATGACCATTACAATAACAGTACAAGTAACACCACAGTTGAAAGTCAGACACCATGCCATTGTGGTGGATGTTAAATACTTCAATGCAGAATTACTATTCGGAGCAGATCTCCTTGGCAGATTTAGAGTAACCTGGGAACGTAAAAGGAAACTTTTCATTTGGGCAGGCCAGTCACATGAATATGGGAGAGTGGTGACGAGAGAGCACATGAAAGGAATCAAATGCGTCAATAGTCTCCATATTGATAGGAAGACTATTGTACGAGGCCACCATGCACCGATCTTATCCATCAAGGTGAAAGTAGAGATAGGTCAAATTCTGAGTGTACGATTCACGCATAAAAGTTTCAACCAACAACCAGAGATATGTGTTAGAGTACAGCCAGATTCACGCATATATTTGCCCGTAAGTAATTGTACCGATAAATCAGTGTATTTGAGAGCTGGCACTGTCATTGGCGAATATGAGTTAATCCCGGAGGAGATAATCTCGGATGTTGACACTAAAGGAAATCACTTGGGACATATTCAACAGGTCTATGACAAATTGTGTAAAGTAAAGTCTTCAACTGAATTATCCCTTTGTGCACCTCATCACCTAGCCATTCAAACAGAAGGGGAGAGGAGATCCTCAAACCAATTAAAAGTAAATGTAGGTGATGATCAGAGAGTACCATCCTTTGACTGTGTAATTTGTGCCGGAATTCCCAACAGTCCAGTAAAGAAGGTAAGACATGTCCAAGAGATTTCCAACAGTATGATACCGGAATGTGACGAAGTAAAAGGCGGAACCACTAGACAAGAGAAGTTGAACGAGTTAATTAGAAACCAACAGTGGAACCATCTAGACCGAGAAATGCGTAAACATTTGCGGAAAGTAATTCTAGCTCATGATTCCTTGTTTGTTTTAGGACCACATGAAATAGGGTCAATTGCTGGTATACCCGCTAACATTCAGCTCGCCAACCACAATCCTGTCCGAGGACCACAGTATAGACACCCCGAGAAAGCAAAAGAGATAATTAAATAAATGATAACAGATATGAGGGATCGTAATATCATTGAACCATCGACTGCCGCCTGGTTATCTCCCATTGTTCTGGTAACAAAACCCAACGGTTTAAAGCGTATGTGCTTAGATTTTCGAGCGGTCAATAAGCATTTGAAGGTCGACATACAACCATTGCCACGAATTGACGAATTAGTAGAGAAAGCTGCGGGAAATGAATATTATGCCACATTAGATTTGAAGGATGCGTATTATCAGGTCATTCTTAACGACAGTAGCCGAGATCTAACTACTTTTCGCGATGGGTACAATCTATGGAGATTCACACGCCTTCCGTTTGGGCTTTCAGCTGGTCCTGCCGTTTTCACTCGAGAAGTAAACCGAGTATTAGCTCCATTAGCAGTTGAAGACTGGGTACGAAACTATCTTGATGATGTAATAGTATGGGCTCCCGACTTCCCCACCTTGTTGCAAAGACTCACCAGAGTATTTGAGAGATTTGAAGAGATGGGTATTAAACTAAATTTGTCTAAGTGTCAATTTGGCCATAAGCAAGTTAAATTCTTAGGACATGTAGTTTCAGAGAGAGGCATTGAGCCTGACCCAGAAAATGTCCAAGCTCTGACTGAGTGTAAACCCCCAACTAATGTTAAACAAGTCCGCCAATTTTTGGGTATGTGTGGATTTTACCGTAAACATGTTCTCGAGTTTGCCAAAGTAGCTTACCCCCTCACTGAGTTAACAAAACAGACTGTTGATTTTGCATGGCCTAATGAGTGACAAGAAGCATTTCAGAAGTTAAAGCAAGCACTAGCTTCATACCCAGTTCTTGTCAAGGCAGATATTTATAAACCGTTCGAACTGCCTAGTGATGCCAGCAATTTCTGTGTAGGCGCTTCCCTTAATCAGGTACAAGAAGATGGCTCTTTGCGACCAGTGGGTTATTTTTCTAGAAAGTTAAAGCCGGCAGAAACTCGTTATTCCACCACCGATAAAGAAGCGTTAGGCATTGTATTAGCGTGCAGGTTCTTCCATCATTTTCTTTGGGGTACGCAGTTTACAATTAAGACAGATCACCAACCTCTAACCTCGGTCTTTAGAAAGAAAACCAAAGGTCAGCGAATGAACCGTTGGATCTTAGAAATGAGAGATTACGCTTATAACATTGAATACAAACCCGGTAGAGCTAATGTAGTGGCTGATGCATTAAGTCGACCAGTCAGAACCTTGAGAAAAGTCATGCAAGACCATGTTGCCGCTCAATTTCCCACACTAGAAGGTTCCACACAGGCAGACTTTGGTAAAGAAAAAACAAAAAGAACCAAGGTGGCAAGAGTTAAAACAGTATTTAGCAGGAGGAAAAATTCCACAACATAAGTACCCAAAGGCCACCGTTGATAGTTTTGAAGTAATAAATGGAGTATTGTATCTAGTAAAAGAACAACTTGATAAAGCATTGAAGTATTGTCTAGTAATCCCTCAACATTTACGTAAAGCCGCATTAGAGTTGGTGCATGACAATGCCACCTCAGGTCATTTAGGACGATGGAAGACCATCACCCGAGTAGCAAATTTGTTTTATTGGCCTAACTACCGTAAAGATTGTGTTGATTATGTAGCATCATACGAGATGTGTCAAAGGTTTAAGGGAACTAAGGGACTTACGCAACTTTGACAAGAATTACCAGTAGTAAGCAAACCACTTGAACGAGTTTCGGTAGATTTGACTGACATGCATTCAGGGATCAGTGATTACCGATATGTGTTCACGATTATTGATCATTATTCAAGGTTTGTTAACTTCTATCCATTGCGAACGAAGACCACGCAAGAAGTTACCCGTGAATTTGAGAAATTTGTTAATGTCTTCGGTAGTCCTAAAGTAGTGATTGCGGATAATGGAGGAGAATTTACTGCCGCACAATTCAGGGAGCTCTGTCGATTAACTAACATTAAAGTGTATTTTACCTTGCCTTACCACCCCCGAGGTAACAGTATCACGGAGAGAATGCACCGAACTTTTAAGAACATTTTGTCAATAATGTGTGAAGATAACCCGCGCCGCTGGCCACGATTCTTGGGTCCGACCCAATATGCGTTGAACACTTCTGTTCACACAACGACTGGAGTGCAGCCACACTTCGCATTCTTCTCCCGGCATGCACAGAGACAAGTGGGCATTGAGTTACCAATAATAGAAAACGAGAGTACTGAAGGGTTGAGAGAAGCTCACAGAGTAATTAAGGAAACTTCTGAACGAATGTCTAGAGAATTCCGGAACGTAGCCAACCGAGATAAAGTCAATCAGACAGTACAGCTAGGGGAAACTGTTTGGGTGAGAGATGAAGCTCCTATCCCAGGTACCAGTAGGAAATTAAATGCTAAGTGGAAGGGCCCATATACAGTAACTGAAGTCATACGCAATGGTGCAGCGTATGAGTTAACCCACCTTTCAGATGAAACAGAAGTAGTTCGACGAGCAGCAGAAAAGGTGAAAAGATGTATCAACAGAGATATGTTTGTCCATGTAAATGACATCCAGGTTCCCCCTAACGATTCTTCCTCAGAATCAGAGCCTGATGAGAGAGATGCTATACGGGATGAGGAGAGAACAGTAGTTGCTCATCCTCCCCGATTTCCCATAAGGATGAGAAAACCAGTGGTGAGACTGGATCTTTAAAAGCAGTGGGCTTTTTAAGTGACCCATATTGGTTGATAATGAAGTGTGCAATCAGTTATAAGTAACTTGTGGTAAAGGGAGAGGTAAAGAATTGATGGGGTTTTTTTATTGAAAGTATTTTGCCGAGGAATGGTCAATTTGCAGTAAAAGACAGAGATTGGAAGATGTATTGGCAGTTATGCAATCATCTGAAGGGTATCTGTTACAAGTTTCAGTAAAGATACCAGTGGTGAATTCTCAAGTTCCGGTTGGTAAGTCCTACGTAGGCTGGGTGTTGCTGTTATATAGGTGTAGAGTTCGTGACTTTCAGGGAGTATTCGGGCATAAAAATATGGTGCTATTACTTCTACATGACAAATGCCATAAGTACAGACAGTTTTTGGTTTGGTGGTGTTCTCATGAGGACCGTTTCGTTAGCATTGAATTCTTGGGAATACCCGCTCGTTCGGAGTCCCTTGAATGGTGCTGCCTCTCGCGAGTGCGACATGACTCTTTAGATTAAGGGCAAACAAATCATTCCTTCGACTTGATGGGGTCCGTTCGTCGATGTCCTAGCTTGAGAAATCTATGTTAAATCTCAGTGTGTCCTGTAAGCATTTGACCAATCGCATAAAAGAAACTTTCATGATCAATGAACATTGAAATTTGAGTTCTGTAAGGAAATTTTGAGTGTGCACTTTATCTACCGATGTGAGGGTGTATTTTGTAACATGTAACCCCATTTGTTATTATTATTATATGATATGAGGTATCTAACTCAGTTCATTATTATTCTATGATGATGTACCTAACCCCATTTATTATTATATGATATGATGTATGTAACACCATTTATTATTATTATGATATGATATGATGTATTTACCGCCACTCAGTATTATTATATGATGATGTTTCTAACCCCATTCAGTATTATTATGACATGTTGTACCTAACCCCATGTGCTATTATTTTTGGTGCTATTATGTTATATGTATCCCAATATATTTTTTTATGAAGGTGTGTCACATTCTAGTTGTATGTTAACAGATTTCCATTTCTTTTACCCAATTCTGACCACCGGTCGGGAATTATTTTTCTATTTCATTGATATAATTTGTGCAATGTTTTGTATGAGGATTTATACTTTATATTAATCATCTAATGTGTATGTCAATACTTACGTGTTTTCTGAATGTTACAGCATAATATAAATCTTGGGGACGGGGGAAGCTTTGTCATGATCGTGATAATGGCTAACCTGAAAACCTTAAGGATTCATATTACGCTCAAACGTCCACAAAACCTTCTGAGTCCCCCAGTGGAAACGTCCCCCGTTTTCTCTGTTGCCCCGTCTTTGTCTTAAGGGATCTTTGAATATAATCCGCGGATTTAGTAGCAGACGCTGTATGTTGGGACCTGTTGCTATCCAACCCTTTGTAATCAATTTAATTTTGCTTTTGATAGCTGAGTCAGAGCATTGTTAGTGAAGATAATAGTAGGGAATGAAACTGAGTTCATAGTCTCAATTTCAACGTCAGAGTGTACAGTAAATTAATTCATAGGAATAGAAGTAGGTGACTCCCTGGCCTATTTTGAGTGAGGGCCCCGCGGGCATTTCTACCGTTAGTGAGTGCCCGTCCCTTCATCCATACAGGTATGCCATTCCACGCTGTGTTGTAATTCGCCCTTCTTTAAGTGATTTGACCCAATTAATAGTTGATTGTGCAAGTGTTACAGTAACGTAGTTGATATGCTCTGAGTGAAGTCATATTTACGTCTTTAACGTCCCCTGAAACGTGATATTGTTTTCTACCGTTAGTGAGTGCCCGTCCCTTCATCCATACAGGTCCCTAACGCAGCCTAGGCCGTGTCTGTAGCGTGGATGTTGTATCCACTATGTCTGGGGAGATGTCCGAGGTCCAGTAGGATCAGTTATCTTCGTGAGACCCGGTCGTCAGACACTTCAGACTACCTATAGCCCCCATAGCTGGCTCGTCTGGCCCTAACGCTCGGCCTGCGAGGTGACCCCGGATCACCAAGCCACACCCCACTACCAGCCCCCATCATTGGTGGATGAGTGTCTAATTCAGTAGGGCTATTTGTGAGGTGTAATTAATCCACTGGGATCTTCAGAGTTCGTCGGAAAGTACTCCATGGTGGCCTGGCCCCTTGGCTGTTGCTTGAGTATCACCCCTGACGACTGAGTGTTGTAGTGACAGTTGCCCCTGGTCTTTATGGTGCTAAGTGACTATAAGAGTTGTGTGTTATTGAGTATGTCCACCCAGTAGGGTTGGAAGTGTTATTGAGTACTGTATGTCCACCCAGTAGTGGTGTGAGTATTAGGGTGTGTCAATTTTGTCAACATGTTAAAAATCAAATTTGGTAGTCAAAATATTGTGCCTCTTTATGTCTAAACTTGAGATTAGCAAACAAAAATGAATTGAAATAACCCTCACCTACATCAATTATACCTTAAAGTTTCAAATATCAGTATTTCAACAAATTAATGAGACTTGATTAGAATTATTCACTTGATATTAACTAATCTCATGTAAGCATATGGATTATGGAGTATTTTATGGTTCTATAGCTTGTGTACAATATGCATGTCAGAACATGAACAGGCTCTCCGTGTGGGACAGTTTAATTCTTGTTTTGACTTGTACCAAGCGTGAGGATAAGGCGCCCGGCTCACTCTCCTTCTAGATATCATAGACGGTGGTTTGCTCTCATTGCACTTGCACCTACTCTACCAGACGAATTCTACATTTTAATTATTGTAAGTAGGGCATATTGATTGTCGCAGTTACTTATATCATTGTATAAAACATTATGTTCTAAGAAATTATTATGTTATTTCTGTTACAGCATTTTTGATAAACAAATTGATATTTTTTGAAACAACAATTGAATTATGAAACATTGAAATATTTTTCTATTTGTCAGATAGTGTGAAGATGTCAAAATTGAAGACAAGAAGTCAGTTCTCAAACCACTTGAGTCTGCTAGTTGATAAAGGGAAGGAGCTTCCTGTATCAGAACTTCCAACAGTGAGAGACATGCTAAGATTAGGGTTACTCCTTCGAGAAAAAAATGCAAAGGACAGAAGGAACTATACAGATAAAGAACTCATAAATGACATGATAGTCCCTCTTCTGCATCAATGGACAAAAGCTAATGCACTATTCAAACCACCTGTGATTAATCAGTGTCGAACTATTGAGCTAAAACTAACGAAATTATGGCACAAAGCAGTTGAAACATCACTTGGTAAAGGAAACTTGGCCAGGAAAAATGAATTTCTGCACACACTTGATACTCTGTTTGACATTTTGACCTGCAAGTGCTCCATACAATTATGTTCTGAATCCAACTGTTCTCACTCAGGTAAGAGAGAAAATAATTCCCACATTGATTGTGGTTGTCCTCGTGAAAAGAAGATCCCTGTTTTAGAGCTTGAATTTATAAAGGCACAGAGGACAAAGGCAGAAGGCCAAGGAAGCATGCAAATGGATTCAATAGATTATTCAGAAACAAAGAAGCAGATTGCTAATGCCAAGAAGAGAGAACAAATCCGAGAGAGGGAACAAAAGAAGAAAATGAAGAGTGAAGAAGCCATCCAAAGAGAGGAAGAGCTGTGTCAAGATGTTTATCACTTCTTTGATAGTCCTTCTGATGAACAGGAAGCAACATCAGATGATAGTTCCAAAGAGCCATCTGAACCTTTACCAAAGAAAATGAAATACAACACAAGAAATATTTCAAACATTGCTTTAGCTAGTATTCGCCACCATGCTGGACTTCGTGAGGCTGCAGAAATTGCAGCTGCCGCTTGGATAGATGCAGGCCTCATCAGCCAAGAGGATGTATCTTTGGTGATAGATCATAATAAAATTAGAAGAGCACAAGAAAAAATAATGAAGGAAATATCTGATCAGCATGAAAAAGATTTAAGCGAGGGAGGGCTCTCCTGTCTTTTGTTTGATGGAAGAATAGATGACACAAAAGTTTTGCTAGAAGTAGAGGGAGTGAACAGAAAGTTTCCAGGTCTCATCAAAGAAGAACACTACTCTGTCTGTTCTGAGCCTGGTGGTCGGTTTTTGTTTCACTTTGCTCCCGAAACTGAAGTAGAAGGGAAGAAACATGCAGAGGTCATTGCTGATCATATTTTATGTTGGGTTCAGGAGAGAGGACTTGGCAGTTCACTGCAGGCTGTTGGTGGAGATTCAACTGCAGTGAACACCGGATGGCAGGGGGGTGTAATGACGCATTTAGAGAAAAAACTAGGAAGAAGACTTGTTTGGATTGTATGTGATTTACATACAGGCGAGCTACCTCTTCGTCATCTCATCCAGGAACTTGATGGTCCTACAAAGAGCAACAACAAGTGGTCAGGTCCCCTTGGCATCATGCTGGATGAAGCAACACAACTAGAAATAAATACAACCTTTCCAAAGGTCGAAGTTGGCCCTCCCCTTCCGGCGTTGTCTGAAGGAGTCATCAAAGATCTCAGCACAGATCAATCCTATGCTTATCGTATTGCCCAAGCAATAAGATCAGGAGAAGTGCCTCAGTCATTGGCTCTCTTGGAGATTGGACCTGTCAGTCACAGCCGTTGGTTAACTACAGCTCTTCGTTTCTGCAGGATTTGGATTTCCAAACACGAATTGAAGGGCAAAGTGCTGAAGAATTTGAGGTTAATTGTTGAATTTATTATTGGAGTTTATCTTCCCCAGTGGTTTAGTGTGAAACTTAATCCTATGTGGGTGGATGGGCCCAATCACCTTTTGTTTCAATTGCAGCTAGTAAGAACACAGAGGAAGGTAGTGAGGGACATCGTGTTACCTGTGGCAAGAAGGTCCGCTTGGTATGCTCGATCAGAAGCAGTTTTGCAAGCAATGCTTTGCAGTCAATGTACCAATCTCCGAACCGAGGCTGTAGAAGTCATTCTAAAGATTAGAGGAACGCTAATAGATGACGACCAGTTGGGAGACTGTTCTTTTCATTCAAGAAAAGTTCCCCCAATAAACGTCAATGCCACCAAATTGTCAGAATTGGTTGACTTGAGTTTGGAAGTCTTAGAGCCACCATTGACAACAAGTCTAACTAGCCAAGAATTGAGAAACCTTAAAGAGACTCCAATGCAGGTGCCGAAGTGGCCTTCCCACACTCAAAGTGTGGAGAGATGTGTGAAAATGGTCACAGAAGCAGCGGGCCATGTTTACAGCCACGAGAGGCGAGAAGGTTACATCAAAGCACAAATAGCAAGCAGACTACTGATGACAAGAAACCAAAGCAAAGAGAGTATGAAGGCATTGGTTACTTTCAAATAGACTACGGATAATAAAATATAATAATTTGAAACTTGAAACAGTAACATGTGTGCAAACGCTGGTTATGTTATAAATTCACAAATATGTACATTTAAAAATCCATTTGATGTAGGTAGGACTTATTATAAAAAAAATTTATGCCAGAATATTGTTTTGCATGCTTAAAGACTACAATAAATTGCTACCAAATTACTCGATTTTCAATTTAGCCAGTTCACCCCCTAAATTGACACACCCTAGTGAGTATGTTGAGCCTGAGGGCCTAGTACTAGATTTCGTCTGTTGGTACAAATAAATTCTTTCTCCTAATTTCATATTAATGTTTAAAAAAAAAATTTATTTGTATATTGTGTCTATTATTTACCTACAGTATTTACCGTTATTTCTTCCCTATTGCTTGATACTATCATTACATCTACCCACGAGCCTCCTCTCGTCACGCTACCAATGGTAATAAGTATGAGAGTAAAAGGAATTGTTATTGGCACACAGAGGCCCTCATAAATGGTGGCACTCTGGCCCTCATGAATGGTGGCAGTAGTGTCCCTCATACCACTACCCAACATGGTATAATTATTTCCATCTAATTATCCCTAACATACATGTCACAACCCTCTCTGTGGACATACTTCTAAGGAGTAACCCAGGGTAGAGCACTGGGGCTCACGGCTGGTGTTATTGTGGGGTAGCCAGAAACATGGCGAGTCTGGGGTCTGGCCCAACGAAGCCGTGGGGCACATTAATCAGGCCGCATCTGTGCCATCATTTCGAAGATGATCCCTGATGGTTATTTACTACATCCGGGGCCGTTGTTGAATGGATGCAAGGATCACAATGGGATCTGGAGAAACATGGAGCAGCGTTAGGGAACTGGGGAAACATGACAACACAAACAAACTCTCTTGTCTAGACGACAGAAGTATTTACGTTATATTACTTCTACACTGGTTGAATGACAATTCAACTGTTAAATCATGAACACTGGTAAACACTGATATTCACTACAATTGACTGAATTAACTGAATGGCTACCCAAAACATACCTGGAGAAACATGGGAGCAGCGTCAGGGAAATCTTCCCTTGGCTCGTCTTAGGGTATATATGCCCCTGAGTTGCCAGTGATCGCTACTCCCGCAATGACAATAATTACAAACAAACTAACTGTTACTCATTCAAAGATGACCCTCAGTTGACAAAGGTCTGGCGAATTACTTGAGTTGATTTACACAGACTAATTCAAGATTGAGCTTCCCAGGAGAAAGTGGAATAACAACGCATTGACAACTGTCTTCACAAATGCGGGACTCTGGGAGGGAACACCAGTTTAGCGTGTATGGGGAAAAAACACGTCTTCTCAGGTGTCGCTAACTCACTCATGTTTTGCGGGCGTGGAGTTAAATAAGAATCATTAGTTAAATAGATCAGCAGTCGACGTGACCATGACAACCTAACTTAGCCTAACCAATAAAACATAAAAATTAGAAAACAACAAAAATTATATAAATATATGTGAGTTATTCATCAAGTTAAATAAATTTTCTTTGATTCTCCAACAAAGAAAACAGTCTGACTTGTCTCATTGTGACAGACTATATTCACAAGAGGTAAAACTGCTTCTTTCGAACACTAGAACAGTAGAACCATAAATCCTACCGTATTTTAGGTGGAATCCTGCCCTATTCGGAGGCGGAATCCTACTGTATTCTGAGAAGGAATCCTACCGTCTCCTGGAGCTGAATCCTACAGCATTCTGAGGCGGAAAAATACCGTCTCCTGGAGCAAAATCCTACCGTATTTTAGGCATAATCCTACCCTATTTTGGGGCGGGATCCTTCCGTATTCTGGGGCGGAATCCTATCGTCTTCTGGAACAGAATCCTCCCATATTCTGGGACGGAATCCTACCGTCTTCTGGGGCGGAATCCTACCGTCTTCTGAGGAAGAATCCTACTGTCTTCTGGGGCGGAATAATACCGTATTCTGAGGCGGAAGCCTACTGTATTCTGAGGCGGAATCCTACCGTATTTTATGCAGAATCCTACCGTATTTTATGCAGAATCCTATCCTATTCTGGGGCGGAATCCAACCGTATTCTGGGGCGGAATCCTACGCTATTCTGGGACGGAATCCTACCGTCTTCTGGGGCGGAATCCTACCGTGTTCTGAGGAAGAATCCTACCTTCTTCTGGGGCGGAATAATACCGTATTCTGAGGCGGAAGCCTACTGTATTCAGAGGCGGAATCCTACCGTATTTTATGCAGAATCGTATCCCATTTTGGGGCGGAATCCAACAGAATTCTGGGGCGGAATCCTACCCTATTCTGGGACGGAATCCTACCGTCTTCTGGGGCGGAATCCTACCGTCTTCTGAGGAAGAATCCTACCGTCTTCTGGGGCGGAATAATACCGTATTATGAGGCGGAATCCTACCGTATTCTGCGGCGGAATGATACATGTATCCTGGAGCGGAATCCTACCATATTCTGAGGCTGAATCCTACAGTTTCCTAGGGCAGAATCCTCCAGTATTTTAGGCGGAATCCTACCCCATTCTGGGGCGGAATCCTACCGTATTCTGGGGCGGAATCCTACCGTCTTCTGGGCTATAATCTTACCCTATTCTCGGACGGAATCCTAAATTATTCTGAGGCTGAATCCTACCGTATTTTCAGGCGGAATCCTACCATCTCCTGGAGCGGAATCCTACCGTCTACTGGAGCGGAATCCTACCGTATTCTTAGGCGGAATCCTACCGTCTCCTGGGGCAGAATCCTACCGTATTTTAGGCGGAATCCTACCCTATTCTGGGGCGGAATTCTACCCTATTCTGGGGAGGAATCTTACCGTCTTCTGGGGCAGAATCTAACCCTATTCTGGGACGGAATCCTACCGTTTTCTGGGGCGGAATCCTACCGTCTTTTGGGGCAAAATCCTACACTATTCTGGGACGGAATCCTACCGTTGTCTCGGGCAGAATAATATTGTATTCTGAGGCGGAATCCTACCGTATTCTGAGGCGAAATCCTACCGTCTCCTGGAGCAGAATCCTTCCGTATTCTGAGGCGGAATCATACCGTAATGTGAGGCGGAATCCTACCGTTTCCTGGGGCAGAATCCTACCGTATTTCAAGCGGAATCCTACCCAAATCTGGGGCGGAATCCTACCATCTTGTAAAGCGGAAAAATTACCATGTTCTAGGGCTGAATTCTACCTTATTCTGGCACAGAATTCTACCGTATTCCGGGACAGAATCCTACCGCATTCTGGAGCTGAATCCTACCGTATTCTGAGCGGAATCCTACAGTATTCTGGGCGGTGTCCTATCGTATTCTGGGCAGAATCCTACCCGATTCTGGGGCGGAATCCTACCGTAATCTCGGTCGGAATCTTACCGTCTTCTGGGGCAGAATCTTACCCTATTCTGGGACGGAATCCTACCGTCTTCTGGGGCGGAATCATACCGTCTTTTGGGGCAGAATCCTACACTATTCTGGGACGGAATCCTACCGTTGTCTCGGGCAGAATATTACCGTATTCTGAGGCGGAATCCTACCGTCTCATGGAGCAGAATCCTTCCGTATTCTGAGGCGGAATCTTATCGTCTCCTGGGCAGAATCCTACCGTATTTTAGGCGGAATCCTACCGTATTCTGGCGTGGAATCCTACCGTCTTCTGGGGACGAATCCTACCCTATATTTGGGACGGTATCCTACCGCCTTCTGGGGCAGAATCCTACCGTATTTTGAGGAGGAATCCTAGTGTATTCTGGCATAGAATCCAACAGTATTCTGGGCGAAATCCGATAGTCCTCTCGGGCAAAATCCTAACCATCATTTGGGGCAGAATCATAACTAACCTAACCTAACCTTGCCAAACCTAACCTAACCTAACCTGACCTATCCTGACGTAACCAAACCTAACCTGACCCAGCCTAACCTAGCCTAACCAATAAAACATAAATTTAGAAAACAATATAAATAATAAAAATATATGTGAGTTATCCATCAATTTAAATATACTTTTCTTTGATTCTCCAACAAAGAAAACAGTCTGACTTGGCTCATTGTGACAGACAATATTCACAAGAGGTAAAACTGCTTCTTTGGAACACTAGAACCGTAGAACCATAATTCCTACCGTATTTTAGGCGGAATCCTACCCTATTCTGGGGCAGAATCCTATCGTATTCTGAGGAGGAATGCTACCCTTTCCTGGAGCGGAATACTACAGTATTCTGAGGTGGAAAAATGCTGTCTCCTGGGGAAGAATCCCACCGTATTTTGGGCGGCATGCTACCCTATTCTGAGACGGAATCCTACCGTATTCTGAGGAGGAGTAATACCGTTTCCAGAAGCTGAATTCTACCGTATTTTAGGCGGAATCCTACCCTATTTTGGGCCGGGATCCTACCGTATTCTGGGGCGGAATCCGACCGTCTTCTGGGGCAGAATCTTACAATATTCTGGGGCGGAATCCTACCGTCTACTGGAGCGGAGACCTACCGTATTCTTAGGCGGAATCCTACCGTCTCCTAGAGCGCAATCCTACCATATTCTGAGGCTGAATGCTACAGTTTCCTGGGGCAGAGTCCTACCGTATTCTTGGGCGGAATCTTACCGTCTTCAGGGGCAGAATCTTACAATATTCTGGGGCGGAATCATACCGTCTTCTGGGGCGGAATCCTACCGTCTTTGGGGCAGAATCCTACCCTATTCTGGGACGGAATCCTACCGTATTCTGAGGCGGAATCCTACAGTCTACTGAAGCGGAATCCTTCCGTGCGCTGAGGCGGAATCCTACCGTCCCCTGGGCAGAATCCTACAGTATTTTAAGTGGAATCCTACCGTATTCTGGGGTGGAATCCTACCCTATTCTGAGATGGTATCCTACCGCCTTCTGGGGCGGAATCCTCCCGTATTCTGAGGCGGAATCCTACCGTATTCTGGGGCGGAATCCTGCCGTTTCCGGCAGCAGAATGCTACCGTATGTTAGGCGGAATCCTACCTTCTTGTAGAGCGGAAAATTACCATATTCTAGGGCGGAATTCTACGTTATTCTGGCACAGAATTCTACCGTATTCAGGGGTAGAATCCAACCGCATTCTGGAGCTCAATCCTACCGTATTCTGTGCGGAATCCTACAGTATTTTGGGCGGAATCCTACCGTATTCCGGCGCAGAATCCTACTTTCTTCTGGTGTAGAATCCTACAGTATTCTCGGGCAAAATCCTAGCCCTCATTTGGAGCAGAATCATACCTAACCAAACCTAACCTTGCCTGACCTAACCTAACCTAAACTGACCTAACCTGACCTAACCTAACCTAACCTAACCTGACCCAACTTAACCTAGCCTAGCCAATAGAACATAAAAATTAGAAAACAACAAAAATAATATAAATATATGTGAGTTAGTCATCAAATTTATTAAATTTTCTTTGATTCTCGAATACAGAAAACAGTCTGACTTGTCTCATTGTAACAGACTATATTCACACGAGGTTAAAGTGCTTCTTTGGAACACTAGAACCGTAGAACCATAATTCCCACCGTATTTTAGGTGGAATCCTACCCTATTCTGGTGCGGAATAATACCGTATTCTGAGGCGGAAACCTACTGTATTCTGAGGCGGAATCCTACTGTATTCTGAGGCGGTATCCTACCGTCTCCTGGAGCGGGATCCTACCGTACTTTGAGGCGGAATCCTTCTGTATTCTGAGGCGGAATCCTACTGTATTCTGATGCGGAATCCTATCGTCACCTGGAGAGGAACCCTATCGTATTCTTAGGCGGAATCCTTCCGTCTCTTGGGGTTGAATCCTACCGTATTTAAGGCAGAATCCTACTGTATTCTGGGGTGGAATCCTACCGTATTCTGGAGCGGAATCCTACCGTCTTAGGTTCGGAATCCTACCGTTTCCTGGGGCAGAATCCTACCGTATTTTAGGCGGAATCCTACCCTATTCTAGGGCGGAATCCTACCATTTTTGGAGCGGAAAATACCCATCTTCTAGGGCGGAATTCTACCTTATTCTGGCACAGAATCCTACCATACTCCGGGGCAGAATCCTACCGCATTCTGGAGCTGAATCCTACCCTATTCTGAGCGGAATCCTGCAGTATTCTGGGAGGAATCTTACCGTAATCTGGGCGGAATCCGACCGTCTTCTCGGGCAAAATCCTAACCCTCATTTGGGGCAGAATCATACCTAACCTAACCTGACCTACCTGACCTAACCTAACCTAACCTAACCTGACCTAACCTAACCTGCCTAACCTAACCTAACCTAACCTGACCAAACCTAACATAGCCTAACCAATAAAACATAAAAATTAGAGAACAATAAAAATAATAAAAATATATGTGAGTTATCCATCAAAACAAATAACTTTTCTTTGATTCACCAACAAAGAAAACAGTCTGACTTGTCTCATTGTGACAGACTATATTCACAAGAGGTAAAAGTGCTTCTTTGGAACACTAGAACCGTAGAACCATAAATCCTACGGTATTTTAGGCGGAATCCTACCCTATTCTGGGGCGGAATCCTACCGTATTCTCAGGCGTAATCCTATCGTCTCCTGTAGCGGAATCCTAACTTATTCTGTGACGGAATCCTACCGTCTCCTGGGGCAGAATCCCACCGTATTTTGGGCAAAATCCTACCCTATTCTGGGGCGGAATCTATTGTATTGTGGAGCGGAATCCTACCGTATTCTGAGAAGGAATCCTACCGTCTCCTGTAGCGGAATCCTACCGTATTCTGAGACGGAATCCTACCGTCTCGTGGGGCAGAATCCCACCGCATTTTGGGCGAAATCCTACTCTATTCTGGGGCGGAATCCTATCGTATTCTGAGGTGGAATCCTACCGTATTCTGAGGAGGAATCCTAGCGTCTCCTGGAGCGGAATCCTACAGTATTCTGAGTCGGAATAATACCGTCTCCTGAAGCAGAATCCTACCGTATTTTAGGCGGAATCCTACCCTATTTTGGGGCGGGATCCTACCGTATTCTGGGACAGAATCCTACCATATTCTGAGATGAAATCGCACCGTCTTCTAGGGCGGAATCCTACCCTATTCTGAGGCGGAATCCTACTGTATTCTGAGGCGGAATCCTACAGTCTCCTGGAGCGGAATCCTACCGTATTCTTAGGCGGAATCCTACCGTCTCCTGGGGCAGAATCCTACCGTATTTTATGCGGAATCCTACCGTATTTTATGCGGAATCCTACCCTATTCTGGGGAGGAATCCAACCGTATTCGTGGGCCCAATCTTACCGTCTATTGGGGCAGAATCCTACCCTACTCTGGGACGGAATCCTACTGTAATGGTCATGATAAGAGCTAACCTGAAAACCTTAAGGATTCATATTACGCTCAAACGTCCACAAAACCTTCTGAGTCCCCCAGTGGAAACGTCCCCCGTTTTCTCTGTTTCCCCCGCCTTTGTCTATGGGAGGAGACGCTGTATGCTGGGACCTGTTGCCATCCAACCCTTTGTAATCAATTTAATTTTGCTTTCGATAGCTGAGTCAGAGCATTGTTAGTGAAGATAATAGTAGAGAATGAAAATGAGTTCATAGTCTCAGTTTCAACGTCAGAGTGTACAGTAAATTAATTCATCGGAATAGGAGTAGGTGGACTCCCTGGCCTAGTTTGAGTGAGCGCGCCGCGGGCATTTCAACCCTTAGTAAGTGCCCGTCCCTTCATCCATACAGGTATGCCATTCCACGCTGTGTTGTAATTTGCCCTTCTTTAAGTGATTTGACCCAATTAATAGTTGCTTGTGCTAGCGTTACAGTAACATAGTTGATATGCTCTGAGTGAAGTCATATTTGCGTCTTTAACGTCCCCTGAAACGTGATGTTGTTGTCACCTGTTAGTAAGTGCCCGTCCCTTCATCCATACAGGTCCCTAACGCAGCCTAGGCCGTGTCTGCAGGGTGGATGTTGTATCCACAATGTCTGGGGAGATGTCAGAGGTCCAGTAGGATCTGTTACCTTCGTGAGACCCGGCCGTCAGACACTTCAGACCACCTATAGCCCCCATAGTTGGCTCGTCTGGCCCTAACGCTCGGCCGGCGAGGTGACGCCGGATCACCAAGCCACACACCACTACCAGCCCCCATCATTGGTGGATGAGTGTCTAACTCAGTAGGGTTATTTGTGTGGTGAAATTAATCCACTGGGATCTCCAGAGTTCGTCGGATAGTACTCCATGGTGGCTGGACCCCATGGCTGTTGCTTGAGTATCACACCTGACGACTGAGTGTTGTAGTGGCAGTTGCCCTAGTATTTATGGTGCTAAGTGACTATAATAGTTGTGTTATTGAGTATGTCCACCCGGTAGGGTTGGAAGTGTTATTGAATATGTCCACCCAGTAATGGGGTGAGTATGTTGAGCCTGAGGGCCTAGTACTAGATTTCGTCTGTTAGTACAAATAAATTCTTTCTTCTAACTTTATATTCATGTTTAAATAAACTTTGTATTTGTATAATTGTGTCTATTATTTACCTACAGTATTTACCGTTATTTCTTCCCTATTGCTTGATACTATCATTACACCTACCCACGAGCCTCCTATCGTCACGCTACCAATGATGATAAGTATAAGAGTAAAAGGAATTGTTACTGGTACACAGAGGCCCTCATAAATGGTGGCAGCTCAAGCCCTCATAAATGGTGGCAGTAGCAGCCCTCATACTACTGTCTTCTGGGGCGGAATCCTACCGTCTTCTGGGGAAGAATCCTACCCTATTCTGGGACGGAATCCTACCGTCTTCTGGGGCGGAATAATACCTTATTGTGAGGCAGAATCCTACCGTCTCCTTGAACGGAATCCTACCGTATTCTGAGGCGGAATCCTACAGCTTCCTTAGGCAGAATCGTACAGTATTTTAGGAGGAATCCTACCGTATTCTGGGGCGGAATCCTACCGAATTCTGGGGCGGAACCTTACCGTCTTCTGGGCCATAAACTTACCCTATTCTCGGACGGAATCCTACCGTATTCTGAGCCTGAATCTACCGTATTCTGAGGCAGAATCCTACCGTCTCCTGGAGCGGAATCCAACCGTCTACTGGAGCGGAATCCTTCCGTATTTTAGGCGGAATCCTACCCTATTCTGCGGCGGAATCCTACCGTATTCTGGGCGGAATCCTACTGTATTCTGGGACGGAACCCTACCGTCTTCTGGGGCGGAATAATACCGTATTCTGAGGCGGAATCCAACCGTATTCTGAGGCGGAATCCCACCGTCTAATGGAGCGGAATCCTACCGCAATCTGAGGCGGAATCCTACTGTTTCCTGGGGCAGAATCGTACCGTATTCCGGGGCAGAATCCTACAGCATTCTGGAGCCGAATCCTACCGTATTCTGGGCGGAATCCTACAGTACTCTGAGGAGAATCCGACCGTATTCTGGCGCAGAATCCTACCGTATTCTGGCGAAGAATCCTACTGTAATCTGGGCGGAATCCGACCGTCTTCTCGGGCAAAATTCTAACCCTCATTTGGGGCAGAATCATACCTAACCTAAGCTTGCCTAACCTTGCCTAACTTAACCTAACCTAATCTGACTAAACCTAACCTAACCTAACCTAACCTAACCTAACCTAACCTAACCAAACCTTGCCTAACCTAACCTAACCTAACCTAACCTAACCTAACCTTGCCTAACCTAACCTAATCTAACCTAACCTAACCTAACCTAACCTAACCAATAAAACATTGTTATATATATGTATGTTTATATGCTGCCTTTATTGAATGTATATATTATATATTATGTTACTTCTTACGAAATGTGTTAGGCACGTTGTAACCAAGAACAGAGAATAAACAGCCAGCCAGACAGACCATGTGACTCTTCATTCTCCCATTAAATAACCCAAGATACTACACTGGCGACGAGGATGGGATTCTCAAAGTGTTGGTGAAGTCCTTGAAGAGAGGATAGTGACCACTGAAGGGAAGGCTACTCTGAACCTGGAGAATTTAAGTGAAGAGAGCAACCATGGCTGGCGTCAGTGGATACATCGGACGAGTTGGGGAGTATGATGCAGACAAGGAAGATTTCACATCATATTGTGAGAGAATGGACTTCTTCTTTCCAGCAAATGAATTAATGGACGACGGTGGGGATGCGGAAAAGGGAAAAGTCTTTGAAAAGAAAAGGAAAGCAATCTTTTTGACAGAGGTAGGAGCTAATGTTTATTCTACTCTGGTCAATCTGCTTACTCCAAACAAACCCAAAGACTCCTCACTGATTCAGATTACCAAGATTCTGAAGCAACATTTTGATCCTGCTCCACTTGAGATCGCTGAAAGTTACAGATTTGGCACCAGAGATAGAGGTAAAGATGAATCAGTAAGTAATTATATAGCAGCTTTGAAGAAGTTATCCTTTCACTGTAACTTTGGACAGTTCTTGAACCGAGCTCTAAGAGACAGGTTTGTAATAGGCCTGAATTATGAAAAAATACAGAATAAGTTAATGAACACCACTAACTTAACTTTTGAAAGTGCATGTCAGATAGCTACAAGCATGGAATTGGCCGAGAAAAACACCAGAGAATTTGTTTCCAATGCTGGTAGTGAAACAGTTGGCAGTAGTGGCTCAGTGTGTAAAGTAACTGTAGCCAAAAGGAATAAGTATGCCACAAAACAAGGAACACATGCTGATTTAAAATGTAAGAGGTCCCGAGGGAAACATGAAAGCTTTCAGTGTAAATTCAAGAATTCAAAATGTTACAATTGTCAACGTATTGGACATATTGCTCCTGCCTGTAGAAATGATAGAGGTAGAGTATATGCCGTTGAAGGTGGAGAGAAGGAAATGAAAAACAGTATTCATGAGAGTGTTAGTAATTTTGGATATGATAGTGATGAGAGTGCCCATGTGTTTACTATTTACACCAGTCGTGAAGAGAAAGTTAAACATAGGTATAATGTGGACTTGTGTATTAATGACACACCTGTAACCATGGAAATGGATACTGCAGCTGATTTCTCCAAAATGAGTAAAGATATGTATGAGAAACTATTTGCGCATGTGCCTTTACAAGACTCAGGTGTCAAGTTGAGAACTTATACTGGAGAGATTTTGAACACAGAAGGTAAATTAGAGTGTGAGGTAAAGTACAAAAATCAGAATTTAAAGTTGCCATTAATTATAGCTAGTTATGTGAATAGACCAACTTTGTTTGGTAAGAACTGGTTGTGTGAACTTGAGATGGACTGGAAGGAGATATTTAGTGTTAGAATGTGTAACAGTATTCCAGGTCTTGAGAAATTGCTTGAAGAATACAAGATTTTATTTGTAAAGGGACAGGGTGGTAAAAAGCGTTATGAAGCTCATAACACCATTGACAAAGATGTTACACCCATATTTGCTAAGTCCAGACCTGTTCCTTATGCATTGAAAGGTGAGGTTGAGAAGGAATTAGACAGACTTGTGAGTGAGGGAATTATTGTGAAAACCGCCAAGAGCAATTGGGCTGCTCCAATAGTAATTGTACCTAAAGCTGATAAATCTGTTAGACTATGTGGTGATTATAAAGTTACCATTAACCAAGCTGTTGAGGATGAGCAATATCCCTTACCCACATCTCAAGATTTGTTTGCTGCACTAACAGGTGGAACTATTTTCACTAAGTTAGACTTGTCCCAAGCATATGCTCAGGTCTCTGTTGATGCTGAAAGTCAACAGTACCTTACCATCAACACTTATAAAGGATTGTATAAGTTCAAAAGGTTGCCTTATGGTGTTAAAAGTGCACCAAAGTTATTTCAGTGCATCATGGACAAAATTCTTATGGGTCTTCCCAATGTGTTATTTTTTCAGGATGATGTCCTTATTGTTGACAGTGACATCCAAAATCATGTCAAAACCCTAGCCACAGTGTTCGAAAGATTGTTGGCACACAATGTCAGGCTCAACAAGAGCAAATGTTCATTCCAAGCTAAAGAAGTAACTTATCTTGACTACAAAGTGAATGCAGAAGGGCTGAGACCTGTAGAAGATAAAGTAGGAGCCATAGTAAATTTACCTGCTCCAAAAAATGTCAGTGAATTGAAAGCTTTCCTAGGTATGATACAGTATTATTCAAGGTTCTTGAGTGGACTTTCATCAGTTTTAGCCCCTCTGCATGAACTATTAAAGAAAGGGATACCATGGAAATGGAACAGTGCAACTCAGAAGTCATTTGAAGATTGTAAAGCTGCTCTGTCTAGTACTGATGTTTTGGTCCACTATGATACCAGTAAACACTAAAGCTTGCTTGTGATGCATCGGACTATGGATTAGGTGCTGTCATAAGTCACATAATGGATAACGGTGAAGAAAGACCCATTGCATATAACTCGAGAACTCTTACCCAAAGCGAGAAAAATTATGCACAAATAGAGAAAGGGCTTTGTCCATCATATTTGGAGTAAGGAAATTTCACTAGTATCTATATGGAAGGAATTTTGTTTTAATAACTGATCACAAGCCTCTCTTGGCAATTTTGGGTCCTAAATCACCTGTTCCTACACTTGCTGCAGCAAGAATGCAGAGATGGGCTTTGATATTGTCGGCATATAACTATGAGATACAGTACAGACGTTCAGATGATCATTCCAATGCAGATGCTTTGTCAAGGTTGCCAGGTAGTGGATCAAATGATGGAGTAGAGCCTAAGGTTTATGCTGTAACCATGATAGCAGAAGATTTTCCAGTCACCTCCGGAATGATTGCTCATGAACTAGGAAAGATGTTGTATTAGGAAGAGTCCTGGAGTATACACTAAATGGATGGCCAGAGATTTGTCCATCCTTAGACTTTCAACCGTATCATTTAAGGAGATGTCAATTATCAGTAGAACAGGGATGTGTGTTGTGGGGTATGAGGGTGTTAATTCCACAGTGTTTTAGAGGGCAAATTTTGAATGAACTGCATTTTGAACATCCAGGTATATGTGCTATGAAAGCACTGGCCAGAAGTTTTGTGTGGTGGCCTAAACTGGATGGTGAAATAGAAATGATGGTACGTGAGTGCTCTGTTTGTCAGAATGTTAGGAGTATGCCACCCAGCACACCTTTGAAAACCTGGAAATGGCCTACCCGTCCCTTCCAAAGAGTACACATTGACTTCTGTGATAAGTGAACAGACAAATTTCTTGTATTAATTGATAGTCATTCAAAGTGGATTGATGTTAAGCACATGTACAGTACTAATGCTGGTAGCACCATTGATGAATTAAGATTAATGTTTGCCGAACATGGAATACCAGAAGAGGTAGTTTCTGACAATGGTCCTCCATTCCAATCATCAGAGTTTAAAAACTTCATGAGATTCAACGGTGTAAAGCATGTACTGACCCCACCCTATCATCCTGCCTCTAATGGTGTAGCTGAGAGATCAGTTAGAATTGTAAAGGAAGCACTTTCCAAGCAGGTAATTCAAGTAACTGTAGGAAAGTCAATGAAACACAGACTAGCAAATTTCTTACTCAGATACAGAACCACGCCACATAGTGTGACAGGATGTACACCTGCAGAGTTAATGGTGAAGAGATAGTTGAGAACAAGATTAAGTTTAGTTAAGCCAAGTCTGTTTGAAGTTGTGGAGAGGAAACAAGCTCAACAAAAAATGTATCATGATAAGAGTTCCAGTGAAAGAGCGTTCAAGGTAAATGATAGGGTGAGAGTTAGGAACATGGCTAAAGGTTATGGTACTGTACATGCAAAGTGGATAACTGGTGTCATTGACAAGGTATGTGGATCTAGGACATATTTTGTGAAATGTGGTAACTCTTTGAGATATGTTCATGTGGATCACATCATTCAGGCACATGACGAGAAGAATGTAGCACCAAGAGATGATGATAAACTTGACACAGTTTCAGATGATCATCATGATGATGATGTCAAAGATGATGTTTCCCAGCATCCACTCACTGTGTCAACTGATTGTAGTGATGATATGTCTGTCACTGATAATGCACAGAGTGCAAGTAAAATCCCTGTAAAACGTGATGTAATGGTCATGATAAGAGCTAACCTGAAAACCTTAAGGATTCATATTACGCTCAAACGTCCACAAAACCTTCCGAGTCCCCCAGTGGAAACGTCCCCCGTTTTCTATGTTTCCCCCGTCTTGGTCTATGGGAGTAGGCGCTGTATGTTGGGACCTGTTGCCATCTAAACCTTTGTAATCAATTTAATTGTGCTTTCGATAGCAGAGTCAGAGCATTGTTAGTGAAGATAATAGTAGAGAATGAAAATGAGTTCATAGTCTCAATTTCAAGGTCAGAGTGTACAGTAAATTATTTCATCGGAATAGAAGTAGGTGGACTCCCTGGTCTGTTTTGAGTGAGGGCGCTGCGGGCATTTCAACCGTTAGTAAGTGCCCGTCCCTTCATCCATACAGGTAGGCTATCCATGCTGTGTTGTGATTTGCCCTTCTTTAAGTGATTTGACCCAATTAATAGTTGATTGTGCAAGTGTTACAGTAAAGTAGTTGATATGCTCTGAGTGAAGTCATATTTACGTCTTTAACGTCGCCTGAAACGTGATGTTGTTGTCACAGTTAGTAAGTGCCCGTCCCTTCATCCATACAGGTCCCCTGACGCTGATTCCCGTTTGTCTCCCGATCCCATTGTGATTCTTGAATCGCTCTACCATCCAACAACGGCCTCGGATGTATTAGTTGTCCAGCCGGGATCATATGTGAGAAGATGGCACCGATGCGGCCGGATTAATGTGCCCCAAGGCTTCGTTGGGCCAGACCCCAGACCCGCCATGTGTCTGGCTACTCCACAATAACAAAGGCCGCGAGCCCTAGTGTTCTCCCCTGGGTTACTCCGTGGAAGTATATGTCCACAGAGAGTGTTATAACATAGATTTCCCCCTTTGATTTTATATTAATAAACTTGTTCTTTGAGAATTTTAGGAGTATTCATTTCTCCCACAGTATTTTCCCTTTATTTCCATCCAAGTGACCTGATACCAAAATTACCATATTCACGGGCCTAGACCCTCGACCATGCTACCAAAAGAATGTCCATGCTACCCAAGAATAGGTGACGGAACTGAGTAAGAGTAAGAACTAAGAGAAGTAAATAAGATGAGGGTGGTGTAGAAACAGAGAGGGAGTCAGGCCCCCTCACATTGGTGACAGCTCGAGAATGCGCCCCCTCACATTGGTGGCAGCTAGAGAACCCGCCCCCTCACATTGGTGGCAGCTCAAGAACCCGCCCCCTCACATTGATGGAGGGAATAGTCCTAGAAGATCAAACAGAGTTAGGAGACCTGTAATTAAATTAGACCTCTAATTATCTGAATTGTGAACAGGCCTTTCAAAACTGTTAAGTTGGGAAGTTATATTTGTTGTGTTCTATTCTCTTCTTCCCTGCCATATGTAATTCTGTAAGTTTTGTTTATTTAGGATTTGTAGCAGCCATGCTCTCTTTTGAAAGGGAAAAATAGTGTTATATATATGTATGTTTATATGCTGCCTTTATTGAATGTATATATTATATATTATGTTACTTCTTACGAAATGTGTTAGGCTCGTTGTCACCGAGAACAGAGAATAAACAGCCAGCCAGACAGACCATGTGACTCTTCATTCTCCCATTAAATAACCCAAGATACTACAAACATACAAATTAGAAAATAAAAATAATAAAAAAATATGTGAGTTACCCTCATATGAAATAAATTTTCTTTGATTCTTCAACAAAGAAAACAGTCTGACTTGTCTCATTGTAACAGACTATATTCACAAGAGGTAAAAGTGCTTCTTTGCAACACTAGAACCGTAGAACCATAAATCCTACCGTATTTTAGGCGTAGTCTTCCCCTATTCTGGTACGGAATCTTACCGTCTTCTGGGGCGGAATCCTTTCGTATTCTGAGGCGGAATCCTACCGTATTCTGAGCCGGAATCCTACCGTCTCCTGTGGCAGAATCCTACCGTATTTTAGGCGGAATCCTACCCTATTCTGGAGTGGAATCCTACCGTATTCTGGGGCGGAATCCTACCGTCTTCTGGGGCGGAATCCTTCCGTATTCTGAGGCGGAATCCTACCGTATTCTGAGCCGGAATCCTGCCATTTCCTGGGCAGAATCCTACCGTATTTTAGGCGGAATCCTACGGTATTCTGGGGTGGAATCCTACCGTATTCTGGGGCGGAATCCTACCGTCTTCTGGGGCAGAAACCTACCCTATTCTGGGACGGTATCCTACCTCCTTCTGGGGCGGAATCCTACCGTATTCTGAGGCAGAATCCTACCGTCTGCTGGGGCAGAATCCTACCGTATTTTTGGTGGAATCCTACTCTATTCTGCGACGGAATCCTACCGTCTTCTGAGGCGGAATCCTGCCGTATTCTGAGGCCGAATTCTACCTTATTCTGAGGCTGAATCCTATCGTATTCTGAGGCGGAATCCTACTGTCTCTTGGAGCGGAATCCTACCGTATTCTGTGGCGGAATCCTACCGTATTTTGGGCGGAATTCTATCCTATTCTGGGCCGGAAGCCTACCCTATTCTGGGGCGGGATCCTACCATCTTCTGTGGCGGGATCCTACCGTATTCTGGGGCAAAATCCTACCGTCTTCTGAGGCGTATTTCTACCATCTTCTAGGGCGGAATCCTACCGTATTCTGGCGCAGAATCCTACCGTATTTTGAGGCACAATTCTACCGTATTCTGGAGCGAAATCCTACCGTATTCTGGGCGGAATCAGACCGTTTTCTGGAGCGATATCCTACCGTCTCCTTGGGCAGAATCCTAGCGTATTCTGGGGTGGAATCCTACCCTATTCTGGGGCGGAATCCTACTCTATTCTCGGGCGGAATCCTATCCTATTCTGAGGCAGAATTCCACTGTATTCTGGAGGGGAATCCTACTGTATTGTGGACGGAATCCTACCGTTTTCTGGGGCAGAATCTTACCGCCTTTGGGGACAGAATCCTACCATCTGCTGGTGCAGAATCCTACCGTTTTCTGAAGCGATATCCTACCGTTTCCTTGGGCAGAATCCTAGCGTATTCTGGGGCGGAATCTTACCCTATTTTGGGACGGAATCCTACCTCATTCTGAGGAGGAATCTTACCGTCTCCTGGGACAGAATCCTACCTTATTTTGGGCGGAATCCTATCCTGTTCTGGAGCGGAATCCTACCCTATTCTGGGAAGGAATCCTACCCTTTTCTGGGGCGGATTCGTACAATCTTCTAGGGAGGAATCCTACCGTATTCTGCCGCATATTCCTACCGTATTCTGGGGCAGAATCTTACCGTCCTCTGGTGCGGATTCCTACCATCTTCGAGGGCGGAATCCTACCGTATTCTGGGGCAGAATCCTACCGTATTCTGGAGCAGAATCCTACCGTATTGTGGGTGGAATCCGACTGTTTTCTGGGGCACAATTTTACCGCCTTTGGGGACAGAATCCTACCGTCTGCTGGAGCAGAATCCTACCGTTTTCTGGAGCGATATCCTACCCTATTCTGGGTCGGAATCCTACCTTATTCTGAGGTGGATTCCTACCATTACCTCGGGCAGTATCCTTCCGTATTTTGGGCTGAATCCTACTCTATTCTGGAGCGGAATTCTACCCTATTCTGGGGCGGGATCCTACCTTATTCTGGGACAGAATCCTACCGTCTTCTGGGGCGGATTCCTAACATCTCCTAGGGCTGAATCCTACCGTATACTGGGGCACAATCCTACCATCTTCTATGGTATAATCCTACTGTCTTCTTGGGTGGATTCTTACCGTTTTCTAGGGCGGAATTCTACCGTGTTTGGGGACGAAATCCTACCGTCTTATGGGATGGAATCCTGCCGTTGTTTAAAGCGAAATCATAATATCTTCTTGGGCGAAATCCTACTGTATTTTGGCGCAGAATCCTACCGTTTTCTGTCGCAGAATCAAACGATATTCTGGGGCAGAATCCTACCGTATTCTGGGCAGAATTCTACCGTCTTCTGGGGTGGAATCATACCGTATTCTGAGGCGGAATCCTCCGTCTCCTGGGATAGAATCCTACCCTATTCTCGGGCGGAATCATACCGTATTCTGGAGCGGAATCCTTCCGTCTCCTGGGACAGAATCCTACCGTATTTTGGGCGGAATCCTATCCTATTCTGGGGCGGAATCCTTCCCTATTCTGGGGAGGCATCCTACCCTTTTTTGGATCGGATTCCTACAATCTTCTAGGGCTAATTCCTACCGTATTCCGGCGCAGAATCCTACCGCATTCTGGGGTAGAATCCGACCGTTTTCTAGGGCACAATTTTACCGTCTTTGGGGACAGAATCCTACCGTTTGCTTTAGCAGAATCCTACCGTTTTCTGAGCGATATCCTACCGGCTCCTTGGGCAGAATCCTAGCGTATTCTGTGGCGGAATCCTGCCCTATTCTGGGACGGAATCCTACCTTATTCTGAGGCGGAATCCTACCATTTCCTGGGGCAGTATCCTCCCGTATTTTGGACGAAATGCTATCCTTTTCTGGGGCGGAATCCTACTCTATTCTGCGGCGGAATCCTACCCTATTCTGGGGCGGAATCCTACCCTATTCTAGGGCGGGATTCTACCGTATTCTGGTGCAGAATCCTAACGTCTTCTATGGCATAATCCTACTGTCTTCTGGAGCGAACTACTACCCTTTTCTGGAACAGAATCCTACTCTCTTCTTGGGCGATTTCTTTCCGTTTTCTCGGGCGGAATTCTACCGTCTTTTGGGACGTAATCCTACCGTCTTATGGAGTGGAATCCTACTGTCTTCTGGGGCGAAATCCTACCGTTTTAGGGAGTGAAATCCTCCCGTTGTTTAAGGCGAAATCATAACATCTTCTAGGGCGAAATCCTACCGTATTCTGGCGCAGAATCCTACTGTTTTCTGTCGCAGAATCCTACCGTATTCTGGCGCAGAATCCTACCGTATTGTGGGTGGCATCTGACCGTTTTCTGGGGCACAATTTTACCGTCTTTGGGGACAGAATCATACCGTCTGCTGGCGCAGAATCCTACCGTTTTTTGAAGCGATATCCTTCCGTCTCCTTAGGCAGAATCCTAGCGCCTTCTGGGGCGGAATCCTACCCTATTCTGCCCCAGAATAGGGTTAGAATGTATATATATATATATATATATATATATATATATATATATATATATATATATATATATATATATATATATATATATATAAATATAAAACTTCAGCAATTTTGCTATTCGTAACCACACCCACCAATATGACCACATGTTTTCGCCGTCTGATTTCTCAGTTCTTGGCATGAGCGACTGTGATACAGACTTCCTCATTATGGAGGCATTACACCAGTATAAAGCAAAGCCATCCCTTTGTGATATGGCCTCTTGTGAATTGTTGTGTTTTTCTCACTAAGGCTCGTCTGAATTAAGGTAATACCCCCTGTATATTTTATTTCATACTTGTTATTCCTGATTTTAGTTTTGTATATAGGTCTCTGGTCACTTTTGTCGGTTTTGAATTGGAATGCTCTTTTTTAAATTTTTAAAGTTTATTGAAGGTAAATTTTCGTATAATATTATATTTTTATTGTATATCGCCTGTATTTTTTTTAAATTTTTCAAAACTTTTGTGTTTTCAGGCTCTGATGATGGAAAACGATTATTTCCGAAACGTTAGCGATTAAAAGAAGCCCACATGGTCAAGATGTTTGTGTTTACCCTGGTTCTCCTCTTCGTTATATATATATATATATATATATATATATATATATATATAATCAACGACCCCACCATCAAGGAATCGAACCCTCGACCTACTGGGTGGGACTAGGGAACGCTTACCGCTTACTGGACCTTAATTTCTCACTTGACTTGGGGTTTATTAAAGATTGTTAGATGGTAATGGCAGTGGAAGCGCCCCTTTGAGAAAAATCCCGAACCAGCACAAGAACACTTAAATCTACTAAACAAAATGAATTGTCCGTGACCCGTGGAAGGATAGCATCTGTGACTGGGATGAATGAGACACACTGTAAAATTTAGACACTTACATATATTCCCTCCAACACTACAAACACAATCAAATAATGGTACACCAATATGCGCACCTCTTGACTTGAACTTAAAACACTACTCTGGGGAATAAAAGTTATACATGATATTGAAATTATTAGAAACTCAGGCAACACTAAATTTAAAGTATTAAGAAATGGTGCTTGCACACATGAAACAGGCCTTAAGGGCTTTCAACAAAATTATATCACCCCAACAGATGCACAATTCCTAACCTAACTTAAACACTACTCTGGGGAACAAAGGTTATACCTGAGATCGGAATTATAAAGAAAAATTAGATTCATTAAAGGAATTAAATCACATTATCACTCTGGTTCCACTTAGTGACACAAACATTAAACAAACAATACTATCAAAATCAATTAAGAACTATTACTACACATGTCAAGATAATATCAGTTACTGAAAAAATGGTACTAACTACGCACAAAAATATTGAGATGTTACTGGGTCCACCAATACTCGTGAACCATGCTCCACCCAACTCAACATACACCCGTCATAAGGGAGATAAAATGTTTCTCTAGGTATCCCCTAGACTCCTGGTCTCAGTGTGTGACCATTAATCTACTCAGATAGCCTCAGTGTACTCTCAGTGCGTCCATGGGTGGGAAGAGAGAATGCCAACAGGTGACTATGGCCAGTAGGTAATACTTCTAGCTGACCGAGGGCACGTGGTGGTGGGCACCCACGTGGTAAGAACTGATCACCCAATGCCGATGCTGGTCCCGTGTCGTTTTAGTTGTCGGGAGCACTCGTTCACAGTGATCCTTTGCTACGCTAACCAGTGACAAGCCTACACTGATCGTTCCAATGGCGACACTTGCCAAGTCTCAATCATCAACTGCAGTCTCAAACGGCAGTCAATCTCTGGCAGTCAATTTCTCGCAGTTCAAACTCGCAGTCAAACTCGCGGTCAAGTGGGTTCTGACGGAAACCCTGAAATGAACTCACTGTTAGCTCTTGTTAACCGGTCGGAATTTACTGGACTTTATTTTCTCACTTGACTTGGGGTTTATGAAAGATTATTAGATGGTAATGGCAGTGGAAGCGCCCCTTAGTGAGAAAACCCGAACCAGCACAAGAGCACTTAAATTTACTTACAAAATGAATTGTCCGTGACCCGTGGAAGGATAGCGTCTGTGACTGGGATGAATGAGACACACTGTAAAATTTAGACACTTATATTCCCTCCAACACTACAAACACAATCAAATAATGGTACACCAATATGCGCACCTTTTAACCTGAACTTAAAACACTACTCTGGGGAATAAAAGTTATACATGATATTGAAATTATTAGAAACTCAGACAATGCCTCATTAGACAACAATAAATTCAAAGTATTAAGAAGTGTTGCTTCCACACATGAAACAGGCCTTAAGGGTTTTCACAAAATAATATCCACCACTGCGGAAGTGGTATAAAAATAAGAAATTATTAATTCCACCATGAATAGGCCTAAAGGGCACTCAATATAATTATGTTACACCAACAGATGCAGGCCTTAAGGGTTTTCAACAAAATAATATCAATCACTGAGAAAATGGTATTAAAAAAATGAGAAATTAATAACTCTACAATGAATAGGCCCTAAGGGCACTCAACAAAATTATATCAAGCAATGAGAAAATGGTATAAAAAAATAACAACTTATTAACTCCACCCTGAGCAGGCCTTCAGGGCACTCCACAAAATTGTATTACCCCAACAGATGCACACCTCCTAACCTAACTTAACCACTACTCTGGGGAACAAAGGTTATACCGGAGTTGAAATTATAAAGAAATATTACATGCATTAAAGGAACTATATCACAGTATCACTTACAACAGAGGAGGAACCTCATCTGAAAAACAGTTCCCTCATTCTCTAGCATCAATTAGTGACACAACATTAAAAAACAATACTATCAAAATTATTTAAGAAATATTAACTACACACAGCCAGACAACATCAGTAACTGGAAAATAGTATTAACTACACACAAAAATATTATCACTATTATTAAGAAGTTACCGAGTCCACCAATACCCGTGAACCATGCTTCCTAACCTAACACACACACAGATTCCACCTGCACTCCGTAGTCGTTTAAGGCACAACCAACAGGCACCCGTAGTTTAAGGCCCAAATCAGCCTTTCTCCACATTGGAAAGTGTACCTCTAAACTCCACTGACTCTTGGCCCCAGTGTGCGACCCTGTATCTCTCAGCTGGCTTCACTTTACCCCCAGTACATCCATGAAGCGGAAGGGAGTGAGCCAATCAGACCTTGTACAGTTGAGAGAAGCTTTAGCTTCCCGTTAGCAAGAGGGTGCACTAAGCTGCTTGAGACATGTGGTATTGTGAGCCGAGGTAGAGGAGAGCTGATGACCCCAACGATCGTCCCGTCGTCAGCTGGGCACCCAGACGGCTAGATTCCCTCAAGAGATCCTTTGATACCCCGCTAAACAGTGACAGGCCTACACTGATCGGTCCAATGGCGACAATCGCCACCCTCAATCATCAACGGCAGTCTCAAAAGGCAGTCAATCTCTCGCAGTCATGTGGGTTCTGACGGAAACCCTGAAATGAACTCACTGTTAGCTCTTGTTAACTTTATCACTGCCCTATCTAAACCCTGTCTGAGATCGAATGAGACTTACTTGTTATACTGCAATAGTGCAACACAGGTGACTAGGCCACGTGACTATTTCTGTGACGGACGCGCAGGGACGTCTTGTTTGTCTGAATGCTTCCCAGTGACTGAGAGAGAGCCCGCCTCGTGTCCTCTCAAGGCGTTAGCTTAGGCCTACCTGACATATTTTCCGCCTAACTAATAACTCCTTGGGACACCCTTAACATTATTCAGACTGATAAACGATCTATAATAATTTCAAGTTCAATAATAGTCCCTTAACTTCATGAATCGCATCATTATTAATTCGGCAAATTACGTTTAATATCACTTAGGCCTAGTTCCACAACCTCTCGCTATGTGCAAGGAGCGCTCTCTTCCCTCCGACGACCTTGAAAGCTCAATATCGCCAATGGCGCGGCGTTTGAAATTACACTGAAATTTCTGAATATTACAATCGACCCCCCTAAAAAAAGACAGCACTGTCCTCATGTGCTGAGAAAACATGCATACAACCCCCCTAAAAAATTGTTCTAAGAAACTGCATCTCACCCCTTCAGCGTGCTAAACGCAGCATTCCCGTCTTCTCTTCTCCCCTTCTCTCTCCCGCTAACACTCGACCCCCCCTAAAAAAAGACAGCACTGTCCTCATCTGCTGAGAGAACAACTTCGAAACCACCTTCAATTTTGCCCTATTCCAACTCGCAGCCAGCAACTCCATTTCTTGCCTAGCCCAATTCAAAACCAACCAGAACATACAAGCTCCCCTTTTGCCTGGCCCTTAACTAGAGAACCAATGTCAAAATAATACCAAGTCCACATGCTGCATACTCTCCTTTGGCCTGGCCCTTGAACTAAGAGAACCAGTGTCAAAACAATACACAGTCCAAAACAAACATGCTCTCCTTTGCCTGGCCCTTGAACTAAGAAGAACCAGTGTCAAAACAATACTCAGTCCACACGAACGCTCTCACGTCTTCAACGATCGACTCAATCCACATCTCCGAACCTCATGCCGGCAGACCAACCCTCTGACAATGTACCAGTCCATATTAGTGAGGCCCTGGACATTACAACCATACTCTCAATCCCGCTCATGACAGCAACTCAATTCCGCTCATGACAGCAACCACTACTCAACGCACATCTCTGGCCCAACCATCTCTCCAATCCCCTTTGCCCTACTCACGACTCCTCCAACTCACCCTCGACAACCTGCCTTTCCTCATTATCATGCACACCTAAACTGTAATTTGTCGGCTTCGTCTTTCAGTTGGAGGCTCGATCGACCTCTCTGAACTACTTCTCTTCATCTTGCTCATCTGGGGTGGGGGCTCCTCGTCTTCATCTTCAGATTCATCCATCGCTGGGTCTCCCGGATGCCTTAGGGTTAGAGCAGCCTTCAAGTTGCTCCGGTTTTCCGCTCTCGCTTCCAGGTCATCTCCCCCACTGGGCTCAATGCGGTATAAACCAGGCCTTGGATTTAGGACCTCAGTAATGTGCCATCTCGTATCAAACCAATGGTTTTGCAGCTTACACCGGCCTATTTTTACATTGTTCCTCAGCAAAACCTCCTGGCCCACTTCCCAGCTACTCTCGTGGGCTTTCTCTTCTCTTTTCCTTCTGTTTATTTACCTTACGTCTCCGCACATTGATCTCCACTGCTTCCTGCAATCTTCGTTGCCGGTCTCTAATCACCATCACCCACTCATCTACCGGCTCTGGGTCTACTTCCTCCCTAAGATCAAACGGCAGGTTTGGTTCTCTCCCGTAAAACAACAGGAATGGAGAAAACCCTGTCGTGGCATGTGGAGTCGCGTTATATTGTGACACCACTGCCTGCAGATGCTCTGGCCACCTATTCTTTTCCTCTTCCTCGAGGGTGGCCAGCAGACCGTGCAGGGTTCGATTGAACCGTTCCACCATACCATTTCCCTGTGGGTGATATGCTGACGTCCTTATTTTCTTCACCCCAAAGGTGGGGCAAGTTTGTCGGACCAATGCACTCCCAAAATTTCTTCCCTGATCGGTCAACAGTCGCTCAGGGGCACCCACTGCCAGGAAGATCCGATTCACCAGGATCTTTGCAATCGTCGAGGCTTTCTGGTCTTTGGTGGGAAAGGCCCAAGTGTAACGACTGTATATATCAACCATTATCAGGACACTCTCCAATCCTTGCCGCTTGTCCAGCAAGGTGAAATCTGCGGCCAGTGTCTCTAATGGTTTGGCAGCTTCAATCGTCCCTACATGCAGTTGGGGTTTCGGCACTTAATCTTTTGCTACTCCACACCTCTCGCAGCTGGCTATGTAGTCTCGCACTGTTTCTCCCATGCCTGGCCAGAAACCTCGCTCCTGCACCAGCAACAGGGTGCGATCTCGCCCCTGATGCCCAAACTCGTCGTGGCAGGCTCTAGTCAAAGCCTCCTGCAAGTTTGGAGATAACACTGGCACCTCCCTCCATAGATTCTTCCCTTCGGGTCTTCTATGCCAGACAACCTCTTCTCTTACAATCAGGGATTTCCTAGCTCGGTACATCTTGCGGAAGTCATCATTTTGGAACTCTACCTGTACCTCGTCCTCCGGCAGCTCTCCCGCCAACCATCTTCGCAGTTTTGTCATATAGTCCATGCCTTCTTGCTCCGTACGCAGCCCATCCATCGTCCACAGTTCCTTCCTTCCTGCCCCGTTCTCCTCTACTACATGCATCGCTGTATACTCTTCTTCGCTATCTTCCTCCTGTTCCGCCGGGATTCTAGATAGAGTATCCGCCACAATGTTGTTTTTCCCCGGCTTGTACTCTATAGTAATGTTAAACTGCTCGAGATCCGCATTCCACCTACTTTCCACGGCACCTAGCTTAGCCTTCTCTCGGTGACTGAGTGGGTTGTTATCTGTATAGACTGTGAAATGTTTCCCTGCCAAATAATCCCTGAATTTATCCACTACTGCCCATTTGAGTGCTAACATCTCTAACTTACGAGAACTATAGTTGTTCATGTTACGTTCTGATTTCCTCAGGCCCCGACTTGCATAGCACACCGGATGCAACCTGCCATCCTTCCGCTGGGACAGCACCGCACCTAGCCCACTAAAACTTGCATCTGTCTCTAATATAAACTCCTGAGTGAAATCTGGGCAAGCCAACACTGGTGTCTGCGTCACCCTGTCTTTCAGTTTCTCAAAAGCCTGTTGCTGTTTCTCTCCCCACTCACTATCTACCCGATCCTTAGATTTCCCATGCATCAAAGCATGCAGTGGAGCAGCTATTTGGGCAAACCCTTTAACAAATTTCCTATAAAATGATGTGAACCCTACAAAAGACCGCACATCTTTCACCGTCTGAGGGACTGGCCAATCTCTTACTACCCTAATCTTCTCAGGATGAGCTGTGATGCCTTCAGCTGACACCTGATATCCTAAATAACATATTTTGGAAGCCATTATTTCACACTTTTTAGGTTTAAATCTTAAGTTATTCTCCCTCATCCTGCAAAATATTTCCCTCAATCTGACTATATGCTGATCTATTGTACTTGAAAACACCATCACATCATCAAGGTATACAAGCAACGAGGAGAAAATCTTATCCCCTAAAATCCGCTCCATGTATCTCTGAAAGGTTCCCGGACTATTTGACAATCCCATAGGCAGTCGCCTATACTCACAGTGTCCGAAGCTTGTGCTGAAGGCAGTCTTTGGACGGTCTGAAGGTTTCACTTCTATCTGGTGATATCCCGCCGCCAGATCAAACGTTGAGAAAAACTGGGCCCCTGTCAGAGATTCTAGAGTTTCATTTATCCTAGGCAGAGGAAACGCATCGCGTACCGTGACCTTATTTAAGTCACGATAGTCAATGCACAACCTTAGCGTCCCGTCCTTTTTCCTCACTACTACAATGGCGGCAGAGTACGGACTCTCACTATGCTGAATCACTCCCTGATCTAACAGCTGGCTAATGTGCTGCTTCACCTCTGGTACCTGGTTTGGAAGGATCCTCCGGTATGGCACCCTAACCGGCCTGTCTGTAGTCACTGGGATCTCATGCTGAACCCCAATAGCCTTTCCTATGGGCTGGCCCTCCCCTTCAAAAATATCACTAAACTCCTCTATTAAACCCCTAACTGCACGCTCTTGTTCCTCATTCATTTTCTCCGTGTGCACTTTGACCTCCGTACGAGCATCCGATTGAACTGTCCTCACTGATGTCTGCCTCAACTTCCATCCCAGAAGCCACTTTCCCAATCCGCCAATTGCCCCTCAAGTTCTTACGACGATCAGACAGATTTGCCACCAACACCTGGGGTATGCCTCTCACCACTCTTACAGCTGTCGGCAACACTATCACACCCTCAGGCATCCAACCTTCATCCTCCATTGTTAGAGGTTCAATCACTACTTCTTTGTTAGCTACCTGGCTTAATGAGGGAACACATACTGACAGCAACCGAGTACTCCGGGAAGGAATGGTTGGGCTTTTCTTCCTCTCCGTGGTACAATACCCCAGGCTGATGGCCTCTATTGCACATAACTGCCTAACCTCATGCAAGCAGTTTTCCCACTGAGCGGTGCTCCTGGCTTCCCTGCACAAGTGATACATGTGCGGCCAAATCTCCGCCACCTCCTTCAGCACATTCATCCCCAACAACCCAACATGCGATTGCCCCTTACCCTGGGTCTCAATCCCTGGACAAACCAACAGCCCCACATCAGTGACTTCCACCCCACATACGACCATAGTGACCCGAATACACCCCACACACGGCACTGGAAACCCTGACGCCCCTTTTACCCTTATTCGAGTGGGCTGAGACACCACGCCTGCAGGCTCCAGCTCCCGACGGTAGAAGTGTTCATCAATTAACGACACTTCTGCCCCAGTATCTGCTAGACCCCACATTTCACGACCCGCTACCAGCACCGAAACCTTAGGACACTCTGCTTTCAGCCTTAAGGTACCTTCTGTCGTGATTAAATTTGTCATGCTGACCACGCTTGACCAATGGTCCGCTCTCTCTTGGTTCATAACATCGCCGGTGGAATCTATTGGTGAGGCCAGAAACGGTTGGCGGGGACTGCCTGGCCTTGACCATTTCTCGACCGCCAGTTCCGATTGTTATTTCCAACTCGATACTGGCCATTGGCCACGTATCCTCTTGGGACACTCTCTCCTGGTCCGGACCTGTTCGTGCAATTGAAACTGAGGTGGCCCTCTTGTCCACACGCATAGCACATCGGGAGAATCGAGCCCCCAGCCTGCGGTTAGTTCTCTCTTCCCTTAGTCAGCGGTACCTCCCTCAAAGCCTCTCGTTTTTGTTCCGCCTCTCTCAGCCCCGTGATCCACTCGTCTAGACTACGGTGAGGATACTTCTGGATCTCCTCCAATAACTACATACGGCTTTGTTCCTCCTTGAGCCCCCGAGTGATTGCATCTCCCAACAGGGCCTTATCATATTTATGTCCATGGTGGTTCAACTCATCATTTAAATCGAGCATAGCATCATAATATTCAAGAAGCGTTTCGTTGCTCCGTTGTTTCCGATTCATCACCTTCTGAATGGCGTCGTACGTGGCCGTCTGCCCGCCGTATTGCTGCTTCAAATAACAAGTTAATTCATCTACGGTTTCCCAGTCTCTGCGTGCATTGTATACGCGATCTGCCGCAGGCCCCGCAAGATGCCTTATTATGAATTGGATTCGACTGACTTCGTCTCCGTCTAGCAGCTTGAGGGTTCGGTCAACCTCTCTTAACCACTTTCCTACCTCTATTCCTGGCCTACCGTCGAACTTAGACATGGTCAACCCAGCCCCGAGACTAGCTCCCTCTCTACTATTGTGTCTCCTCATCTCCCACATTGTCTCATCGTGCTGTATTTGATACTGTGTCTTTACCCTATCTAGTGCATCCCTCAACTGAGCTAGGTTATATGGACTAAAAATGAAGTCTATATATATATATATATATATATATATATATATATATATATATATATATATATATATATATATATATATATATATATGCTGATAACCACAAGAAAAGAAGAAAACACGAAGTTCCCAAGCGCTTTCGTGTAATTCACATCTTCAGGGGTGAGTACAGACTAGAGAGAGTAATACAAATCAAGGTGAATATATACAGAGGAGGGTGAGACCAAGTCCACAATGGTCAGGTAATTAGGTAATGACCCTACTAATCTTTAAATAGCACACAACGGTTGGTGGTCAGGTCAGATGGGCTAGTGACCCGCCCTCTCACTTGATCACAAATCTTCTTAATTACAAAGTTGTCCAGCTTGTACATGCCGTTACTCAAATTCATGTTGAATGCTTCGGTATGTTTAATAAGACTAGATTCTATGATGTTCCTACTATCAATTGAATTACATGGTAATATTGAGGAGGCATATATATATATATATATATATATATATATATATATATATATATATATATATATATATATATATATATATATATATATATATATATATATATATATATATATATATATATATATATATATATATATATATATATAGACTTCATTTTTAGTCCATATAACCTAGCTCAGTTGAGGGATGCACTAGATAGGGTAAAGACACAGTATCAAATACAGCACGATGAGACAATGTGGGAGATGAGGAGACACAATAGTAGAGAGGGAACTAGTCTCGGGGCTGGGTTGACCATGTCTAAGTTCGACGGTAGGCCAGGAGTAGAGGTAGGGAAGTGGTTAAGAGAGATTGACCGAACCCTCAAGCTGCTCGACGGAGACGAAGTCAGTCGAATCCAATTCATAATAAGGCATCTTGCGGGGCCTGCGGCAGATCGCGTATACAATGCACGCAGAGACTGGGAAACCGTAGATGAATTAACTTGTTATTTGAAGCAGCAATACGGCGGGCAGACGGCCACGTACGACGCCATTCAGAATGTGATGAATCGGAAATAACGGAGCAACGAAACGCTTCTTGAATATTATGATGCTATGCTCGATTTAAATGATGAGTTGAACCACCATGGACATAAATATGATAAGGCCCTGTTGGGAGATGCAATCACTCGGGGGCTCAAGGAGGAACAAAGCCGTATGTAGTTATTGGAGGAGATCCAGAAGTATCCTCACCGTAGTCTAGACGAGTGGATCACGGGGCTGAGAGAGGCGGAACAAAAACGAGAGGCTTTGAGGGAGGTACCGCTGACTAAGGGAAGAGAGAACGAACCGCAGGCTGGGGGCTCGATTCTCCCGATGTGCTATGCGTGTGGACAAGAGGGCCACCTCAGTTTCAATTGCACGAACAGGTCCGGACCAGGAGAGAGTGTCCCAAGAGGATACGTGGACAATGGCCAGTATCAAGTTGGAAATAACAATCGGAACTGGCGGTCGAGAAATGGTCAAGGCCAGGCAGTCCCCGCCAACCATTTCTGGCCTCACCAATAGATTCCACCGGCGATGTTATGAACCAAGAGAGAGCGGACCATTGGTCAAGCGTGGTCCGCATGACAAATTTAATCACGACAGAAGGTACCTTAAGGCTGAAAGCAGAGTGTCCTAAGGTTTCGGTGCTGGTAGCGGGTCGTGAAATGTGGGGTCTAGCAGATACTGGGGCAGAAGTGTCGTTAATTGATTGGCTTCCCTGCACAAGTGATACATGTGCGGCCAAATCTCCGCCACCTCCTTCAGCACATTCATCCCCAACAACCCAACATGCGATTGCCCCTTACCCTGGGTCTCAATCCCTGGACAAACCAACAGCCCCACATCAGTGACTTCCACCCCACATACGACCATAGTGACCCGAATACACCCCACACACGGCACTGGAAACCCTGACGCCCCTTTTACCCTTATTCGAGTGGGCTGAGACACCACGCCTGCAGGCTCCAGCTCCCGACGGTAGAAGTGTTCTTCAGAGGCAACTGAATAAAGACGAAAGCTAAGGTACTCCGTTGTTTCCATTCTCCCGTGTGATTTTATCAAGATATATATATATATATATATATATATATATATATATATATATATATATATATATATATATATATATATATATATATTTTTATATATATATACTTATTAAGACACTTTTTTAAAATAGTAACCAATGTAATACCAAAACATTTTTTATGATGGCCCAGTCTTCATAGATGCACCGGTGCGTCAATCGGAAGCCACAAAGAAAATAATAGGTTTTAAGGGGAGTTCAATTTCCTTCCCCTAATGAATATTCCTTGATGGAAACTTGAGCATTGCACTGTATCTATTCCTTACTGTACCAGTCACCTGTTACGACCCTCCTCCTTCACCGCTTACCCAGCTTTCACCACTGGTTACCAGCGGCCAGGGTCGTATGTATAGAAGCAGTGGATACCTCACCAGTGTTGTCGAATTACCACTGGCTGTCCCGCCAGTTCCCGGTAATTTCCCGACGATTGGTATCTGTGTACTGACAAACAACAGCCAGGTAGATCTCCACCAGGTCACAGAAACACACTTGTGCAGTGTAGTCTTCTTTAATAAACACTGATTCTTCACAACACTGTTAACAGGGTAATGGGTTCACAACTGGACTTCTCACTTCCAATATATACTGTACTGTAGTCGGCACACTACCAATGTATAATTCCTTAGTCTTTTCACTTTATATTGTTCACAACAATTTCACAATACTTGCACAACAATTATCTTCAGTTCTACTCCTAGCCTGCTCGTGGGTGCTCATATCCCTCGTCAGACGCCCCTCGAACATCCTAGCACCACCCAGAGACTCCTGAGAGATTCTAGAACGTTCTACTCTGATCGGAGCTTACAATAATAAGTAAACAAAAAAAAAGATGCAATACATTCTAGAATATTCTTAAAAAATAATACACCAATATATACACGAAAATTTCACTAAATTTGTCAAAGTAGCTGCTCCATGGGGCAAAAAACAATCACAACACCCAATTTACAAAATTATAATACGAAATTATACCTCGGCATAACACAACGTTGCATCAGAAGTCTGTACCTTTTGTCTGAAACCGATAAAAGAACTATTAAGATCCATTATCACACAGGAAAAGATGACAGGACTGGTACAGATTTCAAGTGAACACGCATTTGCGTTCTCTGAATGATATCATTATCTCAACCCCTTGAGGTCACAGCCTCAGATTGAAGCAGAGAACGTTTTTTTTTTTTTAGTGAGTTGTGAACTCTTGGAGTGTTATGATGGCAACGACTGTGAACTCATTTAGACCAGACTTGACCAGCACTGCGCAGGTATAGATACATTCCGGAGCCAGTACATGCCCAGTACTTGCTAACAGTAACAGAAATGTGACCAACCGCCCAAGAACTAACAGGTCGATCAGTAGCGAAGAGGATAAAATACATTCCAGTTATCCTCTTCGTCCTTGGTCAGCTAACTAGTCGATGTAGGGAGATCCTCTTTCTTATCTCACAATTTTGAAGGCAAAACTACGAACTTTGAGAATCATGACCGTAGGACAGGAAAGATTCCTTGATGGGATAACCAACACGAATGATTAACGAAGACGATGTTGCAAACGCCCACACAAGCAAATACAAACATACAATAAAAAAATAAAAAAACAGGCTAACACAGCAAGACACACATTATGTACGACAGTACGAATATAAGAAATACACGAAACTGAAGCAAGCCTTATTAGTCCAAGCAAGGCAGCTCCTGCTTGTGCCTAACCACTATCACCCCTGCGTCGGGAGACTTGACTACCGTTTCTGACAATTTGACTCCGGAATTCAATATTAATAAAGTAATTGGAAATGTAGTACGCTAGAGTCAGAAGTCTCATAATATTAAGTAATTTATATGTTTTCAAATGAGTGAGATCATGTAAGTTTTCATCAGTTACAAAGAAGATGAGGTGACTTTGGGAAAATAAAACAAAATATTTAATTGTCTATTATATTTTAAGGAACATTTATATCTTCAACATCTTATTAAATAAAGTAAAATAGTGATCTTGGCGAGTATAGTTAGTACTGTATTTAGAGATAGTTTATAGAAGGGTGTTGAGCGCGATAACGATTTAAAGGTAAAAACGAATGTTAGCAGTTGAAAAAAAGTCCAAGAATATTTTTTGTTAATTCTCCATTATTGTCGCCGTACTGCACCTCCCGGAAACGTCTCCGTGGTCGTGCCGTGATGGTGACAGTGTTGGCCGCTCAAGTTGTGTTGGTCATTGTAACATAAGTGGAGGTCGCCTTTGTTGCCATATTTGCCCACTGTGTACGGTTCTACCCAAGATAGGGTGGGCGGTAGTAGGCGTTGAATCCATTTCCGTAATACTGACTGTAACCATACCCGCCGTAGCTGCCATAGTTGCCATTATCACCACTATTGCTTTTGCTTCCGTAGATGCCAGGTCTTCCGTAAGTCTCTGATCCTCCATAAGTGCCAGGTTGGCCGTACATGCCAGGTCCTCCGTAATTGCCATGACCTCCGTAATTGCCATGACCTCCATAACCGCCATGACTTCCATAATTGCCATAATGCCCGTAACCGCCGCCGTAACCTCCGTGGTTTCCATACTTGTCGTTCTTGTCGAAAGGATTGAAAAGTCCGGAGATGGCTCCTTGCGCGGAGCCCAGCAGGTCAAGGAGGAAGAACCTCCGGCTGGCGGCAGTGCTGTGGGACTGCTGGGGGTAGGGAGTTCCGAGTCCTGCCACATTCAACAACACCGCCACTACAGTCGTCAGATTCATCTGCGAGGGAACACCAGATATGTTTTCATATTTTATATCCATGGCTATATACTGAGTTACATGTCAAAACTAAGGGAGGTTACCTGAGCTAAATTGGGTTTGGGTAAGTTACTGTTGGGTTAAAAAATCAGACACAACTATAATTGGATTTCTAAAAAAAGTAAAACTGCATTTACACCAGTAACGAGCAGTCATGCTTATGGGACCTAGTTTCACTTTTCGCAAAATTAGCTAGGGTAAGGTGCTGCTAGTGCTATGTGTGCAGTCATCTACTAAAGTCCGTTCGCCTCTCACCCTGAACCACTAACCCCGAGATGAAGACTAGTGAACCCAAAGCAGTAGACTGATATATTATTATATCCATAAATGCTTTGGATGCATGAGTCTGAATCTCACGGTTCGTGGTTGAGGGGAAGAGGCGAACCGACTTTAGTAGTTGACTGTGCATAAATAGGTTCAGTAGGCTTAGATAGAGCTTTGTTGAAAACCTATAGGTTAGGGCACCACCTTTCATCACATTAAAATTCCCTTTCCTGATACCTTACAAAACACCCCATTGTGGATTTGTAATTATAGTAGCCTCAGAACCATACAATTACCTTTTCTAAGATCTGTTGTGTCAGTGAGAGAGTCGGGCAGAAGTGATGGCAAACCAAGGGTTGTCCCACTTTATATAACACCAAGACCCAAATAAAAGGGTTGCCGATTAGTCAATTCCAGGACCAAATTTCACCACATTAATTTTTACTGTACGTATATCATAAGCACCAGGAATGATTAACGTCCAGACATATTCAACGTGCTCTGGAAGTACGTGCTTCCTCTGATCTGTCTCACACAAAAACTGGGAAAGAAGGAGATTTAACAAGATAGACAGTAATGCAGTAACAGGAATATCTGGGGAGATAGGGCGGTGCCGAAGTTATTACCATCAAGGTTACCAAATTGATTTAGTCTCGCCATTTCCTGGGTCATGCTAACCCCGCCTTTCTTTCTTCACGGTATACCGCATGAATAATAACCCGCATGAGAGTTTGATCCGTCTGTCTTTCGGTCCGTGACAAATTTGGTTTCCACTTAATAACTTCCTAAGGACTCAAGGGAATGATTTAGATAGATTTAGTTGTTAGCTTGTGTATGTTACTGCACCTTGGAGTTGTAGATGTTGTCAAGGGAAAAGTATTATTACAGTTTCTTACTTTTCAGTGACGGATGGGTTGAAATAACAAACAGTTATAACCATTTTCTCTTAGGGTACTGATGAAGTGAATGAGCACCTCTGGTACACATGGAGTGGAGGGGGGATAGGTGGGAGGGTGGCTCTCTGGTGCACATGGAGTGGAGGGGGCGGGGTGAGTGGGTGGCTCTCTGGTACACATGGAGTGGAAGGGGAGGGGTGGGTGGCTGGATCTCTGGTACACAAGGAGTGGAGGGGCGGGGTGGGTGGCTGGATCTCTGGTACACATGGAGTGGAGGGGGCGGGGTGGGTGGCTGGCTCTCTGGTACACATGGAGTGGAAGGGGCGGGGTGGGTGGCTGGCTCTCTGGTACACGTGGAGTGGAGGGAGCGGGGTGGGTGGCTGGCTCTCTGGTACACATGGAGTGGAGGGGGGCCAGGATGGGTGGCTGGCTCTCTGATATACATGGAGTGGAGGGTGGCCAGTAGGGAGTGACAGTTTTGCAAAAGTTTTCAAAATCTAATTGCTTGGGTTGGATTATTTGTCTATCGGCCACGCTAATTCCGAATATGTTTGAGTTTTTTACATCATTGCATTAGAAGGTTTGTGGATACTTTTGGGTTTGGCATGAAAAACGCGAAAAAACTGTAAATAATAAAGGGACTGGCAATGTGGCACAACCTGTTAAAATCAAGTTATTGAATTGGATTATTCGACTACTGTGTACACTGGTTCATAATATGCTATTGTTTTACAACTCAATGCGCTACAAATTATGCCGATATTTTTGCTGCAAGTCACCACATACGTATATTTCGAAAACCAGGGCCCAATATTACCAACGGCGTGGATAGATTCCGTGGAATGAATTCAGGACATTCCCGCTCATGGAACATTACCAAACTCCGTATATGTGCCAATGGCAGGCCAATGGCAATATTTACAGAGTTTGTTGAGGCTCCCTGGACGGGAATGCCCTGAATTTATTCCACGGAATCTATTCACGCCGTTGGTAATATTCGTCCCAGGACTGATCAACGAATTCAGCCCAAGTAGCTTGACTTGGACAGTTAAGGACAAAATCTCAGTCCGTACTTTTGAATAAAATATTGTTCAATAGGTGGTGATATTGAAGTGCTGAAAGTTGTTTTTTCTGTGTTGTTTTGCAGTTAGTTCAAAGGGCCGCCACCAAGATGGGTCGTCCTAAGATTAGCAACACTCAGCTGCGCCAGGGTAACGATAAGGTGTTCGGGGTTCGGATGCCCCTGCCATCTAACAAGTTGCCTCTGAACAAGGAAGTTGGAAGTGCCCTGGCTTATGAAGCAGAAAACGAGAGGTTAAGGAGAAGAACAAATGCTTTTGATTATATGGATGCCACCAACAAGGTGACTGAGAAGGTACTGGATGTGTATAGGAAGGCCACTGTCCCCACTATCTCTGAAATCAGGGTGAAAATGAGAGTCCACGACCTGTGGAGGATGCGGAGGGAGACGATGATGATGAAGGGAAATGGACAGAAACAGAAAAGGAAGAAAACGAAGAACGGGAAGCTGAAGATGAGGTTCGAGGATATAGCTGAGAAGTTGTTTGATGTGGCAGACGACAGCAAAGTGCACGAACGAGAGAAAAGCTTCCTGGCAGCCCAGAGGAAACCGGGAAGGGAGGGCTGCATTGATGGCGTTGACAAAATTGTGACTGCCAAGCTGAAAGAAGAGAGGGAGAAGGAAGCGAAGAGGGCAAAGAAAAGGGCTGAGGAAGAGAGGAAAACTGAGAAGATGAGGTCAAAGAGTAAGGAGGAGATGGAGAGGATGTCGTGTAAAGTGTCGGCAGTGGAGGACGTACTGCACCCTGGAGGAAGTGGAGCTGCTTACTCCATACCTCCAGTTCAACGGCTACTTCGGCCAGCACGAGGTGGTGCTGGTCTCACTGCTGGCCTCCATGGACAAGAGTGAGAGAGAGTTGGCCCTAAACATCATCAAGCAGCTGAGGAAGAAGGAAAAAAGGCACAAGAGAAAGACAGTGAGGAAAGTGAGGAACCCTCAGCTGAATCTGGCAGCCACCAAGCTGTCAGAGTTGGTTGATCTGCAGAAGGCCAGCTCCTCCCCTCCCATCCTGTTCCAGCACAGTGACCAGGAACTGGAGCAATTTCTGGAGGAACCGTACAGTGAGCCAGGTCTGCCCTGCACCACCACCGCAGTGGAAAGAGGAGTGAAGCTCACCACGGAGGCGGCAGATGTGGCCAGCTCTGCCTGGCAGCAGGACCAGGTCACCTGGAACAAGCTGGAGGCCAGGAAGAGAAACAAGCGGAGGGCTAAGAAAGAGGACTACCAGTGCTAGACTGTGGGGACACTGGGACTGAGGGGACACTGTGGGGACAGCCAATGTTAGTGTGCCAACTGTGCTAGTGTGCTGCTGATAAATTGAAGCATACATGCCAATAATAAAGAATGTCTACCATTATTCTTGTTTTTTTTTATGTCGAACCGAAAAGTATCCACAAACCTTCTAATGCACTGATGTTAAAGATTCAAACATATTCGGAACCAGCGTGGCCGATGGACAAATAATCCAACGCAAGCCACTTGATTTTGAAAACTTTTGCCAAACTGTCACTCCCTAATGGCCAGGGTGGGTGGCTGGCTCTCTGGTACACATGGAGTGGAGGTGACGGGATGGGTGGGTGGCTCTCTGGTACACATGGAGAGGAGGGGACGGGGTGGGTAGCTGGCTCTCTGATACACATGGAGTGGAGGGTGGCCAGGGTGGGTGGCTGGCTCTCTGGTACACATGAAGTGGAGGGGACGGGGTGGGTGACTGGGTCCAATGCCACACTGGGCGGCACCCCTTTGAACTATCATTAAAGCCAGTGTGTCGAAAACTGTTAAAGCATGAGACTTGGAGGCCAGCGCTCCTCCCTCCCGCTGTTCCCATAACCCCTTTGAAACTCCTGACATTGATGTAACCTCCATGACTCCTTCCCTTAACAAACATGGCGTGACGTGATCCAAATATGCTTCCCAGTTGGGCACTGTAAACGCTTCTGCGCTTCACCTTGCACAGGATGTAAGGGAGTGCCCAATAAACTAGCTGGTGAACACACAGTATCAGTTGGTGAACACACAGTATCCACTGGATGAACACACAGTATCCACTGGTGAACACACAGTATCCGCTGGTGAACACAGTATCCCATGAACACACAGTATCCACTGATGAACACACAGTATTCGCTGGTGAACACAGTATCCGCTTGTGAACACAGTATCCGCTGGTTAACACACAGTAACCGCTGGTGAACACACAGTATCTACTGGTGAACACAGTATCCGATGGTGAACACAGTATTCGCTGGTTAACACACAGTATCCGCTGGTGAACACAGTATCCGCTGGTTAACACACAGTATCCGCTGGTGAACACAGTATCCGCTGGTTAACACAGTATCCGCTGGTGAACACACAGTATCTACTGGTGAACACACAGTATCCGATAGTGAACACAGTATCCCCTGGTGAATACACAGTATCCACTGGTGAACACACAGTATCCACTGGTGAACACACAGTATTCGCTGGTGAACACAGTATCCGCTTGTGAACACAGTATCCGCTGGTTAACACACAGTAACCGCTGGTGAACACACAGTATCTACTGGTGAACACAGTATCCGATGGTGAATACACGGTATCTCCCCTGTTGAACACACAGTTTCCGCTGGTGAACACAGTATTCGCTAGTGATCACAGCATCCGCTTGTGAACACAGCATCCACTGGTTAACACACAGTATCCGCTGGTGAACACACAGTATCTACTGGTGAACACAGTATCCGCTGGTGAACACACAGTATCCACTGGTGAACACACAGTATCCTCTGGTGAACGCAGTATCCGCTTGTGAACACAGTATCCGCTTGTGAACACAGTATCCGCTGGTGAACACACAGTATCCTGGTTAACACACAATATCCGCTGGTGAGCGCAGTATCCGCTTGTGAACACAGTATCCGCTTGTGAACACAGTATCCGCTGGTGAACACACAGTATCTACTGGTGATCACAGCATCCGCTGGTGATCCGCTGGTGAACACACAGTATCTACTGGTGAACACACAGTATCTACTGGTGAACACACAGTATCCGCTGGTGAACACAGTATCCGCTGGTGAACACAGTATCCGCTGGTGAACACACAGTATCCGCCGGTGAACACAGTATCCGATAGTGAGCACACAGTATCCGCTGGTGAGCACACAGTATCTGCTTGTGAACACACAGTATCCGCAGGTGAACACAGTATCCGCTGGTGAGCACACAGTATCCGCTGGTGAACACACAGTATCCGCTGGTGAACACACAGTATCCGCTGGAGAACACAGTATCCGCTGGTGAACACACAGTATCTGCTGGTGAACACACAGTATCCGCTGGTGAACACAGTATCTCATGAACACACTGCATCCACTGGTGAACACACGGTATCTGCTGGTGAACACACAGTATCCGCTGGTGAACACAGTATCTCATGAACACACAGTATCCACTGGTGAACACACAGTATCCGCTTGTGAACACAGTATCCGCTGGTGAACACACAGTATCTACTGGTGAACACAGTATCAGCTGGTGTACACAGTATCTCCCCTGTTGAACACACAGTATCCGCTGGTGAACACACAGTATCCGCTGGTGAACACAGTATCCACTGGCCACGAAATAAACAGAAGTGTGTGTGTGTGTGTGTGTGTGTGAGGAGAGTGAGTATCCCAGAGCCCGGACACCCAGCAGGCACTAACTCCAACTAGTTGCTGGCCAGCACTGGAGGGGGAAGGTGCTGTCTCGCTCTCTCCCCTCACTTTACTGCACCCTCGCCTCGCCTCTGTTTCTCTTCCCTCAAAGGCTGGCTTTCGTTCTATCTATCGCGTTAATAGACTCTACTAAATCATTACAACTTCCTTCATATACAGTAAATTTGAACAAGTGTGGTATAAGGGATAAAGGATAAGGTAAGAAGATAGTGAGGTGAAACATGAGTGATGGTGAGGTAACACATTCTTAAAGAGGGTATGCTGGCAGCGGTCCTCACAGTTGGTCCACTCAAACCAGCTGCTCCATTCACCTTTTACTTCGCCAGTGACACGCTGTGTGCCTCACTGCCCTGGGGTGTAATGTATCTCAGACTGGACACTGGCGCCACACATGTATAAAGCCACGTTCATTTTTTGCCACAGCTAACTGAAGGAATTGTGTGTTATCGTATCAAGATAAAGATAAATTTGCGGAAGGTCAGCCCTTTTTCCCCCCTTAACTCTTAAACTGTGAGATACTGTAAAATTCTTTGTCATCGCGGGACACCGGAAGGCAGCTGTAGCGCCACGGTTGGTGGACACCTGTATTACCTGATGGACACCTGTGTTGCCTGATGGACACCTGTGCTACCTGCAAAATCTTGGTGACCTACGCCAACGTCGATAATTATCTTTACATATAGCAACACCAAACTCCGCTATTAGATGGATCTCGCCGGGTAGCGGCGCTCCAGTAGAGCTTCCAGCAATAAACAAGGACCAATCCTGAACATTATAGACCACTACAGGCCATCGGAAAACAGTACAGATTTTTAGAGATATAATTGGGGTATCAGGACATACCACAGACCATCAGAAACTACTTCAAATTAGCAGGGCTCACGAGGGAGCACCAGAGCAAGGCCGAGCCAGCCTACGGTTTAAGCATCAGATGCGAGCTGGTGGGCGGAGCTGAGGAATAATTGAGAGGTGCAACAGCAGCTCCACCATGGAGACCAGGTGAGTGGTCTACCTGTGCTGTCCTCACTCTATTACTTTAGTTAAATAATTCTGTGTCTTACCTTCTTCCCTGTCTCTGCTAATTAGCAGGGTTCGATTCCCGACTAGTGAATAAAAATGAAAACGGTTGTACGTTTTCGTGATTCTCGTTCTAGAGGTTACCTGTACACATACACAACGCACGTCGTATGTTTCACATCACGAGTATATTTGACAAAAATAGGATAAATAATATAAAGTAAGAGATAATAACATAATGGGTTAAGCAGAACAGTATAGCGGCCAGTAGCTGCTCCACTGTTACTATACTGCCTGCGGTCGACCTTTATACAGTTATTATGTTGAAAACCTTCCTCAATTATGCGTGTGTGTGTGTTGATCCTGAACCCTCCTTCGCCATCCTAAGACCTTCACCCATCACCCCAGGACCTTCTCCCGCCACCCTAAGACCTTCTCCCGTCATCCTAGGACCTTCTCTCGTCATCCTAAGACCTACTCCCGTCATCCTAAGGCCTTCTCCCGTCATCCAAAGACCTTCCCCGTTACTCTTAGACTTTTTCCGTCATCCTAGGACCTATTCCGTTACCCCCGGACTTCTTTCGTTACCCCTGGGACTTCTCATTACCCTTGGACCTTCCCCGTTATCCTTGGGACTTCCCCGTTACCCTTGGGACTTCCCCGTTACCCTTGGGACTTCCCCGTTACCCTTGGACCTTCCCCGTTATATTTGGGACTTAACCGTTACCCTAGAAACTTCCCCATTACCCTTGGATCTTCCCCGTTACCCTTGGGATTTCCCCGTTACCCTTGGGACTTTCCCCGTTATACTTGGACCTTCCCCGCTACCCTTGGGATTTCCCCGTTACCCTTGGACCTTCCCCGTTACCCTTGGTATTTCCCCGTTACCCTTGGGACTTCCTCGTTACCCATGGGACTTCCACGTTACCCTTGGACCTTCCCCGTTACCTTTGGGACTTCCCCATTATACTTGGACCTTCCCTTTATTGCCCCAAAGCGGAATCGCCGCCCTCCGGGCGGCTCTTTCGCTAGGTTCAAGATTTCTTAAGAGCATTATAGGAGTTCCAATCTTGAGAGTGAGGTAGTGAGGAGGCATTCCAGCGGGCTCCAAAGAATTAAGGAAATCTGCATGGTACTGGACTGCTTGGTCCTGGCGATTACTGTATCAATAGATTTGAATGAGGTCTCACTGCCTGGAAGCTGTCTGAGTAGAGTCATGTTGATTTCAGCCACTGTTTCATTCTTTGGTGCTAGAATTGCGCGTTCACGCAGCCACCTGTGATCCTTGTAGTGGTGGATAATGTTTGGGTAGACCATGTTAGTGAGCTCAGTTGAGGACTTTACAACATTTCCACATCCTTTTCAACCTCTGTGTGGTTTAACGGGTCGGGTCGGGTTGGGTGTGTCGGATCGGGTTGGTTGAGGTTTTTTTGAGATCCTCACATGACACTTGCTATCCATGCCAAGTTTGGTCCGGGCGGCTCATTCGCTAGGCCACGGTAGGACGCCACCCTTTGGGAGGCTCTACATTGTCTCGCTGTTCAGTCCCCAAAACTTCTTCTTCCATCAATAGTTCATTAACGGTGTATGTAAGTTCCACTACAACGGAACAGCAAAGTGTATTCCTTTAACATTAAACTGTTATTATTTTATTGTCTAGTCATCACTACATATAACACCACCCATCATCACTACATGTAACATCATCCATCATCACTACATATAACATCATCCATCATCACTACATATAACATCATCCATCATCACTACATATAACATCATCCATCATCACTACATATAACACCATCCATCATCACTACAGGTCGGTAAAGTGGGTTCCGAGATTCTCGTGCGGACACACAAACACACATACTTCTTTGTTTTATATATATATATATATATATAACCGTCCCCTCCCGTCACCCTGGGACTTTCTCCACGTCACTCAAGGACTTTCTCTATACGACCTTAAGTCATCTTCCCTTCCACATATCCCTTCGTCCCTTGTCGCCCACCCCGGGAGCCTCTTTAACTTAAAACACGTTTTGGTTTTCCATCCCTCACCAGCCCTGCCCCACCACACCCACCCCAAAACCCTCCGTCCCTTTCCCCTCCCCAACAGGTGAGAAAAGAATTAAATTGGGTTTGAGAAACAACAATTTTCACTGCCCAAAACATTTCCTAAGGCTTCACTCCCTAAAAAAAACAAAACACAAAACAAAAAACTTTTGTTTTATAAGACAAAGGAGGGGAATGGGGGGGGGGGGGGTAGATTTAGGGCTAATCTGCTTGGTTGTGTAAGGCAGGTGAGGGAGGAGTGAGGGTGAATGACAGTGCCCCACCATCGTCATATTGTCAACCAGTTCAGTTGTCAAGAAGTCGACAGTTATGATCACTATCAATAGTTTACACGGATATGTTGGCTTGGCATCCCTGAGTGTGGCGCCAACAAGTTAGTATAATGTGATCTGTGGAGTAATGGTCAGCATATTCGCTTCCCAAGCGAGTGGTTCCAAGAGTACAATATGTCGAAAAAAAGTATATGAAGAAATGGGTCCGATGACTTCCGAAATACTCCATGCAATTCGTGATATTGCGGTAGGATTGGTATACAGTACGTGGCTCTGTGGCATACTGGTAACCAAACATCATATTGATTACGCCGAAACAAATACACATTGTTTTACTTATGTTAAACTATATACCAAAGTAAATGCATGTCACAATATCTATCATCCGTCATTTCATAATGTTTCACACAAAGTGTATATATATATATACATATATATATATATATATATATATATATATATATATATATATATATATATATATATATATATATATATATATATATATATATCTTGATAAAATCACACGGGAAAATGGAAACAACGGAGCACCTTAGCTTTCGTCTTTATTCAAGACATCTTCAGAGGCAACTGGATTACATGGACAGAGAGAGGCTTAAATATACAGGGTGACCTAAAAAACATGAGGTCAGGTCAAAATGATGACATCCACTAATCCCCACACCAACACACACGTAGAGGAGCTCCTCTACGTGTGTGTTGGTGTGGGGATTAGTGGATGTCATCATTTTGACCTGACCTCATGTTTTTTAGGTCACCCTGTATATTTAAGCCTCTCTCTGTCCATGTAATCCAGTTGCCTCTGAAGATGTCTTGAATAAAGACGAAAGCTAAGGTGCTCCGTTGTTTCCATTTTCCCGTGTGATTTTATCAAGATTTATCTTATCCACGTTTTCATTGTGGATTTTCATAAAATATATATATATATATATATATATATATATATATATATGCAAGTAAATCACTGTAGGTGCGCGTGATCTAGGTATATGCTGATAACCACCTGGTGGTTATCAGCATATACCTAGATCACGCGCACCTACAGTGATTTACTTGCATATATATATATATATATATATATATATATATATATATATATATATATATATATATATATATATATATATATATATATATATATATATTGTTTTTATTCTATACCTGGTCCGACTGTACATGGTTTAGGGTCGTTTGCATTTCACGATGAGTTTTGTAATTGGAGACATGTTAATCGATTTGCAGAACGTTCCTCGGGGTAAGGATTAGCCAAGCAGTGCAGTTGGCGAGTTGTCCAGTCTTCTTGGGTTATATTCCTTGATCTCTTTAACTTGTGTTTGGGAACGCTTTTATGCGCTAAACAAAATCACATTTAGTTGGCTTAGGTGCCGGTCAACCTAGGACACGAGGGCCTACCATTATTCTTAGTGTGGTGGTGGTGACCCTCGGCCGCCTGTCGCCAGCAGGGAAAATTTCCTAACAGCTGGTGGGCAACAGCCCATTCATGACTCGCGTTGAGATCGTAATGTAGTAGTGATTTGTACAGTGTCAACCATCATTATAACACAACAACAAGAACACTATAATACTCTCGTCTGCCACATTGGTCTTCATCACTAAGTTACTCATTTCACCCTTTTCTTTAAAATTTTCGCTTTAGCAACAAAAAGGTGATTATAATGTTATAAAAGTCAATAGAAATGGATATATAAGATTTAATAAAAAAAAAACTTTAACGGATGGGACAAAACTTAATTACTCAAAACCACAATGGTATATGAATAAAGGCGAGGCACATATTTCACCAGTGTCACACTTTTACGAAAATCCTGTTAAACCCTGAGCCTGCTGAGTCAGCTACCTCACCATCTCCCAGCCTCCCCACCTCTCCCCAAATCTTTACACCTACCTTAACCTCCCCACTTCTTCCAGAATTCCCATTTCTGTTAGTCTCCCCCAGCCTCCCCTAACCTCCACCATTCTCAGCATCATCATTTTTTTCCAGCCTTCCCCCACCTATCAGCCGTGGACTCAACACTCAAGACAATGATCCAGTCAGTGGGTGTTTCTAAAACCTGTTATGTCAGTAAGTGGTCAATAAAGATGAGAAAGCAGGAAGCAGCAACACAGTGAAGGGGAAAGAGGAAAATAAAAGGAAGTAAAATTTCCAGAAGATTTGAGTCAGCCACCAGATGATGTTCCCAGCCTCTGTAGCGTCGGTGTGTCTCAGTAACGCAACAGTGAAAAATACTGATTAAGTGGAAGCATCTGATTTTAGTCTATTTCAACCTAACGATTAAACGCTACCTGGTTAGGTTAGGTTATTGTGGTTCTTCTTAAGGTGAAATAAGCTTGGGCTAAACTTCATGTGATCCATAAAGTGTTATTTTGAGAATCCGGCCATTTTATATTATCGTCTGCGGTAGTCAGCTGTGTGCCCGCTTATCCTGCCTGAATTACAAAGTTCTTCACACACCTGATCCTTAACGCCTTATCAGCTGCTTTTTACCCCTCCTCCCGTTCCTCTTGACTCAAAGGTGCCTCTAGCCAGCTCACGTAACGAGTTACTCCCAATACCTCCTGCTCGTGCCACTCAACTATTCATTAACCACTAACGCTGCTAGCAACTATTTCTTAACCACCCGTGTTCTAACATGTTTTACCGGCACAAGTAGTCAACAGGACGTCGATGTGAATGAACTGTAGACGGTAGATTATTAGCGATTTTTGACTTATTGAGCGCCACCTGGAAGTGGAGGGTCACTCGACCTGGTGTGACTGTTCTGAGTTGAGGGATGCTACAGTAGGGTGTGTCATACGGAGGCGAATTTTTTTTTTTGAGTTTGAAAAATCGGCCCATGGTATTAATGATGTAGTTCTATGTGCAGAATCATGTGATATCTTCAGATTTGAAAAGTTTTCATTTTTTGCTAGGTAAATTTTAACTTGAAATCTTATGAAAATTCAGTATTCCCACCCTTTTACCAACACCACTAAATAGCTTATTTAAAGTAAAGTAAATGTATCAGGTTAATTTATTAGGATGAAAATGATCCAGAATAGTGAAACGAATGATCTTGACACATTTATTAAATTTAATATTCCTTTAGAAAACAAAATCATCATATACAAAAACCGGTTTTACTACTACGACCCGGTGTTGCTGCACACCATAGAGAACATGTCTTTCTTGCTTCTGTTTCTACTCATCACCTCCCTGCTGACCACCTCAGCTCGGATGTAGCCTTCCCTCCTCTCCTGGCTGTACACGTGACTGCTGGCCTCGCTCACTTGCTGTACACAACGCTCTATACTCTGGGTGTGCGAGGGCCAGGCAGGGACATGCATGGGGTTGTCCAGGAAAGCTCTGACTTGAACATTGGTGAGGCTGCAGGTAAGAGGAGGCTCACTGCCAGCCTGGATGTTATCCAGATCTATGAGATCAGTGAGGGTCTTGGCACCTAGATTGACTTCAGGAGTCTTCCTGACCCTGAAGGAATCGTCACCAACTGATTCGTCATGCCCAGATCCTCTCATAAGTCTCATATCCAAGATCTTTTTGACTGCCACTCTTCTCTCCTCCTCATCCTTACTGCAGAGCATTGTCTGCAGAACTGCCTCGGGATGAGCATACCAGGAAGATTTCCTCACAGTCTGCTCCACAATCTGAACAACCTTCCTTGGCTGACTCCTCAGGAGCTCAAGCTGGAAGAGAACATGCCTCGGACCTTCGGAGAACGATGACTTGACCTTGGTGTTGAACCAATTTGGCAAGTAGACACTCACGATGAATTGGACAATAAGTCTCAGGTTGTGAAGCTGGTTCCCTTTCAGTTTATGATGAGCGACCCAAATTCTGCAGAACCTGAGAGCCGTTGTGAGCCACCTAGAATGTGAGACTGGACCTATCTGCAAGTAAGCAAGTCTATCAGGCATGACCCCAGTTTTGATGGCACTGCAAATCATGTAACCATAGTACTGGTCAGTACTCAGGTCGTCAATGACAGTATCTGCAAGCTCAACGAGTGGAGGGCCAACTGTGATTTTTTCAAACCTCGGATTTATTTCTAACTCAGTGGCAGAGTCCAGCATCTTGCCAAGAGGACCAGACCATCTGTTGTTTGAAAGAGTCTTGCCATCCAGCTCCTGGATCAGATGTCTGAGTGGCAACTCGTTGGTGTGGAGGTCACAAACAATCCAGACCAGCTTCCTCCCAATCTTCCGCTCTATCCACTGTATGACCCCCCCTTGCCACCCTGTGTTCGTGTTGGTGCTGTCCCCTCCAATGGCCTGCAGGGTCTGGTCTACGTTCCTCTCTCTGAGCCAGTTCACAATGTTATCTGCCACTATCTCAGCTGGTTTCCTGATGTCATCTTTCTCTGGAGTGAAATGCCACAAATACTTCCCTCCTGGTTCACTGCAGCAGGAGTAGTGTTCCTCCTTCACCATGGCAGGGAACAACTTGTCAGAATCTCCAACTTTCACGAACACTTTAGTGTCATCCCTTCTCCCATCAAAGAACAAACAATTGATTCCATTTTCTCTTATCCCCTTATCAAACTCCTCTTCTAGGTTACTGACAAGTTTCTCCTGAGCTCTCCTTACTTTGTTATGATCTATCACCAGGTGAACATCATCAGGTGTTATCAAACCACCGTCAATCCAGGCAGCTGTTGCTATCTCTGCAGTTTCTCTGAGACCAGTGTGGTGTCGCATGCTGGCCAGAGCTATGCTCGGGATATCTTTCCTATTTCGAATGTTATGCCTGGAAGGTTTGGGATCATTATTTTCTGGGTTAGGGACAAAGTCACCATTCTCCTGGTCAGCACTCGGATCAGCCATGGGGAAGTCATTAAACTCTGAATCAGCTTGACTCCAATCATCGGCCTTTTTTACCTCACCCTGGGCCTTCTCAAGTCTCTTTTCCTCGGCAACTCTTCTCCTCTTCTGTCTCTCTGTGGCAGCCTCCTGTCTCTTGGACTCCGGAATATCTTGGCTAGAAATCATGAGAGCCCCTATACTGCCAGTCTTCTCTCTCTGTGCTTTGACAAATGCCAGTTCGATCACAGGAATCTTCAGTTCACGCTTGCAAATACAGGAGATGTGGGCCTCGGATTTACAGTCACGATCGCATCCAAACTCAGGACAGAGAACAATTGGGCACTTGCAAGTAATTACGTCAAATAACTGGTCCAGTTGTTTGGCAAAGCTGTCCTTAACTGCAAGTTTTCCTCTCCCAAGAGAGATATCTCTTGCCTTTTCCCAACTGGCTAGCAGTCTCTCACTAATCTTCTTCTGACTTGTTATGACTGGAGGCTTGAACTGAGCGTTAGCCAGAGTGTACTGTGCCAAGACAGCTTTGGTCATATCACTGGCAATGTCTTTGTTTGTGTAAGTTCTTTGGTTCTTTTCACTGATTTGCCTGATTAAAACACCGTATCTCAAAGCATCTCTCAATGTAGGCAACTCCGACTTCAGGAGCTCTCTCCCAGACCCAAGATAGTGACTGAGATGGCTAGATTTTTGGTTCCTCGTCCTGACACAAGCAGCCATCGCAAATATTATCAACTTATAAATGCATCAGAATCTGAAACAGAAAAAAATATTGTTAGTTGGGTTGTTAAAGAATGAAGTCAGAAAGCAATGTTCACTATTTAATTGTAATGCACTAATGCAGCTGTACGTTAGATTTCGATAAATTTCACGCTAAAATTTACCTAGCAAAAGGTTGCAAAATATTGAAACTGAAATTATTTTCTGTTTATATACACTACAATCTACCAAAAAAGTGATGGGCCATTAGTTTTAGCTGATCTTCCCTCCTATGACACACCCTAATGCTACAGTGTTATTTCAGTATCATACAGTATATATGCATACATAGTTAGAACTGGCTGCTCCGCCGCACACAACTATTTTTTATTATTCTAAAACGCCTTGTAAATTTTCACTTAATGGTACAATAGACAACATGTTAACTTCCGGCTGCTACTTGTGGGTAATGGTAGTATTCAACAGAACATAGACTGTACGACTACACATATACAATAACACGCGTTGATCGTTGGCTGTAACGCCTCAGACTTCGAGACTACACTTGACACATTAACTTTTAATGTTTGAGTTACTATGGTGGACGGACACTTCTAAGCCATCCTTGGGCACAACAGCCACACACCGAGGCTCTATTGTAGGTGCTGCTTTATGTTATATCAATGACAGTAAAGAATGGAAAGCCCTCTTCGTCCTTTACAAGTGAAATTTCGTCGTCTATCTCGGCAGCTGCTGGACAACTAGAGATCGATGACGCATTTATCTAGAAGTGAGCGAGAGGTTTTCCCCGTCTACCACAACCTGTGGAACGTAAACTTACTAGGAAGTTCTCGTGTTCGCCACCTTACTTACTGCACCTGTGACCATCACCAAAGTTTACCTCATAGTTCTATGACAGGAAAGATAGGTCACTGTGTCGCGAGGCAGAGTCTATTTACCAGAGGGAGCTGTGCTGAAAGCGCCTGCCCAGCACCCAACTTCTCCAACACAAAAGCTGTCTCTGTTTGTCTGTCTTTCTGTTTATCTCTGTCTGTCTGATCTCATGCAGACATAACCTGCTGTCGTGTTCTTAACAAGTGGTTCATAATTATACTCAAGATTTGATTATGTTGGGGATTAGCCTGAGAGATGACTAGCACCCTTCAGTATAAGGGCTCAGGTGATAGTGTATTGTCAGGGCTGAGTCTACGCAATAGAATGAAGGTGGCAAAGGTGAGTGACGATAATAATACGAAATAACATTGAACCACACAAAGAATAGTCATTCCATCTTATTGCACCTTAAGTTTAACCACCATAACGCTTGCTCTAATCTAACCTAATTCGAACCTAACCCAACTCTATCCTATCCTAACCTAACCTAACTCTAACCTAACTCTAACCTTACCCAACTCTAACCTAACCCAACTCTAATCTAACCTAACACAATCAAATCTTACCTCATCTACAGTAACTTACTCCTTAGGTGTTATTAGGGTATCTAATCATCAGGTAAAGTAAACTTGGGTGCCTAATATCCATGTGCTCTAATATAATGATTGTTGTGACTAAGGATAGACTTCCTTAAGGCTACCAAGGCGGAAATTCGTTGGGTTGTACAATTAACTAAGAGAAAAGTCCAAGAAGACCGGACATTTCTCCAACACTACTGGTCCACCTATCTGTTACCTCCCGTCAAGGTAAATCTCTCCCTCCCCTTCAACTTTCTCTTCTTTCCCTTAAATTATGTCTCTCCTATAAAACTCTTACTTCCTCCCTTTAAATTCTCCCCCTTCCTTTAGCTTCACTCCTTCCCCTTAAACTCTCACCCCCCCTTAAAATCTCACTCTCTCCCTTAAAATCTCACTCCTCCTTAACCTCTCATTTCCACCCCTTAAACTCCTACTTCCTCTAAAATTCTCACACCCTCTCTTTAAAATCTCACCCCCCTTTAAACTCGTATTTCCTCCCCTTAAAGTCTCACTCCCTCCCCTTAAACTCTCCCTTTGTCAGTCCCGTCAGAAAGGTGTTGATTTTTGTTTTCGGTAAACTTTGTTTTGTCCTCGGCTCAGCGGGGACACAAAACTACATTGACATTTTAACTCTTTGTCGACACTTCTCTTGTCGTCTCGTTCACTTCCAAAAGGGTTCCTCACATGCTAAGATCAGTGTGTGTGTGTGTGTGTGTGTGTGTTGCTTCTTTCTTTCTTTCGTTCTTTCACTCTCATTTTCTTCTTTTCGATGCATCATTCTTTCTCTCTCCTTTTTTATCTATCACGGTCTTTCTCTTTATTTCTCTCTTTCGATTCCTCTCTATTTCAGTTTTCATAGTTTCTTGGTTTTCATTCTCTCTCTTCCTCTTTTATCTCTCTCTCTGTGTTATCTCTCTAGCTTTCTTAGTTACCTGACTATGGTGAGACTCACAAAAGGTTGAACCAGCACATATATAAGTATTGCACTCTGTTAAAGGAGTATAAACACTCAAGTAGTTGACTTAACACACTCAAAAGAATTTTGGTGCTCAAAGGTGTAGAGTTAACAAGCTTAAAGAGCTCTGGTGCTCATAGAAAAGTGATATACCTAATGCATTAAAACAGCTCTGGTACTCAAGAGGTTTGAGTAGCGTTACCCCAATGGCTTGATAGGTACCCGCGTTGGTGACTTACGCCCGTATTATTAAACAACATCTTCCCTTGAAGAGGGTCGTCGTGTTTCAACCCAAGTTTTAAACTAAATGAGTCCTGAGGGACACCGCAGTACAGTACTTAACTGGGTGGTTTGGCGGTAAAATTAACTAATTCCAATAAAATTAATGTTGGAATTAGTTAATTTTACCCTCACACCACCCAGTTAAGTACTGTACTGCGGTGTCCCTCAGGACTCGTTTAGGTTAAAACTCGGGTTGAAACACGACGACCCTTTTCAAGGGAAGATGTTTAATAATACGGGCGTTACTGTCCTCGTCTAAATTTTAGGGGCTAAAGTAAATGATTTTAGGAGAGACGAGCTTGAGGACTGATCAATTTAATTCAGAGGCGTTTTGACACAGGAGGGGTTGTGATACTGGAGGGGTTGTGATACAGGGGGGGAGGGTTGTGGAACTGGAGGGGTTGTGATACTGGAGGGGTTGTGGTATTAGAGGTGTTGTAATACTGAAGCAGTTGTGGTACTGGAAGGGTTGTGGTACTTGAGTGGTAGTACTGGAGGGGTTGTGATACTGGAGGGGTTGTGGTATTGGAGGGGTTGTGGTTTTAGAGGGGTTGTGGTATAGACGTGTATAATTCCCGCTGGTTCGGCTTCCACCAGTACCAAGACACATCCACCGTCATAGCCCAGGCCTACGAGCAGATCGCCCACGACATGATTGGCCACCTAAAGTACAATGTAGTGCTGAGGGAAGTCAGCAAGGCGTTTGACAAGGTTTGGCATGCGGGGCTGCGGTATAAGATCATATAATTGGGGTTACCCGAAACCTGATCGAGCCTTCTGTGTAAGTTATTACGGGCAGCAGAGTTTCCTCTGTCTGTGGGATAGTCGAGCAGACAAGCAGCACTACATGCAACGTGACTGGCCTGCAAGAAGTGGACTTACTCCAGGTTCTCACAATGTTGTTGCCCATGCTCTGGTGAATCCGCAGAACATTCTTCTTCCGCCACTGCACATCAAGCTCGGTCTGTTCAAAAACTTTGTAAAGGCACTGGACAAAAAAAGCCAGGCTTTCAATTTTCTGAAAGAAAAATTTCCAAAAGTCAGTGAGGCAAAGCTGAATGCAGGAATTTTTGATGGCCCTCAGATCAGAGAGCTTTTCAAAGATCCCAAGTTCGATTGCAGCATGGATGTAAATGAGAAGAAAGCCTGGCATGCCTTTAAGTCTATTGTCTCCAATTTTCTTGGCAATTACAGAAGTCCAGAGTATGAACGAGTTGTTGAGGACCTACTTCTGAGCTACAAAGTTCTTGGTGCACGCATGTCCATCAAGATGCACGTCCTCAGCTCCCACTTGGACTACTTTCCAGAGAACTGTGGTGATGTGAGTGAGGAACAAGGAGAACGCTTCCATCAAGATATCCGTGTAATGGAGGAGCGGTACCAGGGTCGCTGGGATATCAACATGCACGCCGACTACTGTTGGTGTCTGAAACGGGACGCCCCAGACACCAACCACCAAAGAAATTCTCTGCGACAGCCATTTATGCATGTCTAACTGTAAAGGCATCTATGTAGTTGACATATTTTGGTCCTATGTGTTGTGGTTACATTTCTTATGATATATTTTGCATAAAAATTTTGACATCATATTTAAGAATTTCGATTTTTTCCTAATTCCCATAGCATAAAAATCTGACCTGATTGGGCAAAATGAATGGCATTTTTGGAATCAGCACGCAAAATACATAAAGAATCAGCTAAGAAACCCCGCACCGACGAAGAGATTGAGTAATCTAAACAAGGCAGGTTGCTCGGCCTCATCTTCTCTCGGATTGGCATCACGTCCCACGTGAAGGATAGACTACAGAAAGCCAAAGTCGTCGCCGCCAAATTAAGACGTTTTATACTGATGCCTGAGAAGATACAAGTCCACCTGTACAAGACGCTGGTGAGGCCCGTGCTGGAGTACCCATACGTTCCGCTCGGGATGACCAGACTACCAGAACTACGGAGCTTCCAAAACAAGTGTCTGAGGTCAGCCAGTGGCCAAGCGCCACCTTACCAGGAGACAGTGGAAACCAACCATTTGAGAAATAAAACGGAGGCCCTCAACGTTAGGTTCCATCGCCTAGGAAAGAAGGTTTTGGGACAAACTCCTGGACGACCCTCACAGCTCAGACCACCTACGCGGAGAAGACATCAACAGAGGGTGACTCCACGCCTGGTGACCCCGGAGTCGGCCCGCGACCCATCTATGTCCACCACAACGATCCACCTGAGATTAAAACTAAGATTATGTAAGATCACATTTAACGTCACTATCTAGTGAGACCACAACGTAACACACTAGTAAGATTTTAATAAACATGTAATTGTAAAATCAAACAAGTCATTGCTAACCGAAGTAGAGATTCTGCAACTTCATCCTAAATCCCAGGTTAGCTTTGTAAGCCAACAAACTCTAAAACAAGGGGTGTCGTCCACCTCTGTTAACTCATTAAATTTTTGTCCAAACTTTTCCTCCCACGAGTATCTATTGTGACTTCTCCATCCTCTGTGCCTTGAACCCCAGCATGCCTTCCATCCTTTCTCTACCTTAACCTAAAAGGAAGTACTGGAGGGGTTGTGGTACTGGAGGGGTTGTGGTACTGGAGGGGTTGTGGTACTGGAGGGGTTGAGGTACTGGAGCGGTTGTGGTATTGGAGGGGTTTACACTGCCTTATGACTCACTTCCTCCCCTCAGCAGACACTATCCCTGTGCCTCAATTGGCAGTGGATATTAGCAGAGAGAATCCTTAAAGACTGTGCCTCAGCAGAGAGTGTCACTATCAAGCACTAAGACACTATGGGTCAGCAAACAATGTCCCTAAAGGGCACTCTATTTCAGCAGTCAGGAGGCCTCAGCAGTCTGTGGGCTTCAGCTGACAGTGGGCCTCAGCAGACAGTGGGCCTCAGCAGGCAGTGGGCCTCATCAGGCAGTGGGCCTCGGCAGACAGTGGGCGAGGCGTCACAACAGGTCGTGGTGTTCGGTGTTCCACTTTAAAGCAACAGCGGGAACTACCACCTGATGACCCCCCCCCCCCACCTCATACCTCATCCCCGCCTGATCCCCCCCCTCTTTGTTTTCTCTCTCTCACTACCCCTCTCCCCTTCCCCACCGCTTTAATATTTATACGCCCCTATCTCTCGCTCTCTCTGTTTTCTCTTTCTCTCTTACTCCTTTCTCTTTCACTCAACCCCCCCCCCCTCTCTCTCACGTCCTCTCTCTCTCCTACCCTTCCCGCTAACTTTCTCTCTCTTCTTTGTTTAACCCATTCTTTCTTAATCTCTCACCTCTCTCACCAACTTTTTTCCTCTCGTTTCTAGTGTTAAAGTGGTAGTGTTGGTAGTGTTGTAGTGGTAGTGTTGGAAGTGTTGTAGTGATAGTGTTGGAAGTGTTGTAGTGGTAGTGTTGGAAGTGTTGTAGTGTTAGTGTTGGTAGTGTTGTAGTGGTAGTGTTGGAAGTGTTGTAGTGTTAGTGTTGGTAGTGTTGTAATGGTAGTGTTGGAAGTGTTAAAGTGGTAGTGTTGGTAGTGTTGTAGTGATAGTGTTGGAAGTGTTGTAGTGTTAGTGTTGTAGTGGTAGTGTTGGAAGTGTTGTAGTGATAGTGTTGGAAGTGTTGTAGTGGTAGTGTTGGAAGTGATGTGGTGGTAGTGTTGGAAGCGTTGTAGTGGTAGTGTTGGAAGTGTTGTAGTGTTAGTGTTGGTAGTGTTGTAGTGGTAGTGTTGGAAGTGTTGTAGTGGTAGTGTTGGAAGTGTTGTAGTGGTAGTGTTGGAAGTGTTGAAGTGGTAGTGTTGGAAGTGTTGTAGTGATAGTGTTGGAAGTGTTGTAGTGATAGTGTTGGAAGTGTTGTAGTGGTAGTGTTGGAAGTGTTGTAGTGATAGTGTTGGAAGTGTTGTAGTGGTAGTGTTGGAAGTGTTGTAGTGATAGTGTTGGAAGTGTTGTAGTGTTAGTGTTGGAAGTGTTGAAGTGGTAGTGTTGGAAGTGTTGTAGTGATAGTGTTGGAAGTGTTGTAGTGATAGTGTTGGAAGTGTTGTAGTGGTAGTGTTGGAAGTGTTGTAGTGATAGTGTTGGAAGTGTTGTAGTGGTAGTGTTGGAAGTGTTAAAGTGTTAGTGTTGGAAGTGTTGTAGTGATAGTGTTGGAAGTGTTGAAGTGGTAGTGTTGGAAGTGTTAAAGTGGTAGTGTTGGTAGTGTTGTAGTGGTAGTGTTGGAAGTGTTGTAGTGGTAGTGTTGGAAGTGTTGTAGTGATAGTGTTGGAAGTGTTGAAGTGGTAGTGTTGGAAGTGTTGTAGTGGTAGTGTTGGAAGTGATGTGGTGGTAGTGTTGGAAGTGTTGTAGTGGTAGTGTTGGAAGTGTTGTAATGGTAGTATTGGGAATGTTGTAGTGGTAGTGTTGGAAGTGTTGTAGTGGTAGTGTTACAGTATATAGCGTTGCAGTAGCCAGTGTTGGAAGTGTTACAGTATATAGTGCTGCAGTAGCCAGTGTTGTAAGCGTTACAGCATATAGTGTTGGAGTAGACAGTGTTTATAGTGTTGCAGTATCGTGTTACAGTAGGCATTGTTGGAAGTGTTACAGTATAGAGTGTTACAGTGGTCAGTGTTGGAAGTGTTACAGTATACATAGTGTTGGAGTAGCCAGTGTTTATAGTGTTGCAGTATAGTGTTACAGTAGCCATTGTTGGAAGTGTTACAGTATATAGTGTTGCAGTAGCCAGTGTTGCAGTAGCCAATATTCGAGGCGTTACAGTATACAGTCTTGCAGTAGCCATTGTTGGAAGTGTTACAGTATACAGTATTGCAGTAGCCAGTGCTGGAAGTGTCACAGTAGTGTTGCAGTAGCCAACGTTGGAAGTGTTACAGCATATAGTGCTGCAGTATCCAGTGTTGGAAGTGTTGCAGTATACAGTGTTCCAGTAGCCAGTGTTTTAAGTGTTGTAGTTACCAGTTTTGGAAGTGTTACAGTATACAGTGTTGCAGTAGCCAGTGTTGGAAGTGTTGCAATAGCCAGTGTTGGAAGTGTTGCAGTAGCCAGTGTTGTAAGTGTTGCAGTAGCCAGTGTTGGAAGTGTTGCAGTAGCCAGTGTTGGAAGTGTTGCAGTAGCCAGTGTTGGAAGTGTTGCAGTAGCCAGTTTTGGAAGTATTACAGTATGCAGTGTTGCAGTAGCCAGTGTTGGAAGTATTGTAGTAGCCAGTGTTGGAAGTGATGCAGTAGCCTGTGTTGGAAGTGTTGCAGTAGCAAGCGTTGCAGTAGCCAGTGTTGGAAGTGTTGCAGTAGCAAGTGTTGGAAGTGTTGCAGTATACAGTGTTGCAGTAGTCAGTGTTGGAAGTGTTACAGTAGCCAGTGTTGGAAGTGTTGCAGTATACAGTGATGCAGTAGCCAGTGTTGGAAGTGTTACAGTAGCCAGTGTTGGAAGTGTTACAGTATATAGTGCTGCAGTGGCCAGTGTTGGAAGTGTTACAGTATATAGTGTTGGAGTAGCCAGTGTTGGAAGTGTTGCAGTAGCCAGTGATGGAAGTGTTGCAGTAGTCAGTGTTGGAAGTGTTACAGTATATAGTGTTGCAGTAGCCAGTGTTGGAATTGTTACAGTATTTAGTGTTGCAGTAGCCAGTGTTGGAAGTGTTACAAAATATAGTGTTGCAGTGGCCAGTGTTGGAAGTGTTACAGTATATAGTGTTGCAGTAGTCAGTGTTGGAAGTGTTACAGTAGCCAGTGTTGGAAATGTTGCAGTATACAGTGTTGCAGTAGTCAGTGTTGGAAGTGTTGCAGTAGCCAGTGTTGGAAATGTTACAGTATATAGTGTTGCAGTGGCCAGTGTTGGAAGTGTTACAGTAGCGTGTGTTGTAAGTGTTGCAGTAGCCAGTGTTGGAAGTGTTGCAGTAGCCAGTGTTGTAAGTGTTGCAGTAGCAAGTGCTGGAAGTGTTACAGTATACAGTGTTGCAGTAGCCTGTGTTGGAAGTATCACAGTACAGTGTTGCAGTATAGTGTTACAGTAGCTAATGTTGGAAGTGTTACAATATACAGTGTTACAGTTGCTAGTGTTGGAAGTGTTGCATTACCCAGTGTTGGAAGTGTTGCAGTATACAGTGTTACAGTAGCCAGTGTTGGAACTGTTGCAGTGGCCAGTGTTGGAAGTGTTATTGTGGCCAGTGTTGGAAGTGTTGCAGTAGCCAGTGTTGCAGTAGCCAGTGTTGGAAGTGTTGTAGTAGCCAGTGTTGGAAGTGTTGCAGTAGACAGTGTTGGAAGTGTTGGAGTAGCCAGTGTTGAAAGTGTTGCAGTAGCCAGTGTTGGAAGTGTTGCAGTAGCCAGTGTTGGAAGTGTTGCAGTAGCCAGTGTTGGAAGTGTTGCAGTATACAGTGTTACAGTAGCCAGTGTTGGAACTGTTGCCGTGGCCAGTGTAGGAAGTGTTATAGTGGCCAGTGTTGGAAGTGTTGCAGTAGCCAGTGTTGCAGTAGCCAGTGTTGGAAGTGTTGTAGTAGCTAGTGTTGGAAGTGTTGCAGTAGACAGTGTTGGAAGTGTTGGAGTAGCCAGTGTTGAAAGTGTTGCAGTAGCCAGTGTTGGAAGTGTTGCAGTAGCCAGTGTTGGAAGTGTTGCAGTAGCCAGTGTTGAAAGTGTTGCAGTAGCTAGTGTTGGAAGTATTGTTACAGTAGCCAGTGTTGGAAGTGTTGCAGTAGATAGTGTTGGAAGTGTTGCAGTAGCCAGTGTTGGAAGTGTTACAGTAGATAGTGTTGGAAGTGTTGCAGTAGCCAGTGTTGGATGTGTTGTAGTAGCCAGTGTTGGAAGTGTTGTAGTAGCCAGTGTTGCAGTGGCCAGTGTTGGAAGTGTTGCAGTAGATAGTGTTGGAAGTGTTGCAGTAGCCAGTGTTGGAAGTGTTGCAGTAGCCAGTGTTAGAAGTGTTACAGTAGCCAGTGTTGGAAGTGTTGCAGTAGCCAGTTTTGGAAGTGTTGCAGTAGCCAGTGTTGCAAGCATTACAGTAGTTTCTGAACACTCTTATCACAGGTGTCTTCTGGGTGAGGGACGATACAGCCACTCACCTCGTTAAGACAAAGTAATTGTGTAAGTTTGAACGTAACGTCTCTTTCTTACAGTGCGGACCTACACCTGTATTAACACAAACCCATACACAATATGCTAATCCGACCACATGTTTACCCAAACTATCTCCATAATCCGACCACTTAAATGCAATCCCATCAAATCTATATTGATTATGTTAAGCGGACAGTAGAGCGTAGCGACCACTTTAGTAAATTCCGGATACCGACCACCACGTTTGGTTACTTTTAACACTGTAACTGTGTGAGTCTTGTGAGTGTAGCATTTCAGCGTCACCTGGTGGTTGTTGGTGGCCAGGTGTCGTAATGTTCACTGTGAGGACTAAAAAAGACAGGTGAGATGAGGTTAGGTGAGGTGGCATGCAGCAACGGCGAGGAACACAGTCTTTAACAGCAGACGAAGCAAGACCAAACTTAACGTGTTGTAAGAGGAAGGGGGAGGGGGAGTGAGAAAGGTAGGGGGAAAGGGAGTGGAAGGGAGGAGTGGGAATGAGAGGTAGAGAGGGAGAGGAAGGGGTGGGAGTGGGTTGAACATAACAGAGTAAGAATGGAGGAAACTGCAGTGGGCCTATTGGCCTATACTGTGCAGTCCTGCTTCTAGGGCAGGATTCCTAGTCATTACGACGAAAATGACAATCACGATCATCATCACGATGTATCGTGTGTCGGAATGCAACGACACAACGCTGAGCGCCATATTCCTAGTCACTTACGTGAGATTGTAACTAGGAATATAGAGCGTGTAAAGACTGCAGATCATGTCGGATGGCAAAAAAAAAAATTTGCCATGCGCGGTTGCCAAATGCATTATTTCACATAATTAGAAAGACGATTTAGAGAGATATTTAGTTGTTATTTTATACCGGCACAATAATATATTGCAAAATATCTTTTTTCTTTTTATCAAATTGAACTTTAGTATCTGTTCGAAACAAATTACAGCTACTTTTTTCATCTGAGTACTTGGCAAACAAATTTGCGCAGTGTTATGAAACATGGAGACGAGAGAGTGTTCTGCAGCCCTGTCAGAAACCCAGCACATAGCACTTTTGCGCCTTGTCGAGCAAAGGACAATCATCGAGGACAGGTCTACTAGTACATAAATGATAAGAAAAGAAAGGTCTGGGATGAAATTATTGCCTCATTCAACACGAGCAACCCAGACCAACTCCCTCGCACAGCCAAGCAGCTCAAGAGGAGCTACAAACACATAAAAGGAAGTAAGTATATGCTTCTTTCTAAGTTTAGTATTTAAAAATACGGTGTTTTGCCATTAGGTTACTAAATTGAGTAGGATTACAGTATTTAAGTTACGGGTCATGTGAGGAATCCCACCTCCTACCGAAGTAGACAGAAGGAAAGCTCCCATCTCATCTCCCCATTTTCACTTCCTTCATATAATTTTATGATCTCGTTGAGTTATATATCAAAATAGATGTTTTTTATGTCTACTTTAATAAATTATATATGCCTATATGCTATTCGATGTGGGTTTCTGAGTAAGATTAACCATATAGTTAAATATGTGAAAGTGTAGCTATTGATTTATTTTTACTCCTAAGAGTGCTAGGTTAAAATTGTGTATGATATCTGAAAAAAAAAAATGAATTCAAAAGGAAGGAACTGGTATGGAGGGTAGAACAGTAAAAAGGTTCTTCAACCATACTTTGTTAGGTTCTCTTGTTTGAAATCTTTAATGTCAGTCTTTACCCATACAATGACTATATACAAGCTATACGGTATCAGAACAATTGCCCCCATTGCCAGTGAATATCTTGCACAAAACATGGAACACGAGATTTGGTGTACTTTCCATTAGGTGCCTGGCAATATTTTATGACCATGACATGCACCAATAAAAATGGGCAAGTAGTATGGGGCTGGTGCCCCCACCTAGCCAAGCCAAAATATTCTGGCAAGATAAGCTTCAAACAGGTCTATGGTCAGTTTCTGAAGGGTCACCTCCAAAGACTTGTCAGAAGCATACGAGTCCTCATTACCAGCATTATCATAATAAATTTTAATGCAGATATGACTGTAGCCTAGTATTGTATAAAGCATTTATTTTCTTATGTTTCTTTCAGAACTAAAAACAGAGATATAGAAGAGCGAAAGAAGCTAAAAAAGACAGGTGGTGGTCCTCCAGAAAAACTAAGCTTCAGAAGAAATCGCCACCCAGGGCTCGTGTCATGCGGAAGACTTCTGCAAGTGTACCTTCTGCTTCACTTCCTCACTCCCATGATCCACTTGTTTTGACCTGTTCCAACCCCAGGGCCATCAACTGTGTCTTCTGCACAATCTACTTCTGTTTTTTGACCTCTAATTTCACACTCTGTTTCTGCCTCACCAATCAATGCTCCTGCCTCACCAGTCATTGTAAGAAAAGACAAGAGGAGTTCCACAAATATAAATTGTACACAATGAAAAGGGAGCATGAGGAGGAACTGAAAGTGAAGGAGGCCATAATATCAGCACATACATTCAAAGAAAAAGAAAGTGAAACTGTAATTAGAGTGATTGAAAAGACACTTGAAAAAAATACAAAATCTTTTGAATTGTTAGATACATGTTTAAGGAAAGCATCAGCTGCATATGATGCCATGGCTAAAACTTATGAATGATGGTTGAGTAATAACATACAGTCATATGCAATGTTTATGATTTTACTATATGCTGTGATATTTCAGAAAGTGGCATCTAGATTATAAATTTATTTTCTTATGTTTTACACATTAAAATAATTCGATTTAAAGGAAATCAATCTGCATTTCTTTATTTTGCCAAAGAGTTTCATTGGTTAAAAAAGCTGTCAGTAGTATGGCAGCTAAGATTTTTTTATTTTTTAATATACTGTTCAGGTATGCTGTGATTTTAAATAATTGCATTTCTTTTACTGTGCTAAAGACTAAAGTTCTTTTTTTTGTAGATTTATAATACAGATTGTGATGTTCAAAGTACTGGATAGAGGAGATTTTTAGTTTATTAATTTTTATGCATTCATATAATTTACTTTAGAGAAAATAAGCCAGCATTTCTTTTTTGTGCCAAAGGCAGAAATAATTTTCATATCAGTTACAAATATTGTCCAAAGTATGACAGTAAAGATCTTTTTTTATATCTATAATATAAGCTGTGATTTTCAGGAAATGCAGAGTCATGTATAGAAAAATATTTTGTTTCTTAATTTTTACACATTTAGAAAAAATAAATCTATATTTCTTTCCTTTGGTTTTCTTCATATTACCTCACGTGTGAATGACCTTACATATTGAGTTAAGCTTCATTATTAAAGACCTCAATGAAGTAAATATTAAACAATTTAATTTTTGAATTGAATTGAATTGTAACAGTTTATGTAGCCAGAAAAATACAGATACAGAGTGGATAATAATAACAATATTAACATGGCTGGGCAACATAATTTAAGAATGAATGACTACGCATTAAAATAAAAATAATATAGAACTAGTACAGTCTGAGAAACCACTGTTTTATTAAAATTTAATGATATAAATCATTCACCACTTAAAGTAATGTATGGAACATATTAGTTACCTAACTAACTTAAGCTGTATTACTTGTTAATGATTATCAAAGTACTGAAATAAACCTTACTGTACTTTAGTAACTAAAAAAAAATGCTCCACTATATACTCCCTCCTTGCTTGACCTTCATGATTTCCATATCTGACCAATTCTTCAGGGTCATCAGGGTCTTCAAAATGCATATCTTCTATGTCCAGTGGAAGTCCAGAAATCAAAGCAATATTAAGGAGAACTGCACATGCAATTATAATGTTTTTGGTAGTAGACAGCTTTGCACTTACATGCTGCAATACAGCAAATCTCTTCCACACTCCAAATGTCCTTTCAACTGTAGTTCTTGTCTTAGTATGAGATCTGTTATATTTCCTCTGCTTTACATTAGCTGGATTATGGATTGGAGTGAGTCAGTATGGACGCAACGCGTATCCACTATCACCAAGGATAAAGCCTAGATATTCACTGGCCTGCAGACTTTCACAAAGTCTTGACGTTGTGAATATGCGGGAGACATGAGCACTGCCCGGCCAGTTTACGACAAGGTTTGTAAATTTCATGTGTGCATCACATACGGCCATGACATTAATGGAGAAGAAATTCTTTCTACACCTGTAGAGTTCAGGATTTGACTCTCCAGGGCTCTAGATTGGAATGTGAGTCCCATCTATACAGCCTATCACTCCTGGCATTCCAGCAATAGAGGCAAATTCCTGTATGAATTCTTCTTCTCGCTCAGGAAAGGGGAATTTAATATAATCTGGTGCAAGAATGGCAATAGCAGCAGAAACATTCTGGACACATCTGCTAACACTTGGTTGAGACATGTCTGAACAGTCTCCCAGAGTTATTTGAAAATTTCCTGAAGCCATGTACTGTATCTCGTGGCAACCAGTAGCTGTAAACCTGGAGGAATTGGAATGCCTGAAAGGAAAGAGAGAAAGAAAAGATAATATACTATTCTTCATAATGTCGTAAGGATTTAGCACTCACAGGACAAAAATTTATGCTGTACGGTACTGTTTTTTAGATCGAACCTAATCCCCCTCTCACTAAAAAACTACTTCATATTTCATGATTATGACATTTATCATGCTGTTCCTCAAGCATCTGATTAGCACTACTATACTGAATTGAAATCATAAATATTTGACTACCTCTATGGCTCAGTGACATTGGGAGATGATGTCTGATTTTTGTAAGCAGCTCCCTGGTGCTGTCCTGTGATACTCTATAGAGCTGAATGAATTCCTCTTCATTATAATACTGAAAAGGATCTCGTATTACATGAAATCGTTGCTGACTTAACATCCTTATTTCTTCTAAGTCATTAAGGTGTTGTCTGTAGTTCTGCATACTGTAAAATCATAACATTATCATTTTACTTATTTTTTCTTATCTGAAATTTTTTATAAAATTTGGTTCTAGGACAACTGACGCCTTGACAATTGCCCCCCCCCCCCCCCGACAAATGCCCCTTGCACAACTGCCCCCTGGAAAATTACCCCACATTACCAGCGAATAACTGGCACAAAACATTGATCTAACCTAACTTTAACTTAAAAAACCCAACCTTACCTTACCTAACCTAACTTTAACCTAACCTAACTTTAACCTAACCTAACTTTAACCTAACCTAACTTTAACCTAACTTTAACCTAACCTCAATTTAAGTTAACCTAATCTAACCTAATTTTAACTGAACCTAACTTAACCTTACCCAATTTTAACTTAACCTAACCAGATATTAAATATGACTGATCCACAATTTTTTCAATTAACCATAATTTTTATTAATGTTTTTATAATTACAGATTTGTACTAGTGTTAAAAAAATATGAGTGTTGCAATTTGTGTATATAACACTGGTCAACAGCCAAAATGGTTCACATATGAGATCATGCTCACACAACTAATTTCATATTGCTGAATTCGGATCTGATATTTGTTTTGTTCTATCAGACCAGGTTTTATAAAAAATTCAATAGGTACAAATATTTAATATTCCATCACGTGTCGTGCAAAAGATGAGATTATCTCATGTGACTGTTCTTTCATGACTAATTTCATATTAATGAATATTAATTGGATGTTTCATTCTACCATCAGACCTACTTTCTTAAAGAATAAAAAAAATAGTAAATATAGTAACATTATCGCGTCATGCAAGATACAATTTTAAACCTATCACAGATAAGCTCATAAAAAATTGTACCAAAAAACATAAGTTCAAATCCTTTATAATGACAAAATATGAAGTTCTAAAAGTGCTTCTGAACTTTACTTTCTCTTGTACAGCTTGCTCTCTTCTCGTTGCAGTGTCCAGCAATAGTCGCCCATCATGTTAGGACTGAATTGTCCCTGATATCTGCTTTCCATTATGGCGATATCTTGATGAAATCTTTCGCCGTGTTCATCACTAACGTCTCCAAGGTTACCTGGGAAAAATTCAATATGAGAGTGGAAAAAATGCAATTTCAAGGACATCCTTGCTCCCAATGCATGATAATTCTGAAGCATGGTTGTTACGATTTCTTTATAGTTGTCAGCACGATAGTTTCCAAGAAAATTCTTTGACACATTGACAAATGATTCCCATGCTTTTTTCTCCAGTGGGTTCAATGTTTTGGTGAATTCGCTATCATTAACTAGTATACGAATTTGTGGTCCATTCAAGACACCTGCTTTCAACTTGGCTTCGGAAACCACACGACCTAGTTTCTGAGATAAGTATAGAGTCCCAGCACCGAATTGATCCATAGCTTTGATGAAATTTTTAGCCAAACCGAGCTTTAGATGCAGTGGAGGCAAAAATATATTTTCTGGATCTACAAGCGGATTGTGAGCACAGTTAAACCTTCCAGGCGCATCTCTTGGTCTTGTCGGCCAATCCTTTCTCACATAGTGCTCTGCATCAGCTCTGATGTTCCACAAGCACAAAAAGCACATGTGCTTTGTGTAGCCACTCTGAAGGCCCAGTAGTAAACTGATGACTTTGAGATCGCCACATATCTTCCACTGGTGTTTCTCATACTCTATAGCGGCCAACAGAATTTTCATTGTTTCATAGTCAATTTGTTGCGTGTGCTATTGGGACAGATGGAAGCCGATTGCCATTGTGTAAAAGAACAGCTTTCAGAGAGTCTTTTCCTGAGTCTATAAACAGCCTCTAATCCTCTGTCTTGTATGTTTCAGACTTGCAGAGTTGTTGCATGAGAGATACTGCGTCCTTGCAATAACAAAGGTTGTTTGCCATCTTGAAAAATGCAGACAGCTGTCTATGTCAGTAACACGCTGTAGTGATATGCACTCCATCTAGCAGGTTACGCTGCTTTAGTCTGGATCCCAAAACTTCAGCCTTTTCTTTTGACAAGTTTAGGTCCCTGATGAGATCACGAAGCGCTTCTTGAGAAAATAGTTTAGGCCTGGTATTTTCAGAGTCATCCTGGTAGTCGTTTTCCATTGAGGTAGAGGTAGAATCGGAATCACTCAATTCTTGTTCAGTCGGTGGATTTGGGACTGGAAGTTCAGCACTGTGCGGTACTGGTCGGATTGCAGAAGCAATATTGGGGTACTGTACCTTGCCTCGTGTCTTGATTTTTATTCCCTTAATATTTGTGAGACAGAAGTAGCAGTCACTACTGTGGTCTTTAGGTTCACGCCATATCATTGGTACAGCAAACGGCATTCCTGAACTTCGTTTACCACACATCCACTCGCTCCGGTGGTTAACACAAGACTTACAGGCTACATGAGGTGCCCATTTCTTGTCTTCGTCACCCAAATGACATTTGAAGTAACTTTTGTAGTTCAGTCGAACAGCTTTTGTGATTGGTTTCTTGAGGTTACCAGGAGTGAAGGCACCACATATGTTGCAAAAACTGTCAGCACCGTTCACACACTTGCGACGTTCCATGTTTTGTTAATTTCAGAGTAATTACAAATCATGCACGTGTAGATATGAAATATCATGAATCAGCAAACTGAAACAAACAAAAAGGCACAAATCAGGACAAAATAATTGCATAAGTGGAGCCAATGAGCATATAAATTACTGTATGAATAGCATGGTACACTAAATATATAGATATGCTGGTTCTGGAAAACTGAGCCTGATACAGCTATACGAATGTCATAATTGAGTTCAGCACATACAATTACACTAGAATCAGACTGTTTTGATCCAGAACCATGAGAATTGTTTTTTTATGTTGACCAGTGTAATTATTACTAAAAATAAAACATGAAAATATAACATTAATTCTTAGTGTTCCATGTTTTGTGCAAGTGAAAGATGCATCTATATTAAAAAAAAAAAGAAGGCAGTCTCTTAAATCAACACTTGAATAAGACGAGAACTATAGAAATCTGTAAGTGTTGTTGAATGAATGCCATCATACAAATGGCAAAGTTAAATTGCTCTCTCATGCCAGTGCAGTGGGGGCCCCTGCCTTGCATTGTACACATTTCAAGTCGCAGAGAAACTTCTACAGAGCAAAACTGCTTCAAGTTGACAAATGTGCATCCCCCGTGCTGTTTTTGTGGCAAACAAGTTTGGTTAATTGTCAACTCCCTTACTGTCTACTGTGCTGCATGTTTTTCTGATTTTGTTTAGAATACAGTATAGCTCAAAATGTAGTGAAAGAGGGTGATGGTGAGCAGCATGGGGGAGGGTGATGGTGAGCAGGTGAGGGTGATGGTGTGCAGAGTGGGGGGTGATGGCGAGCAAAGTAGGGGGTGATGGTGAGCAACGTGGGGGGTGATGAAGAGCAACGTGGGGGTTGAAGGTGAGCAACGTGGGGGTGATGATGAGCAACATGGGGTGTGATGGTGAACAGGTGGGGGTGATGGTGAGCAAAGTGGGGGGTGATGGTGAGCAGGTGGGGGTGATGGTGTGCAGCGCGGGGGGTGATGGTGAGCAACGGGGGGGGGGGTGATGGTGAGCAACATGGGGGTGATGGTGAGCAACGTGGGGGTGATGATGAGCATCGTGGGGGGTGATGGTGAACAGGTGGGGGTGATGGTGAGCAAAGTAGGGGGGGTGATGGTGAGCAGGTGGGGGTGATGGTGTGCAGCGTGGGGGGTGATGGCGAGCAGGTGAGGGTGATAATGAGCAGGTGGAGGTGATGGTGAGCAACGTGGGGTAGGGTGATGGTGAGCAACGTGGGGGAGGGTGATGGTGACCAGGTGGGGGTGATGGTGAGCAACGTGGGGGTGATGATGAGCAACGTGGGGGTGATGGTGAGCAACGTGGGGGTGATGGTTAACAGGTGGGGGTGATGGTTAACAGGTGGGGGTGATGGTGAGCAGGTGAGGGTGATGGTGAGCAACGTCGGGGGTGATGGTGAGCGACGTGGGGGGTGATGGTGAGCAACGTGGGGGTGATGGTGAGCAACGTGGGGGTGATGATGAGGTGGGGGTGATGGTGAGCAACGTGGCGGTGATGGTGAGGTGGGGGTGATGGTCAGCAACGTGGGGGGTGATGGTGAGTAGGTGGTGGTGAGCAGCATGGGGGGTGATGGTGAAAAGGTGGAGGTGATGGTGAGCAAAGTGGGGGGTGATGGCGAGCAGGTGGGGGTGATGGTGAGCAACGTGGGGGGTGATGGTGAGTAGGTGGTGGTGAGCAGCATGGGGGGTGATGGTGAAAAGGTGGGGGTGATGGTGAGCAACGTGGGGGGTGATGATGAGCAACATGGGGGTGATGATGAGCAACGTGGGGGGTGATGATGAGCAACGTGGGGGGTGATGGTGAACAGGTGGGGGTGATGGTGAGCAAAGTGGGGGGTGATGGCGAGCAGGTGAGGGTGATAGTGAGCAGGTGGAGGTGATGGTGAGCAACGTGGGGGAGGGTGATGGTGAGCAACGTGGGGGAGGGTGATGGTGACCAGGTGGGGGTGATGGTGAGCAACGTGGGGGGTGATGATGAGCAACGTGGGGGTGATGGTGAGCAACGTGGGGGTGATGGTTAACAGGTGGGGGTGATGGTGAGCAGGTGAGGGTGATGGTGAGCAACGTCGGGGGTGATGGTGAGCGACGTGGGGGGTGATGGTGAGCAACGTAGGGGGTGATGGTGAGCAACGTGGGGGTGATGATGAGGTGGGGGTGATGGTGAGCAACGTGGGGGTGATGGTGAGGTGGGGGTGATGGTCAGCAACGTGGGGGGTGATGGTGAGCAGGTGGTGGTGAGCAGCATGGGGGGTGATGGTGAAAAGGTGGAGGTGATGGTGAGCAACGTGTGGGAAGGTGATGTTGAGCAACGTGGAGGGTGATGGTGAGCAGCGTAGGGGGTGATGGCGAGCAGGTGGGGGTGATGGTGAGCAAACGGGGGGGTGATGGTGAGCAGGTGGGGGTGATGGTGTGCAGCGTGGGGGGTGATGGCGAGCAGGTAGGGTGATGGTGAGCAAAGTATGGGGCGATGATGAGCAACGTGGGGGGTGATGGTGAGCAACGTGGGGGGTGACGATGAGCAACGTGGGGGTGATGGTGAGCAACGTGGGGGGTGATGGTGAGCAACGTGGGGGGTGATGATGAGCAACGTGGGGGTGATGATGAGCAACGTGGGGGGTGATGGTGAGCAACGTGGGGGGTGATGATGAGCAACGTGGGGGGTGATGGTGAACAGGTGGGAGTGATGGTGAGCAAAGTGGGGGGTGATGGTGAGCAGGTGGGGGTGATGGTGAGCAACGTGGGGGAGGGTGATGGTGAGCAACGTGGGGGAGGGTGATGGTGACCAGGTGGGGGTGATGGTGAGCAACGTGGGGGGTGATGATGAGCAACGTGGGGGTGATGGTGAGCAACGTGGGGGTGATGGTTAACAGGTGGGGGTGATGGTGAGCAGGTGAGGGTGATGGTGAGCAACGTCGGGGGTGATGGTGAGCGACGTGGGGGGTGATGGTGAGCAACGTAGGGGGTGATGGTGAGCAACGTGGGGGGGTGATGGTGAGGTGGGGGTGATGGTCAGCAACGTGGGGGGTGATGGTGAGCAGGTGGTGGTGAGCAGCATGGGGGGTGATGGTGAAAAGGTGGAGGTGATGGTGAGCAACGTGTGGGAAGGTGATGTTGAGCAACGTGGAGGGTGATGGTGAGCAGCGTAGGAGGTGATGGCGAGCAGGTAGGGTGATGGTGAGCAAAGTATGGGGCGATGATGAGCAACGTGGGGGGTGATGGTGAGCAACGTGGGGGTGATGGTGAGCAACGTGGGGGGTGATGGTGAGCAACGTGGGGGGTGATGATGAGCAACGTGGGGGTGATGATGAGCAACGTGGGGAGTGAGGGTGAGCAACGTGGTGGGTGATGATGAGCAACGTGGAGGGTGATGGTGAGCAGGTGGGGGTGATGGTGAGCAAAGTGGGGGGTGATGGTGAGCAGGTGGGGGTGATGGTGAGCAGCGTGGGGGTGATGGTGAGCAGCGTGGGGGGTGATGGTGAGCAGCGTGGGGGGTGATGGTGAGCAGCGTGGGGGGTGATGGTGGGCAGGTGGGGGTGATGGTGAGCAATGTGAGGGTGATGGTGAGCAGGTGGAGGTGATGGTGAGCAACGTGGGGGAGGGTGATGGTGAGCAACGTGGGGGAGGGTGATGGTGAACAACGTTGGGGAGGGTGATGGTGGCCAGGTGGGGGTGATGGTGAGCAACGTGGGGGTGATGATGAGCAACGTGGGGGGTGATGGTGAGCAACGTGGGGGTGATGGAGAGCGACGAGGGGGGTGATGGTGAGCAACGTGGGGGGTGACGGTGAGCAACTTGGGGGGGTGATGGTGAGCAACGTGGGGGTGATGGTGAGGTGGGGATGATGGTGAGCAACGTGGGGGGTGATGGTGAGTAGGTGGTGGTGAGCAGCGTGGGGGGTGATGGTGAAAAGGTGGAGGTGATGGTGAGGAACGTGTGAGAAGGCGATGTTGAGCAACGTGGAGGGAGATGGTGAGCAGGTGGGGGTGATTTGATTTGATTTTGCCGCTTACAGCGGCTACTTTATTGTGCACCCCACACTCATCCTGTGAGCGGTAGCGCAAAAGGATTACAGAGTAGGGCTTACAAAGGGTCATAATAATTAACCCCCGTTGTCAGGATATTATGGCACTGAATGTTACACAGTATTTCATTTACATTATTTGTTTAGTTCTATACATAAAGGGTAACTTATTCACAAATGCGTGAGTACAGGCGTGTGAGGTAGTATGTCTGGCCTCACACTTTGTTATTCACATTTACGTGAGAGGTATTCAAGCACATTGCGTATTTGGTTGTGTACATGAGAATTGATATAGTTACTAAGTGCAAAAAAGTGGATACAATCTTAATATGTCAGCTATCTTAGAGATGAAGTGTTGTGCCATTTCACACACAGTGTGCTTGGACCTGTCCCTAGAAGGTTCTATCTTCACACAGTCGAGGACGTAGTGTTCAAGTGTGTGGCCATATTTATGGCCACACACTTTACATTTAGTTTTGTTTACATCTGCTTGAGGAACATACTGCCAAAGGTACTTATATCCTAACCTTAATCTAGCGGTTACAACATCTTGTAATCTAGTGATCTTGTTACTTGCTCCCTATACATGTTTCACTTGATGCATCTCATCATGGTAAACTATAGATCGACTAGTGCCTGTTTGCACTTGTCTACTTGCGTCAAACTCATCAGTAAGTTCTTTCCTAATTACAGTTTTAAGGGTTCTTTTTGACAGACCCAAATTGTATTCAACGGTGTCTTTGTTAGACGCGAGTTTGACGAGGGCATCAACTCTGTCATGTTTTATGAGGCCTATGTGAGAGGGGATCCACAACAGTTTGACCCTGACACCCCGGTCAACAAGGCACGCATATTTATGTCTGGCTTCAGAGACAAGAGCGTGACAACCTGAGTCGAGGGTACCAAGGGCAAGTAGTGAGGATAGAGAGTCAGTGATGATGAGACTGTCAGTGACAGTGGTTTCAATGAATTTAATAGCTGTGAGTATGGCAACTAATTCAGTTTGTAGAGTGGATGCCCAGTTGTTAATTCTAACTCCTTTCTCAATTATATTACCGTCAGGTTGAGTCACAACAATAGCACTTCCAGCCCTCCCACAGGCGGTGTTAAGAGATCCATCAGTGTAGATGGTCTGTGTGATATTATCATCGGTCTGTAGAGTGTGTATGTGTTCAAGAGCTCTCAATTTGGCAGTGTGTTGGAGATAAGTGCTTTGTATAATTAATTTTTTAGGCGGATACGTCGGTATTGTGATATCGAAGGGAACTGTCCGCCAGGGTGGCAGGAAGCGCTGTTGTGTCTCAACTTTGTACAGGTGGTCTAGTCCACACATCTTCATATGGAGCAACGTGGAGGGTGATGTTGAGCAGGTGGGGGTGATGGTGAGCAGGTGCAGGTGAGCAACGTGGAGGGTGATGGAGAGCAGGTGGGGGTGATGGTGAGCAGGTGCAGGTGAGCAACGTGGAGGGTGATGGAGAGCAGGTGGGGTGTTGGTGAGCAGGTGCAGGTGAGCAACGTGGAGGGTGATGTTGAGCAGGTGGGGGTGATGGTGAGCAGGTGCAGGTGAGCAACGTGGAGGGTGATGGAGAGCAGGTGGGGGGTGATGGTGAACAACGTGGAGGGTGATGGTGAGCAGGTGGGGGTGATGGTGAGCAGGTGGGGGTGATGGTAAGCAGGTGCAGGTGATGGTGAGCAACGTGGAATGTGATGGTGAGCAGGTGGGGTGATGGTGAGCAGCGTGGGGGATGATGGTGATCAGCGTGGGGGAGGGTGATGGTGAGCAGCGTGGGGGAGGGTGATGGCGAGCAGCGTGGGGGGGGGGGGTTGATGGTGAGCAGCGTGGGGGGGGGGGGGTTGATGGTGATCAGTGTTGATGCCCTACAGTTATAATATAGATATCATACAATCAAATCCTTGGTATCCCTACGTCATGATGTCGATACTTTTAGAACTAATATTCGATATTGATAATGTTATTATATCATCACCCCTGTGTTATGTACAGAAGGACACAGGTACTACCCCCGAGTACGGTGGTGCATCACTTCACTACTGTCACGGTGCTTCCATCTCGTAATGGTGTTATGAACACCAGACTAATGTATGAATGAAAGTCCCCGAGCAGTCTCAATAGTCTCAGGTTAATAGCTACTTTCTGAATTCGTTGCCAGCCTCCGTGTCAGTAGATCAAGTCAGTAATGGGTGGATGGTGAGCGAACATCTCCAGCCTAGCGGGCGTTTGGACAGACTAACACCTTCATTATATTACAGGAAGGTACTCATTACAGATAAAGTGATCCTAAACACCTGGGTTTAATTATAAATAATAAAGAGTAATTAATTCAACTAGCAGTAATTGGTTGCCAACAAGATCAATCCCTCGCTGACGTACGTGTGGCGAGGGAACAATTACTGGGCGGAAGCAGATATTAAGTGTGTTGTAACCCGCTGTGTGGCCGCAAGACGTGAGGACAACACGAGTGAGTTTCTATAAATGGCACCCATTGGTAGTCGACCCCGATCAATCTTTATCCCGTCCCTAAACGTCACCCTCGACCTCAACGCCCAAGGTTTTACTCCTGATAGCACTACTTGGGGCTGGACTGATCACTATGTCAAGTGTTTTTATCTCCAGTGTGTCATGGGTATTGTGTTGTCATATATAATCCCGTGACTTCCATCCATACAGTCCATCTTCATCTAATACACTACAGTAATCTCTCTTGAACTTCCACCTCACAAGCTCCTCCCCCAATCTTAGATGAATCCGGGGACCTAGCGTAACGTCAGTCAATGTAACATAACGTAACCCAATGTAACTTTACCTTGTCCGAATCTCGCTATCTGTGTTGTTTCATTACTTCTCACGTCTAAGAATTGTTATTTACATTATGTTCCACCAACTACTGTCAATCACTTCTGTTTTCGTTGCCTTATTTTTCATTCTTTTTTTAATATTGCTGACATCCTACACAATTATCCTCTACATCTTCTTCACTATAACAACTTCCTTAACAATGGTCCGTTCTTCCTTATCAGTGGTCCGTTCTTCCTTATCAATAGTCCGTTCTTCCTCATCAATGGTCCGTTCTTCCTCATCCATGGTCCGTTCTTCCTCATCAGTGGTCTGTTCTTCCTTATATGTGGTTCGTTCTTCCGAATCAACGGTACGTTCTTCCTTATCAGTGGAGCGTGTGAGGAGGAAGGAGGAGGAGGAGGAGGAGGAACGGTGTTGCTAGTGATGGAGCTAACCCTTGATTATTGGGTAGGAGAGGGAGAGAGAGAGAGAGAGAGAGAGAGAGAGAGAGGATAAACCCAGCCTATGGAACCACACATTCACGACTTCAATCCCCCCCCCCCCCACACACACCACCTCTCCTTTCCCCCTTCTCGCCTCTCACTCAATACAGGGATTAAAAAAAATCCAGCAGGAACTTTTTCAAGCGAGTGAATAGAATGGAAAAGAAGACGACCAGAGTATTTCTGAGTGGCTGCCATGGTGAGTGGTGCAGGACGACTCCATTACCTTATATAGACAGTACGGAGCCAAGACGTGCTGGCAAGAGGGGGGGGGGTAACGCAGACAGAAACACTGTATTAAAGGGGCAAGTACATGTGTTGTAAGGTCGGGGAATGGTGGGGATTAGACTGAAATTGTTTTATGTGGTAAGAATGAGAGATTTTGGTATTTATAGGAATGTATTTTGTTTCGTGTGTAAAATTTCACACAAACACACACATTTGTAATCAGTCAGCTGACTACACCACACAACCAGTCAGCTGAATTTAACACACAGTCCATTCGTTCAACATACAACCAAGCCATCCTCCCCCCATCCCTTACTCTAAACATCCTCTCTTCCTCCATCTCTCCAAACATCCTCCCTCCCTCCCTCCAAACATCCACGTCAGGAAAAATACCGACGAAAATCAGATGTGGAGAGAAGGCGAACTCATCACTTAACTTATCGGTAGTGATTCACCCAACAATTTACTTCATTTCGTCTGTCTGTCTGTATCTGTTTGTCCCCTTCCCATCCTCTTTCTCCTTGGTGTTGGTGTTCGTTTCTTTCTCTACTTTTCCTCTTATTCTGTATTTTCCCCAGTTTCTAATATTTAATTCCCTCCTCCCCCTCCCTTCTATTTTCTTTTTTTTGTTATCCTTGCCTTCCTCTTTCTTCCTGTACCCCTCTTCTTCCTTTCACTATCCCTCTTTCTCCTTCTTCCCGTACCCTTCCTCTTTCCCTCTTCCTCCTCATCTTCACCACTCCTAAAAGTTGACCTCTGCACTATTCCCTTAGCCTCAACATTTCTTCTTGTTTGTTGTGTGGTGTAATGTGATGTGTTGTGGTGTGGTGTAATGTGGTATAGTGTGGTGTAATGTGGTGTGTTGTGGTGTAATGTGGTATAGTATGGTGTAGTGTGGTGTAATGTGGTGTGGTGTGACTATCACAAACACGGGAGATGGAGGGATGAGGTGAATTAACATGGGTCAGCAACTTCCTAATAGTTGAGTACCGTCAAGGTCACTTAACTCCCACCCGAGCTTCCCCTTGCTTTCCTCCCCTCACCTGTCCTCTCTCCCCTTACCTGCTTATTTCCCCTCACCTGTCCTCTCTCCCCTTACCTACTTCTTTCCCCTAACCTGTCATCTCTCCCCTTACCTACTTCTTTCCCCTCACCTGTCATCTCTCCCCTCACATGTCCTCTCTCCCTGTTTCCCTCCTCCTTTCAGCTGAACGGTGAATGACTCCCTGTACGTAGTGTCTCTCAGCCCAACTTCAGCCGGTCCTCAAACGAGACTCAGTCTAACCTCAACCCTTCTTATAACGAGACATACCTATGCCTCGGTCCAAAGCAAGACTTAGCCCAGCCTCAGATAAGCCCAGCCTGAATTTAACCTCACCCAATTCTAAGACAACTTCAGCCCAACATCAGCTAAGGCAACACGAAACCTCAGCCTCAACAAAGCCCAAGCCAAACCTCAGCCCAGCCTCAACCAAGCCAAACCCCAGCCCAGCCTAACCTCAACCAAGCCCAAGCCAAACCTCAGCCCAGCCTCAACCAAGCCAAACCTCAGCTCAACCTCAACCAAGCCAAACCTCAGAAAGCCCGGGCCCAGCATCAGCCTGACGCACCTTGTATTTTTCATGATCAATTTGATACTAGACATTTTTACGTTTGTATTACAGAAGGTAACTGTACCTCAGGTCAACCATTTCTCCTTATGGTTGAGTTCCTGTGTTCCTGTCAGTCTTGTATCTAAAACTACCCTTGAATACATTACCCGTGTCTACCTTTCTTGATTAACCTTATCATTTACTCCTCCATATCAACAAGACCATCATCTACTCCTCTATATATACTAGGGTGTGTCAATTTAGGGGGTGAACTGGCTAAATTGAAAATCGAGTAATTTGGTAGCAATTTATTGTAGTCTTTAAGCATGCAAAACAATATTCTGGCATAAATTTTTTTTTATAATAAGTCCTACCTACATCAAATGGATTTTTAAATGTACATATTTGTGAATTTATAACATAACCAGCGTTTGCACACATGTTACTGTTTCAAGTTTCAAATTATTATATTTTATTATCCGTAGTCTATTTGAAAGTAACCAATGCCTTCATACTCTCTTTGCTTTGGTTTCTTGTCATCAGTAGTCTGCTTGCTATTTGTGCTTTGATGTAACCTTCTCGCCTCTCGTGGCTGTAAACATGGCCCGCTGCTTCTGTGACCATTTTCACACATCTCTCCACACTTTGAGTGTGGGAAGGCCACTTCGGCACCTGCATTGGAGTCTCTTTAAGGTTTCTCAATTCTTGGCTAGTTAGACTTGTTGTCAATGGTGGCTCTAAGACTTCCAAACTCAAGTCAACCAATTCTGACAATTTGGTGGCATTGACGTTTATTGGGGGAACTTTTCTTGAATGAAACGAACAGTCTCCCAACTGGTCGTCATCTATTAGCGTTCCTCTAATCTTTAGAATGACTTCTACAGCCTCGGTTCGGAGATTGGTACATTAACTGCAAAGCATTGCTTGCAAAACTGCTTCTGATCGAGCATACCAAGTGGACCTTCTTGCCACAGGTAACACGATGTCCCTCACTACCTTCCTCTGTGTTCTTACTAGCTGCAATTGAAACAAAAGGTGATTGGGCCCATCCACCCACATAGGATTAAGTTTCACACTAAACCACTGGGGAAGATAAACTCCAATAATAAATTCAACAATTAACCTCAAATTCTTCAGCACTTTGCCCTTCAATTCGTGTTTGGAAATCCAAATCCTGCAGAAACGAAGAGCTGTAGTTAACCAACGGCTGTGACTGACAGGTCCAATCTCCAAGAGAGCCAATGACTGAGGCACTTCTCCTGATCTTATTGCTTGGGCAATACGATAAGCATAGGATTGATCTGTGCTGAGATCTTTGATGACTCCTTCAGACAACGCCGGAAGGGGAGGGCCAACTTCGACCTTTGGAAAGGTTGTATTTATTTCTAGTTGTGTTGCTTCATCCAGCATGATGCCAAGGGGACCTGACCACTTGTTGTTGCTCTTTGTAGGACCATCAAGTTCCTGGATGAGATGACGAAGAGGTAGCTCGCCTGTATGTAAATCACATACAATCCAAACAAGTCTTCTTCCTAGTTTTTTCTCTAAATGCGTCATTACACCCCCCTGCCATCCGGTGTTCACTGCAGTTGAATCTCCACCAACAGCCTGCAGTGAACTGCCAAGTCCTCTCTCCTGAACCCAACATAAAATATGATCAGCAATGACCTCTGCATGTTTCTTCCCTTCTACTTCAGTTTCGGGAGCAAAGTGAAACAAAAACCGACCACCAGGCTCAGAACAGACAGAGTAGTGTTCTTCTTTGATGAGACCTGGAAACTTTCTGTTCACTCCCTCTACTTCTAGCAAAACTTTTGTGTCATCTATTCTTCCATCAAACAAAAGACAGGAGAGCCCTCCCTCGCTTAAATCTTTTTCATGCTGATCAGATATTTCCTTCATTATTTTTTCTTGTGCTCTTCTAATTTTATTATGATCTATCACCAAAGATACATCCTCTCGGCTGATGAGGCCTGCATCTATCCAAGCGGCAGTTGCAATTTCTGCAGCCTCACGAAGTCCAGCATGGTGGCGAATACTAGCTAAAGCAATGTTTGAAATATTTCTTGTGTTGTATTTCATTTTCTTTGGTAAAGGTTCAGATGGCTCTTTGGAACTATCATCTGATGTTGCTTCCTGTTCATCAGAAGAACTATCAAAGAAGTGATAAACATCTTGACACAGCTCTTCCTCTCTTTGGATGGCTTCTTCACTCTTCATTTTCTTCTTTTGTTCCCTCTCTCGGATTTGTTCTCTCTTCTTGGCATTAGCAATCTGCTTCTTTGTTTCTGAATAATCTATTGAACCCATTTGCATACTTCCTTGGCCTTCTGCCTTTGTCCTCTGTGCCTTTATAAATTCAAGCTCTAAAACAGGGATCTTCTTTTCACGAGGACAACCACAATCAATGTGGGAATTATTTTCTCTCTTACCTGAGTGAGAACAGTTGGATTCAGAACATAATTGTATGGAGCACTTGCAGGTCAAAATGTCAAACAGAGTATCAAGTGTGTGCAGAAATTCATTTTTCCTGGCCAAGTTTCCTTTACCAAGTGATGTTTCAACTGCTTTGTGCCATAATTTCGTTAGTTTTAGCTCAATAGTTCGACACTGATTAATCACAGGTGGTTTGAATAGTGCATTAGCTTTTGTCCATTGATGCAGAAGAGGGACTATCATGTCATTTATGAGTTCTTTATCTGTATAGTTCCTTCTGTCCTTTGCATTTTTTTCTCGAAGGAGTAACCCTAATCTTAGCATGTCTCTCACTGTTGGAAGTTCTGATACAGGAAGCTCCTTCCCTTTACCAACTAGCAGGCTCAAGTGGGTTGACAACTGACTTCTTGTCTTCAATTTTGACATCTTCACACTATCTGACAAATAGAAAAATATTTCAATGTTTCATAATTCAATTGTTGTTTCAAAAAATATCAATTTGTTTATCAAAAATGCTGTAACAGAAATGACATAATAATTTCTTAGAACATAATGTTTTATACAATGATATAAGTAACTGCGACAATCAATATGCCCTACTTACAATAATTAAAATGTAGAATTCGTCTGGTAGAGTAGGTGCAAGTGCAATGAGAGCAAACCACCGTCTATGATATCTAGAAGGAGAGTGAGCCGGGCGCCTTATCCTCACGCTTGGTACAAGTCAAAACAAGAATTAAACTGTCCCACACGGAGAGCCTGTTCATGTTCATGTTCTGACATGCATATTGTACACAAGCTATAGAACCATAAAATACTCCATAATCCATATGTTTATATGAGATTAGTTAATATCAAGTGAATAATTCTAATCAAGTCTCATTAATTTGTTGAAATACTGATATTTGAAACTTTAAGGTATAATTGATGTAGGTGAGGGTTATTTCAATTCATTTTTGTTTGCTAATCTCAAGTTTAGACATAAAGAGGCACAATATTTTGACTACCAAATTTGATTTTTAACATGTTGACAAAATTGACACACCCTAATATATACCCTTGTCGCCGCCGCCCCACACATTCTGTTTCATATCGAGTGAGAAATTCCCTGAGGTGTGGCTGACATATTTAGCTGGTCGGGGTCCCAGCTGGATATTACATCGTTGGGGAGAGCCGAATGCTTCCCCTACCCTCCTACTCCCCTTCCTCTTCTCAAGATCCCCACCCCCCAAGGCCCAACATTTTCCCCTCGACCTCCATAATCACCTCCTCCTCCTCCATATCCTCCTTTCCCTACACTCACCTGTCAACTTCTAAAAACACACACACACACACACACACACACACACTCAATCTTTGCCAAATAATATATACGTTGGCGAGGAAGAGGTCTCCTCACATGGCAGAGGTGAGTGTAAGTACTTGTCCAAGTTGGAACTGCCCGAGACCCCCAAGCGAGCTACTGTCCCAGTGGGGGAGGGGTGCCAAGTGTGCCATAGTGGGGTTTAATAAGCGCCGAAAAAGATGGGCATATATTAGTCGATCCTGATGACGTGAAATGCCCGAGAAGCAGCCTTGCTTAACTGGGTAAAGGTAAACCAAAACAGAATATTTTTCGATGGTGTAGAAATATATATTAGACATAAAGGAGTAATAATTTCGTGAATAATATAATTGTATATAAAATTTCCTCCAGAGAGCGACACTTGCAAGAATCGTTCGACCAGCAACATTTACACGTGAACGAGGGTAAAACCAACCTTCTGCGCTGACGAGTTAGGGTGGAAAATGTTTTGTTGACCTTCCGCTGTATTATCCAACACTCCTCCCTCCCTGTTGTGTGCAAGCAACGCCCCAGCGCGTACCATACTGGCAATAATAAACCCTTTCTGGCGTCCGTGCGTGCGTGCGTTCGCCTGTCCCGCCACATTAAATCTAAGGAAAATATTGGAGCTTCACAGGGAGGCAGGAGGCGGCTGCCTTTGGTGTTGGTAAAGAAAGGAATTTTCAAAAATATTTAAAATTAAATTTTAAGGAACCAGTTTTCTGGGTAAAAGCTAGAAAATAAAATAATAAAAAAGGGGAAGGAATTAAAATCTTTAATCAGAATTGAAGTTGGGTGAAAAAATATACCAAGCAACATATTCACAGATTTTAAAATCATAATAATACAAAAAATAGGTGACATAGGAGTAGTCGAGTGTAATGAGAATATTGTGACTAACGGGAGAGCAACATTAAGTTATATTCGGAACTGGGGTCAAGGTGTACCTCAGAGGAACTGTACAGTGTACAGGAGTTGTTCCTCACTCCTCCTGTACCAACGACCAACCTTAAACACACCTTGGAAAACTGTGCAGCACTATGACTCATATAATGTACAGTACTCTGACATACTGTAATTATACTGTCACGTGGGAGGCGTATTATTGTATCTGTTATTTCACAGAAAATTTTGTAAAATCTCACTTCTGATCTCAAACAATACCCGCAGCCAAAAGTAAACATCCGAGACCGCCAGTGGGAGTATAATGTTTGTCAGGTGGCGCGGCCACGTCTTCCCTCAAAAAGACTGAACGTCATATAAAACACACAAGTTTAATTCATTATAATAGTATCAGGACTCTCTTGCACCTGGAGGCTTCCATTATAAAAAAATATATTACTTGGCATCACGACTGACGGAGACAAAAATTTATTTTAAAATTCTGGATATTATTCTGGAAACTTTACACCCGAGCTTACCAAGTCGCCACCGTTCACGCTGACAGGACAGGACACAAGATGTGCGCCCTTACTCCCTCACATGTAGCGGGTGATCGGACGGGGCAGCCCATCACCGAAGTATGTAGATCTCACGATAACCTTTCCATTAAGGTGGTGATGGAGGACGACCAACTAATGGACTTGGTGCAGGAGGAGGGGAGGAAGGGTCGCTACGGCTGTGATTCTGGTGATGGTGGCTATTACGTCACGGAGGGAAGGAGGAGGGAGGGAGGGGGAAGGGGAGGAGGGGGATGCTAGGAGAGAAAGGGGGAAGGGGAGGAAGGGGATGCTAGGAGAGAAACGGGAAGATTGTCAGGAGGGTGGGAGGGGAGATATGGGGGGTGGGGGAGAGGAAGACTGTGTGCGGGCGAGAAGGGCTGATTGGGTTGGGCCAATTAAGGAAAATGTGTGCGTCTTGTGTGTGGTGGTGGCGGCGTCCCCAGATAACTGCATGGCTGGCTTACTTCTCCAACTTATTTTTAATTAAGATGTTTCTCTGTTGAACTGTACTGCATGTGTAATAACATGCTTCTATATATGATGGAGTATATAATTATATGTGTGTGTGACGCAATCATGACCAACACAAGAGTCAGGTTCTGGCACTGTACGGGTCTGGTCTGGTCTAGCATGGGTTCTGGTACTGTACGGGTCTGGTCTGGTCTGGCATGGGTTCTGGTACTGTACGGGTCTGGTCTGGTCTGGCATGGGTTCTGGTACTGTACGGGTCTGGTCTGGTCTGACATGGGTTCTGGTACTGTACGGGTCTGGTCTGGTCTGGCATGGGTTCTGGTACTGTACGGGTCTGGTCTGGTCTGGCATGGGTTCTGGTACTGTACGGGTCTGGTCTGGTCTGGCATGGGTTCTGGTACTGTACGGGTCTGGTCTGGTCTGGCATGGGTTCTGGTACTGTACGGGTCTGGTCTGGTCTGGCATGGGTTCTGGTACTGTACGGGTCTGGTCTGGCATGGGTTCTGGAACTGTACGGGTCTGGTCTGGTCTGGTATGGGTTCTGGTACTGTACGGGTCTGGTCTGGTCTGGCATGGGTTCTGGTACTGTATGGGTCTGGTCTGGTCTGGCATGGGTTCTGGTACTGTACGGGTCTGGTCTGGCATGGGTTCTGGTACTGTACGGGTCTGGTCTGGTCTGGCATGGGTTCTGGTACTGTACGGGTCTGGTCTGGTCTGGCATGGGTTCTGGTACTGTACGGGTCTGGTCTGGTCTGGCATGGGTTTTGGTACTGTACGGGTCTGGTCTGGTCTGGCATGGGTTCTGGTACTGTACGGGTCTGGTCTGGTCTGGTATGGGTTCTGGTACTGTACGGGTCTGGTCTGGTCTGGCATGGGTTCTGGTACTGTATGGGTCTGGTCTGGTCTGGCATGGGTTCTGGTACTGTACGGGTCTGGTCTGGTCTGGCATGGGTTCTGGTACTGTACGGGTCTGGTCTGGTCTGGCATGGGTTCTGGTACTGTACGGGTCTGGTCTGGCATGGGTTCTGGAACTGTACGGGTCTGGTCTGGTCTGGCATGGGTTCTGGTACTGTACGGGTCTGGTCTGGTCTGGCATGGGTTCTGGTACTGTACGGGTGTGGTCTTGTCTGGCATGGGTTCTGGTACTGTACGGGTCTGGTCTGGTCTGGCATGGGTTCTGGTACTGTACGGGTCTGGTCTGGTCTGGCATGGGTTCTGGTACTGTACGGGTCTGGTCTGGTCTAGCATGGGTTCTGGTACTGTACGGGTCTGGTCTGGTCTGGCATGGGTTCTGGTACTGTACGGGTCTGGTCTGGTCTGGCATGGGTTCTGGTACTGTACGGGTCTGGTCTGGTCTGGCATGGGTTCTGGTACTGTACGGGTCTGGTCTGGTCTTAAGTGGATGTAATTTGTTTTTCGTATAATCAGATTGAGAGAGAGAGAGAGAGAGAGAGAGAGAGAGAGAGAGAGAGAGAGAGAGACTCGCTCAAGCCTTTTGAAACTACAACTTTAAACCTAACCCGCCTGTAGTGACAACTGCACTGCTTGTTCTTGTATTTTTGGTTGACTTAAGACTCTGACTTATCTTCCCTAGACTCCTAAATATCGTCTAAGACTCTTATCGATTAATTTTTCTGCATCATCAACATCATGGACTCACAAGCCAAAAGTCAGCCTTATAGTGTTACTAACTCCAACGCAACCTCCAAGACTCAGAACTCCAATTCACTCTCACAGACTTAGAACTCGTGCTCACTCTCACAGACTCAGTACTCCAACTCACTCTCACAGACTTAGAACTCGTGCTCACTCTCACAGACTCAGTACTCCAACTCACTCTCACAGACTCAGAACTAGAGCCGAGGCTCAGACACCCCATGAAGCAAGACTCAAGAGCAGAAGGGCGTTGGTTGCCTGGACCTCGCAGCAGTAAACAGCATATAAAGAGGCTCTTAATACTCAGTTATGTGTTAAGCACCACCTGCCTTACCTGGTAAATCCCGGGCGTTTATCACCACTCAAACTACCGCAGAATCTTCCAGCCCTTTCTTAAAATCTCTTACAGTTAGCAGTAACTCTTTGTGACAACCGAAATAAAACAAGTAGTTATTTCTCGTTCTGTGATGATGTATGACTGTTTACACCATCATGTACAGTTACTCAAAAAACGATCTACCAGAAGAAAAAATCCACCAAAGACATCCACAGAGCATATGTTACCTTTCTGAACAATAACTAGTCTGTCTCTTGATGTGTGTACAATGAAGATGTAAGAATGATGATGTGTGGACAATGACGTGTGTATACCACCAAGGAGAAGGCCTTTTGATAAACGAGAATGAATAGTTTTTTCTTCCGTTTAAGCCGTCCATTATGACGAAACAGTGGTGGTAGTCCCGTGAACACAAATAAACAGTTGTTCTTTGGTCTCCTGGGATGAATCTTTGTGTGCGAAACTCCCGAGGCGGCTCAGAACTATATGTGGTCCTCCTCCATGTAGGTCCTCGTTGTAAGTAGTCCTCCAGGTAGGTCCTCGCTGTAGGTAGTCCTCCTCCATGTAGGTCCTCGTTGTAGGTAGTCCTCCTCCATGTAGATCCTCGTTGTAGGTAGTCCTTATCCAGGCAGGACCTCGCTGTAGGTAGTCCTCCTCCATGTAGGTCCTCGCTGTAGGTAGTCCTCCTCCATGTAGGTCCTCGCTGTAGGTAGTCCTCCACCATGTAGGTCCTCGCCGTAGGTAGTCCTCCTCCATGTAGATCCTCGCTGTAGGTAGTCCTCCTCCATGTAGGTTCTCGTTGTAGGTAGTCCTCCATGTAGGTCCTCGCTGTAGGTAGTCCTCCTCCATGTAGGTCCTCGCTGTAGGTAGTCCTCCTCCATGTAGGTCCTCGCTGTAGGTAGTCCTCCTCCAGGCAGGACCTCGTTGTAGGTAGTCCTCCTCCAGGCAGGACCTCGCTGTAGGTAGCCCTCCAGGTAGGTCCTCGCTGTAGGTAGTCATCCAGGTAGGTCCTAGCTATAGGTAGTCCTCCTCCAGGAGGGTTCTCCCTGTAGATAGTCCTCCTCCGGGAGGGTTCTCCCTGTAGATAGTCCTCCTCCAGGAAGGTTCTCCCTGTAGGAAGTCCTTCTCCAGGCAGGTCCTCCCTGTAGATAGTCCTACTCCAGTCAGGTCCTCGCTGTAGATAGTCCTCCTCCACGCAGGTCTTCGCTGTAGATAGTCCTCCTCCAGGCAGGTTCTCCCTGTAGATAGTCCTCTTCCAGGAAGGTTCTCCCTGTAGATAGTCCTCCTCCAGGCAGGTCCTCCCTGGAGATAGTCCTCCTCCAGGCAGGTCCTCGCTGTAGATAGTACTCCTCCAGGCAGGTTCTCCCTGTAGATAGTCCTCCTCCAGGAAGGTTCTCCCTGTAGATAGTCCTCCTCCAGGCAGGTCCTCCCTGGAGATAGTCCTCCTCCAGGCATGTCCTCGCTGTAGATAGTCCTCCTCCAGGCAGGTCCTCGCTGTAGATAGTCCTCCTCCAGGCAGGTCCTCGCTGTAGATAGTCCTCCTCCAGGCAGGTCCTCGCTGTAGATAGTCCTCCTCCAGGCAGGCTCTCCCTGTAGATAGTCCTCCTCCAGGAGGGTTCTCCCTGTAGATAGTCCTCCTCCAGGAAGGTTCTCCCTGTAGATAGTCCTCCTCCAGTAAGGTTCTCCCTGTAGATAGTCCTCCTCCAGGCAGGTCCTCCCTGTAGATAGTCCTCCTCCAGGCAGGTCCTCGTTGTAGATAGCCCTCCTCCAGGCAGGTCCTCGCTCTAGATAGTCCTCCTCCAGGCAGTTTCGCCCTGTAGATAGTCCTCCTCCAGGCAGGTTCTCCCTGTAGATAATCCTCCTCCAGGCAGGTCCTCCTTGTAGATAGTCCTCCTCCAGGCAGGTTCTCCCTGTAGATAGTCCTCCTCCAGGCAGGTCCTCGCTGTAGACATTCCTCCTCCAGGCAGGCTCTCCCTGTAGATAGTCCTCCTCCAGGAAGGTTCTCCCTGTAGATAGTCCTCCTACAGGAAGGTTCTCCCTGTAGATAGTCCTCCTCCAGGCAGGTCCTCCCTGTAGATAGTCCTCCTCCAGGAAGGTTCTCCCTGCAGATAGTCCTCCTGCAGGAAGGTTCTCCCTGTAGTCCTCCTCCAGGCAGGTCCTCGCTGTAGATAGTCCTCCTCCAGGCAGGTCCTCCTTGTAGATAGTCCTCCTCCAGGCAGGTCCTCGTTGTAGATAGTCCTCCTCCAGGCAGGTCCTCGTTGTAGATAGTCCTCCTCCAGGAAGGTTCTCCCTGTAGATAGTCCTCCTCCAGGCAGGTCCTCGCTGTAGATAGTCCTCCTCTAGGAAGGTTCTCCCTGTAGATAGTCCTCCTCCAGGCAGGTCCTCGCTGTAGATAGTCTTCCTCCTGGCAGGTCCTCGCTGTAGATAGTCCTCCTCCAGGCAGGTCATCTTTGTAGATGGTCCTCCTCCAGGCAGGTCATCTTTGTAGATGGTACTCCTCCAGGCAGGTCCTCCTTGTAGATATTTCTCCTCCAGGCAGGTCCTCCTTGTAGATAGTCCTCATCCAGGCAGGTTGTCGCGTCACAATGAATAGTTCCTGACGCGGATCCCACCGTGGTCCGCATTGTCGGTCCCCCCCCCCCCCCCTCTCTCTCACACACTTATATAATCCAGTGTCTATCTCGCCGAGTCTCTGTCTCCCTCTTTTCTTTATCATCATGATTAGTTTTCAATTATCTGTCTGCTTCCTTTGTATCAGAGGTTCTCATTAATTATTTTGACACAAAAGAAGAGGAGAAAATAAAATGAAATGTCCCAATAAGAGACAGATGAGACTCTAAAATATTGTTATAAATAAAATAAAAAATTATTCTTGAAATATATGAAATATATACCGGGAATACAGTACGTACAGTAACAAATGAAACACTGTCACTGGACCATAAAACACGACTTTGGAGATGAATTACAGAGCAAAGAAGGTTAGTAAACGAGAGGGTCCAGCCCTAGTGTCTTCTGTGACTCAACTGTGTGAGTCATCCTTGTGAGTCACCTGTGTATGAGTTAGCGTGTCACCTGTGTGAGTGTTAGTGCGAGTCACCTGTGTAGTGTAAGTGTTAGTGTGAGTCATCTGTGTAAGTATTAGTGTGAGTCATTTGTGTATTAAAGTATTAGTGTGAGTCACCTGTGTAACAGTGTAAGTGTTAGTGTGAATCACCTGTATGTGTTAGTGTGAGTCATGCTGTGTAAGTATTAGTGTGAGTCACCTGTGTAAGTATTAGTGTGAATCACCTGTATGTGTCATGCTGTGTAAGTATTAGTGTGAGTCACCTATGTAAGTATTAGTGTGAATCACCTGCGTAAGTGTTAGTGTGAATCACTTGTATGTGTTAGTGTGAGTCATGCTGTGTAAGTATTAGCGTGAGTCACCTGTGTAAGTGTTAGTGTGAATCACCTGCGTAAGTGTAAGTGTGAATCAACTGTATGTGTTAGTGTGGGGTCATGCTGTGTAAGTGTTCGTGTGACTCACCTGCGTAAGTGTTAGTGTGAACCACCTGTATGTGTTAGTGTGAGTCATGCTGTGTAAGTATTAGTGTGAGTCACCTGTGTAAGTATTAGTGTGAATCACCTGTATGTGTTAGTGTGAGTCATGCTATGTAAGTATTAGTGTGAGTCACCTGCGTAAGTGTTAGTGTGAATCACCTATATGTGTTAGTGTGAGTCATGCTGTGTAAGTATTAGTGTGAGTCACCCGTGTAAGTGTTAGTGTGAATCACCTGCGTAAGTGTTAGTGTGAATTAACTGTATGTGTTAGTGTGGGTCATGCTGTGTAAGTGTTAGTGTGAGTCACCTGTGTGTGAGTGTGAATCACCTGCGTAAGTGTTAGTGTGAATCACCTGTCTGTGTTAGTGTGAGTCACGCTGTGTAAGTGTTAGTGTGAGTCAACCATCGTCCCGCGACAACCTCACCCAATATCAGTTTTCAAAAAAGGAATTTGTGAGGTATTTACCGAAGGGGGGGGGGGGTCCTCTTCTGGTAGTGAGTGTAGTATCAGCCTGAGTCAGGGTATAATCTGGAATATTTGAGGGACACACACACACACACACAGTAACGGTCTTGCGAATGTCATTGTAGTTTACTGTTAGTCAATGATGTTTTGCAGGAATGTCCAAGATATATCTTTATGATACTTGTTTTTAAAAGTATTAGCTTAACTTGTAATAAAACACGTGTTTAGTTCTCAAACTCTCAGAGATCAAAGTACGTTGCAATGTAAGACAAATAAGTGATGGAGGGGAGGGGAGAACTGTCCTATAATTTCCTCCTAAAATTTTATCAGCCGCCAATTTTCACCTCAAAATCTGATTTCTCGTTCCTTAAAGAATGCTTTTAACGCTTCACCGACCCCCAAGTTCCTTCACTAAGAAAAGTTATATTAAAAATGATGCCCAAAATTACGCTTTTCATTAAAAATTTTGGAACTTTATATTTGCTTACACGAAATTAATATTCCTACTATGATTACTACTACTACTACTACTACTTCAACTTATGATAATAACTATACCCCTGTAGTAAGAATAGTCTAATATAACCATTTTCTTTTGATTATATATTTATATTTATAATGATTGCATTTCCTTAGTTCCTTTAGAAATATTTTCAGTGTCTCATATCAACATTTTCACGTACAGAGTTTTTGAATCCCATTTAGTATATTAAGAGTAACAGGTATTTAAAAGTTATATATTTTTACAAGTGTTAAAATATTATGTTGCAGGAGTTAAAGTGTTATATTACAGGTGTTAAAGGTGGTATATTACAGGTGTTCAAGTGTTACATTACAGCTGTTCAAGTGTTACATTACAGGTGTTCAAGTGTTACATTACAGGTGTTAAAGTGTTACATTACAGGTGTTCAAGTGTTGCATTACAGGTGTTCAAGTGTTAAATTACAGGTGTTCAAGTGTTAAATTACAGGTGTTCAAGTGTTAAATTACAGGTGTTAAAGTGTTACATTACAGGTGGTAAAGTGTTATATTAAAGGTGCTGAAGTGTTAGGATCTATTACAAGTGTTAAGGTGATATATTACAGGTGTTAAAATGTTATATACTGTAATAGGTGTGTGAATTATAGGGTAGGTTAGGTTGTGGTACTTCAGTTGACCTACTATTTTTTCCCTTACAAGCGGCGAGGATCTGGAGGACGAGAAAATGTGAGGCACTTATGTTGTTCTTCAGGTGTTAAGTGTGTCTTTCTGTCACACACACACACACACACACACACACACACACACACACACACATATCCCACGTTAGAAATTATCTCTAAAATGCAGAGATGATTGCAGCCACCATTACTGGTGTTCGGAGGCGTGCACGAGATGTCTGCCGTAAGCCAAGGTAACCCTCACTCAGCAGGATTGTCGAGCTGAATCGGACTCGTGCTGTGAACATTAAAGTGATTGACCATCTTGAGTACGACGCCTTCACCTCCGAGTACGATGATGTAAGAGTCTCGGGTATTTTAACCCTTTTGATAACGATTGTAGCCCAGGGCTTAAGATACAATACTCAAGGGGTTAAAACATCGTACTCAAGTGGTTAAGACATTGTTATTAAGTGATTAAGACATTGTTATCAAGGGGTTAATATATTGTACTCAGGGGGTTAAGACAATATATTCAAGGGATTAAGACATCGTACTCAAGGGGTTAACTACCTCGTAATACAATTACTTAGCACTAACGATTCAAATGTTACAGCACTACCTTGAGTACGATGTCTTAACCTGTGATAACCAATAAGTAATTAGTGGAGTACTATCATAAGTACGAAGTCTAATTTATGAGTACGAAAAATAATTATGTATTACAGCAACAGTGATGTCAGACAGGGCGACGTGACATCAGATAACTAACGCCCTTCTTGCCCTCAGCCAGTGACACGATTTTGACACTGTACGAGATCTATACCTGTACTGTACTGGTCTTCATTCGGCTGGAGTTAACCAACTGGAACACGTTTTCCCGAACATAACTTTCTCGCTAGGGCTGATTGTGGCTAAACGAGAGAGGATATCGGTACATGGGGCTGTTTTGGCTACACTTTTATAGTCTTTTCGTGTATTTCCTCCTCGGGTCATCTTTGGTATATACAGTACGTCCTCACACACATGCTTCATATGTTGTGATTCTGATGTATTTCCTAAGTTTATAATACGGAACAAATTTTCTCCCAGAGACAAAACGGAGATTGTGTTTATGGCGGCGGCGTCTTGCAGTGTTATGATGCCGATGGCGACACACACACACACACACACGTCCTTGACTACTGAGTGGGACTAACGGGTTATCTTACCTGAGAACGTTTCACTTTTTGAGGAAACATTTTGCTATTCCATGAACCAGCAAACTTGTTCTTGGTAGACGCCACTCTCTCCCATCACTCGCTGAGTCTAGGAGCAGCGTGTAAGTCTAACCTTAACACTGAGGCAGGCAGGTGCTGGAAGCTGGTTCATGGGGTGGCAGACAACCTTTCCCACTCACACTAATTGACTGGTCATCGCCACCAGCCTCCTTCCCGGGTGTTCACTTACACATTCACCTACTTCACTCTCAAGCCTCGCAATATTGTCACCCATTCAAGGGAGAAAGTTACTATAAAACGGAGCAGTCATTATAGTCACACGTGCGAACACGCATACACGGCCACCAACAATATATACACACACACGGCCACCAACAGTATACACGCATACACGGCCATCAACAGTATACACGGCCACCAACAATATATACATACACACGGCCACCAACAGTATACACGCATACACGGCCACCAACAGTATACACGGCCACCAACAATATATACAAACACACGGCCACCAACAGTATACACGCATACACGGCCATCAACAGTATACACGCATACACAGCCACCAACAATATACACGCATACACGGCCACCAACAATATATACACACACACGGCCACCAACAGTATACACGCATACATGGTCCACCAATACATAAACGAACACACAAAGGTTTTACAAAGTTATTCACAAAATGTTTATACAAAGAAAATAGTATTATCTCACTTCTCTCCAAGACAGAGAAAATAGCTAAAAGTTTACAGACCAATTAATTATAATTAATTATCCTTCTACCAACTGAGAGAACAATCTTACAAACAGACTTCACACAAAACTCTACTATAATCAACTGCTGAGACAAGAGGCGGAGTTGTGAGTTGGTTAGTAAGTTGTCAAGAAAGTATTTCACTGATACAACGGTAATTATATAATATTTTGTGTTTAATGATATTCAAAAAGCTTCCTATTTAGTTAGTACACTGTCTGGTATAATTGCTTTTACAAGTCGACGAAATGAAGAAGTTAGAATTACATAAAAATCACCAGATACTGTTAAGAGGACTGAGGATCTGGACAGGCAGCGGCAAACCACAGTAGCGCGCGAAGAACACTATATCCATAGACCGAGATGGTAGACTTGGTCCCTGAGATAAGACAACACCCACAAAACGACTAAGTACCTGATGGACAGGTAACATCTGAGCTTTGGCTAGACTCAATTGGTCAAGGAAACCTCAACATAGATTATGTAGAGGAGACCTTCATTAACCCAGCCGAGGTTTTGATACATGGCAGATGATGAGGTGATAGTTCAGGGTATACCACTGGTTTAATATGCGTAGGTGATAGTTCAGGGTATACCACTGGTATAATATGCGAGGAAATTATTCGAATATTTTGGCATTATCTCGGGCTATTGCAGGACGCAGAGGACGATAATACACTTGGAAATGTCTCGCGGTGCTGTTAGTGAAGAGTCGAGAGGCAGCCTTGAGAATGGCAGCCAACATGAAGGCGAGAGTGGTAGCCGGACTTACCTCAACCACTGGGACACACTCACCTATAAACACTGACACAAGCCACCAATTTCTGGATGACGCTGAGACAGAATACAAACTCAAGGTGTCGTCAAACGCCAGTCACGGGAGGTAACTCCACTCAGGTTACAAGACACAGTGAGGACCAACACCTCGGTGGCACGATGGCTGACGATGAAGCTGCGATATAAACTGAAACGTGGCTGGGGGAGACCGTAGAGTGGAAGACACAGTCGCCATTCAATATGTGAGTCAGGCCTGACAGCACTGTTGCGGCCAGGTCAGGCGACACCACCAGAAGGACGAAAGGCAGAAGGTGGGGGGGGATTGGACAAGAAAAATGAGGAGTAATGAGGATGAGAGGGAAGGGTGAATGAACGTGAAAGGAGTAATGAAGATGAAAGAGGAGAAGGAGGAGTAGTAAAAGCGATGGAGAAAGGGGAACTGAAAGTGTGAGAATTTGGGGGACTGGGGTGAGGGTGATGTGTGGGCGGGGGTTACAGAAATCTATCAAGCAGAGCGAGTGAGGGGGGTCAGGGGTCAGAGGTCGCCACTCCTCGCCCTGTGTCCTGCTGTAATATTGACGATGTCCAGAAACTGTTACCTCCCTCCTCCTCTCTCTCTTTGTCTGTCTGGCTCTCATCCTTGTAGTGATCCACCACTGTTAAGTGATCCACAAATGTTATAGTGATCCATTACTGTTACAGTGATCCACCACTGTTATAGTGATCCACCAGTTATAGTGATCCGCCACTGTTATAGTGATCCACCACTGCTATAGTGATCCACCACCGTTATAGTCATCCACCACTGTTATAGTGATCCACCACTGTTAGTGATCCACTACTGTTATAGTGATCCACCAATGTTATAATGATCCACTACCATTATAGTGATCCACCACTGTTAAAGTGATCCACCACTGTTATAGTGATCCACCACCCTTATAGTGGTCAACTGCCGATATAGTGATCCACCACCGTTATAGTAGTGATCCATCACCATTATAGTGATCCACCACCGTTATAGTGATCCACCACCGTTATAGTGATCGACCAGTATTGTAGTGATCTACCACTGTTATAGTGATCCACCACCATTATAGTGATCCACCACCATTATAGTGATCCACCAATGTTATAGTGATCCACCAGTTATAATGATCCACCACCGTTATAGTGATCCATCACCATTATAGTGATCCACCACCATTATAGTGATCCACCACCGATATAGTGATCCACCACCGTTATAGTGACCCACCACTGTTATAGTGATCCACCACTGTTATAGTGACCCACCACTGTTATAGTGATCCACCACCGTTATAGTTATCCACCACCGATATAGTGATCCACCACCATTATTGTGATCAAACACTGTTATAGTGATCCACCACTATTATAGTGATCCACCACTGCTATGATGATCCACCACTGTTATAGTGATCCACCACCGTTATAGTTATCCACCACCGATATAGTGATCCACCACCATTATAGTGATCCACCACTGTTATAGTGATCCACCACTGTTATAGTGATCCACCACTGTTATAGTGATCCACCGCTGTTATAGTGATCCACCACCGTTATAGTTATCCACCACTGATATAGTGATCCACCACCATTATAGTGATCAAACACTGTTATAGTGATATACCACTGTTATAGTGATCCACCACCGTTATAGTTATCCACCACCGATATAGTGATCCACCACCATTATAGTGATCCACCAATGTTATAGTGATCCACCAGTTATAATGATCCACCACCATTAGAGTGATACACCACCATTATTGTGATTCACCACCATTATAGTGATCCACCACCGATATAGTGATCCACCACCGTTATAGTGACCCACCACTGTTATAGTGATCCACCACCGTTATAGTGATCCACCACCGTTATAGTGATCCACCACCGTTATAGTTATCCACCACCGATATAGTGATCCACCACCATTATAGTGACCCACCACTGTTATAGTGATCCACCACTGTTATAGTGATCCACCACCGTTATAGTGATCCACCACAGTTATAGTGATCCACCACTGTTATAATGATCCACCACCCATATAATGATCCACCACAGTTATAGTGATCCACCACCATTATAGTGATTCACCAGTGTTATAGTGATCCACCAATGTTATAATGATCCACCACAGGTGTGCCTTTAACAAGTGAATTAGAACGTCTAAGTTAAGGGTCTTATATCTCTGTCTACGTCAACAACGTTAGGCTGTGGCAGTTTATATTTGTCTCGGGGCAACAGAAGATGACCAGGAGACATAAAACAGTTGTGAGGTTTATGTAGAGTGGAGACGGATAATACATTAATACCGTATGAGTTAACAATCAAGAAGCGTACATTTGGGGAATAAAATTTGACTCCGAGATGATAATAAATATCTTTGTGAAGAATCTTACCACTGAAACAACAAAAAAGTTAACAGCCTTCAGATGCGTCGTAAACATATAAACATGAAACGCTACAAGAATCACACGTTTGGTTCACATTTACAACAATCACGTCTTTCCTGGATGGTGTGGCCAGTCCTTCAACAAGACAAAGGAGAGAAAACAACGACTCATCTCATTCCTGGATATGATTAAGCGGGACCTGACACCAACACAGCACAATCAACAACGTCAATGAAATGTCAAAACTGTTGAGACTCGCCAATCTATACATCGTCATTATAATCCTGTGAACAATCAAAATAATAAACACTGCAATACCAGAAACACGATCCAACTACAGGTTCCACGCAGGTTCCACTTGGCTGTACCGTGCCTCATCAATATCGCGTCACCATAGGATACTGAGTTGGAAGGAAACCAGATATACTGACCAGCTGTGGTTTCTGATTCACAGACAGGTAATAAGCCTCACGTAAGGTTAACTTGTTCTACAGGTTAGAGAGAGAGAGAGAGAGAGAGAGAGAGAGGCTTCATTAAGTACAGCGTGGGATACCTCTCACCTGTGGCCTCCATAAAAGAAAATGATTCTCACCCTCTTCTTTTCCCCTTTTCTCTCTCCCTATCTCACTTTCCCTCTCTGTCCATGTCTGCTTTTGTTTCTCTCTTTAATTTCTTCATTTATCTCATATCATCTCTCTCTCATCCTTTTCAATCCTACATTTATTCTGTTTGTGTGTGTGTGTTCATGACCAAGGTGAGTCTTAATCCTAGCAGTGCACACACACACACACACTGTGCACTTACGAAATATCAATTACAAGCCTTAATTATGTATACTGTAGGTAGGTGTTCATTAGACCACACCCTCTTACTGTTGTTGCCTCTGTGACCACACCCTCTGTCTGACGCTCAACTTCTGACCACACCCTCTTCTCGATGTTCACCTCTGACCACACCTTCTGTCTGACATTCACCTCTGATCATACCCTCTACTTGACGCTCACCTCTGACCACACCCTTTGCCTGACGCTCACCTCTGACCATACCCTTTGCCAGACACTCACCTCTGACCACATCCTCTGCCTGACGCTCACCTCTGACCATACCCTTTGCCAGACACTCGCCTCTGACCACACCCTCTGCCTGACGCTCACCTCTGACCACACCCTTTACCTGACGCTCACCTCTGACCACACCCTTTGCCTGACGCTCACCTCTGACCATACCCTTTGCCAGACACTCACCTCTGACCACATCCTCTGCCTGACGCTCACCTCTGACCACACCTTTTGCCAGACACTCACCTCTGACCACATCCTCTTCCTGACGCTCACCTCTGACCATACCCTCTGCCAGACACTCGCCTCTGACCACACCCTCTGCCTGACGCTCACCTCTGGGCACGCCCTTTGCCTGACACTCACCTCTGACAACACCCTCTGCCTGACTCTCACCTCTGACCACACCCTCTGCCTGACACTCACCTCTGACCACACCCTTTGCCTGACGCTCACCTCTGACCACACCCTTTGCCTGACGCTCACCTCTGGGCACGCCCTTTGCCTGACACTCACCTCTGACAACACCCTCTGCCTGACTCTCACCTCTGACCACACCCTCTGCCTGACTCTCACCTCTGACCACACCCTCTGCCTGACACTCACCTCTGACCACACCCTTTGCCTGACGCTCACCTCTGACCACACCCTCTGCCTGACACTCACCTCTGACCACACCCTCTGCCTGACTCTCACCTCTGACCACACCCTCTGCCTGACTCTCACCTCTGACCACACCCTCTGCCTGACACTCACCTCTGACCACACCCTTTGCCTGACGCTCACCTCTGACCACACCCTTTGCCTGACGCTCACCTCTGGGCACGCCCTTTGCCTGACACTCACCTCTGACAACACCCTCTGCCTGACTCTCACCTCTGACCACACCCCCTCCCTGATGCTGACCTTTCACCTTAATTCGTAACCTTTGACCAAGTCAATGAAAAATTAAACCATGTGTTCCCTGAATCAACCACCTGGAGTATCTCGCCCTCATCACCTAGCATAACCCTCCGTAGGTAACGTTAGGGTGTTTAAGCATCAGGTAAAATAAGCTTTTCTTCAGGTGTTAAAATAACCAATTAAAACAGTGTTTAAATTTCCTTAAAGAAGTAATGTTTGAGAGGGGCGGGAAGAAGAGATGGAGAGAAGGAAAGACGGAGGGAAGGAGGCAAGAGAAGGATAGAGGGAAGGAAGGAAGGAAGGAAGGAAGGAAGGAAGGAAGGAGGGAGGGAGGGAGGGAGGGAGGGAAGAAGAGATGGAAAGAAGGAAAGACGGAGGGAGGGAGGGAGGGAGGGAGGGAAGGAAGAAGAGATGGAAAGAAGGAAAGACGGAGGGAAGGAGGCAAGAGAAGGATAGAGGAAAGGAAGGAGGGAGGTAGGAAAGAAGAGGTGGAAATAAGGAAAGACGGAGGAAGGAGGCAAGAGAAGGATGGAGGGAAGGGAGGGAGGGAGGGAGGGAGGGAGGGAGGGAGGTGACGGAAGGGGAGACGCAGGAAGAAAAGGAGGGAGAGAGGGAAGGCGGGAAAGGCCTCGAGCGTCTTGCCTTACTATTACACCTCTCACCAGGATGAGTTTAGTTGTGTTCTGTCGTCTGTAGTGTTGTCATTCTCCGTTTTCTATGATATGTCTTATAGCTGTGTTTGATCTCCTTTGTGTTGAGGATCTCATGTTATGGTGAATCAGTGAGTGTGTGTGTGTGTGTGTGTGTGTGTGTGTGTGTGTGTGTGTGCAGCGGATGTCTTTCATGGTCCCTGAGCCGTGTTAAGGGTGACCCTGTGGCGTGTCATGGCTGCGGTGTTTGTTTATAATGGATCGTGACTGGTGTGAGAGGGGCCAACACACCTGCTGGCCCCTCTCATACCAGCCTGACCAACACGCCTGATTTCCCCTCACACCAGCCTGACCAACACACCTGTAGGCCCCTCTCACACCAGCCTGACCAACACACCTGATGGCCCCTCTCACATCAGCCTGACCAACACACCTTCAGGCTCCCCCTCACACCAGCCTGGCCGACACACCTGCTGGCCAACACACCAGCCTGACCAACACACCTGCTGGCCCCTCTCACACCAGCCTGACCAACACACCTGCTGGCCCCTTTCACACCAGCCTGACCAACACACCTGCTGGCCCCTCTCACACCAGCCTGACCAACACACCTGCTGGCCCCTCTCACTGAACCTTCCAAACGATCATCCCAAGCGAATATACTGCGGCATTTTCCCGGCGCAATCTTCGTTTTCTAATAATATTGATTTGCAATTTTGAGAACTTACGACGCCAATATTCTTCGTCACTAACTTTGGTGCAATTAGGGAGGGAGGGAGGGGTTGAGCGTAGAGCCTGAACCATCCACCCAATATGTAGCACTTACTTGATTCTCCAAGTTGACTCTTCACCTTTAAGGAAGTGGCTGGGTCAAGGAGGAGGTTGGGGGGAGATGCGTCTACCACTCCACCTGGGGACTTTACCTTCTTCACCTTCACTCTGTAGTACCTCTCAGACCCACGTGGTGCTGGAGATCACATGAGGGGTCTCGGAGGCGGGTGATGACTGTGCTGGAGGCTAGGTGTGGTGTGAAGTAGTTATTTGTCCACATTCTCGTCCGTGACAACATCTTCGTCCGTGGCAATATCCCCGTTCGTGTACACAACCTCGTCGATGGTCTATCCTTGGCATGAAGTCGACAAGTCATGAAGGAAGGAAGGGCCGCTGGACCTGATCAGTTGTGTAAGAAGACTTGAGACCATTCCGTTCTGATAAACTTATGCTACAGCAACTTGTTACTAATTTATTCGTCTTCATTTTGTTGTTCTTGTTGCTGTTCTTGATGCTATTGTTCTTCTTATTTTTCTTCTTCTTGCCTTATCTAGACCCTCATCTACCTTACCTGGCCCCTCATCCACCTTACCTAGACCCTCATCCTCCGTACCTAGACCCTCATCCGCCGTACCTAGACCCTCATCCACTACACCTGGCCCCATCCACATCACCTGGTCTCCTCAATTACCTCACCTGGCCCCCCTCATTCACCTTACCATGATCTTCATCCACCACAACAATAAAAGTGAATGGAGAGAGAGAGAAAAGTTTGTGTGTGTGTGTGTGTGTGTGTGTGTGTGTGTGTGTGTGTGTGTGTGTGTGCCATTTCTCTATTTCTCTCACGTTAATACCAAAATTAATGTTATTCCTCACAAATAAATAGCATTATGAGTGAGGAGATTTTTCCAAAATACATTATGGAGATGATAGACTTGATGGCGGTGGTGGAGAAAAATGGAAAATTTACGAGGCCCAGCAGCTTGATGTCCATCCCGGCACAGTTGTTCTCAGACCTCCGCGAGTTTATGAGAAGTAAACCGTATAAGTGTATTCATAAGGCACTTTACATACAGTTGTTGGTGTGTGGTGGAGCGCCCCGGGGACACACTGCACCATAAAGGACCCATTACGTCCAGACAAAAAAGAAGACGCCATCAAATATCATAACTGCGCCGATACGTAAATGTGTTATTCTCACAGTTGGTTTTAGGGAAAAATAGTATTACTACTGAGTATTTCTTTATCGACTTGGATGCTTTCGAAGAGCATAACATAATTTTCTGGGGGAAATATTCTTTTTGAACTTGAGTTCGTGTGCGGTGCTCACTCCTCGATAAACTTGTTACTGACCATTATAATATGTTGCAGACACAGCACCGAAGCAGGTCCACGCTGAATCAGTCTCCATGCCGGTTGTAAGTTCACTGAAATTTCTGAATCAGTTCACCTCCATCGCCTCTGTTAAGCGAATTATTAACGGGTCGATGACTCAGTAAAGGGACACAATAGTTCAGTGATGACGTGACACAATTCTTCAGCAACACACACACACACACACACACACACATACATATATATATAACACACACACACACACACACACATATAACACACACACACACATATAACACACACACACACACACATATAACATATAACACACACACACACACACACACACACACACGTCACACGCTCTTCCGGCTTGACACAACCAGTCTCCTTGCTTACCTACCAGCCCCCTTTCCCACTGACTTAGTGGAAGAATTTGAAGTAGCAAAACGTCTGAACAGACTCAAGTTAAAGCGCTCCACCACCCCCACTGACTTACCAGTGAAACTCTAGGAGTTCTCCCCGGAACTAGCTAAACCCCTCTGCTCCATCATCAATGCTTCCTTCAGCTAAGCAAGATGCCCAGCTGACTGAAAGACCTCATATGTGCCACAAGTTCCCAAGTCAACCAGCCCACAACCCTTAAATGAGCTACTACTCATTGCCATCACTCCAATACCCAGCTTAATCTGTGAAAGTTTCATTTTTGACTGGCCTGAGGCTGATATTGCAGGCGCCATAGATCCTCGGCAATTTGGCAATATGAAAACTTCCTCCACCACTCACTGTCTTGTCAGCTTTCTCGACTACATATACCGCCATCTGGAAAAACGAAAGCTGTTTTTGGTTGTCACCTTCATTGACTTCACCAAAGCAGTTGACCTGGTCGACCACAATTTAATCGTCAACAAACCTATCGACTTCGGGTTTTGAAGAAGTCTTATACCATGATTTACAGACTTCCTGAGTGACTGACGCCAAGCTGTACGCTTCCGAGGGGCTGTCTCCGCTTTTCAGTCACTCACCTGTGGCGTCCCCCAAGGCACCAAGATGGGACCGCTCCGCTTCATCATGCTTATCAATGATGCCCTCAGAGAAACCTTTGCTCGCTGGAAATATGTCGACGACTCCACCATTGGGATCACTGTGAACAACTCTGTTCCCGATTACACCGCCCTTCAGAATATACTGCACAATCTCCAAAATTGGGCCACCAACAACCATGTCACCATCAACCACACCAAGACCATGGTTATGCACATCAACCTCTCCTCTGACCTTCTCCCACCTCCCTCCATTACTTTGGGCCTCAACGCACTCCAGGATGTGGATTTCACCAAGCTCCTCGGCGTCACTACAGATAACAAAGTAAATTGGAAAACACAAGTCAGCACAACTGTCAAATAATCTAGTTTTCGTCTCCACCTCCTCCGCCGACTCAAGTCCCTCAGAGTTCCTGCGGCCGAGCTCCTCTATGTTTACTCAACATTCATGGTTCTCAAGCTCACATATGCCTCCCCAGCCTGGCTTCCTCCCTAAATGCCACACAACGGAAAGAACCTAGAAAAAGCGCAGAAGAGGGCATGCAAGATTATTCTCTCCCCCTTCTACTCCACACATCAAGAAGCGCTCAGCACACTGACTTTCTCGGCTCTCTCTGATCATCACCACGACTTCATCTGCAAATTTGGTGAGAAGCTTCTGCACCATCCTCGACACCGGCTCCTACTTCCACCCGAGATCCCTCGTCCGCGAATAGCTGTTCGACACCACAACCGCATCCAGCCCATACGAGCACATACTGATCGCTATAAGAACAGCTCAGTCCCAACCACTGTAACAATTATCAACAACTCGCGTAGTCAACCAGTGTGTTTACACCCAAACAATCTTACCTTTTTGCACTGTTACTTTGTTTAAATGCCCTGTAGTATGACTTACTCCCCATCTTGTTGTTATATATCATATTTGTATCACTTATGTTACTTGTATATTTTTGATCAATTAAGGGAACCATTCCCCATTTATGTAACGGTATATTTTCAGCCTTGTGGCTGCCATGTACTTTCAATAAACCGTTCATTATTATCATTATTATTATTATTATTATTATTAATCACAACCCGGATCTACAGTGCGTAAAAATACACACACACACACACACACACACACTTAACCACAACCCGGATCTGCAACGCTTATACAAAATTACTTTAGGGAGTTGGTGTGTGTGTGTGTGTGTGTGTGTGTGTGTGTGTGTGTGTGTGTGTGTCAGTTTGGGTTATCGTCTCTATCGAAATAAGCAAGAGGAACTTTAACCTACATTGTCAGCCGGTAAAGTCTCCTGCACTATCTCAGACCTGGGAGAGGCGGGGGATCGAACCTGCGACACTCATATATCCTCACTAATGCAGAGTGACGGCGGCAGCGCTGGAGATAAGACGGCGGTGCTGCCTGTTCTCACCACCACTACGACCTCCTCCTCCTCCTCCTGGCCCTCACCACCACTACCCCCTCTCCACCTTCTAACCCTCACCACCACTACCCCCTCAACACATCCTGGCCCTCACCACTACTACCACCACCTGACCCTCACCACTACTACCACCTCTTGGCCCTCACCTTCACTACCCCTCGCCACCTCCTGGCCCTCACAACTACTACCCCCTCACCACCTCCTGCCCCTCATCACCACCTCCTGACCCTCACCACCACTACCACCTCCTGGCCCTCACCACCATTACCACCTCCACTCTACCTCCTGCCCCTCACCACCACCACCTCCTGACCCTCACCACCAATACCACCACCTGACCGACCACCACTACCACCTCCTGGCCCTCACCACCGTTACCTCCCACACTCCACCTCCTGACCCTCACCACCACTACCACCTCCTGGCCTTCACTACCATTACCACCTCCTGGCCCTCATCACCATTACCACCCACACTCCACCTCCTGACCCTCACCACAACTACCACCTCCTGGCCCTGACAACCACTACCACCTCCTGGCCCTCACCACCAATATCACCCACACTCCACCTCCTGACCCTCACCACCACTACCACCTCCTGGCCCTCATCACCATTGCCACCTACTGTACACTCCACCTCCTGACCCTCACCACCACCTCCTGGCCCTCACCACCATTACCACCTCCACTCCACCTCCTGACCCTCACCACCACTACCACCTCCTGGCCCTCACCACCATTACCACCTCCACTCCACCTCCTGACCACCACTACCACGTCCTGGCCCTCACCTCCACTCCACCTCCTGACCCTCACCACCACTACCACCTCCTGGCCCTCACCACCATTACCACCCACACTCCACCTCCTGACCCTCACCACCACTACCACCTCCTGTCCCTCACCATCATTACCACCTCCACTCCACCTCCTGACCCTCACCACCACTACTACCTCCTGGCCCTCATCACCACCCACAATCCACCTCCTGACCCTCACCACAACTACCATCCACACTCTACCTCCTGACCCTCACCACCACTACCACCTGCTAGCCCTCACCACCATTACCACGTCCACTCTACCTCCTGACCCTCACCACCATTACCACCCACACTCTACCTCCTGACCCTGACCACACTCTCTCTTGACCCTGACCACTACCACCACCCCCTGGCCCTCACCAACTCCATTCTACCTCCTGACCCTGACCATTACCACCACCTCCTGGCCCTCACCACCTCCACTCTACCTCCTGACCCTGACCACCACTACCACCTCCTGGCCCTCACCACCATTACCACCTCCACTCTACTTGCTGACCCTGACCACCACTACCACCTCCTGGCCCTCACCACCATTACCACCCACACTCCACCTCCTGACCACCACTACCACCTCCTGGTCCTCATCACCATTACTACCTGCACTCTACCTCCTGACCCTGACCACAACCACCCACACGGCACCTTCTGACCCTGAACTCCATCACCACCCACACTCCACCTCCTGACCTCCACTACCACCCACACTCCACCTCCTGACCTCCACCACCACTCACACTCCACCTCCTGACCTCCACTACCACCCACACTCCACCTCCCGACCCTCACCACCACTACCACACCGGAGACATACCCAGATCTTAATTACTCCACTGATGAGTTAATTGTTCGCCTTGATAACTCAGCTCAGCAGCTCAGTGAATCAATAACAAGAATTTCATTGATCCTCGAATAACATTACGTTTTCTTTTATCAGATATTTCCCACTTTCTTTGGATACATAGGTTAGGTTACATTTTCTTTTATCACCTATTTCCTATTTTCTTTGGATACCTATAAGTCTATCGAAAACGAATGCCAATACTTTAATATATAATCGTTTAAAATCCGGGTATTCTTTTTCAATGGTCCCGTATTACGGTGTTTTCCTCCCCCGTGTGAATGTTTGTTGTTGGTGACGTTAAGAGTTGTGGTGTTGGTGTCGGCCCTGAGTCACAGCCGGTAGGGGTGAGTGACAGCAGTTCATTAAGACTAGCGTTTTGTGTGTATGTGTGTGTGTGTGTGTGTGTGTACCATCTCCACACTCTTACTATTCCTTCATAGAACACCTGGACACGAAGGTCATCTTCAGGTGCTCAACAACAGGTGTATACTCAAGGTACCGTCCCCCTCACCGGTATAGTCCACTCTGGTGCACTAAATTGAGTCAAGGGAACATCGAGGCTACTGCTACCATTTTAAGAACCTTAATGTCTATATAAATCACTTTGGGGTGTATGAAAATATACGGCTTTTAGTTGACATTAGCGGGAAAATTTATGTGCTTATATTAGTGACCTGGAGGGTGGCTGTGTGAGCCAGACGCGACCCTCCTCATCTACCCCTCACAGCCTCAACGGTGATCTAATCAATCAATGAGATTTAGTTTCCGAGGATCCCAGATCTTGTTGATGTGAGAGATGGTGAGAGATGAGAGAAGTGGGGTGATGTGTGATGGAGGTATGTCAGGGGTGTGTAGGGGAGTGTAGGTTGGAAAGGAAGGAAGTTATCTAGTGACGTGCACACAGATGAGTGAGGTGGTTGGTGTAGATAAGAGACACAAGAACAAAGATCTGTAACTGTGAGAAATAAAGACCATCTGCAATGTACGGTGGCGGAGTGGTTAGTGGACTGGGCTCGGGTTCAAATCCCAACAATGGAGACAGAGTGTGACCCATATCTAGCACGAAGCAGTTCAGCAAAACTATATCCTCATCAACATATGGTGACACAACTATCCTGTCCCAGTCTGTCTGTCGTACATGACTACAGGACCTATTGTTAGGACACACCCTAATGTTTACCTCCCTCATTCCTCACAAAGTAAAATAAACACATGTGTATCAGGACCCAGCCAGCACCTTCAAGAAGTTTCAACATTTCTCTTTTACTACACCAGCTTTATAAACCTCGAGATCGTGAGTTATCATATTTACATTCCAGAAACTTCGGGCGCACCTTTGTGTGGGGCCATGGAGGCAACCACCACAGGAGGTGACCATATTGTAGAGGAGGAGGTCTACTGGTGCTGTAAGAGTGGTGTGTGAGAGGGAGGAGAGGTATATTAGTAGTGTAATGGAGAGAGGGACACGTGAACCGAGGTGGTATTGTTAGGGGAAGCAGCGGCTGAATGAGGCACAAGACCCGGCAGAGAGGAGAGGAAGGGAAGCAATCAAGAAAGGGTGATATTAAAAGGAGGATCCCGGAGGAAGAGGGGGAGGAGGAGGTAAGAGGAGAAAAGGTTATGAACAGACGTCAGTTAGTGATCAAGAGACGGGAAGAAAAAGCGGGGGGGGGGGGGGCGAGGTTCAGAATGAGTATTATTATTCAGAGAGAGAAGGTAACAACACCTTGAGAGTGAAGGAGTGAGAAAAGGTCCAGGTTATACTGAGGGTCTGCTCTAGTCGCCTGGCACTGCTGATTACCGCCGGGGGAAGCGAGCGACCAAATGCATGATAATGAATTTCAAATTGAATTCCTTGGAGTGTTTCCGAATGTACTGTAGTCTCAAAATAATATATTTTTTAAAGTGAATTAAATCATAACTTTCATAATAAATGAGACGAGGCTCGAAAGTACTACTGTAACTACGAGAGTCAACAAGAACGTAGGTAAATGACTTCGGTAAGCCCTGTAGAGAACTTTACACTAAACAGCTTTATGACGTACAGTACTGTATGCTGTTTCACTGTGACAACAATTATTACACTAAAACAACATTCTAGGACACTTTGCGAGATTAGTTTTTAATTATTAATGAAGCAACTGGTTGGTTCACCCCGGCAGGTTATTAGTACAGGCTGGTGACCTGCTGCAGGTTAATGTGACCGCCGGCCCGGGAGCTGCAGAAAAGTGCTTTGATAATTACGAAGGAGACACACACACACACACACAGCCACGAGTACGCTAGTCTGTGGTCTGTGTGACGGAGAGGTAACTGTGTGAGGAATTTTGGTGTCTGTGAGAGTTAGTTAGTTACACCTTTATGCAGACGTCAGCGGGGAAGACTCGTGAACGGTGTTACATAATACAGACAGTGAGAGACCGGCAACATGGTACACTGGTGTTTTAGGGAGAATTTATCTTTACTAATATACAGCTGTTAACTGAATTATTGTTAACACTTGTATATGCACACAAGCAGACAGACAGACACACACACACACAAGGATCTCAGCAATCAGAGAATATCCCAGTAGCAGCTGTGGGTTGAGCGGATGGCAAAACACTATATCTTCCCGTCCAGACAAGCAGAGTATAATCAATGAAATATAGCGACAGTGTGAAACATACAGTATATATAACCCGTCCTGCCACTACACTACACAAACTGGTCTACACTATCTGGTCATCTTAGTTATACTTAAAGAGTCAAGATCAAGGAATTAAAGCACTACATTTTTTCAGTCACAAGCCAATAATTTATGTCACCTGAGGTGGATGTAGTGACGAAACGAACTAGTAACAGCCGAGCAACAAGAAAGAGAAGACTCAAGTTAATTAATAGAAGCTGCAGACGTTTTCAAGTTGGATATCATGAATTCATTCTGTTTCACTCTCAAGCTGATTCACTACAAAAGCTGAAAGTACTCACAGCTTATTGGGCAGCTTGTTGGTGTGTTTTTGGAGGTGCCTAGTTCCTTGTTCCACGCACACACACTTGTTGTTCGTGTTGGCTATCAATTTACTGACTGCTGTATCGACTGGCGTCTCGTTGAGTGTCGTTAATATACACAGTAATGATTCGGAGGAAACACAACGTCTTCAGGTACTCCTTATTCTGTGGTGAGTGTGGGATGGGGTGGGAGGTGGGAGTGGGGCGGTAGGAAGGAGGGGGGTAGGCATGGCTGTATTTACAATGTATTTAAATAACCCACGAACTCAAAAAAAAATAACCCACGAGCAGAAGAACAAAAACGGGGATGACACGGAGAGTAAAATACAGTAACAAGAACAATGGAACATGAACAAGGTGGGAAGCCAACCGGAACTAACCACGATTATATCTCTTGCAGTTTTGTGGTGGTGGTGAGGGTAGTGACGAAGGTGATTGTGGTAATGGTGATGGTAATAATGGTGGTGGGTGGTGATGGTAATAGTTGTTATAGTGATGATAATGAATGCAACTGTGTTAATTTATTTGTCATTACTTAACATCTATCAATACCAACCCCATACACTACCTACACCAGACATGAACACACACAAACACACTCACCATGTCGCCCAAACAGGTGTGGTCCACGAGTAACGAGCGGTAGTTAGCTAGTTTAGTGTAGGGGATAATGACACACCTGGGCAAGAATATCAACAAAGACGGGGCTCACACACAGAGAGGTAAGTGGAGCCATTTTGATCTTTGACGACTCTGTCCATAAGGTCCATCAGTGTCCGAGTTATAAGGGTATATGTAAACAACTCTGCTCAACTATTAGACAAGAGGAAAATATGAAATAATTCCTCCTAGCTGATTACAACCACTAGCTATTGATACTACACTATACAAAGCTGGTTACTGAATATTCTCGCATCACTAGTCTCAGCACAGCACCATAACAGCACAATAGCACACACGAACACCATAATAACTCACACGAGAAGTGAGAACGGAACACCGTAAAACACAACGCCGGTACTGCCCTCTATGGTGTTGGTGTTGAGAATGATGTTGGCGTGGTGGTGATGGTGTTAGTGACATAATAAACATCATTTATAAAACTTAACTCTTCAAAGAAATGTTGTTACCCAAAATTCGCGTCACAGCAGAAGTTAGGGAATGTCTGCCTTTTTTTCACCGACGAACAAGACTTTTTTTTTTTTTTTTTTTAGAAACTAGTTCTTGACTTTATTTCCCCCTCAGTAACAGGTGAGCGGGCTGGTCTGACGCTCATAAAAAACAAAACAGTACAGTTAAACTCCTAACTTCTCCGAGGTCAACCTGCCGCCGCACTCTTGTTATTATGTTGCTGAACCTGCCCCCCACCAGGGTGGTGTTCACTACCGGTGCTGATGTGTGTATGATGGATTCACTACCTTACATGTGGGTCATCAGTGATTGTGGTTATGCTCCAGGTGTTGTCGTCAAAAACAAAAAAATAATAATAATAAGCCTCAACATGCGATAATGGACAAATATGCCAATACTTTAGTGATAATTTGTGTTATTTATTTATAACCAAAATAACAAGCAAGAGAAGAAGGAATGTGGAGGGCAGGGGGGTGCGGTCATTGCCTGAGCCGCGGGTGACTAGAAGAGAACAGGTTGTGAGGCTGTGTTCTGCCAGTCGCCAGGAAGCCAGATGTGACCCAGCTTACACTGTATTTCTCTGAAGGAACAATATTATGGTGATAATACACCAAACGGTAACCACCAATAACAAGAATGTCGCTCCTTGGTAACGAAGCCCTCTAGTGGGATTTTGTAAACACTGTCAAGATGGCCGCCAAAACATACGGTGTTCATGAATGCTTTGCTCTTAATTGCAAAGATTCACGAGAAAACGAGCGACAAATGTTTTCCTATTCGTTTCCTGTGGCCGTGAAGAACCCTAAAGGGTGAGTGGATAAAACATTAACGTGGTTTCTCACTGTATGATGACCAGGTAATAATTGTATGAGTCGTCCCATGATTTACATATTACGGGAAAGCGCAGATGATTTGTGAGTTCCCAAACTGTATAGCATAAACCTTGTTGACTTCCAGGTGTTAATAATGAGACGATGAATGATATTCCTTATAAAATTCTCCCAAGAGAGGCTGTATCGTCTCCCCGGGTGTCATTCTTTGTCTACCTTAAGACAATGTATAGTGTTCCATGTTGCAGGAATTTGTCTGAAGAACACTGATGAACGCCTCGATCATTAATCATTGTCGCTATGAGATACAACAAATTTATCAGAACATTTCGGGACTTTGAATGTTCCAGTAATAATCTTATATCGGTGTTGAAGAATGTATATAATGTTTTTGCTGATAATTTACAGAAAAAAATTAGGTACAGGAACAATGTGTCATGATGCGAGCTGTCTCCCGTGTACCCACCACAAAACTGGTTAATTATCCAGAAGGAATAACAACTTTCTAAATGTCGTCAACTTCAATGTTTTTATTTTTGTGATGTTGAGAATTCATTATACCATCAGGACAATGGACCAAGACCTCCGCCAGACTCCTCACGAAGAAGACAAAAGAGGAAGTTGCTGAAGGTGCTTAACTTGTGAACATCTATTGTTTAAGACAAAGACGTTGTAGTCCACTCCACCCGAGTCCTAAATTACACGAAATGTTTCACAACTTTTTTAACACTAGTGGACTTTATAGTCTACTCAGGCATGCTGAAAAGTACATATAAAGAAGTTATATATAAAGTATTCTGAAAATATAGTAGGTTCATATAGCCTTCCACACTAACCTGTACTGTACATCACCACCGGTACTGTACATCACCACCTGTACTGTACCACCACCTGTACTGTACACCACCACCACCTGTACTGTACACCACCACCACCTGCACTGCACACCACCACCACCTGCACACCACCACCTGTACTGTACCACCACCTGTACTGTACACCACCACCACCTGTACTGTACACCACCACCACCTGCACTGCACACCACCACCACCTGCACACCACCACCTGTACTGTACATCACCACCTGTACTGTACACCACCACCACCTGTACTGTACACCACCACCTGTACTGTACACCACCACCACCACTGCACACCACCACCACCTGAACTGTACACCACCACCACCTGTACTGTACACCACCACCACCATCTGTACTGTACACCACCACCACCACCTGTACTGTACACCACCACCACCACCACCATCTGTACTGTACACCACCACCACCTGTACACCACCACCACCACTGCACACCACCACCACCTGAACTGTACACCACCACCACCTGTACTGTACACCACCACCACCATCTGTACTGTGCACCACCACCACCATCTGTACTGTGCACCACCACCACCACCACCATCTGTACTGTACACCACCACCACCTGCACTGTACACTACACCACCACCACAATCTGTACTGTACACCACCACCACCATCTGTACTGTACACCACCACCATCTGTACTGTACACCACCACCATCTGTACTGTACACCACCACCACCATCTGTACTGTACACCACCACCACCATCTGTACTGTACACCACCACCATCTGTACTGTACACCACCACCACCTGCACTGTACACTACACCACCACCACAATCTGTACTGTACACCACCACCACCACCACCATCTGTACTGTACACCACCACCACCATCTGTACTGTACACCACCACCACCTGAACTGTACACCACCACCATCTGTACTGTACACCACCACCACCATCTGTACTGTACACCACCACCACCTGCACTGTACACTACACCACCACCACAATCTGTACTGTACACCACCACCACCTGAACTGTACACCACCACCACCATCTGTACTGTACACCACCACCACCATCTGTACTGTACACCACCACCACCACCACCATCTGTACTGTACACCACCACCACCATCTGTACTGTACACCACCACCACCATCTGTACTGTACACCACCACCACCATCTGTACTGTACACCACCACCACCTGCACTGTACACTACACCACCACCACCATCTGTACTGTGCACCACCACCACCTGTACTGTACACCACCACCACCTGAACTGTACACCACCACCAACTGTACTGTACACCACCACCATCTGTATTGTACACCACTACTACATAACCGAACCTACCTTAACTCAAAACCTAACCTGACCTCACCTAACCCATTACCTAACCTAACCTAATCTAACCTAACCCATTACCTAACCTAACCTAACCTAACCTACCCCATTCAGGAATTTCAAAAACAAGTTGTGACCGGTGAAAGGTGCAGGGAGGAAATTGACAGGCGGGTCATGATATTTGGCAGTTTTCTGTCCAATTTAAAAATGGACTTTTATATTCCATTACTGACTGACACATGACCGAATAGCTGAGGAATTTTATGTTTACAATTTGATTTAAAACACACACACACACTACTACTACTACTACTACTACTACTACTACTACTACACACACACACTACTGTACACACTACTGCACACACACACACACACTACTGTACACACACACACACTACTGCGCGCGCGCACGCACGCACACACACACACACACACACTACTGTACACACTAGTGCACGCACGCACACACACACACACACTACTGCGCGCCAAGACCCAACTGGTGTAACACCTGGTGTCATCACCAGCAGGAACACCATGACGGCCTAGACCCTCTTTCCCGGTCACCAACCTCACCACACCAAGAACAATAAACCCAGTCAGGTATTTTCTCTGGGTCATGCCAGTCACTCAGTCGACCACACCAGTTGAAAGTTGAGGAGGGAGAGGAGTGACATGTGGCGCTGGTTAATGACCTACCTGGAGCTGGTTGACCTACCTGGAGCTGTTTGATGACCCAACCTGGCGCTGGTTGATGACCCTTCCTGGCGCTGGTTGATGACCTACCTGGAGCTGGTTGATCTACCTGGCGCTGGTTGATGACCCTTCCTGGCGCTGGTTGATGACCTACCTGGAGCTGTTTCATGACCCTACCTGGCGCTGGTTGATGACCTACCTGGAGCTGGTTGATGACCCTACCTGGTGCTAGTTGATGACCCTACCTGGCGCTGGTTGATGACCTACCTGGAGCTGTTTCATGACCCTACCTGGTGCTGGTTGATGACCCTACCTGGTGCTGGTTGATGACCTACCTGGAACTGTTTGATGACCCTACCTGGAGCTGGTTGATGACCCTACCTGGTGCTGGTTGATGATCCTACCTGGTGCTGGTTGATGACCTACCTGGCGCTGGTTGATGACCCACCTGGAGCTGGTTGATGACCCTACCTGGTGCTGGTTGATGACCCTACCTGGCGCTGGTTGATGACCCTACCTGGTGTTGGTTGATGACCCTACCTGGTGCTGGTTGATAACCCTACCTGGCGCTGGTTAATGACCCTACCTGGTGCTGGTTGATGACCCTACCTGGTGCTGGTTGATGACCCTACCTAGTGCTGGTTGATGACCCTACCTGGCGCTGGTTAATGACCCTACCTAGTGCTGGTTGATGACCCTACCTGGCGCTGGTTGATGACCTACCTGGAGCTGTTTGATGACCCTACCTGGCGCTGGTTGATGACCCTACCTGGTTATCCTCCACACATCAGGAAGGAATGAACAATCTAAAGTTTTTATTATTTCCTTCAACTATTTACATAAAAGGAGAGTGTGTGAGGTTTGAGTCAATTTATACACCCAAACACACTAAGCACCCCTACACATCCCTCCCCCCATCTCCACACACCTCTCCCCACACACACTCAGCACCCCTACACATCCCTCTCCCCATCTCCACAAACCTCTCCCCACCCCCACATGCACTCAGCACCCCCACAAATCCCTCTACCCGCCCCAACACACACTCAGCACCCCTACACATCCCTCTCCCCATCTCCACATACCTCTCCCATCAAACACTCAGCACCCCAACATATCCCTCTCCCCAACTCCATACACCTCTCCCCACACACACTCAGCACCCCCACATATCCCTCTACCCGCCCACACACACTCAGCACCCCCACACATCCCTCTCCCCATCTCCACACACCTCTCCCCATTTCCACACACAATCAGCACCCCCACACAACCCTCTCCCCATCTCCACAAAACCTCTCCCAAGCCCCACACACCTCACCCCACCCCACACCCCTCTCCCCACACCTCAACCCACCCCCACACACCTCTCCCCACCAACACACACCTCTCCCCATCCCCACACACCTCTCCACATCCCCACACACCTCTCCACACCCCCACACACCTCTACACACACCCACACACCTCTCCACACCCACACACCACTCACAACCCCCACACACCTCTCACCACTCCCCACCCATCTCCCCACCCCCACACACCTCTCACCGCCCCCACACCTCTCATCACCCCCACACACCTCCCACCACCCCTTTCCTTACCCTCACACACCTCTCACGACCCCCACACCTCAGCAGCACCCCCACACCTCTCCCCACACCCACACCTTTCACCACCCCCACACCTCTGCAGCACCCCACACCTCTCACCACACGCACACCTATCACCACCCCGACATCTCTCACAACCCCTACACCTCTCCCGACCCCCACACCACTCACCACCCCCACACACCATTCACCACCCCCACACACCACTCACGACCCCCACACACCTCTCCCCACCCCACACCACTCACCATCCCCACACACCACCCCCACACACCTCTCACCACCCCCTCCCACCCCACCACCACACACCACTCACCAACCCCACACACCACTCACCACCCCCATACACCTCTTCACATTCCCACACACCTCTCCCTCCCCCAACACACCGCTCACCACCTCCACACCTCTCCCCACCCCCATAACCTCTCACCACACCCTCACCTCTCCCCACCCCCACACCACTGCAGCAACCCCACACCTATCCCCACCCCCACACCTCTCACCACCCCCACACCTCTCTCAGCACCTCCACACCTTTCACCACCCCTACACCTCTCAACACCCCCACACCTCTCAACACCCCCACACCTCTCACCGCCCCCACACCTCTGCAGCAACCCCACACCCCACACCTCTCAGCACCCCACACCTCTCAACACCCCTACACCTCTCGCCACCCCCACACTTCTGCAGCACCCCCACACTTCTCAACACCCCCACTCCTCTCACCACCCCCACACTTCTCAACACCCCTACACCTCTCACCACCCCCACACCTCTGCAGCGCCCCCACACCTCTCGCCCACCCCCACACTTCTGCACAACCCCACACCTCTCACCACCCCCACACCTTTCACCACCCCCACACCTCTGCAGCACCCCCACACCTCTGCAGCACCCCCACACCTATCACCACACCCACACCTCTCAACACCCCTACACCTTTCAACACCCCCACACCTCTGCAGCACCCCCACACCTCTGCAGCACCCCCACACCTCGCCCCACCCCCACACCTCTGCAGCACCCCCACACCTCTCAACGCCCCCACACCTCTCCCCACCCCAACACCTCTGCAGGACCCCCTCACCTCTGCAGCACCCCCAAACCTCTCCCCACACCCACACCTCTCATCACCCCCACACCTCTGCAGCACCCCAGCACCTCTCCAAACCCCCACACCTCTGCAGCACCACCACACCTCTCCCCACACCCACACCTATCACCACCACGACACCTCTCACCACCTCTACACCTCTCCCCACCCCCACACCACTCACCACCCCCACACACCATTCACCACCCCCACACCCCTCTCACCCCACCCCCACACACACCACTCACCGCCCCCACACACAAGTCTCCCCACCCCCGCACACCTCTCACCACCCCCTCCCACCTCACCCCCACACGCCACTCACCACCCCCACACACCACTCACCACCCCAACACACCTCTCCCCACCCCCACACCACTCACCTCACCATCCCCACACACCACCCCCACACACCACTCACGACCCCCACACACCTCTCCCTACCCCCACACCAATCACCACACACCACTCACCACCCCCACACACCTCTCACCACAACCTCCCACCCCACCACCACTCACCAACCCCACACACCACTCACCACCCCCACACACCTCTCCTCACCCCATTCCACTCACCATCACCACACTCCACCCCCACACACCACTCACCACCCCCCACACACCACTCACCACCCCCACACACCACCCCCACACACCACTCACTACCCCCACACACCTCTCTCCACCCCCATACACCACACACCTCTCCCCACCCCGACAACACTCACTACCCTCACACACCTCTTCACATCCCCACACACCTCTCCCTCCCCCAACACACCGCTCACCACCTCCACACCTCTCCCCACCCCCATAACCTCTCACCACACCCTCACCTCTCCCCACAGCTCTCACCACCCCCAGACCACTGCAGCAACCCCACACTTCTCCCCACCCCCACACCTCTCACCACACCCACACCTCTCAACACCTCTCAACACCCCCACACCTCTGCAGCACCCCCACACCTCTCCCCACACCCACACGTCTCCCCACTCCCACACCTCTGTAGCTCCCCCACACCTCTGCAGCACCCCCACACCTCTCAACACCCCCACACCACTCCCCACCCCAACACCTCTGCAGCACCCCCACACCTCTCAACAACCCCCCACCTCTGCAGCACCCCCACACCTCTCCCCACCCCCACACCTCTGCAGCACCCCCACACCTCTCCCCACACCCACACCTCTCACCACCCCCACACCTGCAGCACCCCCACACCTCTCCAAACCCCCACACCTCTGCAGCACCCCCACACCTCTCCCCGCACCCACACCTATCACCACCCCTACACCTCTCATCACCCCACACCTCTCCCCACACGTCTCCCCACCCCCACACCTCTGTAGCACCCCCACACCTCTGCAGCACCCCCACACCTCTCCCCACCCCCACACCTCTGCAGCACCCCCACACCTCTCAACGCCCCCACACCTCTCCCCACCCCAACACCTCTGCAGCACCACCACACCTCTCCCCACACCCACACCTATCACCACCACGACACCTCTCACCACCCCTACACCTCTCCCCACCCCCACACCACTCACCACCCACACACACCATTCACCACCCCCCATACCCCTCTCACCCCACCCCCACACACACACCACTCACCGCCCCCACACACACCACTCACCGCCCCCACACACAAGTCTCCCCACCCCTACACACCTCTCACCACCCCCTCCCACCTCACCCCCACACGCCACTCACCACCCCCACACACCACTCACCACCCCAACACACCTCTCCCCACCCCCACACCACTCACCATCCCCACACACCACCCCCACACACCACTCACGACCCCCACACACCTCTCCCCACTCCCACACCACTCACCATCCCCACACACCACTCACCACCCCCACACCTCTCACCACCCCCTCCCACCCCACACCACTCACCAACCCCACACACCACTCACCACCCCCAAACACCTCTCCCCACCCCATCCACACACCACCCCCACACACCACTCACCACCCCCCACACACCACTCACCACCCCCACACACCTCTCCCCACCACCATACCACTCACCATTCCCACACACCACCCCCACACACCACTCACCACCCCCACACGCCTCTCCACACCCCCACACACCACTCACCACCCCGACACACCTCTCACCACCCCCACACACCTCTATCCACCCCCACACCACACACCAGCCCCACATACCTCTCCCCACCCCCACACCACTCACCACCCCCACACACCACTCACGACCCCCACACACCTCTCCCCACCCCACACCACTCACCATCCCCACACACCACCCCCACACACCTCTCACCACCCCTCCCACCCCACCACCACACACCACTCACCAACCCCACACACCACTCACCACCCCCATACACCTCTTCACATTCCCACACACCTCTCCCTCCCCCAACACACAGCTCACCACCTCCACACCTCTCCCCACCCCCATAACCTCTCACCACACCCTCACCTCTCCCCACCCCCACACCACTGCAGCAACCCCACACCTATCCCCACCCCCACACCTCTCACCACCCCCACACCTCTCTCAGCACCTCCACACCTTTCACCACTCCTACACCTCTCAACACCCCAACACCTCCCAACACCCCCACACCTCTCACCGCCCCCACACCTCTGCAGCAACCCCACACCTCTCCCCACACCCACACCTCTCAGCACCCCCACACCTCTCAACACCCCTACACCGCTCGCCACCCCCACACTTCTGCAGCACCCCCACACTTCTCAACACCCCCCACTCCTCTCACCACCCCCACACTTCTCAACACCCCTACACCTCTCACCACCCCCACACCTCTGCACCCCCCACACCCTCCCCCACCCCCACCCTCACCACCCCTACACCCCACACCCCCACACCTCTGCAGCACCCCCACTCCCTACACCCCCACACCTCGCACCCCCCCACACCTCGCCCCACCCCCACACCTCTGCAGCACCCCCACACCTCTCCCTACCTCAACACCTCTGCAAGACCCCCACACCTCTCAACACCCCCTCACCTCTGCAGCACCCCCAAACCTCTCCCCACACCCACACCTCTCATCACCCCCACACCTCTGCAGCACCCCAGCACCTCTCCAAACCCCCACACCTCTGCAGCACCACCACACCTCTCCCCACACCCACACCTATCACCACCACGACACCTCTCACCACCTCTACACCTCTCCCCACCCCCACACCACTCACCACCCCCACACACCATTCACCACCCCCACACCCCTCTCACCCCACCCCCACACACACCACTCACCGCCCCCACACACAAGTCTCCCCACCCCCGCACACCTCTCACCACCCCCTCACCCCCACACGCCACTCACCACCCCCACACACCACTCACCACCCCAACACACCTCTCCCCACCCCCCCACCACTCACCTCACCCCTCCCCACACACCACCCCCACACACCACTCACGACCCCCACACACCTCTCCCTACCCCCACACCACTCACCATCCCCACACACCACTCACCACCCCCACACCTCTCACCACCCCCTCCCACCCCACCACCACACACCACTCACCAACCCCACACACCACTCACCACCCCCACACACCTCTCCCCACCCCATTCCACTCACCATCCCCACACACCACCCCCACACACCACCCCCCACACACCACCCCCACACACCTCTCCCCACCCCCACACACCACTCACTACCCCCACACACCTCTCTCCACCCCCATACACCACACACCTCTCCCCACCCCGACAACGCTCACTACCCCCACACACCTCTTCACATCCCCACACACCTCTCCCTCCCCCAACACACCGCTCACCACCTCCACACCTCTCCCCACCCCATAACCTCTCACCACACCCTCACCTCTCCCCACAGCTCTCACCACCCCCACAGCACTGCAGCAACCCCACACTTCTCCCCACCCCCACACCTCTCACCACACCCACACCTCTCAACACCCCCACACCTCTGCAGCACCCCCATACCTCTCCCGACACCCACACGTCTCCCCACTCCCACACCTCTGTAGCACCCCCACACCTCTGCAGCACCCCCACACCTCTCAACACCCCCACACCACTCCCCACCCCAACACCTCTGCAGCACCCCCACACCTCTCAACACCCCCCCACGTCTGCAGCACCCCCACACCTCTCCCCACCCCCACACCTCTGCAGCACCCCCACACCTCTCCCCACACCCACACCTCTCACCACCCCCACACCTGCAGCACCCCCACACCTCTCCAAACCCCCACACCTCTGCAGCACCCCCACACCTCTCCCCGCACCCACACCTATCACCACCCCGACACCTCGCATCACCCCCACACCTCTGCAGCACCCCACACCTCTCCCCACACGTCTCCCCACCCCCACACCTCTGTAGCACCCCCACACCTCTGCAGCACCCCCACACCTCTCCCCACCCCCACACCTCTGCAGCACCCTCACACCTCTCCCCACCTCAACACCTCTGCAGCACCACCACACCTCTCCCCACACCCACACCTATCACCACCAGGACACCTCTCACCACCCCTACACCTCTCCCCACCCCCACACCACTCACCACCCCCACACACCATTCACCACCCCCCATACCCCATCTCACCCCACCCCCACACACACCACTCACCGCCCCCACACACACCACTCACCGCCCCCACACACAAGTCTCCCCACCCCTACACACCTCTCACCACCCCCTCCCACCTCACCCCCACACGCCACTCACCACCCCCACACACCACTCACCACCCCAACACACCTCTCCCCACCCCCACACCACTCACCATCCCCACACACCACTCACGACCCCCACACACCTCTCCCCACCCCCACACCACTCACCATCCCCACACACCACTCACCACCCCCACACCTCTCACCACCCCCTCCCACCCCACACCACTCACCAACCCCACACACCACTCACCACCCCCACACACCTCTCCCCACCCCATTCCACACACCACCCCCACACACCACTCACCACCCCCCACACACCACTCACCACCCCCACACACCTCTCCCCACCCCCATACCACTCACCATCCCCACACACCACCCCCACACACCACTCACCACCCCAACACGCCTCTCCCCACCCCCACACACCACTCACCACCCCGACACACCTCTCACCACCCCCACACACCTCTCTCCACCCCAATACACCACACACCAGCCCCACATACCTCTCCCCACCCCCACACCACTCACTACCCCCACACACCACTCACCACCCCCACACACCACTCACCACCCCCATACACCTCTCCCCGCCCCCACACTACTCACCATCCCCACACACCACCCCCACACACCACCCCTCACCCCCACACCAATCACCGCCCCCACACACCTCTCCCCACCCCCACACCTCTCACCACCCTCACACCTCTCTCAGCACCTCCACACCTCTCAACACCCCCACACCTCTCAACACCCCGACACCTCTCACCGCCCCCACACCCCTGTAGCAACCCCACACCTCTCCCCACCCCCACACTTCTGCAGCACCCCCACACTTCTCAACACCCCCACTCCTCTCACCACCCCCACACTTCTCAACACCCCTACACCTCTCACCACCCCACACCTCTGCAGCGCCCCCACACCTCTCGCCCATCCCCACACTACCGCACCACCCCCACACCTCTCCCCACACCCACACCTTTCACCACCCCCACACCTCTGCAGCACCCCCACATACCTCTCACCACATCCACACCTCTCAACATCCCTACACCTCTCAACACCCCCACACCTCAGCAGCACCCCCACACCGCTCCCCACACCCACACCTTTCACCACCCCCACACCTCTGCAGCACCCCACACCTCTCACCACACGCACACCTATCACCACCCCGACATCTCTCACCACCCCTACACCTCTCCCCACCCCCACACCACTCACCACCCCCACACACTATTCACCACCCCCACACACCACTCACCGCCCCACACACAAGTCTCCCCACCACCACAGCCCTCTCACCACCCCCTCCCACCCCATCCCCACACACCACTCACCATCCCCACACACCACTCACCACCCCCACACACCTCTCACCACCCCCTCCCACCCCACCACCACACACCTCTCACCACCCCCTCCCACCCCTCCCCCACACACCACTCACCACCCCCACACACCACTCACCACCCCAATACACCTCTCCCCACCCCCACACCACTCACCAATGTCGCGATCCCACTACCCTTTATACAGTGCTTGGGGAGTGAAACCTACCCCAAGTTATTAACAAATAAAGGAACAAATAGGGAACACGGCAATAATTATCCCCACCAAAAAACCTACTCAACTAAATGTACTTGAATAAGTAAGAACAGTTGAAATAAGTGAATCACAAAAGGGAAGATAATTAATTAATTCAATTTATGTTCTAAAGGGAGTAATGACTAGCAAACATGAATTTAAGGGTATAAGTAATTGTATAATAAAATAAGAGTGATGCCGGAAGGGCGAAAATACACCGTTAAGGAGTTAGACCAAACGAATATTACTTTACATAAATATATTACACAAACATACAGTATATATAAACAGCAATCACTACAAAATGATTATTTCCTACCAAACAGGAGATTCCTTACCACCAGGATCCCTTCCTAGGCCTAACTAAACGTGTCACTAATACCTGATACCCCTAGGGCATTGCAGAAGACTGGACAAGGCACTAGACAAGGGTCAAGGCTAGAGAACGAATGGACACGTCTACCCTATGCCACGGTTTTTCGCTACTGGGGAAGCGTGGGCACGCCGAGGAGCACGTCTCATATCACATGATCCAGGACATTTGCTGGATATTTTATATAATTAATTAATACTACTCTTGAGTTGACTTAACAGAGTAAGACAATGATGCATATTAATAACATACATAAATATACAATTAACCTAAGTAACTAAGAACAATAATAATATAATAAGTACAATTAACAAATTATTAATAGCTTGTGTGAAATGTAGGCGTGAACATATGCCTCACGCTATGCGAGTTCCGGAGCGCTCAGGCACGTGACACCTCCCCCAAAAAAGTGAGCTTACAACTAACTGGAAGCGAAAATGGATATACAGCTACACAGTGAAAGTAATAACTAACACAATCAGTTTAAATCAATATGAAGCAAAATAATTCATAATATAAACACAAGGTACTCAATGACAATAAAACAAAAAATAATTTGCATATAGACATAGTTTCTAAATAATCAGACTCGAGAAAGTGCATCAGCCAACACGTTCTCTTTTCCGCGGATATGGGAAATGTTCAAGTTATAGGGCTGAAGTGATAGAGCCCACCTCAAAAGTCTTTGGTTGGTATGTTTCATCTTGTCAACAAAAGTAAGTGGGTTATGATCAGTGAACACTTGAACGGGATAAGCAGTGCTGCCAATATATACTTTGAAGTTTTCTAGTGCCATGATCAGTGATAAAGCCTCCTTTTCAATGGTGGCATAGTTTCTTTGATATTTGTTAAATTTTCTAGAAAAATAGCACAGCGGATGAAGCACTTGATCACTCTCACCCTCTTGCAGAAGCACAGCACCGGCGCCAATTTCACTGGCGTCGACATGGAGAGTGAACTGTTTCTGGAGGTCAGGTGCAAGTAGTACAGGAGCATTTGCCAGCAGGGATTTAAGATTCTCAAAAGATTCCTGGCAAGCCGTAGTCCACTTGAAGGTTTTCTTGCCACTCAGCAGGTCAGTCATGGGAGAGGCAACGGAGGAGAAGTTTGGACAAAAACGGCGGTAGTACCCCGCCATACCCAGCAACCTCATCACACTCTTCTTATCGCCTGGCACTGGATACTGTTGAATTGCCTCAATTTTGGCTGCTATAGGCTGGACTTCCCCTTGTCCGACCACATGCCCCAAGAAAGTGACGTGGGCATGGCCGAACTCAGTTTTGACGAGGTTCACCGTCAGCTTGCTTGCAGCCAGTACGGAGAAGAGGGCTTGTAGACGACTCATGTGATCTTCCCAGGAACTGCTGAAGACGATGAGGTCGTCTAGGTAACAGCGGACACCTTCCAGACCAGACGTGATGAAATTCATGAGGCGTTGAAAGGTTGCAGGGGCGTTCCGCATACCAAACGGAAGGACTGTGAATTGGTACAACCCCTCAGGAGTGACAAAAGCAGAGATGGCCCTGGAGCGTTCAGTCAGTCTTATCTGGTAGTAGCCCTGGAGGAGATCCAACTTGGTCACGTACCTTGCCTGTCCAAGATCGTCGATCACGTCGTCGATGCGTGGCAAGGGATAACCATCGGGTTCAGTGACAGCATTCACCTTGCGATAATCCACACACAGCCGCATTGACCCATTCGGCTTTGGAACTAGAACAACAGGGGATGCCCATGGACTGATGCTGGGTTCGACGAGGCCTAGCTCTTGAAGACGCTGTACCTCGGCTCGCACACACTCCCGCTTGAAGGCATTAAGACGGTAGGGACGCTGTCGGATTGGCTTGGCTCCCCTGGTCTCAACGTCATGCTCCAGCACTGAACAGGAGAGTGGGTAATCACCAACTATAATAAGATACTCCTGTAATAGAGACTTTATATTATTGGCTTGGTCACTAGAGAGATGGCACAACTTAGCACTGGGGTCCTCCAAGATAGTCGAGTTTTCCACTTTTACACTAGACCCATTCATTATTTCAGAAAAACACTGATCTTTATCATCCTTACACTCTGGCACAATGATACAATTTGGCAAGGATTGATCAACACAAGCAACTGCTTTTCCCAGGGTTTCGTTACGAACATGATATGACTTTAAAAGATTGACATGGATAAGGCGTTTTTTCTTACGCCGTTCAGGGGTGCTAATCACATAATTCACGGACCCCTGTTTTTCTAGTACTTCATATGGACCACTGTATTTGGATTTAAAAGGGTGATCATGTAAGGGCAGGAAGGCCAACACCTGCTCCCCCACTTGGAATTCTCTAGGTTTTGCCTGATGGGCCTTATCAAAATGCAGTTTCATTTTCACCTGAGCACACCTTAAGTTGGACTGGGCAAGTTCTACAGCCAGACGCAACTTCTCCTTGAATTGGACCACATATGAAGCTAAGGGCGTCGCGCTCTGATCACTCAACCAACACTCTTTTAACACCTTAAGAGGCCCTCGCGCCTCATGTCCATAGACGAGCTGGAAGGGCGAGAATCCTAGCGACTCTTGTTTACTGTCCCGAACAGCAAACAAAAGCAGGTCAACTCCCTCGTCCCAATCCTTCCCAGTCTCCAGACAGAAGGTGCGCAACATGAGTTTTAGTGTCTGGTGAAATCTCTCTACCACCCCCTGTGACTGAGGGTGATAGGCCGAAGACCTCAACTGCCGGACTCCCAGGGTTTGCATTACCTGATTAAACAACCGGGAAGTAAAATTGGAACCCTGATCTGACTGCACCACTGTAGGAAGGCCTACTTGAGTGAAGAAGTGGGTTAAGGCTTTGATAACATTCTTCGCTGTGATGCGGCGCAAGGGAATGGCTTCAGGATAACGGGTTGCACAATCAATAATGGTTAGCAAGAACTGATGACCACGAGGGGTCTTAGGTAAGGGACCGACACAATCTATGACCACCTTACTAAAGGGCTCTTCAATGACTGGGATAGGCTGCAGAGGGAATGGTTTAACACTGGGGTTCGGTTTCCCCGCTACCTGACAATCATGGCAAGTGCGACAGTAAGAGCTGACGTCTTTCTTCATCCTAGGCCAAAAGAACTGGGATAAAATTTTTGCATAGGTCTTCCTAACTCCTAAATGACCACCCACCCCATCATGAGCGATACTAAGTACGTCCTGCCGCAAAGGTTTGGGAATAACAACTTGATGATGAACTAACCAAGGGTGATTGGCAGGAGAATTGGAGGGACGGAACTTCCGCATTAATACACCAGACCTAGTGTAGTAGCAATTTGATTCTTGCTCAGCTTCTGTCTCAGTAACTGACCTATTGAGAAAACCTACTAGCTCAGGATCCCCTGCTTGTAGCTCAATAAACTTACTCCTAGTGATGGGAGAGGAACCAAAACTAGTGACATCTGGGTTCCTATCTCCATCAGAACTACTCTGGAGGTTATCTGGTTGTGGGGAATCCTCAAAAAATTCACTGAGACCAAGATCAGTATGGTCCGGCTGGATAAGATTATCCTCGGACTTCTCACAGTCCTGGAGGGAAACTTCATCAACTTCACTAGTCTCTTCTACCTCTGTACTGCGGCTCATGCTACGGGTCACAGCACACGCAGGGAACAACCCTGGAAAGTCTACTTCTAACTGCACAGTATTATTCTCGGCAGTGGGACAAGATGAGATCACAACATTAGGGAACATCATGTCGCCAACGAGGTCATTTCCTATCAATAGAGAGACCCCTTCTACAGGTAAGCTATCTACTACTCCTAACGTGACATAGCCTGACTTTATGGATGACCGCAGGTACACTTGACAAAGGGGAATACGCGACCCACCGGTCAAACCGTTCACAAGCACCCAGCTACCAGTATAGCATGAATCCAGGAATGGAGCAGCTTCTTTAGTAACAAGAGATAAGGCTGAGCCTGTGTCTCTCAAGAGTTTAACAGAAATGGGTTGACTGAATTGATCCAAAGCTAAGGAACCAGGAGAACAAAATGGTTCAAAGGTTGATATCACAGAAGAGGGGGAAGCATTCAGGGCAACAGTCTGACTGAGGGCAGTGACACAGGGCTCCAATAATTTCTCCGATTGCTCGGCCACCCTGACCAAAAGAGCGGGGGATCCTTGGTGAGAGGAATTTCTTTTCTTTAACTTGAGACAGTCGCTGATGACATGTCCTGGCTTCTTACAGTACCTGCAACTAGAGTTTCTCTCACCAGTAGGAGTGGATCCACCTGTCCCATGGACCATGGGCTCACCCGGGGTAGATGATGCAGAACCTGAGGGTCGGGTCGGTATGACAAGAGGCAGGGACCCCGATGTAGATGTTGGTGTGGGCCGCTTGAAGGAAGTGAAGGACTGGGACATGGGAGCATAAGACCTGGAATTTACATTTCTATTAGTTAAGGAATAATGGTCAGCCACTGGACCAGCATCAGCCAGGGTACAGATACCTCTCTGATCCAAGTGTGCTCGAATGTCGCCTGGGATACACTTTCTAACCTCCTCTAGCAGGATTAGTTCAACAAGCTTGTCATGTTCTAGATGGGCAGACTCATTTTCAATCCACCTCCGACAAAGGACCTGTTTCTGCCTGAAGAACTCCACAAATGTTTGTTTGTCAGTCTTCCGGCAGTTACGGAACTGTTGCCGGTAGGCTTCAGGAACAAGTTTATAAGCGCTCAAAACCGCGGACTTAAGAAGGGCATAGTCTAGACATTGATCCTCAGAGAGGGCAGAAAACACATCTAATGCTTTACCAGTGAAAGATCTATAAATAAGTTGAGACCATTGAGAAACAGGCCACTTGTTAAGTCGGGCAATTTTCTCAAAAAGAGAGAAGAATTTGTCTGGTTCTTCCTCATTAAATTTAGGAACACTGTTGAGACATTTGTCTACACTGAATGTTGAAGTATTACTACCTTGAGCCAAACCTCGTTGTTTGAGAGTTTCCAGCTCCACCTCGAGTCTCTTGAGTTCAACTTGTAAGGCCAAATTACTTGGTGTAACAATTTCCTCTGAATTTCCCGACGGTTGGGCTATGATTTCATTGTCAATAAGGTAGTTGAGGACAGCCTCTTCTAACCTAGACTTATTCATGGAAGAGCGGCCTTCTACTTCATAATAAGCAGCGAGGGATTGCCACTCTGCCTTAGTAAGCCCCTTCAGTACTTCGGCTGAAGGTGAAGCCAAAAAGCTTTCCAGGTCAAACATGTTGAACTCAAAATCGAGTAGCGAAAAAAAAGTAACCGTGGCAGCTAAGCTAACTAGCTAGCTAATTAATAATATCAAAATGCAATCAACTGTGAAACACAGCAAGGGATTAACCAAACACCTGGTACACAAGATAAGGGTTAACTCACCAGTAGCTTAAGCAATAACAGGAGCAATATAAATGAACACTGTGAACACAGCAACTTGCATCCAAAAATACTTAGCGATGAAACAACACCTGGCGAGTAACAACACTTGATATGACACAACAATGGTGGTTAGCTCCCGGACACAGGCCCCCACTTGTCGCGATCTCACTACCCTTTATACTTGGGGAGTAAAACCTACCCCAAGTTATTAACAAATAAAGGAACAATTAGGGAACACGGCAATAATTATCCCCACCAAAAAACCTACTCAACTAAATGTACTTGAATAAGTAAGAACAGTTGAAATAAGTAAATCACAAAAGGGAAGATAATTAATTAATTCAATTTATGTTCTAAAGGGAGTAATGACTAGCAAACATGAATTTAAGGGTATAAGTAATTGTATAATAAAATAAGAGTGATGCCGGAAGGGCGAAAATAAACCGTTAAGGAGTTAGACCAAACGAATATTACTTTACATAAATATATTACACAAACATACAGTATATATAAACAGCAATCACTACAAAATGATTATTTCCTACCAAACAGGAGATTCCTTACCACCAGGATCCCTTCCTAGGCCTAACTAAACGTGTCACTAATACCTGATACCCCTAGGGCATTGCAGAAGACTGGACAAGGCACTAGACAAGGGTGAAGGCTAGAGAACGAATGGACACGTCTACCCTATGCCACGGTTTTTCCCTACTGGGGAGGCGTGGGCACGCCGAGGAGAGCGTCTCATATCACATGATCCAGGACATTTGCTGGATATTTTATATAATTAATTAATATACTACTCTTGAGTTGACTTAACAGAGTAAGACAATGATGCATATTAATAACATACATAAATATACAATTAACCTAAGTAACTAAGAACAACAATAATATAATAAGTACAATTAACAAATTATTAATAGCTTGTGTGAAATGTAGGCGTGAACATATGCCTCACGCTATGCGAGTTCCCGAGCGCTCAGGCACGTGACACCATCCCCACACACCACTCACCACCCCCACACACCTCTCACCACCCTCTCCCACCCCGCCACCACACACCACTCACCAACCCCACACACCAATCACCACCCCCACACACCTCTCCCCACCCCCATACCACTCATCACCCCCACACACCACTCACCACCCCCACACCACTCACCACCCCCACACACCACTCACCACCCCCACACACCACTCACCACCCCCACACACCACTCACCACCCCCACACACCTCCCCACCCCCACACCACTCAACACACCCACACACCACTCACCACCCCCACACACCACTCACCATCCCCACACACCACCTCCACACACCACTCACCACCCCCACATACCACTCACCACCCCCACACACCTCTCCCCACCCCCACATCACTCACCACCCCCACACACCTCTACCCACCCCCACATCACTCACCACCCCCACACACCACTCACCACCCCCACACACCACTCACCACCCCCACACACCTCTCCCCACCCCCACATCACTCACCACCCCCACACACCACTCACACACACCACTCACCACCCCCACACACCACTCACAAACCCCACATACCTCTCCTCACCCCCACACCAATCACCACCCCCACACACCTCTCCCCACCCCCACATCTCTCAACACCCTCACACCTCTCTCAGCACCTCCACACCTCTCAACACCCCCACACCTCTCAACACCCCCACACCTCTCACCGCCCCCACACCTCTGCAGCAACCCCACACCTCTCCGCACCCCCACACCTCTCAGCACCCCCACACCTCTCAGCACCCCCACACCTCTCAACACCCCTACACCTCTCCCCACCCCCACACCTCTCAGCACCCCCACACCTCTCAACACCCCCACACCTCTCATCACCCCCACACTTCTCAACACCCCTACACCTCTCACCACCCCCACACCTCTGCAGCGCCCCCACACCTCCCACCCACCCCACACTTCTGCACCACCCCCACACCTTTCCCCACACCCACATCTTTCACCATCCCCACACCTCTCACCACACCCACACCTCTCAACACCCCTACACCTCTCAACACCCCCACACCTCTGCAGCACCCCCACACCTCTCCACACACCCACACCTCTCACCACCCCGACACCTCTCAACACCCCCACACCTCTTCCCACCCCCACACCACTGCAGCACCCCCACACCTCTCAACACCCCCACACCTCTGCAGCACCCCCACACCTCTCCCCACACCCACACCTCTCACCACCCCGACGACTCTCAACACCCCCACACCTCTCCCCACCCCACACCTCTGCAGCCCCCCCACACCTCTCAACACCCTCACACCTCTGCAGCACCCCCACACCTCTGCAGCATCCCCACACCTCTCAACACCTCTCCCCACCCCCACACCTCTGCAGCACCCCTACACCTCTCAACACCCCCACACCTCTGCAGCACCCCCACACCTCTGTAGTACCCCCACACCTCTCAACACCCCCACACCTCTGCAGCACCCCCACACCTCTCCCCACCCCCACACTTCTGCAGCACCCCCACACCTCTCCCCACACCCAGGCCTCCCAACACCCCCACACGTCTGCAGCACAAAAACAAGATATCAGCACAAATCTCCACCTCTTCCTCAGATGATCCTTGTTAGTGATGCATGAGACGCGACTTAGACGGAGAGGTAATCGATAGTTTTTCTCCCGACCGTCAGACGTGACTTTCTGGGTCACGGAGGAAGTGGTCGAAGAAGTAGTGGTGGTCCCTGTCACACACACAAAATACCTAATTCAACTCTATTTTACCCTATCCAACACCATTTCAATCATCACTATACCTACCACCTTTACACCCAGCATCACGTCGGACCATAATTATTCTAATCCCACACCCTCCCTACACCCTGGGGGGGGGGGGGGGGAGACACAAACACTTGTGTACCTGAGAAAAGGATGGATGTGTTGGTGGGGGTGGGAGAGCTGGGAAAGAGTCAAGACGCCCGCCAGGCTTCTTCACACTCCACCTGGCCAGCATGTAGGACGTAGAGGTTCACCTTCCTCCCCTCCCTCACTGACACACCCACGACACGAGGCACTAGTGAGGTACTGTGGTCATGAGTGTATGTTGGTCTCTGACACACTGAACTATCGCTACTAACTATCATGATCCATCGCTTGATACATCGTTCCAGTGTTCTGTATGATCGCTTTTCCGTTGTTTCAGTGTTCCATAATTTCAATATCCTAAAGTTTCACTGGTTTACAGTACAGTATATTCTTAGTGTTTTGTATCTTCGTTCTTCCCTAGTTTCAGTGATTCACAGTTCCATTGCATCATAGTTTCAGTGATGGATATTTTCAAAATCCCAAAGTTTCACTGGAGAGTGACTGGCGGGCGTGTCATGAAGAGTGACTGGTGGGCGTGTCATGAAGTGGCTGGTAGGCGTGTCATGAAGCGTGACTGGTGGGCGTGTCATGAAGAGTGACTGGTGGGCGTGTCATGAAGAGTGACTGGTGGGCGTGTCATGAAAAGTGACTGGTGGGCGTGTCACGAAGAGTGACTGGTAGGCGTGTCATGGAGCATGACTGGTGTGGTTCCTCGACACACTCAGTCGACAGTGACGGAGTACCTCAACGGCTGGTTCCCTCCTCTGTCACCCGGAACTTACACTGCTTTCCCCTCTTCCCTCCTCAAACACCCCCGTCTTGTCATACTAATTGAAAGTACGACAAAGTTACTTCTCTCTCTCTCTGACATATTAGTTCTCTGTGTGACATATTAGTTCTCTGTGTGACATATTAGTTCTCTGTGTGACATATTAGTTCTCTCTGTGACATGTTAGTTCTTTGTGTGACATATTAGTTCTCTGTGACATATTAGTTCTCTGTGTGACATAGTAGTTCTCTCCGACATATTAGTTCTCTCTGTGACATATTAGTTCCCTCTGACATATTAGTCCGCCCGTCTGTCTGTACCTCTGAGTGGTTGGTCTCCTTGAGTTAATATATCACTCTTATACAGATGTACCAGGTTTATTGATATCATGTGAACAAGATCTCTGGTGAGGTAAGCAGAAGGTATGTATTAGGTATACTGAGGGAGCGGTGATACACAATTACCAGCCCTAAATATAATACTTTACCGCTATAAAACTTGTCAACAGTTTGCAGTGCGTGAGTATTACTCTTTCAGTAGAGGGACTGTGGCGCCGCTGCCCCTTCACTCAGTTTGCGACACAACAGTTAATATGTACATTAGCAACACCACTAGCCACTGTATGCTTCCGTATTCAGTAGCTTGTTCACAGAAGCTCACAGTGTTCGTGATCAATTGAAAGTTAAGACGGGTTGCTTCAAGCTATCTCATGTTGGGCACGTACTGCACAGTACACTATCAGAGACGTGTTGGTACCGTAGAACCTCGTCTGGTGCCGCGGCTGGCCAACTGTCACAAAGAGGAGACCAGAGACAACAGCCTTCACTACTCTAATAGCCCTCACTCTGTCATTAACGATGCACGTGTACTGTTATGTGGTTGTTGAGTCTCCCTCACGTCTCTAGGTCACGGGAAGCAGGAGGAGCATCTCACAATAGTGCTTCATCCATTATTTATAAACCCAAGTTATGGTTTACAGCTGTTCTAGAACCAACGCCGAACATATATGAAGAGTTTGACAATTTAGACCAGGCAAATTTTATATTATATTGCAGGTTCCTTGTTGTGAGTTTTGAGTGCCTGTGCGTGCCCCTGAGAACATTTGCTTGTGTTCTTAACGAGACTGAGAGATACTACCCAACCACTGACCCGCAGATTTCTTGAGAATCTCAAAGGGTAAATGTTTGAGTAGGTGGTCCTCGTCCAGCAGGAAGTGTGTGGCGGTTGACTGTGAGACACGTCTCTCTCTCTCTCTGGCCACAGCTTTTGGCTCTTCCTCCTCAGAGATATCTGAATCTTAAGAAAAAGTTACTTGATTTATATCTTTAAATCGTATCACTGGTCGCTCTCCCAAGGAGTAAAGATTTTAAAAAGTTTGTTAAGTACAGCCTTCTGTGTTTTACCCCCCATTACCCGCTTCCTTTCCTCTGGCTCCACCGCCTTCCCACCACAGTAAGAAAGATTTAACACATTTGCATAATTTCCATCTTCAACATTTTTTTTTTCTTTTTCCCTCTCCAAACTTTTTTTGTCGAAAGTTGAGCTGAAGACTGGCAGCTCCCAGCGAGGGTGTGGGGGGACGGGAAGGTCCAGTGTCCCGAAGTATAATGTGTCCACCGTCTGGTCCACCCGGTTCACTCACCTTCCTCGTGGCGGAGTCACCTACAACATCATTAGACTACTAAGGCGCGTGCCAGGCAATCCATTGTTGGTATTGTACAATATGAGTCATGCCGAGGGCCAACTACCCACATCATGGACCAGCAGTATTGTTGTACCAATACCGAAACCAGGACAGCCTGATGCCTTTCGTCCCATATCACTAACCAGCTGCCTGTGTAAAACCTTTGAGAGGATGGTTCTTGGCAGACTCTTATATAGAATCAGAGAACACATGTCTCCTAACATAAATGGCTTCACCCATGGTAAAGGTGTACATAATTGCATCACCACATTCCTAACTGTGCATGGTGATGAAAGGCACAGATACACCACATTTCTTGACCTAAAAGCTGCATTTGATATTGCCAATAGGCAACTGATATTGTACGAACTAGCCAAAATGGACATAGGAGGTAGGCTGTTACACTGGATAAGTGGTGCTGCACTGTTTCAGGGATACAAAAGTGAAGTTAAAGATATGCAACTTGGTACCCCTCAAGGTGGAGTACTTAGCCCCACTTTGTTCAATGTTCTTATGAATGCATTATTAAATTTAATACCAGACAACCCCAGCAATATCTCAATCAGCTATGCTGATGATATTCTTATACATACTAAAACTCATCGTGAAATGCAAACCACCCTGAACCATGTATACGCAGCCTGTGAACACCTCGGTCTTATTATCTCCACTGACAGAACTAAGGTGTTCAACAAACAAGGTGGTAACCGCAAACGCGGCCCCACCAAGTTCAAGATAGGTAACAACACTATTGACTATGTTTCTTCTTTTAAATATCTTGGTGTTTCCGTCCCTTGTACCCTACCTGCCATACAACAGCTAACCCGCCAATGTACTGACAGACTGAGACCTCTTAGAAGTGTAGCGGGGTACAGCCCGCACTATGGTGCTAATATTAGAATTGTTAAAACAATGTACCTAGGCCATATAAGATCTCTGATAGATTACCACGCACCAGCCCTGGTCATTCGTGACGGGAAAGGCGTTGACAAGCTCGAGAAAATGCAAAATAAAGCCCTCAGAATTATCCTAGGATGTCCCATGAGCACTAAAGTACTTAATATGAGGAAAGAACTAGGTATACCCAGTGTTAAAGATAGAATAATTGAAGTCAACCTCATGATAGCCCTGAGGCTTCTGCGTGGTGATCCTGATAACATTGTTTCCTTAAAATTGCTAGAATGTATGAACCATGGGACTACTGAGTTTAAATGGATCCAAACTACAGCTACACATATGAAGATGTTTGGACTAGACCACCTGTACAAAGTTGAGACACAACAGCGCTTCCTGCCACCCTGGCGGACAGTTCCCTTCGATATCACAATACCGACGTATCCGCCTAAAAAATTAATTATACAAAGCATTTATCTCCAACACACTGCCAAATTGAGAGCTCTTGAACACATACACACTCTACAGACTGATGATAATATCACACAGACCATCTACACTGATGGATCTCTAAACACCGCCTGTAGGAGGGCTGGAAGTGCTATTGTTGTGACTCAACCTGACGGTAATATAATTGAGAAAGGAGTTAGAATTAATAACTGGGCATCCACTCTACAAACTGAATTAGTTGCCATACTCACAGCTATTAAATTCATTGAAACCACTGTTACTGACAGTCTCATCATCACTGACTCTCTATCCTCACTACTTGCCCTTGGTACCCTCGACTCAGGTTGTCACGCTCTTGTCTCTGAAGCCAGACATAAATATGCGTGCCTTGTTGACCGGGGTGTCAGGGTCAAACTGTTGTGGATCCCCTCTCACATAGGCCTCATAAAACATGACAGAGTTGATGCCCTCGTCAAACTCGCGTCTAACAAAGACACCGTTGAATACAATTTGGGTCTGTCAAAAAGAACCCTTAAAACTGTAATTAGGAAAGAACTTATTGATGAGTTTGACGCAAGTAGACAAGTGCAAACAGGCACTAGTCGATCCATAGGTTACCATGATGAGATGTATCAAGTGAAACATGTATATGGAGCAAGTAACAAGATCACTAGATTACAAGATGTTGTAACCGCTAGATTAAGGTTAGGACATAAGTACCTTTGGCAGTATGTTCCTCAAGCAGATGTAAACAAAACTAAATGTAAAGTGTGTGGCCATACATATGGCCACACACTTGAACACTACGTCCTCGACTGTGTGAAGATAGAACCTTTTAGGGACAGGTCCAAGCACACTGTGTGTGAAATGGCACAACACTTCATCTCTAATGGCAAGATAGCCGACATATTAAGATTGTATCCACTTTTTTGCACTTAGTAACTATATCAATTCTCATGTACAGAACCATATACGCAATGTGCTTGAATACCTCCCACGTAAATGTGAATAACAAAGTGTGAGGCCAGACATACTGCCTCACACGCCTGTTCTCACGCATTTGTGAATAAGTTACCCTTTATGTATAGAACTAAACAAATAATGTAAATGAAATACTGTGTAACTTTCAGTGCCATAATATCCTGACAACGGGGGTTAATTATTATGACCCTTTGTAAACCCTACTCTGTAATCCTTTTGCGCTACCGCTCACAGGATGAGTGTGGGGTGCACAATAAAGTAGCCGCTGCAAGCGGCAAAATCAAATCAATTCCTCGTGGCGAGTGACGTTTGTTCATTGGCCAGATTTATAGTTTAAGTATTTTGTTCGGCTGACTTTCAGCATAGCGACTTGTGCCTTGTACTCCCACGATAACAGTGTTCAGTATTTGTCACATTATCAGATTATATAGAACTTCAGATTTCGGAAAATAAGACCAATTGAGGGACTGTTGATGCGAGGAAAACTGGTGGTGATGCTGTGTCGTGAGCTGACAACAACGGGGGGGGGGGGGGTGCCGGGGCTAACACCACGAGGGGGAGGCTCCTTCGCCCCCTGCGTGGACAGCAACACACTGTATATACTGTACTGTATACGAGTCTCAGTCCTTATCCATTAACATAGGGTAGACTGTTGTTATAGACCGTCATAAGCAAAATAGTTTTGAACTTAACAAGGAAAATTTAGTAACTTTAATAAATAAATTAACTTCAAAGATAAAAGAAAATTGTATTGAAACCTAATCATTAATATTTCGCCTGAGCTACTGTATATAAACAATGTATCGAGAATTTCCACAATGCCCTGAACGTTGAACATTTATCCGTGTTAAACCGTAAGATAATACACACACACACACACACACTGTCATCACTGTGGACGTCTATGAATCACTCCATCTGACGTGTCCCAGGCCCTCAGTAACCCCCCCTTGTCCCCCTCGTCCCCTACTTAACATTCACCACTCGTTCCGTTTCCCATCTTAAAATACTTTCCCCACCCCTTCCGACCTTCCAATATTTCCCTCACACTATAAATGGTTCTCTCTCACCTTAAATATCTTTGATTACCTTACTATTTCTTAAGTTATGTTTTATTACCATTGCAACTTTTTACCTGTGTGTCACTAGGTAAAGTCAACGTATTATATTCATCCAGTATAGCTGGAAGATGTCGCTCCTCATGCTAGCTTCCAACACCTCCAAAACTAGCCTCCAACCCCTCCAAACCTAGCCTCCAACCCATCCAAATCTTGCCTCCAACCCTTCCAAAGCTGGCCTCTAACACCTCCAAAGCTTGCCTCCAAAGCATTACTGTTTATCATTCACCAAAGTTTCTCAGGGGACTGTTTCCTCCTCTTCTTTCTATTAACTTCATCCTAAAGTTTACCTTCCCAATACTATTCTTATGATATTATTTCCCCAATTATCCACATCAAATTTACATTTCCTCCTTCTAACTCTGCCAGAAGAAGGTATCGTTTTTATCTCACCTAACCTTAAGCGTGCCAACAAAACAGTTCAAGCCACAACCAACGAATGTAACAGGAAACATGCTGCATCACCGTGAGTCAGCAATACCTTAAATATTTACATATAACCTCACTCTCATCTGACGAATTACATCATATATAAACATACAAGTCATATCGAGCTCCTCGTGTTGTGTGAGCTCCTCGTGTTGTGTGAGCTCCTCGTGTTATGTGAGCTCCTTGTGTTGTGTGAGCTCCTCGTGTTGTGTGAGCTCCTCGTGTTGTGTGAGCTCCTCATGTTGTGTGAGCTTCTCGTGTTGTGTGAGCTCCTCGTGCTGTGTGAGCTCCTCGTGTTGTGTGAGCTTCTCGTGTTGTGTGAGCTCCTCGTGTTGTGTGAGCTCCTCGTGTTGTGTGAGCTCCTCGTGCTGTGTGAGCTCCTCGTGTTGTGTGAGCTAGGACTTCTCTTGTTTGAGTTCCTGTTTCTATTATTGTCGTGACTGGCGTCGTCTTTCTGCCATATCTATTTGCTTCTTCTGTCTGTTATTAATGCCGTCACTACTGTTTACCCCGACCTTATCGCCCCTCTGTTCAACGTGACAGGTTTTAAGCCTTGTTAAAAGCACAAAACAATAGTAATATATCGATAAACACAGGAGTGACACATTAAACACACATTGTCCAACAGGAAGTAAACGAAAATTCGGGTAGCCAGAATTATCAATCATATTAGTGATTGTGAGGCAATTTACCGACACACTGGAACAGCACAGTAATCCATGTCTATTTTCACTCACAGTAACTATGTTTATGACATTATTTACCCACGTTCGTTGCCTCGTCAGAGGAGGGAAAGTTTTTAGAAAGGAAAGTGGGCCAAATAACTGAACAGGCGGATAGAAGGCGCTCACAACTTTCATCCACACTCGCACCGCTAGAGCCAGTGGCAATTTAAACAATGTGGACATAGTTATTAATTTATCTGCAAATAGTTGTATTTTTCTCCCTAATAACAATAAAAAACAGAAACATATTTACTGTACTTACTCGCAAGTGTATCGTTTAATTGGTTTATTAACATCCTACCACAGAACTAAGTATGCGGCACAGGTCCTGAAGTTCAGTAATGAAAGCTGCAGACACCTTTATCCTGCCTCGAGTCGTTTTATGTTGAAAAGATCCTTCATCCGGTACTAGATGTCCCCCCGCCGGCTAAGGAAGGCAGCCAAGAAAATGGAAAAGAATGTTGGTGTCAAAGCACATCTTTGTTTTAACCCTGTTTGGATGGGGAAGGGCTCAGACAGGGTGCCATTGTGCAGGGCACTGCCGTTCATGCCATCGTGGAGTTGCCTCACAATGGCGATGAATTTTGGTGGGCAGTCAAAACGGCTGAGGGTCCGCCAGAGGGCTTCCCTGTTGACCAAGTCGAAGGCCTTGGTTAGGTCTATGAAGACCATCTACAGGTCACGATGCTGTTCTCTGCACTTTTCCTGTATCTGGTGGGCAGCATAGATCATGTCAGTGGTGCCATGTGATGGTCTAAAGCCGCACTGAGATTCTGGGAGAAAGTTTTCCGCCTCAGGAAGAAGTCTGCTTAAGAGGACTTAAGTGATAATCTTGCCAGCCACGGATAGCAGCGAGATCCCACGGTAGTTGCCACAGTCTGACTGGTCTTCCTTGTTCTTTAAGAACTTAGGGGATTTCCCCCTTTCCCCAGCTGGTAAGCAAAGGTCCTCCTGCTTGCTGAGGAGTAGGAGGCCGTTAGGATTACACTTGCCTAGTCCACTTCTCCCTATGATTCCCTGCCAAATGTCAGCATCTCTGCCAACTCTGGCATTGAAGTCACCTAGGAGCACAACCTTATCTTCTCTGGGGATAGAGGTTAGCGCTCTGTCAAGGTCAGCATAAAAGGCCTCCTTGAAGTCATCCTATACATCCAGGGTGTGCACTGATGAAGAAGGCATGCCGTGAGTGATTCAGTCAGACCCGGAGCGTTATGAGGCGCTCGTTGATCCTAACAGGCATTTCAGTTAGCCTAAGTAGGATGCATTGGCGGATAGCAAAGCCAACTCCATTAATGCGGTTTCTTTCCGAAGCAGGCTTACCCTTCCAGAAGAAGGTATAGACAGACCCCAGTTCTGTGAGTCAACTTTCGTCTGGGAGCCGGGACTCACTAATGACTGCTATGTTGATGTTGTACCTAGTCAGTTCTTTTACCACAAAGGCAGTTCTTCTTTCAGGACGTTCATTTGTGCCAGTATCCAGAAGGGTCCTGAAATTCTATGCAGCGACCATAAGAGGTTGTATAGTTTGTTTTTGTTTGGATCTGTGATTTTGATTGTGTTTTCGACCGCATAAGGATGACCTTATTGGGTGCGGTTGCCAGTCAGGTTGTTTTTTTAGAAAGGCACCCTTTTTGCCCCCTGCCCATTTGGGGTGAGTAGAGTGGCTCCTCGAAAGGGCTGCTCAGTCGCACAGACAGGACCGGATTGCACTGCTGCCTAGATCTCAGTGAATAAACAACCATCTTATCTATGCCGCCAATGGGCAGAGTTGTGACTAGTCTCCCGGCATTCAACTCTGCTGGTCTCCATCGCCACTCGTCCGTCGCCATAGGACTTTTGGGGTATAGAGGTTTTGATGATGATGAGAAGAATGATGAGCTGGATGATGGCTGCGTGCGAGTTGATATATGTGGTGAGGCAGAAGCGCAGGCTGCAGCCACACATCTTGGCTCTCCCTTTTCCTGATCCAGTGATGCGAGTGTTGCAACGACTGGAGAGAGGGATAGTTGCAAAGGACTGCCGATAGCCCAGTTTGTTGGGTTTCGCCTTAGTAGCCTGTCCATCATGCACCTATTCTGCTATACAGCCGTTGAGGTCTTGTTGGAGTTCTGTAAAAATGTCTGCCTGATGTGGGGCTCCACCACAGATTTTTCGTTCGGGGTTTACTGCCATAGCCTTATACCTACCAAGTACTAACACCTGCGCCTGCCATTAACGGCCAATACCTGCGGCACATATTGGAGTATTATCAAGTCTTACTGTTAAACGATAATGTAATTAATATGGAGCGTGGAAGGGAGAGTTTCGACGGTAAAGAGAGAGCGAGGGAGAGACTTGTACTGTGAGTGTTTTACTGATGTGTGTGTGTGTGTGTGTGTGTGTGTAAAATAATAATAATAATAAACGGTTTATCGAAAAAGTTCTGCAGCCCGAAGGCTGAAAATATACATTGGACATAAATTACTCATTACATACATTGACATTGGTGGTTTAACAAAAGCCTTCATTAGAGAAAGGTAAAGGAACATTAATGTTTACAGTGGAGGTCATGTAGATCATGTGCGCTGAGGTGTTCAACAGCAAACACGTAGTGTAATAAATCCCTCCCAGATGGTGTTAGGAGGGACCTGACATGGTGTAGTAGTTCCCTTACAGATGGTGTTATGAGGGACCTGACGTGGTGTAGTAATTCCCTCACAGATGGTGTTATGAGGGGCATCACGTGGTGTAGCAATTCCCTCACAGATGGTGTTATGAGGGACCTCACGTAAGAACATAAGAACATAAGAATGGAGGAAACTGCAGCGGGCCTATTGACCCATACTGGGCAGTCCCTATTGCTCATATAAGCATCCAACCTATGTTTGAAGCTATCCAGTGTATTCGAGTTAATGATGATATTTGGTAGCTTGTTCCATTCATCCACTACTCTGTTTCCAAACCAGTGTTTACCTATTCCACGCCGAAATCTAAATTTGTCTAATTTAAAACCATTGTTACGAGTTTGCTCCTGGTTGGATAGTTTGAGTACCTTTGTAATGTCCCCTTTGTTTAACCCTGACTTCCATTTATACACCTCTATCATGTCGCCCCTCACTCTACGTCTCTTGATGGAGTGCAAATTAAGATGCTTTAACCTGTCTCTGTATTCAAGGTTCCTAATGCCCGGGATTAGTCTTGTCATTCTCCTCTGGATTCTTTCCAGGGATTCTATATCCATTCTGTAATACGGTGACCAGAACTGAACGGCATAATCCAAGTGAGGTCTCACAAGCGCTAGATATAATTTTAAGATGACCTCGCTAGTCTTGTAACTAACACTCCTTTGTATGAACCCAAGTACTTTATTAGCCTTGTTACGAGCAAAAACACATTGTTTACTTGGCTTAAGATTCCTACTTATCATTACTCCTAAATCTCTCTTGCAGTCGGATTCCACAATGGCATCGTTGTTCATCTGGTAACTGGTTTCCCTGTTTACATCTCCTATACTGAGTACTTTACATTTGTCCACATTGAATTTCATCTGCCATTTTTCCTACCATTCGAAAAATTTGTTTAGATCTTCCTGTAGTTTTGCAGAGTCCTCGTCAGATTTAATTACACGTCCTATTTTAGTGTCATCAGCAAATTTACTTATGTTGCATCACGTGGTGTACGAATTTCCTCACAGATGGTGTTATGAGGGGCCTGACGTGGTGTAGTAATTCTCTCACAGGTGGTGTTATGAGGGGCCTGGCGTGGTGTAGTAATGGTGTTATATGAGTGAGGTGTGGTCCCAGGCCTTCCTATCGTAGACAGATTAACACATCACTGGTTGTTGTTGGGTCTCACGGGCAGTTATCACTGGGTACCTGGGACCTCAGTGTGTGAAGGTTACCTTGAGTACGACTCAGCTGTTACTGTTGAGTTTTTTCACTGACTTAAGCACTGTTCACCCATGTTCACCTCTGTTCAACACTGGTTCCATTCCTTACCTAAATGAAATTGTAACTTCTGGCGAGAACTTGTTGATATTCCGGTGGGGAGGAGGGGTTGAGGGGAGGGAGTTGGTATGGGCCAACTTAACAGTTGACCTGTGTGTGTGTGTAAGACTGAATTAGTTGTAAATCTTGTGTTTGCTGAGTATATGAGAAACAGACCAAGAGGTAGTTCCTGAGTTTGTAAAGTGTTGGGGTACAAAGAACGATTGGTCTGGGAGGGCATGTTTTGGCTATGCAGGACACGTAGCCACCATGCATTAGCCGCCAGCCACCGATGACACTATATCACCCTGGAGCAAACAACAGTGACCCGCCAGCCACAAGTTATGGTAATTTATCCTGAGTTTTATTCCAATAACGATGATTAACTTTGCACATCCTAGAACCCCCGTGACATGAAACTAATAGTTGAGGAGGATGACTGCTGCTGACGCCGTGAGATCTGATCAAGTTATACATCAAATTAAATCATCTTTATCAACTTATTTCATAATTATAAGAAATAAAGAATCAATTGTAAGTTATAACACATCTAATCTGAGTATCTTGCTTTATGTTTTGCCATTATTATGTTCATGTTAATGATATCTAAGTTATATATGTTGGAAAGATTGGGTCTTGTTTTTATTTTGTTTTAGAAGATCTTAACTACTGAGGTTATTCACCATGAGATTGTTGGAACGGATATTAGTTAGCATAAATAAACGTCTTGGGCGGGAACACTATAACAATGACGTGTGTAGCCCACCATGTGTGTCACACGCTCCTAACATTATTATTGGAATGATAATTATAGTGTCTTATTTACATACTACATTATAAAGAAAACATAATATTCTGTGAAATTATAGTGTAAACAAGAGGCCGCCATATTGCTGTGATAGTCATACTGTGAGGTCAACGATCTACTGCTCCTCACTGCCAAACTTTCCATCCATCAAGTTTTGAAGATTTGCTCCACCACAACGACCAACATATACGTCTACCATCTGCTTAACCACCGTGGTAGTCAGTGTATATATTACTACTTCCGAGTTATTGCTGAGATTACACGCTCTCCTACCCTAACTGCCACCTGATGGAGTCTACAGGGGATCCAGGGGAGTACTGGGGATTCGGACCCCCTTTTCATCAGAAAATTCCAATACTTTTTCGGAAGTATTGTACTCAAGGCGTTTTTTGTATCGTAAAGAAAATCATTACTATTGGCCTCAGAATATCCCATAATATCATAATGGCCTCAAAATGCCCATGATTTTGGACAGACTTAAAAAAAAATATCTGAAGAAGAGGGAGACAGCCCCCCCCCCCCGGGTAGACTCGCTCTGCTCGCCATGTTCTTCCACCCACACAGTTCTTCTTGGACCCCCCTTTTGATTTTGCTGGATCCGCCCCTGGTCTACCGCGATACCTCACTCAAAATCTTCTCACTGTTCTCAGTGTCCGCTTCAATAAAGAAATGTTAAGATAAATATATATTTTGTTTTAACTTAGAAAGCGTCAGTATAGTACCTGGAGGTTTCCTGTGTACGTAGGTGAAGGGTGAGGCAGGAGCGTGGGGTGAGGCAGGTGTGTGAGTGCGGTAGGTGAGGTAAGTGCGGTAAATGGGGAGGGTGAGGCAGGTGTGTAAAGGTTTCAGCAAGAATGTAAAGTTAAACAAGTGTATGTATGGATGAAACAGGTGTGTGTGTGTTGGGTGAAGCAGATGTGTTGGGCTTACCGTAACCATAACTCCCCCATCTCTACTCCCGCACCCCCTCACCTACACCTTCACCCCTCCGTCCCGTTATTTACATACTACCAGCAATTCCACTTGAATTTACCTACAACTCTTACTTTATACGAGAACACTTACAAATGTGAATCACTAACAATTGTCTTCTATTCTGAATCAGCTATAAGAACCATTACCCCCAAGTTAAACCATTTACATATTTTCTGTAAATCACCTGGAAATGTTTCTCTGGTGTGAGTCTTTTACAGGATTATTTTACCATGAATCAATTTTTGTTCTAATGTTGTTCGGTGGCTTTACGGTAATGCCTTCGTCTCTTACACTTTGGGTTGACGGTTCGAGCCTCATACATATATACATACACTCACTCAATACCATTCATTTAACACACTTTTCAACAGAACTCACTTTGCTGCATCAGGACACAGTAAATCACTTAATTACACTTTACGAAGCCATTTGCGTGAGGTAAAGAGCTTTCCAGCGAGGAGTGAGAGTTAATACACCAGGGTTGTTACAGTGTGTTGTGATAAAAGAGAATATTACCTGGTTGTTATGGTGATACTTCGACACGGGAGGAAACATGTGGGTTACCTCCATCCCTCCACCTGAGAGAGACTAAAGAGGCCTTGATCTGCCCTCCCACATCCCCCCTCTCTCTATTCCCGCACGTGACTCTCGCCCTTGACCTCTGGACCATAAGAGGACAGCTTTTTCCCCAAATTAAGTCAGTTGGTTTTATGTCAACGTTCTGGCCACTTGCAACGTTTCAATTTATTCAGTAAACCTGTTTTGTTTACTCTCTCTCTCTCTCTCTCTCTCTCTCTCTCTCTCTCTCTCTCTCTCTCTCTCTCTCTCTCACTGTCTTTTGCTGCCTTGACCAAGCCGGCCAGGTGAGCTATTTACGTTGATACTGGTGAAGCTGTAGTGATAGTCGCCCCCATAGGAGAGACGACCCGTTAGATGTAGTGAGGATACAACACACTGTATACTAAGCCTACGATACATAAGTAGACAGTATGGCGGACACTACACTGTAAAGTTAGGTACCTATTCTCAGCTGGGTTGACTGAGGGTGGCCCAAGAACGAACGAATGACCTTTAGGATAGGAAGCAAGTGTTGACGCTGCTGTAGAATAAGAAATGGAAACTTTTAGGCGATGAAAATACAACAAAATAGATATTTTCCATATTGTACTTGCATAGAACATATCCAGATCATTACACACTTGCTGCTGTCACAATACAACTATACCATCTGCCAGGTGGTTAAGTGTGCAGCAGGAGACATGTGTCGCAGCCAGTCTGGTAAGTATTTTATAAACAACCTAACACAGTAAACATTGGTGTGGACAGTCACGGTGAGAACATTTATTTCTGAACCTGATTTTACCCTTGCCAAGTAATGTTTATATGGTGGTCCAGTCTTGTGTCGCTCTCCATAAACGTGACAGTTTCTATGTCTCATGACACTCATCTCTGTGTACATGTTCTTGCAATGTCATTCTCTCACTTCGTTTCTGTTACTGTTGTTTACAAACTTTTCACTCTCTGTCTTCTACTACACTCTCTCCATCTACTGGGCCTCTTCTAAACACTCTTTTCTTCCACAATGCATCGTGTGTTTCTTTGCTTGATGAGTCTCCACCTTATACCCTCAACACCTTTCTCTGGTCTCCCAGTCTTTCTGATTAACATGGATGGGGGTGTTGGGGTGTGTGGGGGAGGTGCAGGCAGGAGTAAAGAAGAGGAGGAACTTCCGCGTTTTCATATACGAGGTGTTGGGGAGCAGCGCAGCGGTGTGAGTCAGTCTGGTTCCCCAACTAACCGGAGAAGGATCTCTCCCTCCTCCTGTGCGCTGCTTCGATCACCCAGTTGCTGAGTCACGAACCAGTGTATCTAAACTATATACTGTACAGTGCTTCTAAGGCTGATATTTTGTGATCCTCCGGGACAGTAGATGAAAAATAAGCTCAGCTAATTTGATATTTTCTGTAGAGAGGAAGAACAAGGTAAGTTTGTTTGAAACTTACTTAAGTTGTGTGTCTGTATCATATGTATCTCCACGTTACTGGTATGACCATCTTAACGTTGTACGTGTGTATGGACGTTATAGTGTCAGGCTAGGGAAGTGGGTGTGTTGAGGAGGTGTTAAACTAACGGAGCTTCATTACATGTGGTGACGCGCTCCTTCCTTACTCAGCTGCCGTGGGTGACGCGTTGAAATCTCCCACCTGTGAAGCGGCCAGTGACCTCCGTTAAGCTTTATGACACTACTTGGGGGTGAGTGTTAGTGCTGGCGCTTCACGAGCCTCGGTGATCAGAAATATAAATACAAAAAAAAAAAAATTCCGCCGACTAACTCATATCATTTGGTCTGCCAGGCTGGAAGTGTCGTTGGTGAGCGACTGTACATTTTAAGAGTGTGTTATTGTTGTCATTAACATTATACTCATTTCAGTTAACAATAAACCAGTTATTGTTAAGTTTGTTCAGTCGTTATAGATGCCGGGTTTATCTGTGTTGTATTAGCGTAAAGACAAACTTACTATGAGTTGAGACAGGTCTCAGTACAATACAGTACATAGGTCTACAGCACCAGGGAAGATAATTATGTTATTTTTCAGCTGTCAAATGTCTCCTCGCCTTCATCGGCCATCTATGTCTCTCTCCAGTGTTTGAGTGAGGTGCTCGCTTACCTGCAATTCCTGACTGCTTAGAGTAATATCGTCTGACTAATCTAAACTAACCTTATAATTGTCAAAATAAGTTTGAGAAATAAGTAGGAGATTCACACTCCCTGAACTGTAATGAGTGCGAGCAACAATTAGGTCAATGATGCCACGAAATTTTCAGAAAATTATCGCCTTTACCTACCTACCTACAGTAGTTTATTAAGATGTCGTAAGTAAGATCTCTTGGCCATAAGGAGACAAAGAAAGATCTAGAAAACACTTAACCGAATCCACCCTAAGTCCTATGTAGGATTCCCTTTTGAAAATATCTGTACCCTAAGGTTTGAGCCTAATGTGTTCAGGATCACTCTCCTAGTGAACCAATTCATATACAGTTAATCCTCCTCCAGGGTTCGGCGCCTCACTCACACCGACACTGCAACACAAATAAAACCGCCACTCTAGTGTACAGGGTACTGGTAAATTTATGGATCACCTGAAGATAACCCAACCTAACCTAACTCAGCTTATTCCACATGATGATTAAATACCCTAACGCTAACTGGGGTGGGGTTAGGTTAGCGTTAAGGTGGTTAATATTCAGGTGACGAACTAGGTGGTGGCGAACCTTAAGGTGATCCCCCTTATAGGAAGACACGAACGATTCTTCAAAATATCTCGTATGTTTAGTATCAAGATGCCGGGTTGCTTGGTTACAGCCTTAGTTGAAAAGGAGGAAAAGAACCATTTTACCAAAAGCATCTGACATAACGACCACCACCACTGCTACTTGTTAGGGGTAGGGGTGGTGGTGGAAGAGGGGTATGGTGGGGGGGAGGAGGATGATAATGCTGGTAGTTGTGGGGTGGAGGTCCTTGGGTGGAGGGGGAGGGGGGTGGGTGGTAGTGACCTACATCCAGCGTATACTAGCGACGGTGAGGGCGACGACTGAAGGTGTGTGTGTGTGTGTGTGTGTGGGGCTCAACTGATCTGTTTTCTTTTTTTTCTTTTACTTATTTCGTCTTTTTCGTGACTGGGCGAAAACAAGGTTGTGATCTCTTAACTCGAGGACAAGGTTGTGATCTCTTAACTCGAGGGCAAGGTTGTGATCTCTTAACTCGAGGGCAAGGTTGTGATCTCTTAACTCGAGGACAAGGTTGTGATCTCTTAACTCGAGGACAAGGTTGTGATCTCTTAACTCGAGGGCAAGGTTGTGATCTCTTAACTCGAGGACAAGGTTGTGATCTCTTAACTCGAGGGCAAGGTTGTGATCTCTTAACTCGAGGACAAGGTTAGGATAAGTTAGTTTAGTTTAGGTTAGCGTTAGTTAGATTAGTTTGTGTTAGGTTAGTTTGCGTTAGGTAAGCTGGGGCGGAGATTGTTCAGGTGATCCCATCAAACTTTAATAATTCACCAAGTTTCCACAATTACGAGACTAACGTCACGAATCATAGAACCTGAATTATCTTTTTAAAGATTTCGATAAACTGATCATAGTTCAAATCAAACGTTCACTTGTTGCAGAGGGTGACAACGGTCACTTTACTGCCGGTCTGACAAGTTCAAGGTCCGCCGCGCCCGAGTTGTCAGCCTTCACCTTAACAGCAACTCAATACTAATGCAAGATACTGTAACACACACAAAAATAGTTCTAATTTTAGCGTGTCATCACAATGTCTCTGTTGTGTTATATCGTTCCGAGACATAAAACGTGTTGTGGAGGGTAGTGAGCTAGGCTTACTGTAGCTTCGTCACGTTTGTGGTGCGCTCTGGGTCCTAGGAACTGTTTCTCAGGTCCCGTTATGTCCGCCCCGCCGCCGCCCGCCATCTGGCAACACCGTATGGTGTAGTTGCCATCTGTTTATATGAATATTTTTATTGCCCGCCCCGTGTGTGTGTGTGTGTGCGTGTTTTTTTTTACGGGGATTAGCCCACCTGAGCACAGGTCACTAATCCACATCAGGGCCTTGGGGGGGGGGGGGATATAATAATAATAATAATAATAATAATAATAATAATAATAATAATAATAATAATAATAATAATAATAATATTTAATAATATTTGCAATTAACTATACGTGAATACATTGACCAAATTTTGCCTTTTACACTGAATTAATCATATGAGTAAGGCTGAGCCAAGTCAGTTTACATAAACCAGACTAAACAATTAACATTTATGAATCAGAATTCACTTTAGAAAAAAAAATAGTGGATGGATACAACTCCCTCTAGTGTGTTGTGGTCACGTCCAACTTCAGTGAACAATTAAGTCAGCTTCAGAGTGGTGCTGAAGTGATCCCATCCAGGAGCACCAAGGCCGCCAGCTGGAGGAGACCAATACAGTACATTCAGGCGACCGTAAGTTAGGGTTACTCGTGCTGGCCATTACGGGCGTCCCCGTTCCTGTGACCGACATACCGGAATGTCACCGTCTGGAAGCCGGACTCATCTGTTGTCCTCCTCCAGCCACACGTGGTCGTGCAAGGTACTCTTTGTCAACCTCAAGCAAGACATTGTAATGAAGCTGCAGGTTGTGGTCTTCACACGGTCCTCAGAGAAACTTGAGAGGAATTGCTCAGTGAATTTTTAGGTCACATCCTGACCTCCTGATGACCCAGGGAGCGCCTCTAGCTGGCTATAAACGGGGCTGAGGAGACCAGGAGCAACAAATAGCGGCTGATATCTGGACCAAAATCTGACTAAACAGCACATTAACTGGCACAATAACAAATGCTTTTAAGAGAAAGAAGGAAGAACGTTACAGACTCTCGTGGTCACAACTCCCGTATGTATGTGATATTGGTTCACCTTGAGCAAAGATGCCATTAGCAGTTTGTTCATTAATATTAAGTGAGCCACACACGCTGTTGGTGTTGACAGGACCCGGCTGGCAGATGCTGGAGAAGGACCTTGACCACTATTAGTCCTAATAAACACATGTGACGGTTATCGTGTTCATTTATAACAGCATCAACTCTCACTTTATAGAAGAATACAGCTGGCGATGTAAGGCGCTTTGCTTAACCAAGAGTCGGTTTATTAACCCTTCACGGCGAGAACAGCGAGAGCACCCCGTAGTTGACTATCTCCCATGTTGAGCAACGAGACCAAAATGTATCTAGTGTGTGGGGTATAGGGTGAGGGTGTGTGGGGTGTAGGGTGTGTGGGGTGTAGGGTGAGGGTGTGTGGGGTGTAGGGTGGGGGTGTGTGGGGTGTAGGGTGGGGGTGTGTGGGCTGTAGGGTGTGTGGGGTGTAGGGTGGGGGTGTGTGGGGTGTAGGGTGGGGTGTGTGGGGTGTAGGGTGAGGGTGTGTGGGGTGTAGGGTGAGGGTGTGTGGGGTGTAGGGTGGGGGTGTGTGGGGTGTAGGGTGAGGGTGTGTGGGGTGTAGGGTGGGGGTGTGTGGGGTATAGGGTGAGGGTGTGGGGTGTAGGGTGTGTGGGGTGTAGGGTGAGGGTGTGTGGGGTGTAGGTGGGGGTGTGTGGGGTGTAGGGTGGGGGTGTGTGGGGTGTAGGGTGAGGGTGTGTGGGGTGTAGGGTGGGGGTGTGTGGGGTGTAGGGAGAGGGTGTGTGGGGTGTATGGTGAGGGTGTGTGGGGTGTAGGGTGAGGGTGTGTGGGGTGTAGGGTGGGGTGTGTGGGGTGTCGGGGTGGGGTAAGGGTGTGTGGGGTGTAGGGTGGGGTGTGTGGGGTGTAGGGTGGGGGTGTGTGGGGTGGGGTGTGTGGGGTGTAGGGTGGGGGTGTGTGGGGTGTAGGGTGGGGGTGTGTGGGGTGTAGGGTGAGGGTGTGTGGGGTGTAGGGTGGGGGTGTGTGGGGTTGGTGAGGGTGTGTGGGGTGGGTGGTGGGGTGTAGGGTGAGGGTGTGTGGGGTGTAGGGTGGGGGTGTGTAGGGTGAGGGTGTGTGGGGTGGGGGGATGTGGGGTGGGGGTGTGTGGGGTGTAGGGTGAGGGTGTGTGGGGTGTAGGGTGAGGGGGTGTGGGGTGTAGGGTGAGGGTGTGTGGGGTGTAGGGTGGGGGTGTGTAGGGTGGGGGTGTGTGGGGTGTAGGGTGGGGGTGTGTGGGGTGTAGGGTGGGGGTGTGTGGGGTGTAGGGAGAGGGTGTGTGGGGTGTATGGTGAGGGTGTGTGGGGTGTAGGGTGAGGGTGTGTGGGGTGAAGGATGAGGGTGTGTGGGGTGTAGGGTGGGGGTGTGTAGGGAAAGGGTGTGTGGGGTGGGGGGATGTGGGGTGGGGGTGTGTGGGGTGTAGGGTGAGGCTGTGTAGGGAGAGGGTGTGTGGTGTAGGGTGAGGATGTGTAGGGAGAGGGTGTGTGGGGTGTAAGGTGAGGGTGTGGAGGGAGAGGGTGTGTCGGGTGTAGGGTGAGTGTGTGTAGGGTGAGGGTGTGTGGGGTGTAGGGTGAGGGTGTGTGGGGTGTAGGGTGAGGGTGTGTGGGGTGTAGGGTGTGTGGGGTGTAGGGTGGGGGTGTGTGGAGTGTAGGGTGAGGGTGTGTGGGGTGTATGGTGGGGGTGTGTGGGGTGTAGGGTGAGTGTGTGTGGGGTGTAGGGTGAGGGTGTGTGGGGTGTAGGGTGGGGGTGTGTGGGGTGTAGGGTGAGTGTGTGTGGGGTGAAGGGTGAGGGTGTGTGGGGTGTAGGGTGGGGGTGTGTGGGGTGTACGGTGAGTGAGTGGGGTGTAGGGTGAGTGTATGTGGGGTGTACGGTGTGGGTGTGTGGGGTGTAGGGTGAGTGTGTGTGGGGTGTAGGGTGAGGGTGTGTGGGATGTAGGGTGAGGGTGTGTGGGGTGTACGGTGAGGGTGTATGGGGTGTAGGGTGAGGGTGTGTGGGGTGTAGGGTGAGGGTGTGTAGGGAGAGGGTGTGTGGGGTGGGGTGGGGGTGTGTGGGGTGTAGGGTGGGTTGTGTGTGGGGTGTAGGGTGAGGCTGTGTAGGGAGAGGGTGTGTGGGGTGTAGGGAGAGGGTGTGTGGGGTGTAAGGTGAGGGTGTGTAGGGAGAGGGTGTAGGGAGAGGGTGTGTGGGGTGTAGGGTGGCGGTGTGTGGGGTGTAAGGTGAGGGTGTGTAGGGAGAGGGTGTGTAGGGAGAGGGTGTGTGAAGTGTAGGGTGAGTGTGTGTGGGGTGTAGGGTGAGTGTGTGTGGGGAGTAGGGTGAGGGTGTGTGGGGTGTAGGGTGAGTGTGTGTGGGGTGAGGGTATGTGGGGTGTAGGGTGAGGATGTGTAGGGAGAGGGTGTGTGGGATGTAGGGTGAGGGTGTGTAGGGTGTAGGGTGACGGGGTCTAGGATGAGGATGTGTGGGGTGTAGGGTGGGGGTGTGTGGGGTGTAGGTTGGGGGTGTGTGGGGTGGAAGGTGAGGGTGTGTAGGGAGAGGGTGTGTAGGGAGAGGGTGTGTGTAGTGTAGGGTGAGTGTGTGTGGGGTGTAGGGTGAGTGTGTGTGAGGTGTAGGGTGAGGGTGTGTGGGGTGTAGGGTAAGGGTGTGTGGGGTGTAGGGTGAATGTGTGTGGGGTGTAGGGTGAGGGTGTGTGGGGTGTAGGGTGAGGGTGTGTGGGGTGTAGGGTGGGGGTGTGTGGGGTGTAGGGTGGGGGTGTGGGGTGTAGGGTGTGGGTGTGTGGGGTGTAGGGTGAGGGTGTGTGGGGTGTAGGGTGGGGGTGTGTGGGGTGCAGCGTGAGGGAGTGTGGGGTGTACGGTGAGGGTGCGTGGGGTGTAGGGTGAGGGTGTGTGGGGTGTAGGGTGAGGGTGTGTGGGGTGTAGGGTGAGTGTGTGCGGGGTGTAGGGTGAGGGTGTGTGGGGTGTAGGGTGAGGGTGTGAGGGGTGTTGGGTGAGGGTGTGTAGAGTGAGGGTGTGTGGGGTGTAAGGTGAGGGTGTGTGGCGTGTAGAGTGAGGGTGTGTCGGGTGAGGGTGTGTGGGGTGAGGGTGTGTGGGGTGTAGGGTAGGGGTGTGTGGGGTGTAAGGTGAGGGTGTGAGGGGTGTTGGGTGAGGGTGTGTGGGGGTGAGGGTGTGTGGGGTGTAGGGTAAGGGTGTGTGGGGTGTAGGGTGATGGTGTGAGGGGTGTAGGGAGTGGTGTGTGGGGTGAGGGTGTGTGGGGTGTAACGTGAGGGTGTGTGGCGTGTACTGTAGAGTGAGGGTGTGTGGGGTGAGGGTGTGTGGGGTGTAACGTGAGGGTGTGTGGGGTGTAGTGGTGAGGGTGTGTGGGGTGAGGGTGTGTGGGGTGTAGGGTGAGGGTGTGTGGGGTGAGGGTGTGTGGGGTGTAGGGTGAGGGTGTGTGGGGTGTAAGGTGAGGGTGTGTGGGGTGTAAGGTGAGGGTGTGTGGGGTGTAGGGTGAGGGTGTGTGGGGTGTAAGGTGAGGGTGTGTGGGGTTTAGAGAGAGGGTGTGTGGGGTGTAGGGTGGGGGTGTGTGGGGTGTAGGATGAGGGTGTGTGGGGTGTAGGGTGTAGGGTGGGGGTGTGTGGGGTGTAGGGTGTAGGGTGGGGGTGTGTGGGGTGTAGGGTGAGGGTGTGTGTGGTGAGGGTGTGTGGGGTGTAGGGTGAAGGTGTGTGGGGTGTAGGGTAGGGGTGTGTGGGGTGTAGGGTGAGTGTGTGTGGGGTGTAGGGTGTGTGGGGTGTAGAGTGAGGTTGTGTGGCGTGTAGGGTGAGGGTGTGTGGGGTGTAGGGAGAGGGTGTGTGGGGTGTAGGGTGAGGGTGTGTGGGGTGTAGGGTGAGGGTGTGTGGGGTGTAGGGTGAGGGTGTGTGGGGTGTAGGTGAGGGTGTGTGGCGTGTAGAGTGAGGGTGTGTGGGGTGAGGGTGTGTGGGGTGTAACGTGAGGGTGTGTGGGGTGTAGTGGTGAGGGTGTGTGGGGTGAGGGTGTGTGGGGTGTAGGGTGAGGGTGTGTGGGGTGTAGGGTGAGGGTGTGTGGGGTGAGGGTGTGTGGGGTGTAGGGTGAGGGTGTGTGGGGTGTAGGGTGAGGGTGTGTGGGGTGTAGGGTGAGGGTGTGTGGGGTGCAAGGTGAGGGTGTGTGGGGTGTAGGGTGAGGGTGTGTGGGGTGTAGGGTGAGGGTGTGTGGGTGTAGGGTGAGGGTGTGTGGGGTGTAGGGTGAGGGTGTGTGGGGTGTAGGGTGAGGGTGTGTGGGGTGTAGGGTGAGGGTGTGTAGGGAGAGGGTGTGTGGGGTGGGGTGGGGTGTGTGGGGTGTAGGGTGGGTGTGTGTGGGGTGTAGGGTGAGGTGTGTAGTGTGAGGGTGTGTGGGGTGTAGGGTGAGGGTGTGTGGGGTGTAGGTGAGGGTGTGTGGGGGGTGTAGGGTGAGGGTGTGTGGGGTGTAGGGTGGGGTGTGTGGGGTGTAGGTGAGGGTGTGTAGGGAGGGGTGTAGGGAGGGTGTGGTGAAGTGTAGGGTGAGTGTGTGTGGGGTGTAGGGTGAGTGTGTGTGGGGAGTAGGGTGAGGGTGTGTGGGGTGTAGGGTGAGTGTGTGTGGGGTGAGGGTATGTGGGGTGTAGGGTGAGGATGTGTAGGGAGAGGGTGTGTGGGATGTAGGGTGAGGGTGTGTGGGTGTAGGGTGATGGGGTCTAGGTTGTGGTTGTGTGGGGTGTAGGGTGGGGGTGTGTGGGGTGTAGGTTGGGGGTGTGTGGGGTGGGGTGTAGGGTGTGTAGGGGAGGGTGTGTGTAGTGTAGGGTGAGTGTGTGTGGGTGTAGGGTGAGTGTGTGTGGGGTGTAGGGTGAGGGTGTGTGGGGTGTAGGGTAGGGTGTGTGGGGTGTAGGGTGATGTGTGTGGGGTGTAGGGTGAGGGTGTGTGGGGTGTAGGGTGAGGGTGTGTGGGGTGTAGGGTGGGGGTGTGTGGGGTGTAGGGTGAGGGTGTGTGGGGTGTAGGGTGGGGGTGTGTGGGGTGTAGGGTGAGGGTGTGTGGGGTGTAGGGTGGGGGTGTGTGGGGTGCAGCGTGAGGGAGTGTGGGGTGTACGGTGAGGGTGCGTGGGGTGTAGGGTGAGGGTGTGTGGGGTGTAGGGTGAGGGTGTGTGGGGTGTAGGGTGAGTGTGTGCGGGGTGTAGGGTGAGGGTGTGTGGGGTGTAGGGTGAGGGTGTGTGGGGTGTAGGGTGAGGGTGTGTGAGTGAGGGTGTGTGGGGTGTATGGTGAGGGTGTGTGGCGTGTAGGGGTGAGGGTGTGTGGGGTGAGGGTGTGTGGGGTGAGGGTGTGTGGGGTGTACGGTGGGGTGTGTGGGGTGTTCGGTGTGGGTGTGTGGGGTGTTGGGTGTGGGTGTGTGGGGGTGAGGGTGTGTGGGGTGTAGGGTAAGGGTGTGTGGGGTGTAGGGTGATGGTGTGAGGGGTGTAGGGAGTGGTGTGTGGGGTGAGGGTGTGTGGGGTGTAACGTGAGGGTGTGTGGCGTGTACTGTAGAGTGAGGGTGTGTGGGGTGAGGGTGTGTGGGGTGTAACGTGAGGGTGTGTGGGGTGTAGTGGTGAGGGTGTGTGGGGTGAGGGTGTGTGGGGTGTAGGGTGAGGGTGTGTGGGGTGAGGGTGTGTGGGGTGTAGGGTGGGTGTGTGGGGTGTAGGTGAGGGTGTGTGGGGTGTAAGGTGAGGGTGTGTGGGGTGTAGGGTGAGGGTGTGTGGGGTGTAAGGTGAGGGTGTGTGGGGTTTAGTGTGTGGGTGTGTGGGGTGTAGGGTGGGGGTGTGTGGGGTGTAGGATGAGGGTGTGTAGGGTGTAGGGTGGGGGTGTGTGGGTGTAGGGTGTAGGGTGGGGGTGTGTGGGGTGTAGGGTGAGGGTGTGTGTGGTGAGGGTGTGTGGGGTGTAGGGTGAAGGTGTGTGGGGTGTAGGGTAGGGGTGTGTGGGGTGTAGGGTGAGTGTGTGTGGGGTGTAGGGTGTGTGGGGTGTAGAGTGAGGTTGTGTGGCGTGTAGGGTGAGGGTGTGTGGGGTGTAGGGAGAGGGTGTGTGGGGTGTAGGGTGAGGGTGTGTGGGGTGTAGGGTGAGGGTGTGTGGGGTGTAAGGTGAGGGTGTGTGGCGTGTAGAGTGAGGGTGTGTGGGGTGAGGGTGTGTGGGGTGTAACGTGAGGGTGTGTGGGGTGTAGTGGTGAGGGTGTGTGGGGTGAGGGTGTGTGGGGTGTAGGGTGAGGGTGTGTGGGGTGTAGGGTGAGGGTGTGTGGGGTGAGGGTGTGTGGGGTGTAGGGTGAGGGTGTGTGGGGTGTAAGGTGAGGGTGTGTGGGGTGTAGGGTGAGGGTGTGTGGGGTGCAAGGTGAGGGTGTGTGGGGTGTAGGGAGAGGGTGTGTGGGGTGTAGGGTGGGGGTGTGTGGGGTGTAGGATGAGGGTGTGTGGGGTGTAGGGTGTAGGGTGGGGGTGTGTGGGGTGTAGGGTGTAGGGTGGGGGTGTGTGGGGTGTAGGGTGAGGGTGTGTGTGGTGAGGGTGTGTGGTGTGTAGGGTGAAGGTGTGTGGGGTGTAGGGTAGGGGTGTGTGGGGTGTAGGGTAGGGGTGTGTGGGGTGTAGGGTGAGTGTGTGTGGGGTGTGTGGGGTGTAGAGTGAGGTTGTGTGGCGTGTAGGGTGAGGGTGTGTGGGGTGTAGGGAGAGGGTGTGTGGGGTGTAGGGTGAGGGTGTGTGGGGTGTAGGGTGAGGGTGTGTGGGGTGTAGGGTGGGGGTGTGTGGGGTGTAGGGTGGGGGTGTGTGGGGTGTAGGGTGGGGGTATTTGGCGTGTAGCATCAGGTGAGATTTAACATAACCAAAGGATCAGTAACAACAGGTGAACACTAATGAAGGGCGGCAGGTGAGTCATGTGACCGTGACCAGCCCGCACACTATGATTCCTTATACCTGCCTGCCCTCACCGTGCTGGCTCCTAACGTCATCTGACCCACCCTACACCTAAACTCTCCTTAACGAACATACTGTAGTTTTCTGCTGTTCATTAGATGCCAGTCCACCTTTTGAGTTTCATCACACACACACACACACACACACACACACATCGCACGAGCACCCCCCAACACACACACACCTGCACGCATCCCCCACACACGCACAACAAACCCCCGATAATCTGTGTGACAACTCTAATATAACACAAATGGCAGCTCATAAGGAATAATGGAATTAATCAAGCACATCAGTGGCCGTCGTTCCTACACCCCTCCCTTACCCCACCCCACCTCTCCTCTCCTTCCTCTCCCTTCCCCTCTCCTCTTTTATATGTGAAGGTGTTTTGGTCTGTTCCCTGGACTACAGTAACACAAATAAGGGCTTTTAAATGTCTAGTGTACAGTACCTAGTGATTAGTCGTCTGATTTCTGAGTAAAGAGGAAAATCACAGTCTGGGTCACAAGCTGTACTGTACGAGTGGAGGGTGGGGATCATCCTTCCTTCCTCCCTCACCTATTCCTTCCTCCATCTCTCCTATACCTTTTTCCCCCTGCCACGCCTACCTTCCTCCCTCTCACCCACACCTTCTTCCCTGTCCTCCCATACACATCATTCTCCATCCCAGCCACACCTTCCCCACAAACCACCCCACATTAACACACCTCCCCCTTCCTTCTCCTACCCACTACACCACACCAACAGTACTGAATTTTGAGGTCTAATATCCATGTGAGTTTTACAAATATCTAACCAATAATTTGTATGAACATCTGCGAGTGGCGACCAATTTGTGGTTAGTAAATGGCCAACTCACCGACGCGTTCGATGTGGTGTTTACAGTCTCGCTAATGGCAGGGGACACGGCGGGGCGCAGCGGTCTGTTAGTTACGGTGGCGATGTAATGATCCTTCACCTCCAGTACCGAACTGTAAATAAGTGAATATAGGTTAGGTTAGGTTAGGGTAAATGTCATGAATTTTAAAAGATTTTTTTCATTTTTTCTTCATTTTCGTGTCTCTTGAGATTACTGGTCTGATGTGTTGATATTTGTTCAAGACAGTACAGTATTGTTGTCGATAATAATCAAAGCTGACAATTGATTGTTGGTCGCGGTTTAGTAACTTTTTGGTTCTGTTAACTGTCACTGAGAAGTTTTGGCCTAGAAATATACCAAATATTCTCTTGGAATTTTGAAATCTTTCGATGCATTTCTGCATTTTTTTTTTCTTTCGCGTGCAACTGATAATTTAATTTAGAGCGATCTGATTGGCTAATTTTTCGTCATCTGTTATGGAGAGCTAATACTAGCCTCTGAATGGTTCATTTTTCAATGTCTATTATGCAGAGAGCCAATACAAACCCCTGATTGGTTTATTTTTCTATGTAACTCATGGAGAGTGCCAATGTTATCCTCTGATTGGTTAATTTTTCAGACTGTGTCACGAAAAAGAGCTAATACTAGCCCATGTATCATTGTGAGAATTTAGTTTTAAACATTTACTGAAGGAAGGGGGGGGGGGGTTACCAGTCGTGGGGGTAGATGACCTAGCAGCTATTCCTCCGGACTAGTAACTTTCCTAAACTACTAATACGAAGAGCTAGTAGTCTACCTGGCCTCAAAATAACACACACACACACACGCACGCACACACACGCACACACACACACACACACACACAATGGTTATAATAAGACTGAGGATACTTAGGTGTCACGGAAGTTAACTATGCGATGATTTAACCCTTGAGAATGATAACTGTTAAGTGCAATCATTTCAAACATGAGTATGATAAATTGAGTACAATAACCTTGAGTACAGCAACTTAACACTGAGTACAGCAACTTAACACTGAGTACAGCAACTTAACACTGAGTAAGATAACTTAACCCAGAGTCCAACTTAACACTGAATACGATAACTTAACCTAAAGTATGATACCTTGAGTACGATAACTTGACCCTCTTGAATACGATAATTGCGTACGATAACTTGATTCCTTGAGTACGATAGCTTTAATTCATAAGACTCAATCCTTCAGCCAATCAATGTACAGATGAGGGTGTCAGCTTGTACACCGGTCACGTGACGTAGAGAGAGAGTTGACTTTCATTCGCCTGCTGCCCCCCCCCCCCCTTACACGTAGTACATGATGGTAGCTATTACACACAGACTACATGCTGGTAGTTCGCTCACCTTGTCATTGCTATGTAGGTAACGTCTGACCTAGTTTCTCTCTCTCTCTCTCTCTCTCTCTCTTTCTCTGACACACACATATATAAAGTACAATGTACATACATATACGCACACAAAAACACACACACAGACACATACACACACATAAATAAATATAAATAATAATAAAAAATGGTTGCCCCTCGTGTAACGAGGATGGCCGGCCCTTGGGCCACCTATGCGTGAATTTGTTTAAGGTGTAAAAGCTGTTGCCAACACAACAACCACACCCTAAGTTAACGAGCTGCATGACCCAGTGTCAAGGAATAGTCCGAGAAAACCAGACAACTCGCCAACTGCGCTGGCTAACCATTACCCCGGAACACGATCCGCAAATCGATTAACATCCAGGTTCCCAATTACGGCTGGGTAGACAGAGGCAAATTGGAGTAAAGAAACTTGTCCATAAACATACGCACACACAGACACACAGAGAAACACACACACACACACACACACACAGCTGATTCCTTAATTACCACACTCTTAAGTTTCATTTTCCATTCAGTAAAGCTTATTTACTACACACTAAAGCTTCAAATATGACACTGGAGTTTTCTTTTAGTCCTTTACTGGGGCTTCATCTATCACACGTGTAAATGAAGCTGTAGTGTTAGGTTAGGTTAGGTTAGGTTGTGCCTGTGGTAGTAGAAGCTTAAGTGTAGAACAGCAACAGTGGGGGGGAACAATACCAACAACAGAAATAACAGTAACAGGAGCAAGAGCAGTAACAGAAGCAGGAAAGGCAGAAGGAGGCGCATGAGCAGCAGCAGAGGGTGGTACAGGTTGCCAGTAGGGTGGGTGGGAGGGTGGGGTGGGGGATGGGGAAGGCTTGTTGTGTTAAAGGTGACGTGCAGTTTGCGTTACTCCACATTCCGGTATCTGTATGTTCCGTCACTCATCAGTACCTCCCCCCTCCTCCCTCTAAGCTGGTAGTGTCCGTCCCTCACCACCCTGTAGAAGGATCTGTATGTTCCGTCACTCAACAGTACCCCCCTCCTCCCTCTAAGCTGGTAGTGTCCGTCCCTCACCACCCTGTAGAAGGATCTGCATGTCCCGTCACTCATCAGTACCTCCTTCCTCCTCCCTCTAAGCTGGTAGTGTTCGTCCCTCACCACCCCGTAGAAGGATCTGTATGTCCCGTCACTCATCAGTACCCCCCCTCTCCTCCCTCTAAGCTGGTAGTGTTCGTCCCTCACCACCCTGTAGAAGGATCTGTATGTTCCGTCACTCATCAGTACCTCCTCCCTCTAAGCTGGTAGTGTCCGTCCCTCACCACCCTGTAGAAGGATCTGTATGTCCGTCACTCATCAGTACCTCCTCCCTCTAAGCTGGTAGTGTCCGTCCCTCACCACCCTGTAGAAGGATCTGTATGTCCCGTCACTCATCAGTACCTCCTCCCTCTAAGCTGGTAGTGTCCGTCCCTCACCACCCTGTAGAAGGATCTGTATGTTCCGTCACTCATCAGTACCTCCTCCCTCTAAGCTGGTAGTGTCCGTCCCTCACCACCCTGTAGAAGGATCTGTATGTCCAGTCACTCATCAGTACCTCCTCCCTCTAAGCTGGTAGTGTCCGTCCCTCACCACCCTGTAGAAGGATCTGTATGTTCCGTCACTCATCAGTACCTCCTCCCTCTAAGCTGGTAGTGTCCGTCCCTCACCACCCTGTAGAAGGATCTGTATGTTCCGTCACTCATCAGTACCTCCTCCCTCTAAGCTGGTAGTGTCCGTCCCTCACCACCCTGTAGAAGGATCTGTATGTCCCGTCACTCATCAGTACCTCCTCCCTCTAAGCTGGTAGTGTCCGTCCCTCACCACCCTGTAGAAGGATCTGTATGTTCCGTCACTCATCAGTACCTCCTCCCTCTAAGCTGGTAGTGTCCGTCCCTCACCACCCTGTAGAAGGATCTGTATGTTCCGTCACTCATCAGTACCTCCTCCCTCTAAGCTGGTAGTGTCCGTCCCTCACCACCCTGTAGAAGGATCTGTATGTTCCGTCACTCATCAGTACCTCCTCCCTCTAAGCTGGTAGTGTCCGTCCCTCACCACCCTGTAGAAGGATCTGTATGTTCCGTCACTCATCAGTACCTCCTCCCTCTAAGCTGGTAGTGTTCGTCCCTCACCACCCTGTAGAAGGATCTGTATGTCCCGTCACTCATCAGTACCTCCTCCCTCTAAGCTGGTAGTGTCCGTCCCTCACCACCCTGTAGAAGGATCTGTATGTCCCGTCACTCATCAGTACCTCCTCCCTCTAAGCTGGTAGTGTCCGTCCCTCACCACCCTGTAGAAGGATCTGTATGTCCCGTCACTCATCAGTACCTCCTCCCTCTAAGCTGGTAGTGTCCGTCCCTCACCACCCTGTAGAAGGATCTGTATGTTCCGTCACTCATCAGTACCTCCTCCCTCTAAGCTGGTAGTGTCCGTCCCTCACCACCCTGTAGAAGGATCTGTATGTCCCGTCACTCATCAGTACCTCCTCCCTCTAAGCTGGTAGTGTCCGTCCCTCACCACCCTGTAGAAGGATCTGTATGTTCCGTCACTCATCAGTACCTCCTCCCTCTAAGCTGGTAGTGTCCGTCCCTCACCACCCTGTAGAAGGATCTGTATGTTCCGTCACTCATCAGTACCTCCTCCCTCTAAGCTGGTAGTGTCCGTCCCTCACCACCCTGTAGAAGGATCTGTATGTTCCGTCACTCATCAGTACCTCCTCCCTCTAAGCTGGTAGTGTCCGTCCCTCACCACCCTGTAGAAGGATCTGTATGTTCCGTCACTCATCAGTACCTCCTCCCTCTAAGCTGGTAGTGTCCGTCCCTCACCACCCTGTAGAAGGATCTGTATGTTCCGTCACTCATCAGTACCTCCTCCCTCTAAGCTGGTAGTGTCCGTCCCTCACCACCCTGTAGAAGGATCTGTATGTTCCGTCACTCATCAGTACCTCCTCCCTCTAAGCTGGTAGTGTCCGTCCCTCACCACCCTGTAGAAGGATCTGTATGTTCCGTCACTCATCAGTACCTCCTCCCTCTAAGCTGGTAGTGTCCGTCCCTCACCACCCTGTAGAAGGATCTGTATGTTCCGTCACTCATCAGTACCTCCTCCCTCTAAGCTGGTAGTGTCCGTCCCTCACCACCCTGTAGAAGGATCTGTATGTTCCGTCACTCATCAGTACCTCCTCCCTCTAAGCTGGTAGTGTTCGTCCCTCACCACCCTGTAGAACGATCTGTATGTTCCGTCACTCATCAGTACCTCCTCCCTCTAAGCTGGTAGTGTCCGTCCCTCACCACCCTGTAGAAGGATCTGTATGTTCCGTCACTCATCAGTACCTCCTCCCTCTAAGCTGGTAGTGTCCGTCCCTCACCACCCTGTAGAAGGATCTGTATGTCCCGTCACTCATCAGTACCTCCTCCCTCTAGGCTGGTAGTGTCCGTCCCTCACCACCCTGTAGAAGGATCTGTATGTCCCGTCACTCATCAGTACCTCCTCCCTCTAAGCTGGTAGTGTCCGTCCCTCACCACCCTGTAGAAGAATACCAGTGCTTTTTGTTTATGGCTAAAAAAGAAGGGTAAAACCTGTCAGTTGTTTTTTATAATGGAGAAAATGTCCGCTTGATGTAAGCGAGAGAGAGAGAGAGAGAGAGAGAGAGAGAGAGAGAGAGAGAGAGAGAGAGAGGAAAAATCACCTTTCAGCCACTCAACTCGTCTCCTTCCCGTGTCCAGGACCACCACACGGCATCCTTCCCCGTGTCCAGGACCACCACACGGCATCCTTCCCCGTGTCCAGGACCACCACACGGTATCCTTTATGTTGGCGCTGGAGACTGATGGTAACTGTAATAGTGCATGAGACGACACTGTGGCTCTCACGCCTTTACATAGTTACTCCCTCTAACGGTGTATGTGTGTGTGTGTGTTGTTACAGCGGTTGTATAAGGTGTATGGGTGTTCGTGTATAAGGTATGAGGTATGTGCTATACCTTTTATACACCCCTTCTGTATAGGTGTGACTGAATACACAGTGAATAACCCCATGCATAAGTATAGGTATACATGTATAGGACATAGATCTGTGTACAGGGTATAGGGCCATACACCACGTATGCTCCTATGTTCCAGTTAATACTCCCTTGTACAGAATGCTCCTTATTCCGTATCATTGTCGAAGATCCGTGTCCCCCTGTGTCGAAAGTGTCTAAAATATGTGTCCCCGTGTCGAAACTGTCTTAAGATCCATATTCCCCTGTGTCGAAAGTGTCTAAAACCAGTGTCCCCCTGTGTCTAAATCTGTGTCACCGTGTCGAAATTATCCACATTCTACGTGCGAACAGAAGTTTCGTGTCTCATGCGCTTAAATTTCTTGTCTTTGTCAACGCACTATGCTTCCCCGTATTAGGTAAGTGTCAAAGTTTCACGGACGTGTCATAAGTGTCGAATCTGTGTTCAAGTTTGGTGATCTCCTTATCAGAATTCCTCGATTCGGGTGTTGATGTTGTAAGCGATCCGTTTCCTGTGCAACTAGGCTCTCTGTTCGTGTGGTAGCTCGTGTGGTAGTTCCGTATGGTAGTTCTGTGGTCGTAACGTGTGGTAGTTCCGTGTGGTAGTCCCATGTGGTAATTCTGTGTGGCAGTTCTGTGTGGTATATCCGTGTGGAATTCCGTGTGGCAGTTCCGTGTAGCCGTCAGGAGAAAGTTTGGTAATGTATTCTCTGTGGCACCTGGACATGACTGGGTGGTGACGTGGGTGGCGGGTAACGTAGGTGTGAGGCAACTGCTGGTGAAGGGCTGGCAGCAGGGGTGGAGGGATAAAAGAACGATGGTTAGGGAGAAGATAAGTAGAAGGATTGAAAGATAGATTTATAGATAAATAAGTAAAGCTAATCGTTCTCTTAGATGGTCGCTTGCAGCACAAAATCTAACTTTATATGGGATTAGATCGCATGTATTACTAATCTTAACTTTAAACTGTCATGTACAAGATTAAAACTTATAAACTGTCGCTAAAACTCTTCTTTAAACAGTCGCTTATTGCACTAAACTCGCTTCACGATGTTTCTCACAGAGAGTTATTGTGTGAGGGTCATGACGTTCACTCTCAGATGGTTACATATACAGCACCCAACTCACCCTCAGATGTTCGTTCATAACACAAGACCAACAGTTGATGTCACCTCCTGGAACGAATGATCTAATTCAGCCTCAGCGAGATGGGGGCAAACTTCCAATGTGTCTCGCGTTCTTTGTCTCCTCTCGATGTTTTACTGAATTAATTAAAAAATAAATTTCCTGGAATCACAACACATAAAAAATATTTACTTTTACTGTAAATATCTTTTGTATCCTCACTAAAGATATCACTGACCGATGTCTTATTTCCGTGATCTAAAATGGTTCCATATTTATTGTTTCTGGTTAATCACTTGATGTTAAATGTACTTTTTTCAAGATTCCTTAAACGAGAATCGTGTCATGTTGAGTCTAGATCACCAAAAGTGTTGGAACGGGATTTAAATGTAGAGTCCTCTTATCTAGAGTGGATTTTTACAGCTGGTATCCACGACTATGATTCTGACTTCACCCAACAGTGTTCCGTGTTACAGTAATATTATCTTAGTGGGCGGGTATTATTAGGAAGCAGCGAAGGGCGCAACAGAGTTGGTGGGAATGAAAACTGTCAAAGACATCCATTTAGGCCAATTTAATATTTTACGCATTTATACTGGAGAAACATGATATCTTATGCCTTTATAGCGAGTTCTAGCATCGGTATAAGGTGTAGGTACAGTGGTAGAGGTTAGTGGTGTAGGGTGGTGAGAGTGATCCCGGGAGACAGGTTCAGGCGGGCCTGAGAGGATACACACACAGAATCCTGCAGCTCAGCCCAGATCACGTCTCTCCTCCACGATTCCCTGCCCATCCTCGCCACACTCAGGGACTCAGAGGGACGTGCGGCGCCCTGGTCACAATTGACCCAGACAGCTTTTAACAACACCGTTCTATCTCTCGCAATTTTTTAATATTGTTGGGTCGATGCTACGGAGTGTGTATGTGTGTGTGTGTGTGTGTGTGTGTGTGTGTGTGTGTGTGTGTACAATAACAACATAACAAAAACTTGATCCTTGTCCAAACTCTGATCAACGTCTAATTATTTCTTAAGGGTTCGCACGTCAGGAGTCTACAAGAGAATTTTATTGTAAGATTATTTTGTTTAAGATAAACCGAAAACGTTTGCACAGACATATTTCCCTACATACATGACGACAGAGGCAATGACAAAAGTTTCAGTTGAGACGAGGCAAACCAACACTCACGCTCACACCAACACCATCACTCTCTCACCTTCATTCACGTTCACAATCACTCACTCTCACCCTCATCCTCACCTTCACTTACACCTTCGCTCTTACCCTGACCCTTCCCCACTTACTCTCTTGTGTGGGACGTAGAGTTTAATCCCGACGACCTGCCAGCTGTGAAGTTTCCCCTCCACCTCCTTACCCACGCCCTCTCCTCCTCCACACCCACGCCCCTCCTCCTCCTCCTCACCCACGCCCTCTCCTCCTCCACATCCACACCCCTCCTCCTCCTTACCCACGCCCCCTCCTCCTCCTTACCCACGCCCTCTCCTCCTTCACACCCACGCCCCTCCTCCTCATCCACGCCCCTCCTCCTCCTCACCCACGCCCCCTCCTCCTCCTCCTCCTCCTCACCCACGCCCCCTCCTCCTCCTTACCCACGCCCTCTCCTCCTCCACACCCACGCCCCTCCTCCTCCTCCTCCTCACCCACGCCCTCTCCTCCTTCACACCCACGCCCCTCCTCCTCCTCACCCACGCCCCCTCCTCCTCCTCCTCCTCCTCACCGACGCCCCCTCCTCCTCCTTACCCACGCCCTCTCCTCCTTCACACCCACGCCCCTCCTCCTCCTCCTCACCCACGCCCCTCCTCCTCCTCACCCACGCCCCCTCCTCCTCCTTACCCACGCCCTCTCCTCCTCCACACCCACGCCCTCTCCTCCTCCACACCCACGCCCCCTCCTCCTCCTTACCCACCCCCTCTCCTCCTTCACACCCACGCCCCTCCTCCTCCTCACCCACGCCCCCTCCTCCTCTTTACCCACTCCCTCTCCTCCTCCAAACCCACGTCCTCTCCTCCTCCACACCCACGCCCCCTCCTCCTCCTCCTCCTCACCCACGCGACCCCCTTCTCCTTACCCACGCCCTCTCCTCCTTCACACCCACGCCCTCTCCTCCTTCACACCCACGCCCCTCCTCCTCCTCACCCACGCCCCCTCCTCCTCCTTACCCACGCCCTCTCCTCCTCCACACCCACGTCCTCTCCTCCTCCACACCCACGCCCTCTCCTCCTCCACACCCACGCCCTCTCCTCCTCTACACCCACGCCCTCTCCTCCTTCACACCCACGCCCCTCCTCCTCCTTCACACCCACGCCCCTCCTCCTCCTCACCCACGCCCTCTCCTCCTCCACACCCACGCCCCTTCCTCCTCCTTACCCACGCCCTCTCCTCCTCCACACCCACGCCCTCTCCTCCTTCACACCCACGCCCCTCCTCCTCCTCACCCACGCCCTCTCCTCCTCCACACCCACGCCCCTTCCTCCTCCTTACCCACGCCCTCTCCTCCTCCACACCCACGCCCTCTACTCCTCCACACCCACGCCTCCTCCTCCTCCTCACCCACGCGACCCTCTTCTCCCTCTTCCCGCATCTACCACCATCCTGCCCTCAGAACGATCAGAGCAAGAACTCCTTCAAAGACTTCCATCAGACAACGACAACTAATACATGGTTCCCAGAAAGTTACCAAATCTCAAAAGATCCATTACCACCACCGATCTATACGGCCAGGCAATAGACAACCTCCCGAGACTAGCATCTGCCAGTAGAGTCGGCGGAATATGAAAAAAGGCCCCCAAAACACCCATGTATGGGAGAGGGTAAGCTGTCTGGTGCCTGTGTCGACAGACAATAACTAACCCAGGACACAACCCTAACACACTATTAGCTCAGCTAACCCACAGCAAGATGGTCAGCCCGCCTCCAAGTACATTTCTTCAATTTCCGAACTATAACTGTCTTCCTTCACCTCTAATCTTCTTTCACCCTTTCTTTCTCTAAAAAAAATCCTGCCCTCACTTTCACCCATTCAGTTCTTCCTCTCTTTCCCTCCCTCCAGGGCCTCCCTCCAATACTCCTTCCTCCTCCCCCCTCTTTCTCCTCGCCCACCACCACCATCCCTTACTCACTCCCACACAGACAGACAGACAGACAGCCAGACAGACAGACGGACAAATGGATAGATGGATGGATGGAGGGAGAGAGTTTATTGACCACAAAACTTTACAAATTACATAGATACAAACACATATAAGACATTAAATAAAAACATGTAAGCTTCATGCCCCACAAAGACTATAAACCAAACCAAAACAGTTAAACGAAAAATAAAATCTCAAAATGTGTAAAATATATACAATCACGCGTGTGACGTGTGCGCACTTAAGCATCTATAGCAAACGACTTCGTAAAAATTGTAAAACACACACACACACACACATATCTCTGAACCCTAAAGAGTCTCAAGGATACTATCATGTCATAGGATAATCAGAGTCCTGAACAGAGGATAAAGGCATTATACTCAGGGCAAACAAGAGATCTTACTCAAGGGTTAAACACATCAACTTTAAGCCGGAGTTATAATGTGAAAGTTGGAAGGGGACGAGTGAGGCAGGTGACCCTCTGACCCACCTCCACCATACTGTACACTGAAGGGGACGAGTGAGGCAGGTGACCCTCTGACCCACCTCCACCATACTGTACACTGAAGGGGACGAGTGAGGCAGGTGACCCTCTGACCCACCTCCATCATACTGCACACTGAAGGGGACGAGTGAGGCAGGTGACCCTCTGACCCACCTCCATCATACTGCACACTGAAGGGGACGAGTGAGGCAGGTGACCCTCTGACCCACCTCCATCATACTGTACACTGAAGGGGACGAGTGAGGCAGGTGACCCTCTGACCCACCTCCATCATACTGTACACTGAAGGGGACGAGTGAGGCAGGTGACCCTCTGACCCATCTCCACCATATTGTACACTGAAGGGGACGAGTAAGGCAGGTGACCCTCTGACCCACCTCCATCATACTGTACACTGAAGGGGACGAGTGAGGCAGGTGACCCTCTGACCCACCTCCACCATACTGTACACCGAAGGGGACGAGTGAGGCAGGTGACCCTCTGACCCACCGCCACCATACTGTACACTGAAGGGGACGAGTGAGGCAGGTGACCCTCTGACCCACCTCCATCATACTGTACACTGAAGGGGACGAGTGAGGCAGGTGACCCTCTGACCCACCGCCACCATACTGTACACTGAAGGGGACGAGTGAGGCAGGTGACCCTCTGACTCACCCCCATCATACTGTACACTGAAGGGGACGAGTGAGGCAGGTGACCCTCTGACCCACCTCCACCATACTGTACACTGAAGGGGACGAGTGAGGCAGGTGACCCACCTCCACCATACTGTACACTGAAGGGGACGAGTGAGGCAGGTGACCCTCTGACCCACCGCCACCATACTGTACACTGAAGGGGACGAGTGAAGCAGGTGACCCTCTGATCCACCTCCACCATACTGTACACTGAAGGGGACGAGTGAGGCAGGTGACCCTCTGACCCACCTCCACCATACTGTACCCTGAAGGGGACGAGTGAGGCAGGTGACCCTCTGACCCACCTCCATCATACTGTACACTGAAGGGGACGAGTGAGGCAGGTGACCCTCTGACCCATCTCCACCATACTGTACACTGAAGGGGACGAGTGAGGCAGGTGACCCACCTCCATCATACTGTACACTGAAGGGGACGAGTGAGGCAGGTGACCCTCTGACCCACCTCCCATCATACTGTACACTGAAGGGGACGAGTGAGGCAGGTGACCCACCTCTACCATACTGTACACTGAAGGGGACGAGTGAAGCAGGTGACCCTCTGACCCACCTCCCATCATACTGTACACTGAAGGGGACGAGTGAAGCAGGTGACCCTCTGACCCACCTCCCATCATACTGTACACTGAAGGGGACGAGTGAGGCAGGTGACCCACCTCTACCATACTGTACACTGAAGGGGACGAGTGAAGCAGGTGACCCTCTGACCCACCTCCCATCATACTGTACACTGAAGGGGACGAGTGAGGCAGGTGACCCTCTGACCCACCTCCCATCATACTGTACACTGAAGGGGACGAGTGAGGCAGGTGACCCACCTCTACCATACTGTACACTGAAGGGGACGAGTGAAGCAGGTGACCCTCTGACCCATCTCCCATCATACTGTACACTGAAGGGGACGAGTGAGGCAGGTGACCCTCTGACCCACCTCCACCATACTGTACACTGAAGGGGACGAGTGAAGCAGGGGAGAGGAGGGAAGGGGAGGGGAGGAGGAATATTCCACACCGACCAATCATCCCGCGGCCAATACACATTACACACATTATAGGTTTTTGGTTGAGCAGCTGTTGAAAACTATTGTGTTGATATAGTCGACAAAATGATTACGTTGCTGGGAAGTAAACAGAGATAAAGAGACAGTGGTAGAAAGACAGGGGGAGGGAGACAGAGGTAGGGGGACGGAAGAGAGAAAGAGATAGAGAGACGGATTGATAGACAGAGACAGAGAGACAGAGTAAAAGGGATGGAGAGACAGATAGAGACACAGAGGTAGGGAGACAGAAGTAGACAGACAGGGATAGAGAGATGATATAGGAATAAAAAAAGAACAAGAAGCAACAAGAAAGACGGGAGGATACAAGAAAGAGAGACTAAGGATGGGTGGGTAGGGGCCAGCACTCCATCCTACTAATATTTACCCTCAATGGACTGCCACTGTGACGGCTCTCAGTTCCGCATATTTGGCCGCGTGAGGATGAGCCTGGCACACACACACACACACACACACACTACAACCTTGACCACCGTAGGGTCAAGACCTTCCAGGCGCTGCTGCGCAGCAGCCCCCTTTGGCCATGTTCAGCCATTCCTTGAGTCCCTCTCCCCGACCCATCCTCACCACCGGGATATCAACATAATCAAAATGACAATTTCGTTTCGGAAAGAAGTGGGATCAGTGTTGAACAGTAATGAACAGTGTTTAAGCCAGTGAGTTTAGCACTAGACAGTACCAGTGAGAGCAGTGACCCACCACTGACCACCATCTTCTGACCAGGTGCTAATCAGTCCACCATGGGAACAATAGTGGGTCGGCTTCACACCTGACTACGAGATAACACAACACCACCTAGCAGAGAGTGAGGTACTGTAACACTACCCCACACCACCCGGTGTCTCGTGACCATGTGAGGTCCTTCATATCAACACCTACGGACGAGTTACTGCACCACGAGGCCTATGTGACCTCACACAGCATGGCAAGAGACCAGCTCGGGCCATCAGCTGCCAACAATAATGATTTGTATGTTCAGTTCACGCCCCTTCTCCTTTTAGTAATGAAAGCTTTTGTTCAACAACCCACCCACCCACCCCATGTCTTTATATGTAAGAAGTCATTTTTGTCTAATGTAAATTTTCAGCCTTCGGGCTGCAGAACTTTTTCAACAAACCGTTATTATTATTATTATTATTATTATTATTATTATTATTATTATTATTATTATTATTGCTATCACACAAGGAAACTGGCTGGAGATGGGCGCCGCCTCACACAAACACCACCAAAAAAGGTCCCACGCTGTTTCTTACACTTTATTGAATGTTAATCCCGACGGTGCACCCACATAACACAACCCGATCTTCCTATACCATTCATATGCAGGAATATACACAACTCAGGAATATACACAACTGGGATGATTATACAACTACTCCGGTTAAATGTAAGACCAAAGCATCACGTATACACACTAAATCACTGAATTTACCCATAACGCCCGGACCATGTATAATAACGCCCCTCACCATGAATACATAACGCCCCTCACCATGTATACATAACGGCCCACACCATATATACATAACGGCCCACACCATATATACACAAGACCATGCCAGCTTACAAGTAATCCACCACCAGCAGCCCCGACAAACACACGAGTCTGTACTGTATTGTACTGTATTACACTGTACTGTACTATATTACACTGTACTGTACTGTATTACACTGTACTGTACTGTACTGTACTGTATTACACTGTACTGTACTGTACTATATTACACTGTACTGTACTGTACTATATTACACTGTACTGTACTGTATTGTACTGTACTGTACTGTATTGTACTGTATTACACTGTACTGTACTGTACTATATTACACTGTACTGTACTGTATTGTACTGTACTGTACTGTACTGTACTGTATTACACTGTACTGTACTATATTACACTGTACTGTACTGTACTGTACTGTATTACACTGTACTGTACTGTACTGTACTGTATTACGCTGTACTGTACTGTATTGTACTGTATTACACTGTACTGTACTGTACTGTACTGTATTACACTGTACTGTACTGTATTGTACTATATTACACTGTACTGTACTGTACTGTATTACACTGTACTGTACTGTATTGTACTGTATTACACTGTACTGTACTGTACTGTATTGTACTGTACTGTACTGTACTGTATTACACTGTACTGTACTGTATTGTACTATATTACACTGTACTGTATTGTACTGTATTACACTGTACTGTACTGTATTGTACTGTATTACACGGTGCTGTACTGTATTGTACTGTATTACACGGTGCTGTACTGTATTACACTGCACTGTACTGTACTGTATTACACTGTACTGTACTGTATTGTACTATATTACACTGTACTGTACTGTACTGTATTACACTGTACTGTACTGTATTACACTGTACTGTACTGTATTGTACTATAATACACTGTACTGTACTGTATTGTACTGTATTACACTGTACTGTACTGTATTGTACTGTATTACACGGTACTGTACTGTATTGTACTGTATTACACGGTGCTGTACTGTATTGTACTGTATTACACTGTACTGTACTGTACTGTATTACACTGTACTGTACTGTACTGTACTGTACTGTATTGCACTGTACTGTACTGTATTACACTGTACTGTACTGTATTGTACTATATTACACTGTACTGTACTGTATTGTACTGTATTACACTGTACTGTACTGTATTACACTGTACTGTACTGTATTGTACTATATTACACTGTACTGTACTGTATTGTACTGTATTACACTGTACTGTACTGTATTGTACTGTATTACACTGTACTGTACTGTATTGTACTGTATTACACTGTACTGTACTGTACTGTATTACACTGTACTGTACTGTATTGTACTGTATTACACTGTACTGTACTGTATTACACTGTACTGTATTACACTGTACTGTACTGTATTGTACTGTATTACACTGTACTGTACTGTACTGTACTGTATTACACTGTACTGTACTGTATTACACTGTACTGTACTGTATTACACTGTACTGTACTGTATTGTACTATATTACACTGTACTGTACTGTACTGTATTACACTGTACTGTACTGTATTACACTGTACTGTACTGTATTGTACTGTATTACACTGTACTGTACTGTACTATATTACACTGTACTGTACTGTATTGTACTATATTACACTGTACTGTACTGTATTGTACTATATTACACTGTACTGTACTGTACTGTATTACACTGTACTGTACTGTACTGTATTACACGGTACTGTACTGTATTACACTGTACTGTATTACACTGTACTGTACTGTATTACACTGTACTGTACTGTATTGTACTGTATTACACTGTACTGTACTGTATTGTACTGTATTACACGGTACTGTACTGTATTACACTGTACTGTACTGTATTACACTGTACTGTACTGTATTGTACTGTATTACACTGTACTGTACTGTACTGTACTATATTACACTGTACTGTACTGTACTGTATTACACTGTACTGTACTGTATTACACTGTACTGTACTGTACTGTACTGTATTACACGGTACTGTACTGTATTGTACTGTATTGCACTGTACTGTACTGTACTGTATTACACTGTACTGTACTGTATTGTACTGTATTACACGGTACTGTACTGTATTACACTGTACTGTACTGTATTACACTGTACTGTACTGTATTGTACTGTATTACACTGTACTGTACTGTATTGTACTGTATTACACTGTACTGTACTGTATTACACTGTACTGTACTGCATTGTACTGTATTACACGGTACTGTACTGTATTGTACTGTATTACACTGTACTGTATTGTACTGTATTACACTGTACTGTACTGTATTACACTGTACTGTACTGTATTGTACTGTATTACACTGTACTGTACTGTATTGTACTGTATTACACTGTACTGTACTGTACTATATTACACTGTACTGTACTGTATTGTACTGTATTACACTGTACTGTACTGTACTGTACTGTATTACACTGTACTGTACTGTATTACACTGTACTGTACTGTATTACACTGTACTGTATTGTATTGTATTACACTGTACTGTACTGTATTGTACTGTATTACACTGTACTGTACTGTAGTGTACTGTACTGCACTGTATTGTACTGTATTACACTGTACTGTACTGTATTACACTGTACTGTACTGCATTACGCTGTACTGTATTGTATTGTACTGTACTGTATTACACTGTACTGTATTGTACTGTATTACACTGTACTGTACTGTAATATACTGTACAGCACTGTACTGTACTATATTACACTGTACCGTACTGTATTGCACTGCACAGCACTGCATTGTACTACACTGCACTGTACTGTACTACACTGTACTATACTGCACTGCACTGTACTATACTGCACTGCACTGTACTGCACTGTATTACACTGTACTGCACTGTGCTGCACTGTACTGCACTGCACTGTACTGCACTGTGATATATTGCACTGTACTGCACTGTACTGTACTATACTGCACTGTACTGTACAATGGGTGGGGGAGACGGCGAGGTAATTTCATATGTCTGGATGAAGTGATATCCAGAAATATGAAGGTCGACTTTCTCCCCAGATCCTTTATAGCGGCGATAAATAACTGCAGTGTGGCTGGTGGAGACGAGGCGAGGTATACCACCACCATCACCACCGCCCTGCTTGCTGGGGAGACAGTGCTGGGGAGATACTGCTGGGGTGCTAGGAGAGAGAGTCCTGGGGAGACACTGCTGGGGGAGGATACTGCTGGGGTGCCGGGGGAGACACTACTGGGGTGTTAGGATGATATTCTTGGGATGTTAAGAGGAAAGACGTCAGTAAGTTATAGTACTCAAGGAGATGTTATTATGGTGAAATGCTTAAGTAATAATCCACAAGTACTCAGTCACTGTACTCGAGGAACTAACTTAGTGCGATGAGTCTTGAGAACTGTACTTGAAGGCTCGGTATTTATACACGAGGGTTGAGGCATTATTTTGTACTCAAAGGATCTGATCTGAAAGGTGTGTGTGTGTGTGTGTGTGTTACCTGCTTATACCTATAGTTAAGTGAACAGGTAACAATCGAATCTAAATCATACATGTGTTAATGATGATGGCAGCACCGAATCTACCACCAACCACCACCAACCAGTACTACCATCACTCACCCAAAGTTGTTGATTTTTTTAAATAAAAAATCGAACTTATTTATTTTAAATCGGATTTTTTTTCAACTTTGTAATAATCAGAATAAAAAATATATATTATTGCACCATAATAGTCACCATCTAGTCCAAAATGTGCATATTACATCATCAAAGATGAGTACAGTACAGTGTTACATCATCCACGGGACTGTACACACTGCTCATGGTTATGATAATGAAGATGCTCAAGTTCGTTACAAAATGTTGTTTACTGTAACAAAGCCTAAGACATTATAAATGGATCTTTATAAATATTTATTGTCTTGTTGTATCCAAAAGTATTGCGGTTCAGTTGGTGCCTTTAATATTTACCGACAACTCCTACTTGTTTGAAGCATAAGTACAATACATGGGAACATATAGGCTAAGTGATGATACTGGTCTGAAACTTGTTTGTTGTTTCCGTTACAAAGTACAGTACTGTATTTCTTGTGAGAACACTGAACAGTGAACATTACAAAAGTGGAAGTTTCTTTTGTTCAATTATATAGGCTTGTGTTAAGAACACATAAGAACATAAGAACATAAGAAAGTGGGATACTGCAGGAGGCCGACTGGCCCATACAGGGCAGATCCCTTTCACACCCATCCCAGCACTTCCATGTGCCTATCCAACTTCGTCTTGAAGCTCCCTAGCGTCCCCGATCCTACTATAGCACTCGGTAGCCTATTCCACATATCCACAACTCTATTACCAAACCAGTGCTTGCCTATATCCTTTCTGAATCGGAATTTATCTAATTTAAAGCCATTTGTTCTAGTTATTTCGTTATTACTGAGCTTCAGAACATCTTCCATTTTACCCTTGTTAATCCCACTCACCCACTTGTACACCTCTATCATATCTCCCCTAACTCTACGCCTCTCTAATGAATGCAAGCCTAAGCTTTTCAGTCTTTCTTCATATGTAAGGTTTCTAATATTATGGATCATTTTTGTCATTCTTCTTTGTACTCTCTCCAAAGAATCTATGTCCATTCTATAATAAGGACACCAGAACTGAACCGCATAATCCATGTGTGGCCTCACTAATGCTAGGTAAAGTTTCAAGATAACGTCAGCAGTTCTGTTACTCACAGACCTAGATATGAACCCTAGAATCCTGTTTGCCTTGTTGCGAACGCTAATACATTGTTTTCTAGGTTTCAAGTCGTTGCTAACAAATACACCTAGATCTTTTTCACAAACTGAGTTTTCTATTTCCGTGTTACCTAGTTTATACTTAACGTTTGTATTCGTCTTCCCTATCTGTAGTACCTTGCATTTATCAGTATTAAAATTCATTTGCCAGTCTACTGACCACTCATGTAAGGTATCTAGATCTCTTTGAAGGTGTTCAAAGTCACTGTCTGAATTTATCACTCTCCCCATTTTGGTATCATCTGCAAATTTACTAATCCTACTAGTTATGTCTAAATCAAGATCATTAATGAATATAACAAACAGCAGAGGGCCCAATACAGATCCCTGGGGAACTCCGCTTTTGACCGCACCCCAGTCTGACTTTAATCCATTTATGCTGACTCTTTGTTTCCTACCAGTTAACCATGACCTAATCCATTTTAATAATGATCCACCTATTCCATGTGCTTCTACCTTCCTTATCAATCTCTCATGAGGGACTCTATCGAATGCTTTACTGAAATCTAAATAAATTATATCATATGACTTATCATTATCTACCGCTTCATATACTTCTGAGAAAAAGCTAAGCAAATTTGTGAGACAAGAACGTCCCTGGGTGAACCCGTGCTGAGAAGAATGAATTAAGTTGAATGTTTCAAGGTGGCTTCTGATTTTTGTAGCAATAATTGACTCTAGCAACTTGCCTATGATTGACGTGAGACTAATGGGACGGTAATTTGATGCAATTGATTTATCACCCTTTTTGAAAATCGGAACTACATTTGCAAGTTTCCAAGCTTCTGGCACTAGGCCCGATTCTAATGACTTATTAAATAAAACTGCTAATGGATTACTCAACTCATCTCTACATTCTTTTAATATTCTAGCATATACCTCGTCTGGACCAGGCGATTTATGAGGCTTCAGTTTGTTAATTACTTTAAGCACATCGTTACTAGTAATATTGATATTCATCAACATATTTTCTATACTGTCGTTATATACCTTATGAACTTCTGGAAACTGTGCTAGGTTTTCATTTGTGAATACGGAGCGAAAATGACTATTTAACGTACTACACATTTCTAACTCATCATCAGTCATTTCTCCTGTCGTAGTTTTAAGGGGACCTATTGTATCTCTAACCTTTGATTTATACAGTTGATAAAAAGCTTTGGGGTTATTTTTCGATTCGTTTGCTATCTTGATTTCATAATTTCTCTTTGCTTTCCTAATTTCTGTTTTTACCTGTCTTGTTAGGTTCTGATAGTAACCAAGTAAGTGATTTTCGCCTTTCTTAACTTTTCTATATACTCCTTTCTTTTTCCCTAGAAGATCTAAGAGTCTATTATTCATCCATTTTGGTTGGTTCCGTATCGATCTGAATTTTCTTTTAGGGATGTGTTTATTTTGAGCATTATTGATTGTCGCAATAAATTGTTCATAAGTAGCTGCTAAATTAAATTCGGGGTTATCCCGTCCTAAGTTGACAGTTTCCGGAGGTGTGGGGGGGATTAATCTTTTGACCATAGGGTCATCCCTTAGGTCTCTCCTTAAGCTACCGTAATTAGCCTTCCTAAAATCCGGGATCAAGGCCGAATTTTCCTTCTTCCTGCCATCCCATATTATGTTAAAATATATGGCTTTATGATCACTGTTTCCTAGTTCGTCTCCAATCCCAACATCTTTTACTAGATTTTCATTATTACTGAGAACTAAATCGAGGATATTATTTCCTCTAGTGGGCGAGTTTATGAATTGATATAAAAAACTATCTTGTACTGCTTCTAGAAAATCTTCAGATTCATTATCGCTAAGTTGATTTTTCCAATCTATGCCTGAAAAGTTGAAATCGCCTAGAATACATACATTGTTTCTATCAGATGCCTTCTTTATTTCCTCCCATAGCAATTTACCATCGTTCCTACTCAAATTAGGTGGTCTATATATAACACCAATGACTACGGATTCACTGCCCTCACCAATCTCTACCCAAATACTTTCATTGTCGCTATTTGTTTTAATGTTTGATTTATTGCAGCTTTTTAATGACACCCTGATATACACTGCTACACCGCCACCTCTCCTTCCTACTCTGTCAAATTTAAATAGGTTATATCCTGGAATATGAAATTCTGCTAAAAAATGTTTGCTGTTTGAATTTATCCATGTTTCCGTTATTGCAATTATATCTATGTTCTCTTTACTAACAATGGCCCTGAGCTGGTCCATTTTGTTACACAGGCTTCTACTATTAGTATAATAAACACTCAATATATTTCTTCCGTTTCTATCTGTTTTACATTTATTACTTTGATGTTTGTTATTATGACTAACTATATTTTCGGCATTATCTACTTCTGTTTCACTACTTCCCAGGACCTGCTTGTTTTTTGACTCCCATTTTCCCCGACCCCTCTCTACTGGCGAAACCCCCCCTTCGGAGTGACAATTTCACGCTCCAGGGATGCAGACAACGTCTTTACCCCCTCACGAGACAAGTGTACTCCGTCGCGACAGTACAGGTAGTCGTTGCCATAAAATCGTTGCCAGTCATCAATGAATGCCCAACCATTGTTTGCACAATGTTTTTCCAGTCGGCAATTAATAGCAATTGCCCTGGACAGCCATTCACGACCAACCCCTCTTCTAGGCAAGACACCACATACTATCGGGATCCCTCCCCTATCTCTAATCTTCCCCAGCGCCTCCCTATACCTCTTGAAAAGTTCCTCACTCCTAACCTTACCTATGTCGTTTCCTCCCACACTAAGACACACTACTGGATTGGTACCCTCCCCTGACAAAACTCTGTCTAACCTCTCGGCTACATGCCCTATCCCAGCCCCAGGAAAACATACCCTAGTCCTACGTTTCCTATCTCTCGCACAAAAAGCCCTATCCATAAACCTCACCTGGCTGTCACCAACTACCACGACCTTACCTGTGGGCAGGGTTTGTACAACTGCCCTTTCCTCTCCTTGATCCATACCGTCCTGCCTCTTCTCTTCCTCTCCAGCTTCCTGCAGCACCTGGTAAGGGTTACTGCACTCCACACCCTGGTCAGCTTTCCTAAGCCTGACCCTAGTCCCCTTGGAGACAACCACTCTCCACGCCTGCTCCTCCTTCGCAGGTGTCCTGCTAGGCAGGACACCTACCTGAAGGAGTTCCGTCCTGAGGGCTTCATTTTCCCCCTTTAGAGTGTCAACCTCACTCCTCAACTGCCCCAGCTGCCTTAACAGCGTAGCAAGGAGGTCGTCCTTCCCCACACTCCCCTCCTCTTCCCCCATGGCACAACGATCCAAAACGGCCATTTTCCTTGGTCTCTAGCGGGAGCACGATCAGCACGACCTTCTCCAAGCTGGGTCAGAGGTCAACTGAGCTGGGTCAGGGGTCAACTGTTTCTGTGGTTCATTTACAATACAGTCGGCTATGTAAGCAGTTTTCTTTAGTTTTTTCTTCCTTACCTTTACATTTACGTGTAAAAATAAAATTGTGATTGAAATCAATGACTTTTTTTTAATATTTTTATTTAAATCATGATTTAAATAAATTAATTAAATCAACTTGATTTAAATCAAACAACCCTGCACCCACCACTAACCACCACCACACCACCATCACCAACTACCACTGCCACCTCCATCACCACCCGTCCATCTCTCACAGGTTGTATCTCTCTCCCCTACAGAAAGTGCTGGTGCAGGATGAAGCCGGCCATGTGGTACCTGATGATGATAGTGGTGGGCTTCTTTTACGTGTACCTGACGGCCGTCCAGTACATCCGTGGCCAGGAGGTACACGACCCACCCTCTAACTACCAGCCTCAGTACGACCCCCAGTATTACGACGAGAATCTTATTAGGTGAGGGAGTCTTACCTGGACACCTTGTGTGTATTGTTGTTTTGTCTGTGTGTTTGTCATTCGTGAATTTTTTGTCTAGTTAGTTTGGTTTTGATTTTCACACACACACACACACACACTCACTCTCTCTTTTTATTTATTAGTCTGTCTGTCTGTCTCCCACTCTCTCTCTTCTTCTGTCTCTGTTTATCTCTCTCTCTCTCTCTTACTTTCTCATACCCCCTCTTCTCTTCTTTGTTTCTTTCTGTTTATCAATCTCTTTCACTTTCTCATATCATCTCACTCTCTCTTTCTCTCTCTGCTCTTCCATACAGTCATCTCCCAACTTTCCCTTCATCTCCCCAAGTTTAACTCACAGTCATCTCCCAACTCTCCCTTCATCTCCCCAAGTTTAACACAGTCATCTCCCAACTCCCCTTCACTTCCCCAAGTTTGACACATAAGAATTAAGTTTACTGAGTGTTAGGGACCCAGCGGGCAACTTTGAGTACTAATTAGCTAACTTCACCCAGCTGTTTACGGCTCAGTTTGGTGAGTTTTGTAAATAAGAGCAACTTACTGGTCAACTGAAGCGTCTGTAGTGAAGATGTTTTAAGGCTTGTTGTGATGTTTTGTTGATGTTTGTCTTTGTTTCCAGTCTCTGTGTCTGTCTGTATTTGTCTCTTTCCCTGTATTTCTTTCTTTCTCCACCTTCCTCACCACCTTCACCTCCCGCACTCTCTCCACCCTCCAAACCTCCTCCTAGTTCCCTACCATTCTCTATCGCCCACCAGCCTCCCCTGGGAGCCGGAAATTCCCCTCCAAGGGTAGAAAGTTTTCCCCAAAAATCCCCATTAGTGGTCTTGTGTCCCCAGCAAGGAATATTCCCCTAGTTATCTTCCTCCACCACCGAGTTATGTTATCTTCCTCCACCACGTGGCGAATATGTGGTGTTATCTTGGTGGTAGTGGTGGTGAGGGGGTGTGGTGGTGGTGGTAAGGGAGTGTGGTGGTGGTGGTGAGAGAGTGTGGTGGTGGTGGTAAGGGAGTGTGGTGGTGGTGAGGGAGTGTGGTGGTGGTGGCGAGGGAGTGTGGTGGTGGTGGCGAGGGAGTGTGGTGGTGGTGGTGAGGGAGCGTGGTGGTGGTGGTGGTGGTGGTAGTGGTGAGGGAGTGTGGTGGTGGTGTGGTGAGGGAGTGTGGTGGTGATGTGGTGAGGGAGTGCGGTGGTGGTGGTGAGGGAGTGTGGTGGTGGTGGTGAGGGTGTGGTGTGGTGGTTGTGACGAGGGAGCTGGATGCTGGAGATCCTGTCTCAGTCACCTGACCTAACTTAACCGGAAAACTATATCCTCCCCTCTCTGGTGAACCCTGACCAAGGATCACTCGTGTGTGTGGTGAAAGAGGTTAGATATTAGGTTCTCAGGTAAGGCTTTATACTCCAGGTATCCGTTTACTCTGAGGGAGAGATTAAATTTCTGACGGATAAATTGCTGTTTGTCGTGGCTCGGGAGGCGGTGGGGTGATGCTGCCATTGATCCACTTCCCGGGAGATGATGAGCCACGAGGGGGGGGGGGGGGGGGTCATGTAGGTCATAGGTGTGTCAGATAATGCTGTTGACAGTTTCCGGTAGGTCGCGCCCACACCTGATAATCTGTCTCTGTCTTCTCAACACTTACGACTTTCTCTTTCTGATCTCTCTCTCTCTCTCTCTCTCTAAGTACATAGGTTTCCACTCATTCTTTTTGATGTATAAATGGATCGCTTTTCCTTGTGGCTCAGTAAATCTCGCCAGTCAGTAGTTTATGTATATGTATAATTATGTATTGTGTGTCTCAGGTCTTGTGTATACGTGGGTCCTTTTTACATCGCCTTTGGATACTTATGTGCTCTTTCCTCCTTAGTTTCTTCTTATTTTCTTCTCTTTCTTTCTGTCTCTCCCTTTTTTTCACTTTCTTTTTGCCTTTTTACGGTTTCTTTTCATCTCTCTCTCTCTCTCTCTCTCTCTCTCTCTCTCTCTCTCTCTCTCTCCTTTCTCATTTAATATACAATTCTTATCTCCAGTCCCCCCCCCCCTTCTCTCACACTTGTGCCTCTCACCAACCACTCCATCTCCTCGCCCTCTCCTCCCTTCCCCCTTGAAGCTCCCTCCACTCATATTCTCCCCCTCTCAGAACTCTCCTTCTCACTTCTCCTCGTCTCATCGGACGCCCCGAGGCATCATATGATCTTGGTAACGTATTGTATTTTCAGGTAAATTTTTCCTCAAGACAGAAACTGGATAATAATAATAAGACTTGTTTTCCCTTTTTATTTTGATATTCTCTCTCTCTCTCTCTCTCTCTCTCTCTCTCTCTCCCTCTCTCTCTCTCAGACTTTTCCTAGTGTTTATACCCTCACTTGACTTACCGCACTTTCCCATTCTCTCCCCCTATTAACCATGCCTCTCTCTCACCCCTCTTTCACTTGCACCCTTAACTAGCCACTCCCCCTCTCTTCTCCCTTAAGTCACTACTCCTCATCAACTCCTCACTCTCAATCCTGTCCTTTTACTGACGTTTCTCTCCCTTATTCTTCCTCTCTTTCCCATCACCACTCTCCCTCACCCTCCTTTACATTCCATCAACTGACCGCTCCCCCTCTCCCCCAACTAACCGCTCCCCCTCTCTCCAACAGCCCCACTAATCAGCTGGACTTCGAGTACCACGACTACGACTCCATCACCAACTTCCTGAGGTCCATGAGCGCCACGTACCCCAACCTCACTGCCCTCTACTCTGTCGGCAAGTCTGTGCAAGGTACGTCCGTCCGTCCGTCCGTACTGATAATAATTAAGTCTTCAGTTAAAGAATGTGACAATATACAGTGAAACCTCCATATAACGAACTCTTCTCTCTACATAATCCAGTAGATGTTTTTTAGATCTAAAGGAACCTTGATGTTACGGAATTTCATCTCTATATAGTTCGTTACATGTTAGTTCCACATCTAACGGACCCCCACCATAATGGACTTTCCTCTCCATATAGTCCGTTAAATAGAGATTTTACTGTACAATAAACAGAGATGATAAAAGTTACATATTTAGGGAGTGTTGGGTCACTTGATTAACAAAAAATATACAAGTGACCTAAGTGGTACAAATATAATATATGTCGTAGTGTGTGTGTGTGTGTGTGTGTGTGTGTGTGTGTGTGTGTGTGTGTTTTATCGTCATTTTGTGTCATTCTCTCAGTGGCGGGGGAGAGATAGCTGAGGAAAGCCGAGGAGGGTGAGGTAGGGTACTGGGGGAGTTGAGGGAGGTGGTGATGAAGAGACGAGGGAGAATGTGGAGAGGGGAAAGGGAGAGATTTGAGAAGGTCGGTGAGGGTCGAAGGAGAGGCTTGGGTGAGGAGGTGAGGGGGCGATGGAGAAGGGAGGGAAGGACGGTGAGGGGGCGAGAGAGACGGGAGGGGAGGTGAGAGGGTGAGATTGAGGGGAGGGGAGGGAAGGAGGCGAGACCAATCTTTGCCCCAGATTGAAATTCGGGACACGGGGCAATAATAGGCGATGGTTTCAGCGAGAAGCCTCCCCGCACTCTCCTGGGGGGGGGGGGGGCGTTGCTATGGCAGTAACGGGAGAAGGAGGAAGAGGAGGTGGTGAAGAAGAGGAGTAGGTGAGGTGGTGGTAAGTGGTGGTGATGAGGAGGAGAAACGAGAAGAGGAGCAGGAAGAGGAGAAAGAATTAGGTGAAGAGGAAGAGGTGGTGGTGGTGAGGAGGAAGAAGATAAGAAGAGAAGACGGAGACAGCAGAGGAAACAGCAAGACTAGTCCCAAGAAGGGAAGAGGTAGAGACAATAAACAAGGAAGAAGCGAGAAGACGAAAGAGTGGAAGGGGAAGAAGACAAGAAAAGTGAGGATCGGAAAGTGTTGAGTAAAGAGAGGGAGGGAGGGGGAGAAGGGAGGGAGGGAGGGAGGGGGAGAAGGGGAGGGAGGGAGCCTTACACGAGGTGGGAAAAAATACAGACGTGGTGCCAGTTCACAAGTGGTAGACCGGAGCAGGAGTTTACTGAACCACATACCAGTAAGTACCACTTCTAATGCCTGTAACTTGGCGGTCTTTATTATGCCGGAGCCTGACAGTTCTTTGATAATACCTGACAACTCAATGGAGGACAGTATTCTTTTTTTTTAAGGAGACTGTCGCCCTGCTGTCCGTCTCCTCTTTAACCTGTCAGCTGACGACTCCAAAATCTCCTGTGTTGTTTTACTGAGCATCTCTGGCGCCTTTTACCGGGTTGGGCAACAAGTTCTCCAGACAGTGACCAAAAGTGATATGGATTTATTATAACCTTACATTTCCTTAGTTACTACGCTCAAGGTGATGATCTAGGGATAGTCGAAAGCGCTGTAGAGCTCGAGTCACCTGACGGGTAATTTTCCCTCAGAGAGGTTGTGAATGTATACTCCACCCATCCAGTACATATAACTAGAGCTCATGTATGTGCAGACGACTGTACTCCATCGTTCTCCTATACAAAAGGCGCATTAGACCATTACCATCGATCAGCGCCACACAAGTCATGACATACAGAAGTTCATCCGAGAAAAGAGAGGATGGTCAGTTTTCATGGAGCCACGCCCACGACTGCGGATGATTGGGCACGCAACAGTAGACAACGAGGAAGTAGATATTCTTGAGGAGTAAAAAGCAACGTGCAGACTCTTGTGGGGACCTCGGCGAAGAAACCAACAATCTGAAGAACATCTTACGCATACTAAGCAGCAATACCTTGCATATGAGGCACAAGTTTGTTTACATACAACTTTCTGCTGGATGTCCTCAGTCTCTCATCCTGTCTTCGTAGTCCGGTCAAGGCAAGAGATTCTACACGATTCCTCATCTCAAGTCTGGACATAACTGGCAAGACGTTTTGTACTGTAGCAGCAGAGTATACAACACCAGAGAGATTGTGAGGCCTTACTCTCATGTCCACCGGTACTGTACAGTATATCTACTCCAGGTTCCATTACTTCAGGAATAACGAGAGTAAAGAGCTTTTGGCATATGAAGCGTAATCAAAGGCAAATACAATTTCGCTGTACTGTGCCGCTCTCAAGAATATTGGAAAATTCAAGTGTGTTAACCAGCAAAAGCTTCTAGTTCGCTTAGGGCTCCAGCGACATTCTCTAATGGACTTTACTGCCTTATAGGTTAAGCCTTTAAAACGAGCTGATGTAGGATAACAAGCTCTTACCTGGTGAAACATGGGGAGAAAATGTTCCAATCTTATCCTTGTTTCACCCTTCTGACCCGTGTTATAACGTCCTCCCCTCCACTGTGGTGTATCTAGCAGAAGTATTACTGTGACGTGGTTGTTACAAGCTACGAGGCAACAGGAATAAACTCAGCCTCGAAATAGAGCATTTTTATAAACATTATTCCTTTAGACTCCCCTCCCCCCTCTCTCGGACTCCCCTTTCTCTTTGACTCACCACCCTTCCATCTCTCCCTTATACTCCCCCCTCTCTCAGACTTCCCCTCCCCCCCCCCCTCTCTCTCTCTCTCAGACTCCCCACCCTTCCCTCTTTCCCTTAGACCCCCCTCTCTCAGACTCCCCTTTCTCTCTCTCTCTCTCTCTGACTCACCACCCTTCCTTCTCTCCCTTAGACTCCCCCCCCCCTCCCTCTCAGATTCACCACCCCATTTCCTCTCTCTCTCGCCACCGCGGGTAAAAGGCACCGACATTTACCGCAGTCTTAAGGTTTTCTCCATGAGAATGTAAAGGAAGCGAGATTAACAATTTCCTCTCCCCTGCTGGGTAAACCTGGCGCTGGAGTGGTGACGGGATGGTCTTATCACAGCCCGTTGTGTAGGATACAACTCCTTATACGGGGAAGGAAGGAGGATCTTGTTAAATGTTTTGTAAAAGAGGGTAATAAAAGGATTATTTGATTATGATATTTCGTTGTTTTTGTCTTTGTTTTCTGGTAAGAATAATACCATCTGTATCGTTCTTTATTTTATTTTCGTAGTGTTTCATTATCATATATTTTTAATAGAATGTCGGTGTATGAAGGTAAAATAGTGATAATCATTGTTGGAGCTTCTTCCTTACTGTACTGCACTGTACTGTACTGTGTGATTCTCCACGCCAGCGAGTCTGCTGCAATGCCTATAGTCCCCGACCATCTGTTCTATACATAGATTTTGTCTGGCGGGCTGTGCTGTGGCGCTCAGGGAGGGAGGGAGGGGGGCCAAGAAGTACGGTAAAGAGAGGATCATCAAACATTCAATGTCACTCGTCAGCTAATCTCGGGTCATATTTATAAAAATTTTCTCGAAAACATCGACACGTAAAACAGTCAACATGTAGTTTTATCTTGTCTTGTAATATCTTAAAAAAAATCAACAATGTAATCTATTTTTACGAAGCTGAAATATTTATAGCTCTGTCAACTTAGAATGTCTTTTATTGAAGTCAATTTTATATCGAAAATGATTCGTCGTGAAATGAAAAATTGCCTCAAACGTGACGCCTCATAAAAATTACAGCATTCATTCTGAGCCGAGTGGGAGAAAAATAATTTAGCGTGGGGTTCTTTTTCTAAACTTAATCTAGTGTGAAGGTTGTCATGCCACGCCTAATGACCATCATTAGAAAGCTAGTTTGAATATATGTTTGAGTTGACAGAGCTAAAAATAGGTCAGGTTAAAAGTTCCAGATAATCCTCAGGGACTTGAGGACAACACCGCCTCCTGTTATTGAGATAAACAACACAAGATGGCGCCTCACCTTCCCCCTCGACACACGATATCCACAGCTTGTTAGAGACTCAGGCCAGACCTCACAACCCATCGACAGCTCTCTATGGTATACGCATTTCATTTACCCTTGCTTTCATTTCCCTTTCTTATATATATATACATATATATATACAGTATATATATATATATATATATATATATATATATATATATATATATATATATATATATATATATATATATATATATATATATATATATATATATGCAAGTAAATCACCGTGGGTGCGCGTGATCCAGGTACTCACCCCTGAAGATGTGAATTACACGAAAGCGCTTGGGAACTTCGTGTTTTCTTCTTTCCTTGTGGTTATCAGCATATATATATAATTATATATATATATAATTATATATATATATATATATATATATATATATATATATATATATATATATATATATATATATATATATATATATATTGCCTTGGTGAAATTTTCTTCATTCCTTTAACCTAACCTAACCAGACCTAACGCTAACGTTGACCTGACGTGACCTGACCTGACCTAACCTAACCTGACCTGACCTAACCTCAGTAATGATCTGACGCCACACAAAATTGGGGGCTTTACATATTCATAAATGTCTAATAAGAATAAACTGACATATAAAATCGGGGAAAAAATATGCTGGAGTGGACGTGGCTCTGGTATGGTGTAGTGGACGTGGCTCTGATATGGTGTAGTGGACGTGGCTCTGGTATGTTGTAGTGGACGTGGCTCTGGTATGGTGTAGTGGACGTGGCTCTGGTATGGTGTAGTGGACGTGGCTCTGGTATGGTGTAGTGGACGTGGCTCTGGTATGGTGTAGTGGACGTGGCTCTGGTATGGTGTAGTGGACGTGGCTCTGGTATGGTGTAGTGGACGTGGCTCTGGTATGGTGTAGTGGACGTGGCTCTGGTATGGTGTAGTGGACGTGGCTCTGGTATGGTGTAGTGGACGTGGCTCTGGTATGGTGTAGTGGACGTGGCTCTGGTATGGTGTAGTGGACGTGGCTCTGGTATGGTGTAGTGAATGTGACTGGTATGGTGTAGTGGACGTGGCTCTGGTATGGTGTAGTGGACGTGGCTCTGGTATGGTGTAGTGGAAGTGGATCTGGTGTGGTGTATTGAACGTGGCTCTGGTATCGTGTAGTGAACGTGGCTCTGGTATGGTGTAGTGGACGTGGCTCTGGTATGGTGTAGTGAATGTGACTGGTATGGTGTAGTGGACGTGGCTCTGGTATGGTGTAGTGGACGTGGCTCTGGTATGGTGTAGTGGAAGTGGATCTGGTGTGGTGTATTGAACGTGGCTCTGGTATCGTGTAGTGAACGTGGCTCTGGTATGGTGTAGTGGACGTGACTCTGGTATGATGTAGTGAACGTGGCTCTGGTATGGTGTAGTGGACGTGACTGGTATGGTGTAGTGAACGTGTCTCTGGTAGGGTGTAGTGGAAGTGTCTGGATGGGTATGTGACTGGCTCTGGTATGGTGTAAGTGAACGTGGCTCTGGTATGGTGTAGTGGACGTGCCTCTGTTATGGTGATGGTGAAGTGGCTCGTGGTATGGTGTAAGTGAGTGCTTCTGGTATGGTGTAGTGAACGTGTCTCTGGTATGGTGTAGTGGACGTGGCTCTGGTATGGTGTAGTGGACGTGGCTCTGGTATGGTGTAGTGGACGTGGCTCTGGTATGGTGTAGTGGACGTGGCTCTGGTATGGTGTGGTGAATGTGGCTCTGGTATGGTGTAGTGAATGTGATTCTGGTATGGTGTAGTGGACGTGGCTCTGGTATGTTGTAGTGGACGTGGCTCTGGAATGTTGTAGTGGACGTGGCTCTGGTATGGTGTAGTGGACGTGGCTCTGGTATGGTGTAGTGGACGTGGCTCTGGTATGGTGTAGTGGACGTGGCTCTGGTATGGTGTAGTGGACGTGGCTCTGGTATGGTGTAGTGGACGTGGCTCTGGTATGGTGTAGTGGACGTGACTCTGGTATGGTGTAGTGGACGTGACTCTGGGGTATATGACAGGATTCGGGTACGGAGGCCGAGTGGATATACCTCTCACCTACTGTCCTAAAGGTCGCTGGTTCGATCCCGGGGTATTTAAAGTCTACCCATCTGTCTCCTTGTGTACCAACGGTTTAGTAACCAGTGAGTTATAGGATTCAATATAATAAACTACACTCGTATGTATCAGAGCCTTACTGAATGTTTGTTGTTTATCCTCAATAGTAAAACATTCAAGAAAATTCATATCAGGATAATTGAAAGACTAAATACAAAGACATAAGTAGACTAGATGACTGCTCCTCACTCGACAACAACTCGACATATGAAGATAATAATTTGCCTATGTCGAGGCAGCCAGAGTGACGCCACGCGGTGGGACCCATCACAGCCGCAAGTCTTGGGCCACATCCAAGCCTCGCCTTCCCGCCATCACTGCTTGGTTCCTTTTCTTTCATGTCGTCAGTCCTGGTCGTTACTTTACTCTCTGTTGGCTTCTGTCGTTGGTTCATCATGGTGGTTGGTTCTCTTCACCTGTCGTCGCCATGCTCGATGCCTGTTCTTCACAGTGGTTGTCGTTAGTGTTTCCCTGTGGTAGGTTCATGTTATTGGTCGCTGTCGTGGTAGCTCAAGAGTACTGTACCAGCCATCGATTATTCTCACTCTTGGGTTGGACTTGTCGTCCACTGTGTCCTCCTCCGCATCCTTCACTGATTCTGTTATGATTATTGTTTGGTCGGTGTGTGTGTGTGTGTAAGTTTATGCCTTTAGCCACTGTTGTACAGCCATTCCTGCCGTTGGTTTTTACGACTGGTTCTTGTCGTTGGTCTCCGTCATCGGTCACTGCTGTGGGTCGATATAAACGGTCCTTGTTATCTGTCAACGTCGATGGTCGCTTGTGATGGTCTTCCTCGTAAATCGTCGTCAGGGGTTCGGTGTGTACTTGTACCGGGGAGTGTTGTTTCCGCTACAGGGAGGAGGAGAAGGGCGGAGCGGTTGCCGACTCCCCTTGTCATCAGGGAACACGGAATTGTCACTATCACACATGAGAACGGGAGGCAGTAAGTACCCTCATAATACCAGAAGATAAATGTGTTGAATTAAACACGAAAATACTTTGGACAGTTTAACGCTCACATACCCGATGGGCAGTGTAAGACTGTCAGTGTAAAAATTTCAATTTTCACCTCACATAAAATTATGGCAGATCTCTGGGCGGTTATCGGAGAGTGGGAGTTGCCCAGGGAACAACGGTGAAGTTTTTTGTCTCTCACGGCCTTAGCACTGAAGCGATAAAAGTCTCAAACTCCATCGACGGAGACACAACACACAAGTTAAATTAAATTCTTTACTGTCGCCTCTCCTGCCAGTATTAATGGTGGTATTGAGACGACTGTTTTGGTGTTGTGGTGGTGAGAGTGTCGTGAGAGTGTCGGGGGGGGGGGGGGGTTGATGATAATGTTGTGGAGGTGACAGTGAAGATGATGTTAAGGATGGTACAGTATAACATGTACTCCTCAACACACACACACACACACACACACACACACACACTCAGCGAAACACAACAAGACACTTTCCTGAGACACCTTCATGACGCCCCCACTACGGCCGGGTCCAGGCTATTTTTGGGTCACTTAAAGACGTGGAGCCTAGGAGCTACTGTACATCTTCACTCATATAATTTAGGGCCAAAAGAGAGATAAAATCAGTATTATATAAATCTTTATGGATCACATGAAGATTAATTACCGTAACGTTAACCTAACCTATAGTAACATAACATAATCTAACCTAACTTAACATGAATTAAAGCTAACCTAACCTATCGTAGCATAACCTGACCTAACTTAACATAACTTAACACTAACCTACCGGACCTAACCTAACGTAACATTACTTAACGCTAACCTAACCTACAGTAACTTATCGCAACATAACTTGACCGAACTTAACATGACCTAACGCTAACCCGACCTAACCTTACCGAAACCCCTAAGGTCGCGTTATGGTGCTTAAACATTAATTGACACAAGCAAAAACATGGGGGTTAATTTTCATGCGATCCATCTTTATATAATAGTTACAGACGTGAGTGTAATGAATGTGAGTTAAGTAAATGAAAATTGAATAGTTATCCCCAAGACTTCCATGTAAAACAGAGAGAGAGAGAGAGAGAGAGAGAGAGAGAGAGAGAGAGAGAGAGAGAGAGAGAGAGAGAGAGAGAGAGAGAGAGAGAGAGTACAGGGGGTCATCACAGCTTCTGACGAGATGTCAGTGCTTTTAGTTTCTCTATTTTCTTAAGGAAGTGGAGAGGTAAGAGAGAGAAAGAAAAATTCACCATAGCAATGACATTTGCTGTTAGGCATTCACTTCTGAGCACCAGTGTGTGTGTGTGTGTGTGTAAGAGTAACTAAAAAAAAGAAAGAATAAGTAATAAGACCAAGGAGGAGAAGAGACACAGCACTGGACGGGGAAGTAATAGCTGAGAATTTTTCCTGACGGCGGAAAATTGTGGTGCAGGGGCGAGATGAAGGCGGATAGTGGGGGAAGATGGAGAGAGAGAGAGGGAGAGAGAGGGAGAGAGCATCTTCGGTATTCAGAGATAGTTTAGCATGACAATACGTGTATAGCAGGAAGAGACAATCCCAGGGGTCAAGAAAACCTCACCCCGACACAGCTCCCCAAAGACAACCTCACCCCCTCACAACTCCTCAAAGACAACCTCACCCCCTCACAACTCCTCAAAGACAACCTCACCCCCTCACAACTCCTCAAAGACAACCTCACCGCCTCACAACTCCTCACAAACAACCTCACCCCCTCACAACTCCTCAAAGACAACCTCACCCCCTCACAACTCCTCAAAGACTACCTCACCGCCTCACAACTCCTCACAAACAACCTCACCCCCTCACAACTCCTCAAAGACAACCTCACCCCCTCACAACTCCTCAAAGACAACCTCACCCCCTCACAACTCCTCAAAGACAACCTCACCGCCTCACAACTCCTCACAAACAACCTCACCCCCTCACAACTCCTCAAAGACAACCTCACCCCCTCACAACTCCTCAAAGACAACCTCACCGCCTCACAACTCCTCACAAACAACCTCACCCCCTCACAACTCCTCAAAGACAACCTCACCCCCTCACAACTCCTCAAAGACTACCTCACCCCCTCACAACTCCTCAAAGACTACCTCACCCCCTCACAACCTCACCCCCTCACAACTCCTCACAGACAACCTCATCCCCTCACAACTCCTCAAAGACAACCTCACCCCCTCACAACTCCTCAAAGACAACCTCACCCACTCACAACTCCTCAAAGACAACCTCATCCCCTCACAACTCCTCAATGACAACCTCAACCCTTCACAACTCCTCAATGACTACCTCACCCTCTCACAACTCCTCAAAGACAACCTCAACCCTTCACAACTTCTCAATGACAACCTCAACCCTTCACAACTCCTCAATGACTACCTCACCTTCTCACAACTCCTGAAAGACAACCTCACCCCCTCACAACTCCTCAAAGACAACCTCATCCCCTCACAACTCCTCAAAGACAACCTCACCCCCTCACAACTCCTCACAGACAACCTCACCCCCTCACAACTCCTCAAAGACAACCTCACCCCCTCACAACTCCTCAAAGACAACCTCACCCCCTCACAACTCCTCAAAGACAACCTCACCGCCTCACAACTCCTCACAAACAACCTCACCCCCTCACAACTCCTCAAAGACAACCTCACCCCCTCACAACTCCTCAAAGACAACCTCACCCACTCACAACTCCTCAAAGACAACCTCACCCCCTCACAACTCCTCAAAGACAACCTCACCCCCTCACAACTCCTCAAAGACAACCTCACCCCTCACACTCCTCACAGACAACCTCACCTACTCACAACTCCTCAAAGACAACCTCACCCCCTCACAACTCCTCAAAGACAGCCTCACCCCCTCACAACTCCCAAAGACAACCTCACCCCCTCACAACTCCTCAAAGACAGCCTCACCCCCTCACAACTCCTCAAAGACATCCTCACCCCCTCACAACTCCTCAAAGACAGCCTCACCCCCTCACAACTCCTCAAAGACAGCCTCACCCCCTCACAACTCCTCAAAGACAACCTCACCCCCTCACAACTCCTCAAAGACAACCTCACCGCCTCACAACTCCTCAAAGAAACCTCACCGCCCTCCCTCACAATGCAGTTTTACAACTCACTCAACACATATTGGCTGTCTGGGCCAAGAATGGTCACTACACCACTGTTCACACAATGGTCACTGCACCACTGTTCACACAATGGTCACTACACCACCGTTCACACAATGGTCACTACACCACTGTTCACACAATGGTCACTTCACCACTGTTCACACGATGGTCACTACACCACCGTTCACACAATGGTCACTAACACCACTGTTCACACAATGGTCACTACACCACTGTTCACACAATGGTCACTACACCACTGTTCACACAATGGTCACTAATACCACTGTTCACACAATGGTCACTACACCAATGTTCACACAATGGTTATTACACCACTGTTCACACAATGGTCACTAACACCACTGTTCACACAATGGTCACTACACCACTGTTCACACAATGGTCACTACACCACTGTTCACACAATGGTCACTTCACCACTGTTCACACGATGGTCACTACACCACTGTTCACACAATGGTCACTACACCACTGTTCACACAATGGTTACTACACCACTGTTCACACAATGGTCACTACACCACTGTTCACACAATGGTCACTACACCACTGTTCACACAATGGTTATTACACCACTGTTGACACAATGGTTACTACACCACTGTTGACACAATGGTCACTACACCACTGTTGACACAATGGTCACTACACCACTGTTCACACAATGGTCACTACATCACTGTTCACACAATGGTCACTACACCACTGTTCACACAATGGTCACTACACCACTGTTCACACAATGGTCACTACACCACTGTTCACGCAATGGTCACTACACCACTGTTCACACAATGGTCACTACACCACTGTTCACACAATGGTCACTAACACCACTGTTCACACAATGGTCACTACACCACTGTTCACACAATGGTCACTACACCACTGTTCACACAATGGTCACTAACACCACTGTTCACACAATGGTCACTACACCACTGTTCACACAATACTATCAGTAAAAAATTCAATTGGCTGTGACATCCATGTTTTCTCTTACCCCCAGGAGGAAATATCTGCCAGCTCCGTTTTTCTTCTCCACTGTAAACACTTAATGACCCACTCCCTAAAATTTAAAAACCCACTCCCCAAAATTTCAAGACCCACTCCCTTAACCGTAATATACCACCAAATCACAATGGAGTAATTTAGAGGCGATTATCACGTTTTATGCAAATTTATGATGGATATATTATGCACTTTATACGTTTTTTGTTTGTTTTTTTCGGGGAAATTATGGTAATTATTATTACCGGAATACGATCTGAAGAACCTTTTATCACCAGTTGTGAGGAGGACGACAGTGCCCCCCACCACCCCACGCCCCCGTCCTATCGTTGACCCCAGCTGCTGCCGTCACATCTGGGGGCGGAGGAGGGGTGGGGGCGGAAGAGGGGTGAAGGCGGAGAAGGGGTGAAGGTGGAGGAGGGGTGGGAATTGGGGGTGGGTGGGGGTTAGTGTCTCTGGTCACTCTCGCCCTGAATTGAGGATTTTTTGTCGTCTTCTCCACTTTTATTGATTCCCGGCTGCAGGTGACACTCGACGGTTCTTACTGTTTAACTTGGCCTTTTATTAGCGTTGGGGGGAGGGGAACGCTTGGTCACGGGAGTATGATGATGAAAGTTTGGCATCGGGGAGAAAATGAGAGAGAGGAAGGGAGGTGGAAGGAGAAAGAAAGAAGGTGGGAGAAGGAAGGGGGAAGAAGGTGGGAGAAGGAAGGAGGAGGAAAGAAGGTGGGAGAAGGAAGGGGGAAGAAGGTGGGAGAAGGAAGGAGGAGGAAAGAAGGTGGGAGAAGGAAGGAGGAAGAAACAAGGTGGGAGAAGGAAAGAGGGAGAAAGAAGGTGGGAGCAGGGAGGAAGGAGAAGGAAGAAGGAAGAAAGGTGGGAGAAGGAAGGAGGAAGGAATGAGAAACGGGAGGGAACGAGGAGAGGGAGAGAACGAGGAGAAAGAGGGAAAGAGGAGAAGGAGGGAACGAGGAGAGGAAGGGAAGGAGGTGAGTGAAGGACTGGAGGGAGATACTTCATGCGGAAGACGTACTCGTATAAGGTGAAGTGTGGTAGTAAGGAGTGTGGAGTGTTTGAGAGAGTGAGGTGTGTTGGGGAGAGTGAGGTGTGAGGTGTGTTGGGGAGAGTGAGGGGTGAGGTGTGTTGGGGAGAGTGAAGAGTGAGGTGTGTTGGGGAGAGTGAGGGGTGAGGTGTGTTGGGGAGAGTGAGGTGTGAGGTGTGTTGGGGAGAGTGAGGGGTGAGGTGTGTTAGTGAGGGTGAGGTGTGTTGGGGAGAGTGAGGTGTGTTGGGGAGAGTGAAGAGTGAGGTGTGTTGGGGAGAGTGAGGAGTGAGGTGTGTTGGCGAGAGTGAGGAGTAAGGTGGTGTGTTTGGAGTGGGTGGTGTGGTGGTGTGGTTGGAGTGGGTGGTGAGGTGGTGTGGTTGGAGTGGGTGGTGAGGTGGTGTGGTAGAAGAGCTCCCTGACATGGATTAGTTTAAAGGTGTGGCTGTCTGTAAGCAGGGAGGCGGGGCGGGTGACTAGGGAGTGATGTGGACGCTATCATTAGAGGTAATAGGTCGGGATGTGGTGAGGGTAGTTTAGGGTGTGGTGAGGTCTGGTAAGAATGTGGTGAGGGTAGTTTAGGGTGTGGTGAGGTCTGGTAAGAATGTGGTGAGGGTAGTTTAGGGTGTGGTGAGGTCTGGTAAGAATGTGGTGAGGGTAGTTTAGGGTGTGGTGAGGTCTGGTAAGAATGTGGTGAGGGTAGTTTAGGGTGTGGTGAGGTCTGGTAAGAATGTGGTGAGGGTAGTTTAGGGTGTGGTGAGGTCTGGTAAGAATGTGGTGAGGGTAGTTTAGGGTGTGGTGAGGTCTGGTAAGAATGTGGTGAGGGTAGTTTAGGGTGTGGTGAGGTCTGGTAAGAATGTGGTGAGGGTAGTTTAGGGTGTGGTGAGGTCTGGTAAGAATGTGGTGAGGGTAGTTTAGGGTGTGGTGAGGTCTGGTAAGAATGTGGTGAGGGTAGTTTAGGGTGTGGTGAGGTCTGGTAAGAATGTGGTGAGGGTAGTTTAGGGTGTGGTGAGGTCTGGTAAGAATGTGGTGAGGGTAGTTTAGGGTGTGGTGAGGTCTGGTAAGAATGTGGTGAGGGTAGTTTAGGGTGTGGTGAGGTCTGGTAAGAATGTGGTGAGGTCTGGTAAGAATGTGGTGAGGGTAGTTTAGGGTGTGGTGAGGTCTGGTAAGAATGTGGTGAAGGTAGTTTAGGGTGTGGTGAGGTCTGGTAAGAATGTGGTGAGGGTAGTTTAGGGTGTGGTGAGGTCTGGTAAGAATGTGGTGAGGGTAGTTTAGGGTGTGGTGAGGTCTGGTAAGAATGTGGTGAGGGTAGTTTAGGGTGTGGTGAGGTCTGGTAAGAATGTGGTGAGGGTAGTTTAGGGTGTGGTGAGGTCTGGTAAGAATGTGGTGAGGGTAGTTTAGGGTGTGGTGAGGTCTGGTAAGAATGTGGTGAGGGTAGTTTAGGGTGTGGTGAGGTCTGGTAAGAATGTGGTGAGGGTAGTTTAGGGTGTGGTGAGGTCTGGTAAGAATGTGGTGAGGGTAGTTTAGGGTGTGGTGAGGTCTGGTAAGAATGTGGTGAGGGTAGTTTAGGGTGTGGTGAGGTCTGGTAAGAATGTGGTGAGGGTAGTTTAGGGTGTGGTGAGGTCTGGTAAGAATGTGGTGAGGGTAGTTTAGGGTGTGGTGAGGTCTGGTAAGAATGTGGTGAGGGTAGTTTAGGGTGTGGTGAGGTCTGGTAAGAATGTGGTGAGGGTAGTTTAGGGTGTGGTGAGGTCTGGTAAGAATGTGGTGAGGGTAGTTTAGGGTGTGGTGAGGTCTGGTAAGAATGTGGTGAGGGTAGTTTAGGGTGTGGTGAGGTCTGGTAAGAATGTGGTGAGGTCTGGTAAGAATGTGGTGAGGGTAGTTTAGGGTGTGGTGAGGTCTGGTAAGAATGTGGTGAGGGTAGTTTAGGGTGTGGTGAGGTCTGGTAAGAATGTGGTGAGGGTAGTTTAGGGTGTGGTGAGGTCTGGTAAGAATGTGGTGAGGGTAGTTTAGGGTGTGGTGAGGTCTGGTAAGAATGTGGTGAGGGTAGTTTAGGGTGTGGTGAGGTCTGGTCAGAATGTGGTGATAAATAAGGCAGGGGCAATTTAGGGTTGTGGTGACCGAAAGAGAGAGAGAGAGGGGGGGGGGGGGGAGGCAGGCTTCGTCTAGTGGCAGATCCAACACATCAGGCAGACTCAGCGAGGTCTGCCACCTTTAGCCACGTTGAAGAAGAACCTTTCAAGTTTACCTGAGGCGGAGTGTCCCCTCCCCTCCTTAGTGACATAAAACCCTTCCCGTTAACACAACAGTCTTTAAGAGGTGTAAAGGAAGGCCACACTCTAGGTACACTTTGAGGAGAGCAAAGATATGATTTTTCTTTACTATTTTTAAATGTTAATCACTGTTTCTGAGCTTTAACCCCCCATTTCTCTCCTTCCTCACCTCCTCTTCCTCCCGTTCTCCTCCTCCCATCCACCGCCTCGCATCCTCCCGTCCGCCTCCTCCCGTCCACCGCCTCACATCCCCCCGTCCGCCTCCTCCTGTCCACATCCTCCCGTCCTCCCATCGCCCCTAAAGAAGGTCCAGGAAGCCAGTAGCAGCACCTAAAGCCTGGCCGTAGTGGAATTGTCCCTAGAATTTGTCACGTCTACTCTTGTGTCTAGGTAGGTTAGGTTAGGTTAGGTTAGGTTAGGTTGGGTCGCAGATTCGTGTTACTTCCCCAAGTGAAAAGTTCATTGGGTTGTTTATGTGTTAACAGTTGGTGTGTCACCATTGTTGTATCATCACTATCACAATGATGTATCAACTGTGTCATCACCACCATCACCACGACAATACATCATCTCCACCACCACCACAATACCACCACGACAATACATCATCTCCACCACCACAATAAATCACCACCACCACAACACCTCCACCAACGATGTATCATCACCACCACAACACCACCACCACCACATCATCTCCACCACCACAATATATCGTCACCACCACAATAAATCATCACCACCACAACAGATCATCACCACCACAATATATCATCACCACCACAACCACCACTAGTCATCAGCTGTGGTTCTCCCGGTCATCTGGTACTCTCTGATGGGCGCCACATGATGTTATGTGTGGTGGTCGGCCTTGCTCCCTCCCCCCATGTGTGTGTGGAGGTGTTGCGTTCAGTGTTGGATGTAATGTGTGTGTGTTGTGTGTGTTGTGTGGATGTCGTGTGGGTGTTGTAGTGATACCCTGACAGAGGCGAGGAAGGAAGAGGAATATGAGAAGCAGGAGGAGGAGGAAGAGGGGCTGCGGTAGGGAGGAACATTCATCCCGGGGTCCTTTGTTCACTTTGCCTCACTACAGATGAGGATCGACCAGGAGGGAGAGGGAGGGAAGGAGAGCAGAGAGGAGTAGGTAAGGGAGGGAAGAAAAAATTAGGGGAAGGACGGAGGGAGGGGAGGAGGAAAGAAGTAGGTGGAAGCAGAGAGGACTAACTGTGATGTGAGAGGAGGAAGAGGTACTAGAGGAAAGGGAGTGGGAGAGGAGTGGGTTTTCAATGAAAGGGTAAGAGCAGGTGGGAATGGTAAGTGAGAGTGAGTGAGAGAGAGTGGGTCGGAGAGGAAAGTATAAGAAATAAAGAGAGGTTAGTGAGAGAGGTGGGATAGAGTGGCAGAGTCAAATGAGAAGGGTGAGGGATATTGAAGAGAGGGTGGTAGAGAGGGGGGTGAGAGCTAGTGTGTTGACTGTGGGAGAGAGGGGGGGGTGTTGTGGGGCTGGAGGAGGTAAAAATAGTGGAGAGAGAGAGAGAGAGAGAGAGAGAGAGAGAGAGAGAGAGAGAGAGAGAGAGAGAGAGAGAGAGTAGTTTATAATTATTATTATCATTATTATTATTCAAGCTACTCTTTAAGTCAATCTCCTGAATAATAAACGCCTTTTGGGTTCCTGAGGAGACCGTAGGTGGGCCAGACTCCGCTGTACCAGACGAAATGTCAATATGAGGCGCCCCTGCTCCTATAAGTGTGTGTGTGTGTGAACAGACAGAGTGAAAGAGATCGTATGTTTGGGTGGGGGTGACGACAGACGGGTAGGACATGTGATGTGTACTGCTTGTTGACAACATGAAGGATTATGCACCAAGATAGACAAAATAACAGCCAGACACAGACGAAGACAGACAAACAGACAGACTGCCGCCTAACATTCTCTTTCTCGAGTTTACGTTCTTCGTGACAAACATTTTTATTCCTCATATCATGTCAATTTCCTCCCTAAATCAAGTTAAAGTCTCATTTTCTCTGCCAAATTTCTAGGGAATATTTCATTTTCTTTAGTAAAGCGGAAGTCATTTCCCAGCGTAATCAAAACTGGTTCTCATTTCCTGTGGGTGGAGGTCGTCCTTGCCTCGTCCTACACTGATGCTGAGCCAGACTGGGGCTGATATCTCCAACATCGTCCACAAAAATAACATAAGAATCCTCCCCTTGACTATATTAGGGGCCAGGCACCTTCCCCTCAGCCTCGAAATTATAATTTCATGGTTCGCCACTTCTCGGCTGGCGGCTCCTGCCTCCTCTAAGAGGACGCGGCCTGGTGACCACACGCTGACGGCGGCGCGAAGAAATTCTGCAGAAGGGTCTTGGTGCCTTGAATCTGGTGAAGATAGTGGTGGTGGTCTTGGTGGTGGTGATCACAAATTAACGGAGTTGCAGGAGAGTTTTGGTGACTTGAGTCTGGTGTAGGAGCTGGTGGAAGTGACGTCATGACTGGTTGCCGGGGCGTCATCACCCAAGTTCTGCCATCCCTCAGGGCACACCAAGGAGACCTCTATCTCATATAATCTAAGCTTTACAGAGGGTGGCAGGGAGGTTGTGGTAGTGATAGTGGTGGTAGTGGTAGTGATAGTGGTGTGGTAGTGATAGTGGTGTGATAGTGAAAGTGGTGTGATAGTGACAGTGGTGTGGTAGTGACAGTGGTGGTAGTGGTGTGGTAGTGGTAGTGATAGTGGTGTGGTAGTAGTGTGGTAGTGACAGTGGTGGTAGTGGTGTGGTAGTGGTAGTGATAGTGGTGTGGTAGTGGTGTGATAGTGACAGTGGTGTGGTAGTGGTGTGGTAGTGGTAGTGACAGTGGTGGTAGTGGTGTGGTAGTGATAGTGGTGTGGTAGTAGTAGTGGTTTGGTAGTGATAGTGGTGTGGTAGTGATAGTGGTGTGGTAGTGATAGTGGAGTGGTAGTGACAGTGGTGTGGTAGTGGTGTGGTAGTGATAGTGGTGGTAGTGGTGATGTGGTTGTGATGGTGGTGTGGTGAGAACCTGGTGGAGTGAAATTGAAGGGAGATAGAGGGAGTGAGGGCTTGAAGGACCATGATGGAGGGAGTTGATGGGATGCATACTTGGTGGAGAGAAGACCGAGGAAGGTGAAGATTACCCTGACCCAGCCAGACACGATGAGAGAGAGAGAGAGAGAGAGAGAGAGAGAGAGAGAGAGAGAGAGAGAGAGAGAGAGAGAGAGAGAGAGAGAGAGATATACTGTCAGCAACCCCCTCCCCCCCCCACAATATATTTACTACGTCACTCGTGTAATATCGTGTTTCCCGGAGAGACTATTTTATACCGGTGTTCCTCTCTCTCTCTCTTCCAAACACTTCCAATATTAACACACACACACACACACACACACACACACACACACACACACACACACACACACACACACACACGGCGTAAATGAAATATCTATTCGTCATTTTTATTTAATTTACTTTTATTTTTACCTTCACTGACGTAACTTTGATTTTAATTAGACACGTCCATCAGAAATAATTACCAGTCAGGTAAAAATAGTTTGGCTTCCCTCAGCAGTATCGTTCTGTCTGTCGGTGTGTGTTGGCTGGTACACCGCCTCCACCACCATGACCTCCATTATCACTAACACTATCACCACTACCATCAACCACCACCAACACCACTACTATCATTACCACCATCTCTCTCTCTCTCTCTCTCTCTCTCTCTCTCTCTACGATATTTCTGTATAATTATATACTTCACGAAAAACAAAAACATCCAAACTGAACAATGAAATAATCCACAAAGTACTATACTATGCCGCGGGATTTCCGGAGAATTTGTCCTGTACCGAGAGAATCCGGATTAATCCACGAACACCGAGGATGATCCGTATAATCCGGAATAATCCATGAGTAACCGAACCATTTCATGAGGATTTGGGGATATTCTCTGAAAATCCGGACCATTACAGCCGGGGGTGGAGTAATACACCAGGAGGTGGAGTAATACAGCAGGAGGTGGAGTAATACAGCAGGAGGTGGAGTAATACAGCAGGAGGTGGAGTAATACAGCAGGAGATGGAGTAATACAGCAGGAGGTGGAGTAATACAGCAGGAGGTGGAGTAATACAGAAGGAAGTGGAGTAATACAGCAGGAGGTGGAGTAATACAGCAGGAGGTGGAGTAATACAGCAGGAGGTGGAGTAATACAGCAGGAGGTGGAGTAATACAGAAGGAAGTGGAGTAATACAGCAGGAGGTGGAGTAATACAGCAGGAGGTGGAGTAATACAGCAGGAGATGGAGTAATACAGCAGGAGATGGAGTAATACAGCAGGAGATGGAGTAATACAGCAGGAGGTGGAGTAATACAGCAGGAGGTGGAGTAATACAGCAGGAGGTGGAGTAATAAAGCAGGTGGAGTAATACAGCAGTAGGTGGAGTAATACAGAAGGAGATGGAGTAATACAGCAGTAGGTGGAGTAATACAGCAGGAGATGGAGTAATACAGCAGGAGGTGGAGTAATACAGAAGGAAGTGGAGTAATACAGCAGGAGGTGGAGTAATACAGCAGGAGGTGGAGTAATACAGAAGGAAGTGGAGTAATACAGCAGGAGGTGGAGTAATAAAGCAGGTGGAGTAATACAGAAGGAAGTGGAGTAATACAGCAGGAGGTGGAGTAATACAGCAGGAGATGGAGTAATACAGCAGTAGGTGGAGTAATACAGCAGGAGGTGGAGTAATACAGCAGGAGGTGGAGTAATACAGCAGGAGGTGGAGTAATACAGCAGGAGATGGAGTAATACAGCAGGAGGTGGAGTAATACAGCAGGAGGTGGAGTAATACAGCAGGAGGTGGAGTAATACAGCAGGAGATGGAGTAATACAGCAGGAGGTGGAGTAATACAGCAGGAGGTGGAGTAATACAGCAGGAGGTGGAGTAATACAGCAGGAGGTGGAGTAATACAGCAGGAGGTGGAGTAATACAGCAAGAGGTGGAGTAATACAGCAGGAGGTGGAGTAATACAGCAGGAGGTGGAGTAATACAGCAGGAGGTGGAGTAATAAAGCAAGAGGTGGAGTAATACAGCAAGAGGTGGAGTAATACAGCAGGAGGTGGAGTAATACAGCAGGAGATGGAGTAATACAGAAGGAGGTGGAGTAATACAGCAGGAGGTGGAGTAATACAGCAGGAGGTGGAGTAATACAGCAGGAGGTGGAGTAATACAGCAGGAGGTGGAGTAATACAGCAGGAGGTGGAGTAATACAGCAGGAGATGGAGTAATACAGCAGGAGGTGGAGTAATACAGCAGGAGGTGGAGTAATACAGCAGGAGATGGAGTAATACAGCAGTAGGTGGAGTAATACAGCAGGAGGTGGAGTAATACAGCAGGAGGTGGAGTAATACAGAAGGTGGAGTAATACAGCAGGAGGTGGAGTAATACAGCAAGAGGTGGAGTACTACAGCAGGAGGTGGAGTAATACAGCAGGAGGTGGAGTAATACAGCAGGAGGTGGAGTAATACAGAAGGTGGAGTAATACAGCAGGAGGTGGAGTAATACAGCAGGAGGTGGAGTAATACAGCAGGAGGTGGAGTAATACAGCAGGAGGTGGAGTACTACAGCAGGAGGTGGAGTAATACAGCAGGAGGTGGAGTAATACAGCAAGAGGTGGAGTAATACAGCAGGAGGTGGAGTAATACAGCAGGAGGTGGAGTACTACAGCAGGAGGTGGAGTAATACAGCAAGAGGTGGAGTAATACAGCAGGAGGTGGAGTAATACAGAAGGAAGTGGAGTAATACAGCAGGAGGTGGAGTAATACAGCAGGAGGTGGAGTAATACAGCAAGAGGTGGAGTACTACAGCAGGAGGTGGAGTAATACAGCAAGAGGTGGAGTAATACAGCAGGAGGTGGAGTAATACAGCAGTAGGTGGAGTAATACAGCAGGAGGTGGAGTAATACAGCAGGAGATGGAGTAATACAGCAGTAGGTGGAGTAATACAGCAAGAGGTGGAGTACTACAGCAGGAGGTGGAGTAATACAGCAGGAGGTGGAGTAATACAGCAGGAGGTGGAGTAATACAGAAGGTGGAGTAATACAGCAGGAGGTGGAGTAATACAGCAGGAGGTGGAGTAATACAGCAGGAGGTGGAGTAATACAGCAGGAGGTGGAGTACTACAGCAGGAGGTGGAGTAATACAGCAGGAGGTGGAGTAATACAGCAGGAGGTGGAGTAATACAGCAGGAGATGGAGTAATACAGCAGGAGGTGGAGTAATACAGCAGGAGATGGAGTAATACAGAAGGAAGTGGAGTAATACAGCAGGAGGTGGAGTAATACAGCAGGAGGTGGAGTAATACAGCAAGAGGTGGAGTAATACAGCAGGAGGTGGAGTAATACAGCAGGAGGTGGAGTAATACAGAAGGAAGTGGAGTAATACAGCAGGAGGTGGAGTAATACAGCAAGAGGTGGAGTACTACAGCAGGAGGTGGAGTACTACAGCAGGAGGTGGAGTAATACAGAAGGAAGTGGAGTAATACAGAAGGAGGTGGAGTAATACAGCAGGAGGTGGAGTAATACAGCAAGAGGTGGAGTAATACAGCAGGAGGTGGAGTAATACAGCAGGAGGTGGAGTAATACAGCAGGAGGTGGAGTAATACAGCAAGAGGTGGAGTAATACAGCAGGAGGTGGAGTAATACAGCAGGAGGTGGAGTAATACAGCAGGAGATGGAGTAATACAGCAGTAGGTGGAGTAATACAGCAAGAGGTGGAGTACTACAGCAGGAGGTGGAGTAATACAGCAGTAGGTGGAGTAATACAGCAGGAGGTGGAGTAATACAGCAGGAGATGGAGTAATACAGCAGTAGGTGGAGTAATACAGCAAGAGGTGGAGTAATACAGCAGGAGGTGGAGTAATACAGCAGGAGGTGGAGTAATACAGCAGGAGGTGGAGTAATACAGCAGGAGGTGGAGTAATACAGCAGGAGGTGGAGTAATACAGCAGGAGGTGGAGTAATACAGCAAGAGGTGTAATAATACAGCAGGAGGTGGAGTAATTCATAGTGGAAGAAGAGAGGAGACGATGGAGGAGAAGAGGGAAATGGAGGAAGGAGAAGATAGGAGACGGACCTAGCCCCACTCACTCCCCTACAATGCCTCACAACTAACCTCTCTCCCCTCTCCATCCTAGTCCCACTCACTCCCCTCCCTCACACTCGATCCCTCTCCCCTCTCCATCCTAGCCCCACTCACTCCCCTACAATGCCTCACAACTAACCTCTCTCCCCTCTCCATCCTAGCCCCACTCACCCCCCCCCCCTCCAGCCTCACACCACCCAGACCCACTCACCCCCCTCCTTCCCACCATCACCAGGGGGTCAGTGCATTAGCTTACATAAACTCTGCTGCTGTGGACGGAAGCTCTTTAGAGTGTATCAAAATTTTTAATCGATGAATATAATATAAGTTTTATAAAACGGAACGAAACATGAGGGAGTGTAATGTGGGTGTGGTGAGGGTGGAGGGTAGTGTGGGTGTGGTGAGGGTGGAGGGTAGTGTGGGTGTGGTGAGGGTGGAGGGTAGTGTGGGTGTGGTGAGGGTGGAGGGTAGTGTGGGTGTGGTGTGGGTGGAGGGTAGTGTGGGTGTGGTGAGGGTGGAGGGTAGTGTGGATGTGGTGTGGGTGGAGGGTTGGTGTAATTGCACATGGGTGACACAATGATTGGGAGACGATGGTTAGTAGATATGAATGTGGGTTGAAGGGCACCTGGTTGACGAGGGGCGGAATGAGTGGTAGAAAGCAGAGACACGACAAGACCCCCGGCACTAGGACACAGCACCTGGCATGTTACAGTACACGTACACTGCTACACGCTGTCGAGTTACGCAACATAAATGGAAACGCGGGAGGAGGTATTGTGTGAGCGGTGCCCACTTGCCAGAGTTCTTTGTTGTGGAGCTCGAATGCCTCTCCCCTGAGTCGGGAGTTTAGAAAGGATATTGATTTATTCATGAGTAGGACCAAGGCGACCCTTTGATACCTCCAGCGAGTTTAACATAAATATGCGGCTTGGTGCACTAATTATTCCGCGTGCGCCTTGTGCTTCCTACCACAGTCTAGCAGGTGTAAAGGGGACAGAGAGGGATGGTGGAAGGATACAGAGGTATGATGGAAGGAGACAGATGGATGGTGGAAGAGGACATAGAGGAATGGTGGAAGGGGGCAGAGAGAGATGGTGGAAGGAGAAAAAGAGGGATGGTGGAAGGGGAACGGAATGAAAACGATTGAGACGGAATAGGACACGGAAAAATGAAAGGGGAGGGGAGGGGTGAGGTCGAGAAATGGATGTGGAACGTTAATTTGGTAGGAAAATTATGTTCAAATTGTAAAGTCAGGAACATGAGAGGGTTGAACTTGAAAGGGAAGCTGGGGGAAGTGATGAATAGTCAGGAGAGACCAGAAGGACGTTATAAGAGAGAGAGAGAGAGAGAGAGAGAGAGAGAGAGAGAGAGAGAGAGAGAGATGGAGGACGGATGAGAGGGTCGCGTTGGATGAAACAACATCAAGAGAGGATGAGAATCATGGTAGAGTGATCAGGAATAAGTGGCAGTAATCTACAGACGACAATAAATCCGTTAAAACCCATTAAAATCCGTTTAAAGTCCGCTAAAAAACGGCAAAGTCCGTTTAAAGGAGGATGTGGGTCGTTAGAGAAGATTGAATTACGTGGTTTAAGGACTGCTACTCTCGAGGCTGTCTTCTCTTAGTGGTCCTCACAGCTATATGTAACACCGGGGTATATGTTCTCTCTCTCCTTAACAACTCCAACTTTTGATGGAGTGATCAACACTGAACGATAATTTGTGGGTACTTCTGTCTTTCGTATGAGACTTCCTGAATGTCTCCACATACAGTGAAGCCTCTAGTTAACGGGACTATATGGAGAGGAAAGTCCGCTCTACCACCAGCACCCCTTATACTGTAGGACACGTGCACCACCATGATCATCACATAAGCTGGATGACGCTTGTCCGTGTAATCGTCTCCAGACAGTTGCCCACATTCACTGTGTCTCAGAAGGGTAAAGCTCAACAGCTGACGTTCCACAAATGCTGCACGACACCACACTCTAACTTTCTCTTTGCCTCATGTTTTCCTGACAATCACACAGCGAAGGTTATCCCGTCACCAGTATCGCATGTTTTGGCGATTGACTTCCATCACAAAAGTTTGCCGAGTCGGTAAAATAGATCTTGCTCGGGAAATCGACATCAGATTCGCGCTGCTCGACGGCTCACTGAGAAGATTCCATTTTTCTCTCTGAATCACCCTCGCTCAGCGTCTGCAGAATTCAAACCTTGCTCGTGTTTCATCATTTTCGTTAACGTTAACACGGAGTTCATCATACGACTTCCTCCCTGGACTTCACAACAGCCTGACACAGAACTCCGAGCAACCTCATGGTGCCTGGCTGTCAAGCATATAAAATTTATCTCCACAAATACCAACTACTGAACTATGTATTAGTTTTAAAAGTTACTGATGTAGTTTACTCAGGATCTTTTAGTAAATAAATAGATAGAAATACCTGAAGGTATATGTCTATCGGCACATGAAGTGTGTGTGTGTGGACGAGCATTATCTTGCACCAGGACGAGCCTATCACCAAAATAGCGCACATAAGGCCTCACAGTAGATTATATTATCTCGTTCCGATGCTTCAGGACTGTCAGTGTACCTCCGGCATTACGTGGAGGTCTGTAAGTCTTGATCACACCTTCGTTGAGTCTCCATCGTATATATCAGTGTTAATAATGCCGCCGTCTTTATAGTTCTCTCCCTGAAACCTCCACCACACCCATACACGTCTATCGTTAGTCAATATTATAAATCGTCGGACTGACTCGCCGGCCAGTTATTATGTTCACAAGTAAACTGCAGCTTGGCAGTACAGGGAACTGTGGTAAAAACAGGACCCGTTAATTGTTGCTCACTATGACCTAGATATCACCTTCATGGAGACGATTCTTCACTGATAATTACACACCAGTGCCACACGAAAATCGATTTCCAGGGAACAAACTGTAACCTGACGAAGACGACGGGCCACCTCCATTAAAGCCCAGTTGTATTGGTTTCACCAGGAAGGTAGTCAATACATACACAAAACAGACAATAATAATAATAATAATAATAATAATAATAATAATAATAATAATAATAATAATAATAAAATAATAATAATAATAATAATAATAATAATAATAATAATAATAATAATAATAATAATAATAATAATAAATAAGTGGTTCATGTGTGGAGAGGAAAAATAAATCCTTGAACCATGTTTCACTGTTCGCCCTCCAGGTAACCAGTACAAATTGAGTGACTCGGAAAGTTTGTGGTGTAAGGAGGCAACAGAGACATAGTTGGCCCTGGGAGCCTCACCTGCTAGCCTCATGGGTTTTTAACTTTCCGTAAGTAGCGCAGGATAACTCACCTGGCTAAGGGGGTAACACCTATCAATGGAGGATGAGGGAGAGACATCCATCCTGCCTGCCTGCCTGCCTCTCTCTCTCTCTCTCTCTCTCTTTCTATTGCTGTTTCTTTTGTCTCTCTATTTGCTTTTCTAATTGTAACTATTTCTATACACTGTACATCCCTGTTGCTCTCGTTCATCTCCGTGTATGAGCGTCTCCAGCGTTCATAAATTCATTCCACCTCCCCCTCCTTCAGTAGTCACTCCAGCTCCCCCTTCTTCAGTAGTTTCCTGGACACGACAGGTCTTTTACAGAACTTTACCCATACCCAAGAAATTTCCATTTTGGTGAAATATTATTCGTTGAAACGATTATATAAATACAGTATTCCCGTTTCTGAACCTGATTGAGATTTTTTCGCGTGAGGCTGTTCTTGTTGGCGGAGGATTATGAAGTTGTTATAATACTTTTTCTTTTATTTTGAGAATGAAGACAAATAAATGTTCTCCCTAAAACTATCGTTGTTTATCGTCATGTCTTGACTGTTGTTTATTACGTTTAGGGAATTTGTGGTTATCGGTTGCAGACAGGAGATGGGAAGGAAGGAAGGAAGGAAGGAAGCGAGTGAGGAAAGGGAAAAGATGAAAAAGTGAGAGGAAGGGTGGAAGGGGAAAAATCAAGAGGGAGAAAGATGAGAGGTTGAAATGAAGGAGAGATGAGAAGAGAATTTAAAAGGGCATATGAGAGAGAAAGAGAAAGAGAGAGAGAGAGAGAGAGAGTATGTGTCACCCCTTCACTCACTATGAACTAGCATCACCCATAAACTCTAGTACAACACAAACTTGTTACAACTATAGACGCTGGGAGAGAAAAGGTCGTGTTGAGTTGTGTTGTGTTGCGTTGCGTAGTGAGCTCAACGCACTGAAGGCTCGAGATACGATGTTCTTGTTTATGTTTTTAAAAGATACGGACTATAATAGAGGTCCCGAAATTTCTCCCTTTATTGTTTTCACGTACTTGTTCCTATTGTTTACCTCTTGGAGTAAGCACTTACCTACTGTAGCTCTGTTAAATAAACAAGTTTCTGGCCGCTTCCAAGAAATTTTTAACACTTTCAGCGACAACAAGTCTTCATTTTGGCCCAACATAGTACACCACACATCCTCCACCGACCCATCAATTTACCCCTTCTGAATAGAATTTTTCTTCCCTCTCAAGTACACAAATTTATACCTCTTGCAAATTGTTCTTTTTCCAGCACCCGACAGCCAAAGTCATGTCGGGACTATTTGTATTCCCGATAAAAAAGAATTTGGTCGTTTTCTTCCGCCCCCTCTCCCCCTGTCTCCTCCCCCACGCTCCTTCCCCCCACACCCCACTTTCCCCACACACCCCTGAACGAATCTATTTACTTCCGGCGTGCGGGAGGCTGTGGGCGGCACCGCGTCTTGTTGTGTTGTCACCCTTATATAATAGTGGAATTAATTTAGCTTCTGTCGTATACTTTAGCAAGATGGCCGTGCAGGGATGTGGAGGAAGTTGTACCGCTGTAGGACCCGAGGGATGTAAGACCCATTGTCGTGTCCTTCATTTATTCAGGTGGGAAGTAGGGAGGAAGGACTGCAGGTGACGGGTGTGGTTAAGAGGAGGGTGATAGGGAGGGAGAAGAAATGGGGGAGGGGGAGAAGAAATGGGGGAGGAAGAAGAGGTGGGGGAGGGAGAAGGGGTGGGAGGAGATAAAGGGTGGTAGTGGTGGCGGGAGGAGGCTGTGGGTGATGGAGGCGAAAAACAAGTTGATTATTATGGAAATACCAGAGGAAAGTGTAGGGAATGTGTGGCGAGGGTGTGGCGTGGTGAGGGTGTAGCGTGGTGAGGGTGTAGCGTGGTGAGGGTGTGGCGTGGTGAGGGAATGTGTGGCGAGGGTGTGGCGTGGCGAGGGAATGTGTGGCGAGGGTGTGGCGTGGCGAGGGTGTGGCGTGGTGAGGGAATGTGTGGTGAGGGAATGTGTGGCGTGGTGAGGGTATGGCGTGGTGAGGGAATGTGTGGCGAGGGTGTGGCGTAGTGAGGGTCTTAGTGCAACTATATCTTGCGCTAGTCAGGCCGCACCTCGATTATGCGGTTCAGTTTTGGTGCCCCTATTACAGAATGGATATCAATTCACTAGAGTCGGTGCAGCGAAGAATGACGAAAATGATTCCGGGACTTAGAAACCTTCCATATCAGGATAGGTTAAAGAAACTAAACTTGCGTTCCCAAGAAAGACGAAGAGTGCGGGGAGTTATGATAGAAGTATTTAAGTGGGTGAAAGGAATCACGGGAAAGGTCACGGCAGGGTTAGCTCCGGAGGGATAATTATCAGATATGGCCAGAGCTAGGTGCGGTCTTGGGTATGAGAGTTTGTTGACCAAACTGGAGTGGTCCACTGAAGAATTGGCGAAGGCCAAGTTAGAAATTGAGAGGGCCACGTTGGAGAACTTGAAATTAAGGGAAGAGCTGGCGATGTTAAAAGGAGAGGCTGGACGAGTAAAGCCAGTGGCTGACGAAAAATCAGGCGAGTGGAAAATTGTGAGTAGTGTGAAGACCAAGCTGGTGGTAAAGAAGCACACGAAGGATACGACAACAACGACAACAACAGCTAAGTGTACCAACCCGTTCAGTCCCTTGATAGACGAATTGGACGTTAGTACAGTCAGGGGCAGGGATGACAAGGAAGGTATAAAAACTTTAATTGTTGGTGACTCACAGGTAAGGTACATGGACAGGGCCTTTTGTGGTAAAAACAAAAATAGGATGAGGGTGTGTTTGCCAGGAGCTGGGGTGGGGGATATAATTGACAGGATGGACAATATCTTGTCTGGTAATGGGAACAAACCCATTATCTGCCTCAGTGCAGGAGGCAATGATATTGGCCGGTGTAGGAGCGAGGAGCTTCTCGATAAGTTCAAAGCAGCCATAGATCGTATTAGGACTAAGGGAGGGATCCCTATCATATGCGGTGTCCTGCCTAGAAGGAGAGTTGGCAGTGAATGGTTGTCAAGGGCAGTTGGTGTTAACGACCGTCTTGACAGATATTCCAAGTCAATATCAGTCCCATTCATTGACAACTGGGACAACTTCTATGGCAGAAGGGACCTTTATGCTAGGGATGGGGTGCACCTGTCTAGGGATGGAGTAGCAACCCTGGCTGGGGCTCTAGAGGGGGCAGTTCAAAAGATATCGAAGTCTTTAAACTGCTAAGAGAACATAGGGGCACGGGGGTGGAGGAGACTGCAGTGGGAGCGGGTAAACAAGGCGAAAGATTACAGGGAAATAGTGTTAGGAATGATGACATAACTAAATTAGACAGGGAGTTTAAAACTAAACGCGGTAAGGGGAGGACTCAGAACACGACTAACTTAAATGTATACTACGCGAACAGTAGAAGTATGAGAAACAAAATGAATGATATTAGGGCCTTGGTATGTACCGAAGAAATCGATATAATTGCATTCACTGAAACATGGATCAACCTAGACACACGTGAATTACCAGTCGAATACCAAATTGCGGGTTACAAACTGTTCCATACCGATAGGCAGACCAGGAAAGGAGGCGGAGTAGCAATCTATGTTAGGGATAATCTGAAGTGTGAAATAAATAAGGAAATAAAAACTGAGAGGAATACAGAAACAATTTGGATAGAATTAAGCGACGGTCGGGAAAAATTAATCACAGGAGTAATATATAGACCCCCCCAATCTTGATAGCGTCAATGAGCGACTTATCTGGGATGAAATGCGCAGGGCTTCCATACACAACAAAGTCTGTATAGTAGGCGACTTTAACCTTGGCCAAATAGATTGGACCGACCTTACGGGTAACTCAGAATCAGAGGATTTTCTCGAGACGATCCAGGACTGTTTCCTAAGTCAACATATAACCGAACCCACACGGGGTAATAATATATTGGATTTAGTTTTGTCAAACAGAGAAAACCTCATTAGCAATGTCGAGGTAGGGAACGAACTTGCAAACAGCGATCACAAAGAAATTCGATTCCAGTTAGATTTTCAGGGCAGACGTAAGGAAAATTCCACTAAAGTACCAGATTTCAGAAGGGCAAACTTTGACAGTTTAAAGAGGCAGCTGAGAGAGGGGGTGTCGCGCTTGGCCGTGAACCTGACAGATGACACAGACCTGATAACGAGATCTGAGATTGCCGAGTTCCACGACAATTTAAATAGTGAGTTACTTAATGCACAAAGGCAGAACATACCATACAAAAAACTCAGATCAAACAACAATGACCCTAAATGGATAAATAATTATTTAAAGAACATCATTGGCCAAAGGAAGGCTATAGGTAGAAGGATAAATCGTGGCGAAATTCACCTCCGGGACTATTATAGGGTATTGGCGAGTAGGGTTAAAACCGAGATAAGGAAAGCAAAGAGGAATAATGAGGTAAGGATAGCAAGGGAGGCAAAGACAAACCCCAAAGGATTCTACCAAATGTATCAAACTAAAACACGAGAAAAGATTGGACCAATACGGTCAGACTCCGGCGAGCTCACTGATAACGACGGAGAAATGAGCAATAATTTGAATAAATATTTTTCAACAGTTTTCACCACCGAAAATTTAAACATGATACCCGAGGCACCGACTCTATTCAGAGATAGTGAAGAAAACAAATTAAGTGAGATAGTAGTGACTAGTAACGATGTTAGTAAGCAAATAGACAAACTAAAGCCTAATAAGTCACCTGGTCCCGATGAGATATTTGCCAGAGTATTAAAGGAATGTAAGGAAGAGCTTAGTATGCCCTTAGCAAAGTTGTTTAACATGTCCTTAAAAACAGGTGTAGTACCAGAATCCTGGAGGATAGCGAATGTAGTACCGATCTTCAAGAAGGGGGATAGATCACTATCCTCTAACTACCGCCCAATCAGTCTAACATCAATAGTAGGCAAATTACTGGAAGCAATCATTTCAAACTCTATTCGAAATCACCTGGAGAAGCACCGATTGATCAATGATTCCCAGCATGGCTTCACAAGCGGACGTTCTTGCCTAACTAATCTATTAACATTCTTTTCATCAGTTTTCGAATCAGTGGACGAGGGGCACAATTATGATGTGGTATATCTCGACTTTAGCAAAGCCTTCGACAGAGTACCCCACGAAAGACTAATTAGAAAGGTAGAAGCTCATGGCATCAAAGGTGACATCCTTAAATGGATTAGGGCGTGGTTACAGGACAGGAAACAGCGAGTGAGCATTAACGGCACTAAGTCCCATTGGAGCAACGTCACAAGTGGAGTTCCCCAAGGCTCAGTACTTGGACCATTATTGTTTATTATATACATAAACGACATAGATATCGGCATAGACAGCAACATAAGTAAATTTGCTGATGATACTAAAATAGGACGTGTTATCAAATCTGACGAGGACTCGGCAAAACTACAGGAGGATCTAAACAAATTTTTCGAATGGTCTGAAAAATGGCAGATGAAATTCAACATCGACAAATGTAAAGTACTCAGTATAGGAAATGTAAACAGGGAAACCAGATACCAGATGAACAACGATGCCATAGAGAAATCCGACTGCGAGAGAGATTTAGGAGTAATGATAAGTAGGAACCTTAAGCCAAGTAAACAATGTGTTTTTGCTCGCAACAAGGCTAATAAAGTACTTGGGTTCATACAAAGGAGTGTTAGTTACAAGACTAGCGAGGTCATCCTAAAACTGTATCTTGCTCTTGTGAGACCACACCTGGATTACGCAGTCCAGTTCTGGTCACCGTATTACAGAATGGATATAGAATCCTTGGAAAGAATTCAGAGGAGAATGACAAGACTAATCCCGGGTATTAGGAACCTTGAGTATAGAGACAGGTTAAAGCATCTTAATTTGCACTCCCTTGAGAGACGTAGAGCGAGGGGCGACCTGATAGAGGTGTATAAGTGGAAGGCAGGGCTAAACAAAGGGGACATTACAAAGGTACTCAAATTATCCAACCAGGAGCGAACTCGTAACAATGGTTTTAAATTGGACAAATTTAGATTTAGGCGTGAAATAGGTAAACACTGGTTTGGAAACAGAGTAGTGGATGAATGGAACAAGTTACCAAATATCATCATTAACTCGAATACGCTGAATTGCTTCAAACATAGGTTGGATGCTCATATGAGCAATAGGGGTTGGGTGTAAACGGGACTGCCCAGTATGGGCCAATAGGCCCGCTGCAGTTTCCTCCATTCTTATGTTCTTATGTTCTTAATATCAGAGCAGGATAGGACTCGGAGCAACGGGTTTAAGTTGGATAAGTTTAGGTTTGGGAGGGAGATAGGAAGGAACTGGTTCACAAATAGGGTGGTGGACGAGTGGAACAGGCTTAGCAACTTTGTAGTAAGTGTTGGAACGCTGGAAAGTTTCAAAAGGAGGCTGGATAGATTCATGGATGATAGAGAGTGGTAGTAACTCTCGACAGGAGCTGCCATGCACAGGCCAACCGGCCTATTGCAGACTCCTTATTTTCTTATGTTCTTATGTGTGGCGTGGTGAGGGTGTGGCGTGGTGAGGGTGTGGTGTGGCGAGGATGTGGCGTGGTGAGGGTGTGGCGTGGTGAGGGAATGTGTGGCGAGGGTGTGGCGTGGTGAGGGTGTGGCGAGGGTATGGCGTGGCGAGGGTATGGCGTGGTGAGGGTGTGGCGTGGTGAAGGAATGTGTGGCGAGGGTGTGGCGTGGTGAGGGTGTGGCGTGGCGAGGGTGTGACGTGGTGAGGGTGTGGCGTGGCGAGGGAATGTGTGGCGTGGTGAGGGTGTGGCGAGGGTGTGGCGTGGTGAGGGTGTGGCGAGGGTATGGCGTGGTGAGGGTTTGGCGTGGCGAGGATGTGACGTTGCGAGGGTGTGGCGTGGTGTGGTGTGTGGACGTTACCAGCAGGAAGTAGTGTTGTTTACTGAAGAATATACAATACACTGTAGAAAGGTTGGGCAACATGGTGAGGCTGGGAGTGATGGAGGAGGAGGCAGAAAGAGGCTGGAGGAGGAGGCTGAAAGAGATTGGGGGTGATGGAGGAGGAGGCTGAAAGAGGCTGGAGGAGGAGGAGGCTGAAAGAGGTTGGGGGTGATGGAGGAGGAGGCTGAAAGAGGCTGGAGGAGGAGGAGGCTGAACGAGGCTGGAGGAGGAGGAGTAGGCTGAAAGAGGCTGGAGGAGGAGGAGGCTGAAAGAGGCTGGATGAGGAGGAGGACGCTGAAAGAGGCTGGAGGAGGAGGAGGAGGCTGAAAGAGGTTGGGGGTGATGGAGGAGGAGGCTGAAAGAGGCTGGAGGAGGAGGAGGAGGCTGAACGAGGCTGGAGGAGGAGGAGTAGGCTGAAAGAGGCTGGAGGAGGAGGAGGCTGAAAGAGGCTGGATGAGGAGGAGGACGCTGAAAGAGGCTCGAGGAGGAGGAGGCTGAAAGAGGCTGGAGGAGGAGGAGGCTGAAAGAGGCTGGAGGAGGAGGAGGAAGCTGAAAGAGGCTGGAGGAGGAGGAGGCTGAAAGAGGCTGGAGGAGGAGGCTGAAAGAGGTTGGGGGTGATGGAGGAGGCGGCTGAAAGAGGCTGGAGGAGGAGGAGGCTGAACGAGGCTGGAGGAGGAGGAGTAGGCTGAAAGAGGCTGGAGGAGGAGGAGGCTAAAAGAGGCTGGATGAGGAGGAGGAGGCTGAAAGAGGCTGGAGGAGGAGGCTGAAAGAGGTTGGGGGTGATGGAGGAAGAGGCTGAAAGAGGCTGGAGGAGGAGGAGGCTGAACGAGGCTGGAGGAGGAGGAGGCTGAAAGAGGTTGGGGGTGATGGAGGAGGCGGCTGAAAGAGGCTGGAGGAGGAGGAGGCTGAACGAGGCTGGAGGAGGAGGAGTAGGCTGAAAGAGGCTGGAGGAGGAGGAGGCTAAAAGAGGCTGGATGAGGAGGAGGAGGCTGAAAGAGGCTGGAGGAGGAGGAGGAGGCTGAAAGAGGTTGGGGGTGATGGAGGAAGAGGCTGAAAGAGGCTGGAGGAGGAGGAGGCTGAACGAGGCTGGAGGAGGAGGAGTAGGCTGAAAGAGGCTGGAGGAGGAGGAGGACGCTGAAAGAGGCTCGACGAGGAGGAGGCTGAAAGAGGTTGGAGGAGGAGGAGGCTGAAAGAGGCTGGAGGAGGAGGAGGAAGCTGAAAGAGGCTGGAGGAGGAGGAGGCTGAAAGAGGCTGGAGGAGGAGGAGGCTGAAAGAGGTTGGGGGTGATGGAGGAGGAGGCTGAAAGAAGCTGGAGGAGGAGGCTGAACGAGGCTGGAGGAGGAGGCTGAACGAGGCTGGAGGAGGAGGAGTAGGCTGAAAGAGGCTGGAGGAGGAGGAGGCTGAAAGAGGCTGGAGGAGGAGGAGGAAGCTGAAAGAGGCTGGAGGAGGAGGCTGAAAGAGGCTGGAGGAGGAGGAGGAGGAAGCTGAAAGAGGCTGGAGGAGGAGGAGGAGGAGGAGTTTGGAGGAGGAACATACTGGGGGACGCTGGAGAAGGACGCAGGAGAGGGACGCTGGAGGGGGGCGCTGGAAGGGGACCCAGGGGAAGAGGAGGAGGAGGAGGAGAAGGACGCAGGAGGAGGGGGAAGAGGGGAAGGAGGGGGCGCTGGAGGGGGGGCGCTGGAGGGGGCGCTGGAGGGGGGCGCTGGAGGGGGTCGCTGGAAGGGGACCCAGGGGAAGAGGAGGAGGAGGAGGAGAAGGACGCAGGAGGAGGGGGAAGAGGGGAAGGAGGGGGCGCTGGAGGGGGGGCGCTGGAGGGGGTCGCTGGAGGGGGTCGCTGAAGGGGGACGCTGGACGGGGACGCTGGAGGGGGGACGCTGGAGGGGGACGCTGGACGGGGACGCTGCAGGGGAACGCTGGAGGGGGACGCTGGAGGGGGACGCTGGAGGGGGACGCTGGAGGGGGACGCTGGAGGGGAACGCTGGAGGGGGACGCTGGATGGGGACGCTGGAGGGGGACGCTGGAGGGAGACGCTGGAGGGGGACGCTGGAGGAGGGCGCTGGAGGGGGACGCTGGAGGGGGGCGCTGGATGGGGACGCTGGAGGGGGACGCTGGAGGGGGACGCTGGAGGGGGACGCTGGAGGGAGACGCTGGATGGGGACGCAGGAGGGGGACGCTGGAGGGGGACGCTGGAGGGAGACGCTGGAGGGGGACGCTGGATGGGGACGCAGGAGGGGGACGCTGGAGGCGGGCGCTGGAGAAGGACGCTGGAGGGGGACGCTGGATGGGGATGCAGGAGGGGGACGCTGGAGGCGGGCGCTGGATGGGGACGCAGGAGGGGGACGCTGGAGGGGACGCTGGAGGGGACGCTGGAGGGAGACGCTGGAGGGGGGCGCTGAAAGGGGGCGCTGGATGGGGACGCAGGAGGGGGACGCTGGAGGGGGACGCTGGAGGGGGGCGCTGGAGAAGGACGCTGGAGGGGGGCGCTGGAGGGGAGCGCTGGAGAAGGACGCTGGAGGGGGGCGCTGGAGGGGGGCGCTGGAAGGGGGCGCTGGAGGGGGACGCTGGAGGGGGACGCTGGAGGGGGGCGCTGGAGAAGGACGCTGGAGGGGGACGCTGGAGGGGGGCGCTGGAGGGGGACGCTGGAGTGGGAGAGGCTAAATGTGGAAAAGACTGAAGGCTACCGGAAATATGTCGTGGAAATTTACTTATTAACATGAATGATTAAAACAATTTTCTTTACAAATATAAAATAGAAGACGAACTCCCACTCGCTTTAAGGAGGAACACACTGCTTTAAAACACACTGTGAATATGTGAGGAGTAGAGGACAGTGTTTCCTCTTTGTACAATAGGCGATATATGTGCAAAACTAGCAGGCGGGCTTGTCGAGGGTAGAATAATATCTTTTCCATGGTATACCGTCCTCCCACTCCCCACTCTTCCCCCAAACCCTTCACTCCTCCCTCACACTCCCCTCTCCTCCCTCACACTCCCCCCCATTCAGGTTTTTAGCCTCACTACCTCCACCATAAAGTCGGTCGTCCTCTCCGCGTGATCACACTAGTCTCTCTCTCTCTCTCTCTCTCTAAGCCAAGGCTGACGGGCGGGTGTCTACAGTAATCCTTTAAATCCCAGTTAATCCCAGTTAGTGGTCCCTGGTGTGTAATGGCGACACGTCCGCCACCTTGTTCCACCCTCTGACCTCTCTCTACCTTATTGCTGGTGAGGTGGAGGTAGTGGTGGTGGTAGTAGTAGTAGTGGGGGGTGAGATGTGGTGTGTGTGTGTGTGTGTGAACAACAAGTGCTGCACAGTAATTAATATAACTATTACTGCTCCTTCAACATAAGTAAAGACAGTGTGCAGTATACGTGTGTCTTTCTCTCCCTGTATAGGTCGGGACCTCTGGGTGATGGTGGTGTCTGCGTCGCCTTACGAGCACATCGTCGGTCAGCCCAACGTCAAGTACGTGGCCAACATGCACGGTAACGAGGCCATCGGTAGAGAGATGCTCCTACACCTGATAGAGGTAAGACACCCAACACCACCTCCTGTGTCTTGTGTGTTCCTTCTCTTCTGTTGAATGTTCCTTCTCTTCTGTTGAGTGTTCCTTCTCTTCTGTTGAGTGTTCCCTCTCTTCTGTTAAGTGTTTCTTCTCTTCTGTTGAGTGTTCCTTATCTTCTGTTGAGTGTTCCTTCTCTTCTGTTGAGTGTTCCTTCTCTTCTGTTGAGTGTTCCTTCTCTTCTGTTGAGTGTTCCTTCTCTTCCATAGAGTGTTCCCTTTCTTATGTTGAGTTGTTCCCTTTCTTCAAGGCACACTCCTGCCAACTGTAGTCCCCACCACTAAGAACTACCCGTGTTACCAACATTACACTCATAAACAGGAAACATTTTTGTTGCCAACAATGTCCCGTAGGTGTGGTCGTCTTGAAGTTTCTTACAAATAATTGTATCTTGTATCACCTGCTGATTTTTCTTCTCCAGACTTATCTCTCCTCTTCTTTCTCTCACACTCTTCCCTTTATCTCACCATCTTTTCTATGTCAATCCATATTCATCATTCTGGCCTACACTATTGCCCCCTTCTTCTGTTTTCTTCCTGGTAAAACTCACTTTGCATTGCCGTCAACACCAAGTAGTGAAACTGACAATCTCGCCGCTCCCCATAAACCTTTCCCGGCACCTCTCACGTTACCCTCGCCACTTCAACATCGACATGCGAGGTACTTTCTCAAGATATTGGACACTGCTTGGCGTAACACACTGTCTCATCTAAACCTATTCAGTATCGAGTACAATTCTTCCATCTTCTGTCTACAGTTTCCTAAAATTAAAGTCCTTTCCGAATATCATCCATAATTATGACATTAGGGTCATGAATTGATTTAACACTGAAATTGTAATAATGACACAGCTTAAAATTAGTGCAAAGACCCTATCAGCGTCTCTGTGTTTCGTCCTCCCGAGTAACCCACAACACTGTTCTCACTGTCGGGGTAAGGTTAACCTCCTCACTCATAACCTAACCTAACATAACCCACAACACTGTTCTCACTGTCGGGGTAAGGTTAACCTCCTCACTCATAACCTAACCTAACATAACCCACAACACTGTTCTCACTGTCGGACTAAGGTTAACCTCCTCACTCATAACCTAACCTAACATAACCCACAACACTGTTCTCACTGTCGGACTAAGGTTAACCTCCTCACTCATAACCTAACCTAACATAACCCACAACACTGTTCTCACTGTCGGACTAAGGTTAACCTCCTCACTCATAACCTAACCTAACATAACCCACAACACTGTTCTCACTGTCGGACTAAGGTTAACCTCCTCACTCATATTTTTTTTTCTTTTTTTGCGGACATTAGCCCACCCAGGCACAGGTCATTTTTAATGACCCACATCAAGGCCTGGGGGGCCTAACCTAATCTAATCTAGCCTAGCCTAGCCTAGCCTAGCCAACCCTAACCTCCTCACTCTGTTGTTTACGCGACTCTCACTAGACCAGAAATCCTTCCTCAGGGCCGCTGTCATGTGGTATGAGTTAGTACATAACATTGTCACCTAATGTACAGCATGTTAGCTATTGTTACTCTATGTTTGTCAGTGCTGGATTTATTTCATACATCTGTTTGGAGGCTTCGATTACCTGTATGATCACACACTTATTACAAAGAGCGACAGAGCTGCTCTTTTCACTGAGCCTAATCTTTCAACCTCCAGGGGTATTACTTAAGGGCAGATCGACATACCAAATTCGTACCTACAATGTGAAGTTGTATAAAACTCATGGATTTCTTTCAGCAAGTTGCTATGATAGACAAATACTCAGAAAAGTAGCTTTACATGAAGACGTTTAGTACACTTACTAATACATCCTTGTGTGGCGCAGTACTTGGCCAAGAGTTACGGGACGGATGACTACGTGCGCTGGCTGCTGGACAACACTAGGATCCACATTATGCCCTCCATGAACCCTGATGGCTTCGAGGTGGCCAGGGAGGGCACCTGCCAGGGAGGACAGGGCAGGTAAGACGGTGTTAAGAATGAATGAATGCTTATGATTATCATCTTCGCGCCGCAACAGCCAGGGTCATATGGCGGCGCTGGAGATATATAATTATTAATGCTAAAAGATTAAACTAAAATTACAATTACGGAAAATAAAACAAAACAGGAAATACCCGACCAAAAAAAAATAAACCTAAAAAAAAGGGTTGAAATAAATAGTTAACGAACTATAAAGCAAGTTGGAGAAGACTTAGAAACACGACATGCTAATAAGGAAGAAAGACGAAGCAATGGAGAGAAATATAAATAATAGGAAACGAATACACTTACTGTACTGACGACCGCTGTCATTTCCTCTCCTGCACAGATACAACTCTCGCGGCTTTGACTTAAACCGCAACTTCCCGGACTACTTCAAGCAGAACAACAAACGGAACCAACCAGAGACAGAGGCAGTCAAGCAGTGGGTCTCTAAAATTCAGTTTGTCCTCTCAGCCAACCTTCACGGAGGTGCTCTTGTCGCCTCTTACCCCTTCGACAACTCACCCAACACCAGTAAGTACCGATCACCTGTGTTGTTTGTGCAGTATAGTGGTCAGGGTTGTACGTATTTAACACTTGCAAGTCGACGGATACATAGGATAGGGGGCAGTACTCTTAGTTTAGTCACTCAAAAAAATTATCTATACAAAATTGTTTTGAAAAAATATGACACAACGGACAAAGGATTTTTGACAACCCTACCATGAAAGAAGGAGTCGCAGTGTTCATTCTTCAGAAATTCATTGATCACCCCAAGAGCATATAGTTCTTTTGAGTGACTACATAATTCAGAGTCTGGGGAACTATACTAATAGGTGTCTTCTATAGTTCAAGAGTTAACTAGGATACAGGGAATGAGTAATTACTGTTTACACTGGTTCACGGTGGGATATTATATAGCAGATTTAGCTAAAGTAGAATGGATATAGATATCTAGTGTTTATGATAAGGTCAATTATATGTGTAAATATGTGTGATCTTTACAACACAGCAAGGCAGTGTGTGTGTGTGTTTAAATATCTACAGTTCATTATTTGTTGCAGTTAATATCATAGACAACTTTTGCATGCTGTACACTCACACGACGAGGAGGTCCTGGAAGTAAGGCCGAATGATTGAGAATGATAGGTTAGGTTGCCATGTTAGATATAGAACAGGTCTTGTTAAGCCATAGTGATGTAAGGTTATCAGTGTTACTACCTATAAAGCAAGAGGATCACCCAGAAGCAACTACCAGTTCTTGTGAAATTCTATAATCTTTTTTCTTAACATATTAATGATGCTTCAGGTTTCCTGCACCATGTACTAACACAGTTCTCTGTATCATTCATAGTTAAGGACTGCAACCTGAAGCCCTTGTGTGCAGGTATTTTCTCTAATGAGCCCAGTAACTATTGCATTGCCACGTTCAAACCTCTAGGTTGGTTGGTCTCGCCTGTCATGCATCACAAAGTTCACCTTCCTAGGCCCGTGTCGCTGTAGAAGACTCGGTTGATATCATCCTTGTTTTAAAGTCCGTGTTGATATAGTTTTGTTGTATAAATTATTATTTTTTGGATGGCAAAATTTACCTTTGGGCACAATTATATGTTTTGGTTAATAAAAGGAATAATATCTTAGTCCTGCATGTTCATTGTAGAGAAGAGCTTCGTTAGTCAAGAAAGAAACACTGAAATAATGCAACTCGACAGTCCAGTCGGTCAGATTATTTGGAGATTCTCTGTATTATTATCTTGATATCATCACTTTAGCTATCAAATAAGAACCAATATTGCTTCCTCACAAGTGCCTTCCTCGACTAACTTTAGTTAATTTAGGAGGTCATGCTGAAACACAATTTCTTCAGTATGTAGATGGGGGAGGGAGGGTAGGAGGTAGGTGTGCTGCATTAACCAAACCAGTAAACACGTCTCCAGGAAGGCATATGACTCAGAGAATAAGAACATAAACTTATCCTTCATTCCAGGGTTTTATAATGTTGGCGGGAAATCATAAACAGAATAAACGATACTAATTTCCCAGATGCATATAGACAAATCTTCTTTACATTAAAACTTCCAGATAAATTTTCCGAGTGCAGTGTTTCCCCTCTGCTACGAGCTGCTACTGTATATAAACTGTTAAGCCTCTGTAAAGTGTTCCCGAATATATAAGAATGTGTCACAAATTCCAGCTCTCGACTGGTCTCTGCTTCAGCGTATCTTAAACGCAACTCAAGGCGAAGATGATAGGGTGGAGGTCGATTTTAGGAGCGGTGAGTTGAGTCTTTGTTGACATTTGTGAGATGCTGCTTTGTTATTGGCCACGCGTGTGATGGCGTTATGCTTACGTGTTGCTTCACGGCAGAATTAAAGTGTTTGCATTTGCCACTAATGGAATCGAACATATCTTATTTAATATGGTGCTATATAGGTCTGGTCACACGGGGTGTAGCTTGGTGACCTTTGATTTAATTAGACTACTGCAAGATGGAGAGATATTGTCTTGATATCTCAGAACAGGTAATAAAGTGACCAAGCAATAAGAGATGTGTGTTTTCATAAGTTAGCTCCCTCGCAACTCGTCAGTGTTGTTGACATTAATTAATTAAAGCGAAGCTATAAAATAATGAGTAAAAAAATGACACGTTAATTCACATAATCTGTGAGCCAACCCAATACCTCCGACCTAAATATATGATATAATATTTATCTTAAACATTAAAAGACAGAGACGATACTTGATACTGCACGGTTAAGATGATAGAGCATGAAGTTTTGCTGTTTTCCTGCCGCTCGCTTGCTTGTGTTGGCAGCCCTGCTTCTACCACCTTCTTTTGTTTTTGTTATTATTCATTTATTATTATCATCATTGTATCATTATCATGATTACTGCACCACCAAAATTTCGCAGACTGCTTGACTTTCATTGTGTTGTTTTAGTGTTTGGTAATGTTTGTTGTTGGTTTATTACTGTATGGCTCTTCCAGTTTGTTATGATGTTGTTTGTGTGTTTATGTCATAGATAAACACTTAACGTTGTTAATCGCTACCCATCGTAATAAATAAAAAACACTAAACATAAAATAATTATAATTCAATATGATAAATGACTGACTACAGTTAACTAATTAAATACTTGCTTACTGCCTCCCAAGTTCCACACCATGAGTTTGTATTGACTAACAAGAACAACTACTGGATATGTGTCGTCCGAACCTTCACATTCGGGCATTACACGACTCTTAACTCCACCTTTACAACTTAACCAACACAGCTCGACCTTCACAGCTCGACTTCAACCCCCAGGTCCATTTTTCGACCGAGACAAATTTACCCTTACGATTCGACCTTTGCAATTTGACTTCTATAACTCAACGTCCACAATTCGACACCCTTACGATCTACTTTCAACTAGCCAATGGCAGTGAAACAGCAACACACACACACACACCATTACTGACACATTAAACTACTTTTGAAATGCCAACCCATTCTATCCAAATGTTAATCTTTCATCTATCGTTATTCATCCCATCCATCCATCCACACTCAACTCTGTTATTTATCCTTCATCGGCACACAATTCCAACATTAATTTTCACCTTCGTTTAATTTCTGTCAATCCATCAATCCCATTTTCTTTTACTTCGCTAAGAATCAGTATTGAACCATTCATCAATTAGCAATTATTTTTTATCATTCAATTAACACCTAATCTATCATCCATCAGTTATTCATTCGTTGAACATAAACTCTACATCCATCTCTACTTATCATCCCTAGTACATCCATCTCTACTTATCACCCCGAGTACATCCATCTCTACTCATCACCCATTCTACATCCATCTTGACTCACTTCTAAAACTATCAACAACCCTTCTATCTCAACTCAGTTCCTCGACAGGCAATCTTGCTGCGACATTATTCAACTCTTGTACCATCTACCATCACTCAATTCTTTCAATCTCTCTCTCTACCATGGAACTTTCTCCCTACCATCGTCCCTCTCCACCATTCTACCGCTCCTCCACCCCTCTCCACCATTCTACCGCTCCTCCACCCCTCTCCACCATTCTACCACCACTCCTCTCCTCCAGCCACCACCAACCACAACCACCAACCACCCCCCCCCCCCTCTGCCCCTACACCGCCCAATAGCTTCTGATGTGAGTGCTCCTGCAGTTTTCCAGCAATTCGCCTCGACGCCTTCGCTGACTCCTGACGAAGATGTGTTCAAGCACATCTCCAGCGTATACTCCTTCAACCACGCCAGCATGCACCTTGGACTACCCTGTAAACCCGGGGCGCCTACCTTCACCAATGGTACCACCAACGGCGCCGCATGGTATCCCCTGACTGGTATGTTATGGTACCCAGTTCTGGTATGTTAGTATTGTTATAATAAAATTTATTCAATAAAATCATCCAATAAGTTTAAAATTAGTTTCACGTGTATATATAAAATACAGGTGTACAGTGTGCACAGATCATGCAGGTACAACAATGTATCAATAAGAGGCGGTCAGCTCTACTTCTCTATATAACAACCCAGTATTCCTAAAGATCCATACTTCCAACAAGGGCAGAAATGGTAGTAGGTAGCTACCAAACAGGGAGGTACTACCACCTGGGAAGATATTGGAAGCATAATGGGTTGTCTAATGGTAGACCCTGCTGCCATATGGCATCACGAAAATTGTGACCAAGTCCCAGGTTGCTGATCTGACTTTCTGCTTCATTTACACACAATTGCAGGGTCTCAATTGTTTCTCTTACCATTAACAACACAACATACATACTTGTATATCGTTTCTCACTTTTGATCTTTTTTCATTTTTGTATTTATAGTTCTTTATTATTAAAATTATTATTATTATTAGTTACTGTATTATTATCATTATCTTATTATTTTATTTTTGTTTGTTTTATCATAAATTTTATTTATTATGAATTATTATGACAATTATTTATTATTATTATTATTATTACATTTTCGCCCCCCAGGCCTCGATGTGGGTCAGCGACCTGTGTCCGGGTGGGCTAATCCCCGTAAAAAAGAAGAGAAAAAAGTAATAAGTCACTATAATTAACTTATGTCTTATAACTAATTCCCCCTTAAATCTAAGACAACAGTAACACAGACAGTTAACATGAAGCATAATATATATGGCACCCAACCAGCTCAAAGTAGAGGTTACATAAACAACATTAATCTCAAGACCCGAGAGTGACCAAGCTAACAGTCACGTAGGAACATGAGGTGAGACAATACTATCAGGTCTAAAGCATTGGATAAGGTTACATTACCTGATATAAAAAGGGACAGACGGCAAAATACTTGGCAGTAAATAAGGGCCTCTAGCAATAGTCCCGCGGTGCAGGAAAGGTCGATTAAGAGAATCTTACTCTCTTACTTTACCAGTATTTGTAAAAAATTAAATTGTGCCTGGCCTGGCCTGGCCCAGTGGTACCAACCTTCCGATTTAATATCAGTGAACTTTTTACAATTAAGCCCTATTTAAGTAGTAGGTAGTAGGCAGCTATCAAACAGGGAGGTACTACTGCCTGAGAAGATATTGGAATCATAATGTATTATCTAATGGTAGACCCTGCTGCCCATGGCATCACAAAATTTTGACCAAGTCCCAGGTTCCTGATCTGACTTTGTCTCATTTACACACAAATGCAGGGTTTCAATTGTTTCTCTTACTTTGACAACACAACATGCATATACCGTTTCTCACCATTGGTCTTTTTTTATATATTCCTTTACTGTTATTATTATTATATATTAACTAAAATGTTTTTATAATTTTTATTAATTATTAGTATTATTATTGCTGTATTATTATTATATTTTCGACCCCAGGCCCTGATGTGGGTCAATGAACTGTGCCCTGGTGGGCTAATCCTGGTAAAAATAAAGTCAAAAGTAAATAAACTCAAGTAAGCGCACTGGATACATAACCTCCAGTAGCGTGTGTCTACCCTGTCAGTCTTCTGAAAGGGCGTGACGTGAAATACTGTATGTGGTTCAGCGCGAACAGTTACTCATTGTACTGGGCACGAGCATAAAATTCACTTCAATAGAGCCCAGTGAGCTTTAAAATTCTCTTTTGCAAGTTATATCTTTTTAAGCATGTTACAATTGCGGGGCAATTAATGGAGCTATAACACTAGAAAATAACAGACACGTTAACAGTTCTTTCCACTGATATTGTTTGTGTAACTACAGGTACAGTATAATCAATTATTGGCGAAAAGGATAAAGGTATAAATGCGCAGGGGTATGTGCTTTCAAATGACTGGTTAACTTGCAATTTAAGACCCACCGAGTAAACCCTTTTTAATTTATTTTAGGGGGTTCTACCCTCTCTTTCCAGATATGTAACACATTTTTTTTTCGGAAATGAACAGGACAAAAGTTACAGCTAATTTAACTTTGAATTTCGCTTCACGATGGTCTGTGACACGGACCACTATAATTATCTCACGTAAACAAACAAGGCTCTTACTGGACAATCAAGTTCACAACAAATTCAATTTTCAATTTCAATTGTTTATTCCTTGATAGAGGAAGTGGGATCCTAGTGCCGTCACTAGGTACCCCTGTACAATGACACCAGAAGCATCTGGCAAGTGTGACAAGTATATACAGTATAAATATTATAAAGGGGCTTACTAAAGCCTAAGGAAGGAAGGATATTCCTTTAACACATATTCAATGTTATTTACAAAATATCTGGCCAGTATGGGGAGGATCATCGTGTCTCCGTCAGGGGGTCGTGGAGTGGTGGTCCAGCAGGCGTCACGGAAGCGTTGTGTGTGGGGACATCTTAGGAGGTAGTGGATAAGGGTGCTGCTGTCGGGTCTTCTGCATAATGCACAAGAGCGTTGCTCAGGGGATGCGGGGATACCAATCTCCCAAGCAAAGTCATACCCAATGATGATACGGGCAGCAATCACGTCCCCTTTCCGCGACCCTTTCCCATAGACGTACGAGAGGTCAGGAAGTTTACGGAGGACATCGTACCAGGTGGGCGGGGAGTCCAGGGGGATGGCTGCTTCCCGAGCTTCTCTCTGTTTGCAGCCACAACAAATTAACAAACAAGAAACATACCGCCCGAATGGCTAATAAGCTGAGTGGTGAAATGATAAATTAAACTGCAATTTAACCGTCACTGTTTACACTAGCGTAGCTGGGGGGGGCGGTCCGCCCCGGGCGGCACTTTTGGGGGGCGGCACTTTTGGGTCTGCTCATCACCCATATCTGCAGCTACTGGAGACGTTAATCCATCCCTTTGTATCTGCGGCAAGTTAATCCTTGTCGTGTCTGACCTAACACCTGACCCACATCATCACGGCCACGTCATGAGCTACACCCTTGCTATGCGCCCCCCCCCCCCCCCCGCCACACACACACAACCTGTAACCTGTTGAGGATTAAGGAAACAACTTCAAACAAGTACGCCAGTGAGCTCATGTGGTGTGGGTCAGGTGTTAGGTCAGACACGACGAGGATTAACTTGCCGCCGATACAAAGGGAAGGATTAACGTCTCCAGTAGCTGCAAAACCATGCAGTCTCGGGTCATATCAGTTCATGTACAGCCGACCAATCCACCAGTTACAAGCAATTCACTTCAGTTCTGCACAAGTCTCCATCTTGACAAGACGAGGGGAGGCTAGACGACTTTTAATTTCTCTTGCGTTTTCGATCCAGTTATTTACTTCGTTGGAAGACATAATACTATAAGGTAAGAAATATTAAAGTATTGGTTAAAAAATATTGATGTGACCTAGAAAAGTTAACTGGTGAAGAAGAAAATACAGCTACCAGGGCAGATGCTGGTGTTCTACTTGGTGCATTGCAATCAATTTCCTTTTTGTGCTTTCTTGGCCTGTGGGGACCCGTCCTTCTAGAAATTAACGACACACAGACTTACCTCCAAACCAAGGGCTTGAACATACAACAATGTGATATAAAACTCAGGGCATTAGAAACATTTCTAGTTGAAAACAGGGACAAGCTAGTGATTAATGGAGTTAACTATGCCAAAGAAATTTGCAATGATCTGGGGATAGTCATGGAGCGTCAGCGTCGACCCAAAAAGAAGAAACAAATGTTTGGTGAAGGATCACGAGATGCTGAATTGCCATACGACATTGAATTGAGGAGAGAAATGTTTTCTTCGCTGGACACAGTGATCCAAGAAATAACTTTGAGATTTCAACAGCTTCATGAACTTGCTGAGAAATATGCCTTCCTTACCCCATTGAATCTTTTGGATGATAAATATGAGTGTCAAATAGATCACGATCACGACGACATTGATAAAGAGGAGTTCCTCGTTGAGAGAAAAAGACTTCAGCATTTTGTTGCTGTTGCTGCTATAACTATTAAAGACAGAATACAGACGTGGAAAGAAGGCCCCCTTGAACTTTTGCAGTTTATTCAAAAGTATAACCTTGGGAACTCGGTTCCAAATATAGTAATAATGCTGAGGATTTTCCTCACAATTGCTGTTAGTGTTGCTACCTGTGAGAGGAGTTTTTCGAAACTAAAACTGATCAAGAATTACTTAAGATCTACTATGAGCACCTTGCGGTTGAGAAATCTTGCCATACTGTCTATAGAGCGACAATTGACAGATGAAATAGTTTTTGACAATGTCATTGAAGAATTTGCCAACAAAAAAACAAGAAAAGTTACTTTGTAGAAAGTTGTAGTTTTCATTTCAGAAATAAAGATGGTCCTAATTTTTTACACTTTTTTACTTTTTTCCCTATCCTATATGTCGTTTTTGCTTTTTGTTTAACTGTTACTTATAAAGTTTAAGTATGTTTGGTGTGTACTTAAAGCATACTATATTTGAGTATGTGAAAGTACAGTAATGTTATAATGGTACACAAACTATTTAATATAGTGGCCCAAGGTTATAAATATATTATATAAACTATTGATCTAGATGTATATACTTCATTTTGTGGTCCCTTTTTCACGCGGTAAACTGACTTGACACCACATACGAGGCACGGCAGTTCCCATGCGGTTCACGCGCCTCAGCTCGTGACGTGCTTTGTGTGGAATATAACAGAGTCTGACTGCTTTTAGTGTCCTGTGGCTACCGTAAGCGTTTCCTCGGTCCACCCAGTAGTCGAGGTTCGATTCCTCTCTGGTGCAGTTGTGATTATATGTTCAAGTCCGCGTGTTAAATGGACTAAAAATGAAGAATAGCTAAGGTACCTCGCGTTTCATACCAGCTGATTCGGTAAATGCTACTGACACCATCGAGCACGGCATTTCCCATGAGTTCACGCGCCATCAGCTCGGTGTACAGGCTTTGTGTGAAATATAACAGAGGCTGGAACTGCTTTAGTGTCATGTGGCTAGCGTAAGCGTTCCTCGGCCACCATAGTCGAGGTTCGATCTTGATGGTGAGGTCGTTGATTATATATATATATATAAGAGTGAGTCACTGTGCAATATGTATTTTTTGTGGGGGCACGGGGGGGGGGGGCAAACTAAGGGGCCGCCCCGGGCGGCGCGCACACTCTAGCTACGCCACTGGCTGTTTATGAACCAACTACATAACTATAAACTTAGCTTTTCCTGTTTATTAAGAAGAAATGGAACCATAGCTCTCTATCATTCCCTTTGTTTTTTCCCACAAACACAACGTTATCCGGTGATTGGAGACATATTTATATATCTACCTACTACCATGGATTCGTTGAATATGTAGACAAACAACCAGCGATCCAGCGCCATCTCTAGGACAAGCATCCAATTAATAGGGATTGACGTATTCCCGTAGACTAAAGGCGGTTATTGTAAGGCGTTTCAGATGCACGGATAAGCTAACGCTTTAGCTATTCTGTATGCGCAGACGCTGCTTTTGACCTGTGCGCATGACACATTCAAAGGGAAAAGCTAACACCTCGAGCAGGCGTTAGCCTTAAGCGCCCAAATAGCTAACAACCAATCAGCGATTTCTCCCACTGAAAATACGCGGATCATAGCCGCTTGAGGAGAATATTTTGATTAATATTGAAGAGTTAGGGGCATGTAAGGCAATAAAAAACTATGATATAATAAATAAAAATAATTCCATATACGATAGTATATCGGATAGGACCTAAAACAAAGAGTAAGGCATGAAAGAATAAAAAAGGATAGCACCTAGTTGAAACCTGTTTTGGCTCCGCCGTTTTAAGTGGGCGCTGGCTGTCCGATCAGCTATTTCTCCCACTGAAAATACGCGGATCATGGCCGCTTATGGAGAATATTTTGATTAATATTGAAGAGTTGAGGGCATGTAAGGCAATAAAAAACTGTGCTATAAGAATAAAAATAATTCTTTATACGGTAGTATATTGGATAGGACCTAAAGCAAAGCGTATGGCGTGAAAGAAGTGAAAAGGATCGCGCCTAGTTGAAACCTGTTTTGGCTCAGTCCTTTTTAAGTGGGCGCTGTCCGATTTCATTAACCATTGGTGACTTTGGTGTAACAATATTGAAAATTAATCAAACGACGATTGAAACATTAATATCATTACTCATAAAAGACTTTAAATAAGTGTGAACAAGTTGATTACAGTTCTGTAAGTGCAAAAATTAAGACAAACGAACCTGAAATTCGTCGTATTTCTTGCACAAATATGCGAACCTGGCCGTGACAGAAGATGTCCGGGTGAAATTTCCTTCACAACGGGACCGATTTTTTTTTTATTCATATTTATTGTTGATTGGTGGACTTTTTTCTTTTTTTCTTTCTTTTAATAATTTTATATATATATTTTCTTCGCTATTTCTTTCCGAATTGTGTCCAAATAACAGTTCTCCTAATTTTATTGTTTTCTGAATACTGTGTTGTAAAACAGTTATTCCCAAGACGCGGTACAATGTCGAATTTTTCAATGACAGTCCGGGAAAGCTAACGTGTTAGCTATTCCGTGCATCTTAAAACGTCTTACAATAAACGCCTTAATAGTTCCTTCCAATATTCCGTGCCTTCAACATACTAGGCCGTCAGGGCTTCCGTACTAAAAATACATTTTCTGAAAGTCAACTTTTTCACGTTCAGAGCATTTTTACTGTTATTTATTGAGGGTAAATTTGCATAACTGGCCTAACTCAAGTCATTAATTAAAAACACGTTTTTGTATAGCCCAGACTGTTCTAAAACACTTTTCTTCTTAGATATTTCCGTCGGAAACGACCGGTTATCGAAATATTGCGTGGTTTAGGTTGGAAATTCTTCATAAAAAAATGATTTCCGTTAGAAATGAACGTCACTATCGATCAAAACACAATAACAAATAAATCGATAAAAAATAATCTAACCTAACCGGTACTACTAGTTTCAGCCACAACTCGGTTAGAGCATTTTTGTGTTTCCCATTAGTTATATCTCGTCAATAGGAACAACTTTTTCTAAAACCATTTCCGTCGCAAATGGATATTAACCGAGAAAGTAAATTCACATAAGAAATTAACTTAAAAATGCAGTCACCGAGTGACTTATGTTTTGTTTACAGCCGACCCGTTTAGTCTGAGCTGTACTGTACAGTACTTTATTCTCACGTCCGCCAAAAAAAAAACGTAAAATTACATCATGATACTTCAACAAAGTTGCTTTCATTGGTACCAAATACCAAAATAAGTATTTTCTGTTTAATACTGGAAGTTAGGTAGGTTTCCTTGGTTGGTTAGGTCAGGCTATATGGGGGGTGGGAGGGGGGGGGGGTGGAGTGTGATAAGTCCAAAACGACTCGTTTCCGACGGAAATGAAGGTCAAATTCGAATGAATCGCACCAAATACCATAGGAAAAACAAAAATTTGTGGTCGAGCAGTAGCTGTGGCTAAAACTGTAAATTTACCGAAAAACCTAACCTAATCAACCTAACCTAAGGTAAGAAATAGGTAATTCCATCAAATGGTGAGTCAGTTAGGTTAGTTTAGGTTATGTTTTTGTTTTTCTAGTGTGTTTTTGTGCATTTTTTATTCGCTTAGCCATTATTTTTTTTCGAAAAACGTCCCACGAAAAAAATCGAAAAAAAACGGTCAATTTCCGACGGAAATGAAGGTCATATTCGGTCTAAACACAACACAAATATACTAGAAAAATATATTTTTTACTTTCTTACAGATGGGGAGGTGGAAGTGCAAATTTACCAAAACTGTTATTTATATAATAAACGTAACAACCTTTGTGGGTATGAAAAACAACCTAACCAACCTAGCCAAACAAACCTACCTAACTTCCTTACCGGGGGGGCTCAGCCCCCCTGGAACCCGCGGTATACTAAACAAAATGAACTTAATATGATATGGTGTAATTTGAGGCTTTTTCTGGACGTGAGACCATGCGGTCGCATCGGCTCTTATGCAAGCCCGGGCGGCACTCGGCAGAGTGAATTATTGTGATGTCGGGAAACGTCGTGCCACGGCGTTAAGGAAGTGATAAACTAATTTCTTTTCGTCTGCAAGCACAGGGATTCCCGCAGTGTGGACAGTCACTATTTAAAGGAACAATATCGTGGTCTTGAACAATTGAAGGGTCTTACCTTATTCAGATAAGCAAGCTTTAGGTTCATCAACTTCAGGCCCGTTGTCGAAATCTTCGTGAGGGAAGAAGAATGTGCCGACTGCTGACGTGCTGAGTCGCTGACCAGTGTTGCAAACTCAAGATTTCAGAAAGTCGCTAGATTCTCTCCAAAGTCGCTAAAATTTCGCTAATTTTGGATGTCAATTGGCTAAATATTTACTTGTTTTTAATATCAAAAGACAGCCCGTATTATTTTTGTACAATAATTACTGTACACGTAGGTCTACTCTGAATACTTAGTAGATGTGGAAACTTAAAAAAAAAATACTGCATAATTATCTCTGCAACTCATATAATAATTCATAGAATGAATGTTCAACTACTTTAAAGTACTAAACACTTACCAACAGAAAGGAGGTTATACTACTGACGCCTGCTGCTGACGACATACAGTAAATATGTTTGCAATCCCACTGGTGCTTCCCGAAAACCACACTTCGGGCACTTGACACTTGCAGGTAACACCCCGTGGTCACGGAAATACGGCACAGCAAAATCGTTTTTATAATAAAAATGTGCATAAGAAGACATAATTGTCAAGGCAGCCAGTGCAGCGACGCCATTTTGTAACAGTGCATGTAAATAGTAATGTCAAATCGCCTACCAAACAGTGTTGCCAACCCCTTGAGGCTCTTCAACAATACACAGGAACACAGGATATGAAATTATCCTACATTCCCCTTTATTACCCTACGCCTTGGACTTAGAAAAAAAAATATATACAGTATCTCAGAACACGTTGATATCAACTAAGGTAATTTATTAATACTTTTGAGTGCAATCAGAATCACAAAATGAAATAATAATTATGCCACAGAATATGAAGCTTCTCCTGGAAAATGGACATACTCGCATTAAATTTAAATTCAAATAAAAAAACATCCTTAAAAAAAATTGCCAAAATATTTCATACTTAAAACGTTCTTGGTTTCATACACATATTCTAGAAATTGTACCTGCCTGACGTTGTACACTCCTCCATACAAATGTTTGCCGATGACTCCAAGTTATTTCAGGAAATCGAGAACCAAGCGGACTGTGAAGAGCTGCAGAAGGACCTCTGTGGGCTCCAAGATTGGTCGAAGGCTGCTGAGATTCAATGTCACGAAGTGTAACTGGATGCACCTGGGGCGTACCAACAGTAAGGAGGCGTACCATATGTCCCAACGGGATGAAGAAACTGCACTATTTGAGACTGAATGTGAGAAGGACCTAGGTGTGTAAGTTGACAATGAGCTGAAGTTCTCGGGCCATTACGAGAAGAAGGTAAATCAGGCAAATAAATTATTGGGTCTTATAAGAAGATCGTTCAGATATTTTGACGGAAGGTCCGTCCCTCGTAACGATCTTCAAAAGTGAAGTGCTTCACCATCTGGAGTACTGTCACCCCGTCTGGTCCCCGAGATATGCTAGGGACTGTCAGTTGGTTGAAAATGTTCAAAGGAGGGCCACCAGACTGGTGCTTGTACTTCGGCACCTCAGGTACCCTGAGAGATTGCAGCGCCTGAACTTGCCTAGCTTATACTACAGACGGGCAAGGGGTGACCTAATTGAGGTGTATAAGCATCTCAAAGGACACTACTCAGTTGAGTGTCCTTACTTGGAGCTGGCGGACGCTAGCCCCACAAGGGGTCACAGCTCAAGATTGAAGAAGCCGCAAGTCCAGAAAACTGTGAGGGTAAACTTTTTCTGAGTGAGAGTTGTGAACTCTTGGAACAATCTACCAGAAAGTGTTGTGACGGCACCGAGTGTGAGCTCTTTCGAGACAAGACTTGACCAACACTGGAGCAGGTTCAGGTACATTCAGGAGCCGGAGCATGCCCAGTACTTGCCAACAGTGCGTAACAGAGACGTGACCAATCGCCCGGGCGGCTAACGAGTTGAGTGTTTATACCTTGGGTGTAAAGAGTAGTCTTCATGGTAAATATTGATGACGAACCCGCTACAGATATTAAATAGAAAGCGATTTTAAAAACGCAGCAATTTCACTTTGTTTTATGGCGGACACTCTCGAAGCTTTTGCAAATGTGTTAAAAAGTGGTTATTTCCAAATTCAACCTTAGTTAATAGGAAAACAGGTGGCAGAAATGTTAGAAGACCTCACTAACCTAACCAAAGAAACCTACCGAACTTTACCTAGCTTTCTAGCCGTGGGGCTCCACCTCTCGGACACCCCCCCCCCCCCCCCTGGCATATTAAACAGAAAGAACTTACTTTGAGAGGTGTCATTTTACGTTTTTTGTGGACGTGAGAGCAGCCGCCCGAACCTGTGGCTCATAACCGTGCATTGTCATTGATCGGAGCCGTCAATGTGATTGGCTGTTTACATCCAGGGATGCTCCTTCTTGGCCACTTACCCCCGAGAAAGACAAAGTAGTGGACGCCAGACAAAAAAGTGTGTGCCTAGCGCCTAATTATCTCCCAAACGAAGCAGTTTCCCTCAGAAATGATTGTCATATCAGAAGTCACTGATCAAAATATAGTAATATGCATTCTCCATCTGTTTGTCATTCCATTCCTCTCTTCTCTGCCTCTTCCTACTGCCTAACACACTCTGGGTCTCGACAGGTGGAATGCAGGACTACAACTACGTATGGCACGGGTGTATGGACATCACCATCGAGATGTCTTGTTGCAAGTACCCGACGGCCGAGCAGCTCCCCAAGTTCTGGGAGGACAACAAGAAGGTCAGGCTACTGACACTATTACTCATTTTTCTTCTCTTCTGGTCTATTACTGTCAATTGGTTCCCTGGAAACTGTAGTCAGTGGTATGTTCTGAACTTCCACTACAATACATTACTTCTAAAATCTTCCGGGATGTCAGTTATTTTATTTTCATATGTCTTCTTCACCCTCTCCTCTGTCTCTCACTCCTCCCCTTTCTAAATTTATTCACCTCTGAATTATAAACTGTTACCGGTAATGCCAAATTCTCCCTTCCCATTGGTCTATATTTAGTCGATGCCACCTCAGTAACCCCTAGTCAGCTTTCTGTTTGACACTCACTTCACTTCCACATCTCTTTTTTATGATTTTATTTCATATTCTTTGTCTTCTATTCACTCCACATAATGTTCTCAAGCATGTCATATACTGTATATCAACTGACCTTAGTTTGGAAAGTGATGATGGTTCAGTGTATTTCTGGCCACATTACCTCCTTCATGTACTGAGGCTTAGCATTCAATGTGCTGTATGACACTGCCCATATGATGTTTGACTTTATTTTTATATGATCTATGTTGCAGGCACTTGTGAGGTACCTGGGAGAGGTGCACAGGGGCGTGAGGGGCTTTGTGAAGGATGAGCAAGATAGACCAGTGGAAGCTGCCTCCATTAAGATCAAAGGACGTGACGTGGGCTTCCAGACCACCAAGTATGGCGAGTACTGGCGGGTTCTCCTGCCTGGCCACTACACCATTGAGGTCAATCTCTTCCCTTCTACATATAGTTATAATTATAATATTTTGTCTCTTTTTGACAATTAAAGTCTTAAGCTTCTTTTCCTCTTCCTTTGTCTCACATTCTTTTCCCTCATTTTGCTTCTTGTTTGTTCTATTATGTCCTTTCTTTTTTTCTGCACTTCTTTTCTTCAGATTTTCTTCATTTATGTATCTATTTATGAATAATATAAAAAGTAAAAATAAGTATACCTGATCAAGAGGCTACCTTGCTGACTCCAGTATCCCCACGGCAGATGTTGATTTTTTTGCTTTTTACATTTTAAATCTATATACTACTGAATAATATAAACTTAATCACTATCCTCTTGTCTTTCAACCACTATCATCTTTTTTTATATTCTCTTTCTCATTTATGCAACTTTTCCTCTTATTACTCGAATCATTTGCAACTACAACACTCATATACTGTAAAGTAACATCTAACCCTTATGTTTGTTTTGTATTGTCCTACATATTCAGTTGTGTATTCAACAGGTTTATGCTCAGGGTTTCGACCCCCGTGAGGAAGAGTTCACTGTGGTGGAGTCCAACCCAACACTCCTCAACTTGACACTGTACCGTGCTGCTGTGAGTAACCACCTGCTTTAGGCTCTTATTTACTTAATTTGCTCAAATACTGTAACTAAACCCTTTCAAGTAAGGCACGTAGCTAAGCCCCGGAGCACGATCACTGATTCACTAAAGTGAGTGGACATAGCCCCTATAAGCAGCGAAAGTATATTTTCTTGTTTATTTATATGCTGATTGAATGCGTATGACAGTTTTTAAACCCCTTGAAGGCATTACCTTATCTCCTAGAGTACAGCGACTTAACTTGAGTAAATATATAATAGTCACCTTAGTGTGATGCTTTGAAGATAAAGCCCTTAAAACTAGAGTAAAAACTTTAACCACTTTTTTACAGTAACATAATTACAGAATACAAACATAATTATCTTACACACAATGATACTGTACTGGACAGGATATTTTTTGCATATCATGACAGCCATTCTAGAAACTTATGCTCTTAACTTCAATCAATACTTGTTGAGCACAATGACTCAAGTCATCATCCTCCCAAGGTTACATCTTGTTTAATAAACAGATTTGCATCTTCCATTATGCCTCCTAACAAGTAGTTAGTGAAATGCTAATTCATTCTAGTACATTTTAAAGCACATCTAAACCCAGACCAGTCTGAGGACAATGATGAAAGTGCTTACCTTCCCTTGTGTGAATCCACTAGTCACACACTTCCATTTTATGCAGACTGATGGAGGCCCGTGATGTCATAGGTTTAATTACAGTATAAAAAAGCAGTAATTCTTTTAAGCTTTCTTTTATCTATTAACACAAGTGTGAACTACTACTGGGGTTGTCCTGGGAGAGGTTAGTGCCACACTATCCTGTAGTTAATGCCAGACCATTAAATATAAGATTCCTGTAAAGCATTTTAAATTATGTATTCTGTGTAAACCCACGATTATACTGCTAAACAGTTAACTAATTACATTAGTCATCTGGATCATAAAGCACCTCTGCATGTTACTGATATAGTCTGTGCATGACTGTGTTGTCACCTTCTGAGGCCCTTCTGTGGTCTGCTGTAGTCTAGTTATAGAAATTTTAGTCAGACAGTAGTTGATGCACTAAGTTACTCCAGGCTAAGTTATACAAAACTTGGCTCGTATTTATCCCATGAATAATATATATATATATATATATATATATATATATATATATATATATATATATATATATATATATATATATATATATATATATATATATATATATATATATATATTATATACAGTGGGGTATGCTATAACGAACGGATCCTACTATGAATATTCCTATAACGAACGGTTTTACCTATAAAATTGAGAATGCTATAACGAACGAAACTCCTACAACGAACACTATTTAAAAAAAAATTTTTTTTTTTACTAATTTATTGTTTTTTATTACTAGTATTAATGATACTCTTTATTTCAGGGGTTTAGATGCATATTTATGCACTTTTTTACGATTTTTACAATTTTATATTATATTTTTCAGTGTTAAGTGGTTGTATTTGGGGGCCTGGAACGGATTAATCCTATAACGAACGAATGCTATAACGAACAAGGTTCTAGAACCAATTAGATTCGTTATAGCATACCCCACTGTTGTATATATATATATATATATTATATATATATATATATAATATATATATATATATATCAATCATAGTCTTATTTGTGTGTATGTGTGAGTGTATGTGTGTCTATGAGTGTAAGTGTGTGTTTGAGTGTACTGTATAAGTCAGTGTTATCATCACATATGTACTTATAATATCATAATGGGTAATTGTACAGTATAAGGTTATTAACACAGTTTTCCCCATAGCCCGCACCAGATGCACTGCCCTCAAGGCCTCAACAACAGCAACCAGAGACGGCCGCCGGGGTAGGACACTGCTCTTAAGTCTTCTTTTTTCTTAAAAAGCTGTTGCTAGATAAGTCTTAAATCTTAAAAACCCGGAGTCAATATCAAATTCATAATACTTTACACTCCATAACTTCTAAATTTATTGTCATCACGACCAAGAGAAAGTTGTGTTCATTGGTGGAGTCAGGAGTGGTGGTGGGGTGTGGGGAGAGTGTAGAAATGTACTAGACATCACACTGGTTATAAGGTTTTCAGTACTCACCCAAAAGGAGCATTGTTCCTGTTGGATATTAGATAACATCCAGTAAAAATATACACCTGGTCCAAATGTAAGAAGACCAGAAACATAAGATTTTCTCTGCTTTAACTACTCCATGAACACTAGCTCTCTTGACTGACTGACTTACTAATTGATTGACTGATGGATTAATTGACTGACTGATGGACTAATTGATTGACTGACTGACTAATTGATTGACTGAGAAAGTTTTTAAACAGCTCACATTGAAGTTGCCCTTGTAAAGGTATTCCTACACCAAAACTTACAAGATATTAAAAGTAAGGAAAAGTTACATTTATTTATACAGTGTCATTCTCAGGACAAATTCAGACACAGTAATATATTTTATAAATTACTATGAATTGTCATCGGCTTGAGTATGTTCCCTGCTCTGTTCTTGTTTTTATGGAAGTGTAACAACTGTAAAAGTTCAACCTATAGAATCCAAATAAAATTTTCCAGCTAACATAATGAAAGGGATCATTCAATTTAGAGTGACATCGTTTGATATTTTTTGAAATATTATACCTGTTTTAATGGCTTGCTGTAGGTAGAGTACAGGTGTATGCATATGAGAGAAATTTGTCCTGAAAACAGATGGTTGTGTACAGGTCTATTATGAATACTCTACAGACCTGTACATTGTATGAAAGAACAAGTAACTAATTGAATTCATATATCAAAAGAGATAATAACAGTTATAAAAGACAAAGCAAGACAATAAAAAAGACAATCTGGTGCAGCAGAGTAAATTATTTATCATGTGGATGATCAAGATGAACTCATAAATCGTAGCAGTTGAAATGTCTTATTGCAAGTTGAGCTGAGCTCCCAAAAAGTTTCAACCCTTTCTCCTCTTTATGGTTGAGAAAATTGAATCAACCATTGTCATACACTAATCTTATAAGGGTATATTATCTCTGATGCTTTATTGTTTGCAACTGTGTTTAACTGTGCTACATTTAAGCACTTGTAAAACTTTTGTCTTTAAGCACTGTTCACAGTTCTTAGCTTCCACACTGCACAATAAGTATTCATAATTATGAAAGATATTCTTCCAGCATTAGTACTATACGTATGTACAATAATAAAAATCTTGGAATTGGGCATTAACTGTATACTGTACTGTACTGCACTCATCAATGACTTCATGTGTCGCCAAGATCATTCAACACCGTTTAGGTGCTGTCTGATTCAGAAGTTGTCAGATCACTGTTATACCTAATGATTACAAGCTCAGGGTGTTAGCTGTGCTTGAAAAAACACTTATGTTTTCTCGTCTGTTTATAATATCACGAGGTAGTAATGCATACTATAGATTAATATAACTTTTTCCTTTTCTATTTATAATTTCTTTCTACCTGTATTCTTATTTTTTCGCCCCCTAGGCCCCATTGTGGGTCGTTGACCTGTGCCCGGGTGGGCTAATCCCCGTAAAAGAGAAAAAAAATGCTACAGCTACTTTATATCTCGATAAAACCACTCCTTTAAAAGTTGGTCGTTGTCAACTCTTGGGAATATTGAATTATTATGTAGCATCTAGTATGTCATGAATGATAATGCTGTTAATAAATATCATAAATATAACTTTTACAATAATCACCAATGGTGACTTAGGATATATGCATAAGTGACTTTCATGATATTTTCTCTGGACATGACAGCAAGTGAACATTTCCTTTTGTTAAACGAGCTGATGTTTATGACTTGCTGCTCCTTGGTGGACCTACAATACAACAATATAAGCCAGACATTTGATTGTCCACTGGGAGTTATTTTGACCACTCACAGATCACAGTTGATCAAACAAATGGACTAGTATAAAAAAAATTATTCACTTTTCACTTTCTTTGCTACAGCTTGTGTAATATCTGTATATACGGCATACAGGGATATATATATATATATATATATATATTTCATGTAAATCCACAATGAAAACGTGGATAAGATAAATCTTGATAAAATCACACGGGAAAATGGAAACAACGGAGTACCTTAGCTTTCGTCTTTATTCAAGACGAAGCTAGTACTCGTGTTCATTTCCGTGATTTATCAGATATATATATATATATATATATATATATATATTTTCTGTATATATATACATACAGTATATATATATATATATATATATATATATATATATATATATATATATATATATATACAGTAGTACCCCGCTTAATGCGGTCAATTGAACCCACAGGGTACCGTGTTAAGTGAAAACCGCGTTAAGTGAACAACAGAACATATGGGATTAATTCCAATAGAGCGGTGGTTCTCAACCTTGTTTGCCCCATGCACCCCTTTCACCATATGTCAGAATGTCATTTCCCCCCTCCTTTCCAAGATTGTCTGCCTCAAAAAATGCATTCCAAATAATATGCATATAATACTGAAAATCCTTTATTTTTTCCATATTAGTATCAGTTTCCCCCCCCCCCCCCCCGAAAACCTGAGGGGGGGAAATTCCCCCCCCGGTTGAGAACCCCTGCAATAGAGACTGGCCCGACCCCCAAACTCCACTTTTTGACGACACACAACTATGTTGTAGTAAAAATTTTATCTTAACTTTATGATGGTATGCACAAACAAGTATATAGAAGAGGTTAGGTTAGGAAAAATAAAGGTTAAGTTAGGAAAAATAAAGGTTAGGTTAGGAAAACTAAAAGTTTTGTTGAACACTTACGTTAGTAGAAGAGATGGGTCGGCATACAGGGATGGAGGCTGGTTCCGAGGCAGAGGGCAGATTACTGGCCCTCAGGTGAATCACCATCACTATCCGTTATAGTTGTCAGGGCCTCCCTGACAAATCCCTCAAAGTCACCTTCACCTTCACTGTCACTATCACTGGCTCTGGCTGGCTGTGGTGGGTTGCGGGCGAAGAACTCGGTAATGCTTTTTTGACGGCTAGTGTTAATGTTGTCTTGATACACCGTGATGTACGGCTCCATAGCCTGCACCAGCCGGGTATGGAAGACTTCATAGCGGTCATCGTCATTGTCGCGGGAAAGTAAGGACTTCATTTTTTCTGCACACTCCATGGCACCCTTAATATCACTATGACTTAACTTGTGTTCTTCGGAGAATGACGCAACTTCTTCCTCTTCACTGACGTGCTCATCTTCCAACATCTCGTCGGCAGTCACTTCAGGATCTCTGATCACCTCCAGGATGTCTTCGTTGGTGGTCTCGGAGAAGCCTTCAGCTGTAATATTGTGCGCAGCTTCTCTGGCAAGGTCCACTGCTACTGCAACAGTCTGAACCTTACCAGTCACAGGTTGACTCCTCCTCTCAGCTGGTATGCCATGCAACACATGTCTCCATGCGTGACGAATCGTAGCAATAGACAGCTGACCCCATGCCTTCACCAAGAAGTCTACAGCTTGTTTGACGTTAAACTTCTTCCAAAACTGTTTGACGAGAACTTCTTGAGTCGCCACCTCTTGTTCCTTGTCCTCGTCGCTTTTACTCTCGCTGTCGGTGTCATCCAGCTTACGTAACTCATCCTTGGTGTTGGTAGAGTCGTTCAGGAGCTTGAACTTCTTTGCAGAGTATGCAGCTTTCACATTGCAGATCAACTCCTGGTCCATGGGCTGGATTAATGACGTGGTGTTGGGAGGAAGGAAGACCACTTTTACGTTGGGGTGACGATCCATAAGTAGGGGCGAGTGTCCAGGTGCGTTGTCAAGGAGCAACAAAATGTTGAATGGAACATTCTGTTGCTCGCAGAATTTCTTCACGTCGGGAACAAAACAGTCGTCAAACCAGAAGAGGGACAGAGAAGAGGACATCCACGCCTTACGTGCGGTTAGCCAGTGGACATTAAGCTTGTTCATGTCCATATTCTTGTAGGCGTGCGGCTTGCGGGCTGTGTGAATCACCGATAACTTTGGTTTACAGGTACCGGAGGCATTGGTGGTAAACAGAACGGTGATGCGTTCCTTCTGCAACTTCCGACCCCTTACCTTGCTGGCAGACTGGACAACGAAGGTCTTGGAAGGTAGCTTTTTCCAGAAAAGACCAGATTCGTCCATGTTAAACACCTGGTCGTCAGTGTACTGTCCTTCCTCCATAACCTCACGTAAGAACGGAGGAAAATCTCTAGCCGCCACACGGTCAGCACTCGCTTCCTCACTACCAACGTTGATGTTGGTGATCTTGTTCCTCTTCTTAAACCTATGAAGCCAACCAGAGGAAGCATTGAAGGGTTTGGGCTCTGCAATTCCCAGCTTACGTGACACTGCTGCGTACAGTTCACGTGCGTACTCCTGCACTGAACGCGTGTCCACCGCCATGATGAGTCGCGCCTGACGAATCAAATAATTCACCAGCAAATTTTCCACCTTTACCAGCACCCTGTTCTGGCAATACTTGATCATTGAAGCACCTGCAGACTTTGTGATTTTCATGTGTTCTTTAATCTTGGCTGAATCCTTCTTAATAGTGCGAATTGTAGATTCGTTGACGCCATGCCGGCGCGCGAGATCAACTTGACGTGTTCCTTTCTCCAAATCTTGAATGATCTGGTATTTCACTTCGTAGCTTAGGCCACGGCGTGTCTTCTTGGGCTTAGGGTGGCTGGGTCCAGGTAAGGAAAGGTTTCTCTCTGGTGGCGGCGGTGGTCCGGCGGAAGCCATTTCACAGTACAATGGATGCACGTATACACTGGGTGGCCTGGAGGGATGAAACTACCGCGGCAGCGTCCTCTTTCCTCCCTCCCTCCCTCCCCGGGTGGACACGTCATATTACTTTAAACCAATTACAGCTAGCAGCAGAGGGGGGGTAGGGATGCATGGCCAATCACAGTCCGATATGTCATATGACGTCGGTGATAACGCAACAAAGACACACTGCGCAACCTTACAGCGCGGCTTGCCCAGGCGGAGGGAGGCGGGAGGGGAGGGAGGGAGGAGGAGGAGGCGCGAGGCAGGCGGGAGCAGCGGGTGGCAGGTGGGGCGAATCTAAAAATAGCGTCGAGCTGGACACTGCGCGTATATGGGTAGATGAACCGCGTTAAGTGAAAGTTCGGCTCTGGCGAGGCACCGCGTATATGCGAAATCGCGTTAAGCGAAACCGCGTTAAGCGGGGTATTACTGTATATGTACATATAGTACAGTATAGTCTCGATTTACGCGGTTGGTCATTTATGCGGCACCTGGCCAGACCGGCAATTATTAGTTACTCGGTACATTCCATCATTTACGCGGGAAGCGGCAGCGGGCAGGGTGCGCACAAGGTCGCCCAGTCAACAAAACATTACCAAGTTCTTCACCCGCCTCCCACCACAGCCAGCCCAAGTCAGTGATAGTGATAGTAATAGTGAGGATATGGACTTTGAGGGGTTTAACAAAGAGGCCCTGCAAGCCTCAGTGGTGGATAGTGATACAGGTGATACAAGTGATACAGGTGAGGGCCAATAATCTGCCCTCTGCCTCGGAACCAACCCCCCATCCCTGTGTGCCCAGCCATCTCTTCTACTAACGTAAGTGTTAAAAAACCTAATATTATTGATATTTCTCTTAAATATTAAATGTGTGCATACCATCATAAAATTAAGATGTTATTTTTACTACAACGTACGTATTGTGTCGGAAAAAGTGTAGTCTGGGGGTCGGCCCAGTCTCTACTGGGGTATTTCAATTAATCCCTTATGTTCTGTTATTTCGTTTACGCGTTTCTCGTTTTACGCGGACCTCCACGGGTTTAATTGACTGCGTAAACCGAGACTGTATATATATATATATATATATATATATATATATATATATATATATATATGTATATATATATATATATATGTATATATATTTCATTTTTAGTCCATATAACACGCGGACTTTGAACATATAATCAATGACCTCACCAGCCAGGACTCAAACCCTCGACCTAATGCATGGGACCAGGGAACGCTACCGACCATACCACAAGAGCACTAAAACAGGTCTAGACTATGTGATATTTCGCACAAAGCCTGTTCATCGAGTTGATGGCGCCGTGAACCTCTCATTGGGAACTGTCCGTGTTGCTTATGTGGATGTCAGTAGCTACTGACATCCACAGTCGGTCAACTGTTAATACAATTGATAAGGGCAAAGAAAAGATCAAGGAACATGTGAAATCTGCAGTGCCAATGCAATCTACGATTATAACTAAAAGAAGAGGGAAGGTTCTGGAAGAAATGGAAAAATATCTTGCGCTGTGGATCGAGGACTGCACACAAAAACGTAAGCCTCTGTGTCTCAGTATGATTCAGGAGAAAGCCCTAAGTCTTTTCAACGACCTAAAGAAAGATCACCCTGATGATACTGTGACATTCAATGCTAGCAATGGGTGGTTTAACCAATTCAAGGTGCGAAATAAGCTGCATAATGTTCGAGTGACTGGTGAGGCGGCGAGTGCTGATTGGAAAACAGCACAGGATTTTCCAAAGAAACTCGCGGAAATTATCGAGTTAAGTACAACCTTTTGGTCCCCATTATGTACGTAACTTGGGGACTTACTGTATATATATATATATTTATATATATATATATATATATATATATATATATATAGATATATATATATATATATATATAATTTCATAATGATAATTAACTAGCATGTTATCTGCATGAAACATCCATTAATGGTTAATTAAGGTTCTTGATAAACATTTGTACATTACTGTACCTTTTTCTTTAGTAACCTTAGTAGACAGTAACAATGATAAGGACCTATAATGTGTAAACTTATTAATATTTTCCCCTTATAATTATTAATACTGTACACTGTACAACCTACTGTGCTGTATATGTCTTACACCAAAAATTTGTCTAGTTTTCATTTTCTTTCCTTGGGGAGATTGTGACAGTAAAGGTGTTCTCCTCCAGCAGGTACCCCTGAGCAAGCCTGCACTCTGGATCACTGCCATCATTCTCTTTGCTATCGCTCTCTTTACGAACTGAACATGACCTGACAGATGGGTGGCCACTGGTGCAATCCATCCTGCTCATATTCATCACTTTGTTGATAACATTTACATCTTTAGTTTGCAGTTCAGTGTAGATACTGATAGCAATAATTTTGAATATTAAGCATTTGATGATACAGTTTTTATAATTTCTTCTGAGGGGCCATTTCTCCTTTTAACAGTGAACTATACATAAAATTATAACCGCCTTTTTTGTCTAACGCAACAATAGTTATTTTTTGTGAGGTATAGGATAAACATATTTTTCTACTTAGCCTCTATTCTGACTTGATCTTTGTCACGTTAATAATTTCCACTTGTACGTAGTGTCTTGTGATAATATTTCAGATAATGAGCAACTTTTGAGTATTGTAAGGTAATGGTCTTGTCTGTGATAGCATATCGAAATTTCATAAACCATGTCTTGTAAGTGTCTTTATCTTCACATTTCTTGAGGTTTTATATGCCTTTTGAATATTTTTCAACATGTTTTTGAATATTGTGATCTTATTTTGAGAGTGTTGATTAAACAACAGAAATGCAGTGTTATAAGTAGAGTGAGATACGTGAAATACTGTATTAGAATCTGGATCAGAAAACAACCCAGAGGGATTTCTAAAACTTCCATCAGAAATTAAGTCCACACAACATTGTCATATCAGCAAAATTTACACACAAGCATGGATCGACAAGACTCAGGATTGCTCAGGGGTAGACAGCGCAGCCGTCATTGGCAACCCCATCAGCAGCGGACAGAAAGCGTCGGAGGGAGGGAGAACTACTCTAGGTGCATGGGAGCCCCGGCCAGTCTATGCTCTTTTATAGACTAGTCATCACTGGTATGGGGGATGGTGGTGGTGCATGAGGACTGAGGAGGTTGTTACTAGATGCATGCCTTGAATGCTTTTGATTTTTTGTGCATGTTTACATTACTGTACTTTAAAGCAGCTAATCTAGTTATATCATACAGGTTATGCCAGCATGTTTTACATGTATACTGTACTATACGTAATAGATTAAAATGCACAGTTAGTTTAATGGAACATCTCTCATTTGTAACGTGCTCTCTGAATAAATAAGATGTAGAACATATCACTTTAACACTTGTGCCTTTACCTGAAAATAATTACCAAAACCTAGTTCAGGTACATTATATACTGTAAGTAGTTATGCAGTTATTTGTTTTCTTCATTAGACTGGTTACACACTCACCATCTAAATGTGTCTCCACCAAGAGGGAAGACAGTTTTTTCTGTGTTTCTTTATGCAGTTAAAAATCTTTACTTTGTAGTTGCGAATCTACACCCAAACACTCTCCCCAAATTGTGGTCTACAGGATCACCAATTTATTACATTGATTGATCTCTTAAATAAGAGGATAAGCAAACATTCATTGAAGTATTCACCAGTAAGTATTGTGAGGACTATACTGTACATATCAACATTTCACCCAAAACAATCACCAAGTGAAAATTAACTACAGGTAGTCCCTCACTTATGAAGGTGTTCCATTCCGAAAAACCTTTCATAAATATATACAGTACAGTACAGTATATATTTTTTTGAAAATTCATGCACATTTTCCTATTATAAAAGCTGGTACATTCCTAAGAAAAAATCCCTCTCCCAAAGTCTTAAAATACAACAAAATCCTAATAAGCACATTTTTAATAAGAGTTTTTAGTGTATACAATGATTATTAACCAATAATAAACATATTAAGTGAGAAACATACAGTACAGTATGGTACAAGAATAATTTTATACTTATGAGAAACTCAAGGAGATTGCAAACAAAGTGAATAGTATAAAAAACATGAGCCAACGTCTATAATAACTACAGTATACTGTATTACACTAGTAATACAGTATATAACACTGTATAGTACAGTACAGTGGTCCCTCGGTTAACGAACGCCTCGGTTAACGAAATTTTGGTTAACGAACTGCTTCCCATAAGATTCTTAAATTCGGTTAACGAACAAAAATTCGGTTAACGAAATTCTTACGAACCGACCTCAACATGTTTTCGCTTGCACTGGCCGGTCAACCAGCTTTGGTATTAGTCCGCCAATACATTAATCGGTTCTAGGGCTTAAATTCCTAGCTATTTTAGTAAATATCAAGAAGTTTATACTATTCAATAATTTTAAAAGTTTAATATTAACTTTTTTAGTCATTTTAACAATTATTGAACATAATTGAAGGTAAAGAAACTAGTTTCTGGCGTGCCATCCAGCCTGTTAACACACCAGACAGGCGTTAGTCTCTCTCTGTTTTCAGTGGAGGTAACATCTTGCTTGAGACTCTCTTCAACTAAACGCTTTTTTTCTGTGTTTCCAAGCAAATTATTGGTCATTTTGAAATATATTTTACATATTGACAATATATAATGCAGTGCAGTGTTGATTTAAAGAAAATAATCTTGAAATACACCAAGAGAACTAAAATTTTATGGGTGAAATGGTGCCATGGGGTGACTTCTCTTCCACCCCAATGCCTTCTTTTCTTCCTTCTCCTCCACCTCCCACTTCAAATGCACATCATCATCATCCAGGAGCCTTCTACATACACACCTCAAAGGAAGTGAACTTTTCTACCATTTTTGTTGAATTTAGGCAATTTTCGGTGAGCTGGAACCAATTACCCAAAAACCCATTGAAACAATGGTTTCGGTTAACGAATTTTTCGGTTAACGAACAACCTGCTGGAACGGATTGTGTTCATTAACCGAGGGACCACTGTATATAAATTTGTGATAAACTAGGTCTACCTGTATTTAAATAATTATTTGATGATTATTTAATGGAAATGTTTTAACATATTATTTCCTGCGAATTATGAATGACTAGATCAAAGGATGTTTCAGTTTTTTATCAGAGGAACAACTCTGTACATTTTCTTATTCTTCTGGTGAGCCTCAGGGACCACACCTCGGTATTGGGTACTGTATTGATGACACTTCATTCAGGGTACTGAAGCATATGTACAGAGATTAAAAAGGTGTTATATTGTCACATCAACTTATTGATGGGTTAATGCATAAAAAGTCTCACATGTGTAAATTAGACTTTTCAATCAAGTGTACAGTAATTTATATTCATCAATATATCATTCAAAATACAGTATGGTACAGTATTGTGTTACTGTTTAATATCATCTTAATTTGTTTTAGTTAAAGATTCTGCTTTATTTGTACAGTACAGTAGTATAAGCATATTAATTCCAACCACCAATGTTTATTGTATCAGCTTGTTTACATAAGTAATACAATTCCACTTCATACATTCATACTAGCATGAACTTAATGATTGCCAGCACAAACATACCTTTATTGCATGTCTTTAAATTAAGTTTTGGTCACTTCATTAATAAACTTGAAATTTTTTAAAGTTTATATGTGTAGGCTATAATCTTTCCTGATCCTGATCATCAGAAAACATTCACAAGTATGTGTACAGTATACCAATGCCTGCATGCAGTGTAAATAAACTCAGAGAATTTACAATTGCCTCCACATACAGTATACAGTACTCGGTACAGTGGCTGGTGGGTTTTGTGGAAATTGGCAGCATTGTGTTGGTTGGCACTGTAGTTCAGTATATTGAGGTGAGTGGGCAGAAGCAATCTATTTATTGTGGTCAAATAACAGTTTAAGAAAGGATTTCTCCTCTATCTAAAAATGCTGATACTTCCTATGGCTACTGATTACGCTATAATTACCAATTATATCACATCATTGCCCACCATCTGATAAAAGTTGGATGGTGGCGGTGGTGTGATGCAAGGAGACAAGGAGGGAGAAAGGTAATTGTAAGGGGGTTCCATATGCTGTGGGTTGGGAAGGAGAAAGATTGCACCAAGTTAATTTGTGAAGGTAACCATATCACCATAATATCATATTATATTTAGACTATCCTTCTCAATCTGTGAATACTGTACTTTATTTTTTACATAATTTCAATGAACTGACAGAAAAAAATATGACGTTATTACATATGTCACGGGTTCAAGTTCTGTTCCTGACACACTTAGGAAGGACGTTATCCAGTGTGACCCTCCCTACCAAACGGCGAGTAAGTCAATAAATGGTGAAATGGAAAATTAAAAATTAAATAAAATGAACACTGTTATCTGAACACTAAAAACAGGTTACTTCTGCCCATTCACCTCAATATATCTGTACTGCAATGTCAAAGAACACAATGCTGGCATTTCTCACCAAACCCACCAGCCACTGTACCAGGTGTAAGTGCAGGTGATTGTACATTTCAATTCATTAATATATATATACACTGTACTGTATACATACTGGCATACCACTTATAGTATCCAAAATATGTTCCTGGAAAATGGAGTGTACAGTAATAAGAAACAGCTCTATAAGAGGTCATTATAATATACAGTACAGTAGTTCCAATAGAGATACATTTTGCCACAGCATTATTTTTTACCCATGAGCAATATGATGGCTTCATTGGGTATTGATATAAAACTCAATGATATTGCACACATGATAAATGTTTATAAAATTATCTGTAATTTTCGATGATAATGGACACAGAAAAGCACAATAAGTTACATACTCACCAGTGCATTTGCTCCGAGCTTGTGGAAGATTGATCACCGTCTGCCATCACTGCTAACGTGATCCTACTCCTCCTAATTGGCGGTACTGTAGTGGAGAACGTTCCTAAAAATTTTTTTTTTGTGTTATTAATTATTAACAATGCCATTGATTAGGTAGCAGAATCCCTTATCTTGTCTGCATTCTTAAGAATGGTTCTGATAGTTGATGCAGCCAACCCAAGCTACAACCAATATAAACTTGCCATTCATACACCTCCACATGTGTATGACCTACATTTTTACAACCTTAGAGTTGCTTTTCCTTGACTGCTTGACTTTTTTACCAGCAATATAACTTGCAGGTTTTTCCAGACATTGTGGGTCAAAAATAAATTACACTGTATAGAGATTGAATACTACAATGGGGTGGCAAGTGTTCAAAGCTGGCAGAAATGGGCACTGATTAACAGAGCAGTAATTTTCTTTTGTCACTCTCATGGTTGAGTGCAATGCTAAGAGAAAGGAGGGGAGCACTGCATGTTGTGTGGCATGAAACTTCTGAATCATCTTAATCTTGTTTTTTTTACAGTAAAAATTTCGTTCAGGACAATGAATTGTATAATGAACAGCATTTTAAGGGGTATGCCTGTATATGTATAAATTAGAATGTCTTCATTATCATATTTTTCATTCAAATTATGGTACGCATACATGCATTGTAATAACTTGTGTTTAGAAGTGGATGTACAGTAGATTCTTAGTTGGTTTTTTTTAGTTATATTGGAGGTTGAACTCTGATTTAGCCTTGAACAAGACAAAAAGTTGCTACCTGTAGACCTTCCTCTATGTACTGTACAGTAATTCTCAACTAAACAAACTACAGTACAGTATGTGCTTGACATAGTACAGTGCTTAAAAAAATCTCCAGATATCTCAGCTGTTTTTGTACTATAATCAGAAAATTACTGGACAGTGTAACTATCCATTTGTAAAAGTGTAACTTTCTCCAGGATAAAATTAAGTGTCTAGCAAGAAAAATAAAATGTACATGATCTGTGAATTAATAAAAATCACAGTAATGTACTGTAATTAACTTAAGACATCAATAATTTGGTATTTACTGTGACCTGTCTATCCTCATCTGCAGGACCGTAATGAAGCCATGCGTCGACCTGCGTACGTCGGAGGACCCAACCAACAACAAGGTGCTGCCTCCCAGAACCAAGGTGGCATAGCCGGCTTCTTCTCCTCCATCTCTGACCAATTATCAAATGTTTTCAATATTTTTGGTTGAAGGAAACTTCCTCAACAAATCTGTTATATATAAAGCAAAGATCATCTCAACATTGTGAGCTCCTCTGATCAGTGTAGTGTTAGGAAGAGTACGTGGTTTACTTGCAGCATGATTGGATTTGATGTTCGCGGTGAATAAAAAAGCAAATTAAATTGACCACTTGTTGCTGAAAGCACACTCAGGTTTCATGCATATGGATGCCCAAAGAACCAAATACAATACATTATTATAGATTTAGTAGTGAGGATGTAGATTTCCAGCAGTGTATAAGTGAAACATTGTTGTTGTGATTATTAACATTAATGTAGAAGCCTGTGGCATTAGGCTATGGTGGTCCACTCCTGTTGTCTTCTCAAGGTTCATTAATTTTGGAGCTCATGAAGTAGATCCCTGCCATTGTTATCTCTGTTATTACCTGAGAGTTATACCTGTAGTAATTACTAAGATATTTTGCTTTAATGTATTCTTAAGCTATTGACTGAACCTGCCTTTACTGTTGAGGTAGTTTAAAGATAAAGAGTATATGTAATTAACATGTAGTAGACCTGGACAACACAGGTCATGTATCATTATCCCAGATTCTGACTGTACTGTCTGGGAGTATTCACCGTACTGTACATACTTTACCTTGTCCACTCTGCACTTCTTGTTATCCTTAAGGAGTTGGGCACAGTACGATAAGATGATATTGATTGTTAACCCTTTTAACTGTTGACTGAACTTAAAAGTTATAGGTTCTGGTTTGACAAAAGATGACGTGAGCAGGTGGGACCAGCAAATGCATCTGTTTCATGATGCAAGTGTAATGCAATTTTTAATATGTTACGTGCAGTTATCTATGAAACTATGAATATATTTAACAGTCTTATGGAAATATATTTAATAAACTATACAAATTTTAAACTTTAAGGAAAAAATCTTATTTCTAGGTTGTCAAAATCATAAAAAAAAAATGTAAAATTTGGCAGATATTTCAAGAGAATTTAATTTTCCATATCAAGAGACCGACCAGATTTTTGCACAAAGCTGACCACAACCCACATCTGCCTTCCATTAACTGCCTTCTTTGTAGTTGTAGAGTTGATGGTCCATGCCCTTAGAAACACATATGTTCCTTGGTGCATTGGTGTTCTGATCCCATAGTGATGATGCAATTTCTTAACACAACAAAAATCATCTAAAAGATAAAAAGCTTTACGTAAGTATGAAAATAAAAGTTCAGTGTAAAAAGTCTTTGTCTATATCAGTGGTTCCCAAACATGGGGTCACAAGATGCATCATAAGGGGTCGCACAGAGATCATGGGGTCGATGGGGTCTCATACAGCTCATAGTCCAGGTGTCAAGGACTGAAGAACGTGGCCCAGGTGCTGTCTCCTTAAGTCAGGAACAATAAATTATGGTCAAGGAAATAATGCAGTTCTCTCCTTGTGTCAAGTCAGGTCAGTCCAGGGAAGGTGAACAATGACACATTTAGTTTCTGTTCAAGACAGATGTAAAACAGTGTGGCTCTTTTGTCCTCCAATAACAGGATTACAGCCTGACAATGAGGCAAGGGTGAATTTTGCCATCTATGATGACATATCAATGTTTTGGGTTATTTATCAATTTGACATTCAGCTTTTAAAAATCAAACTATCAAGATTGTGATACAATTTGGAAGCTCCTATGTCTGTGAGGCAGCTTTCCTGTCCATGGTGTTTATAAAATAATGATTACCGCAACCTTATATCAAACTTAAACTTAGAAAATTGTGTGCTGTGTTGTTTAATCTCATAATTATACCAACAGTTAAATTTTTTTTAATGGTAATACACACACGTTACTTATGAATTATGACAGATGAAACTTGTATTGAAAATTAATTATATGCTGATGCACACAGGTCACATGCGAAATACGTACTGTACTGTATGACATAGTTGTAACCAAAAAAATTGTATGTTAGGTTGCTTAACCATGTAATTATATCCCCAGGTATAGAACATTAAATTATCAAAGAAACATGGCACATATTAAACATGACAGAGTTGTAGCCTGTTTCTGCCAGTGTTTACTTTTAGACTTCTCCAATATGTAATACATTTTCCTTACATTGTTTTTATAGCTAAATACGTTTATCAATATGTCCGTATTTACTCTAAGGATGCTCATATATATACAGCATATGTAATGACTTGGGGTCGCACTGGATAGGCGACAAAACTAGACGGGGTCGCACTGGAAAATGCTTGGGAACCCCTAGTCTGTATGATTATATACAATATACTACTCTATTAATGTTAATTATGTTAACTTGAAGAAATAATGCCAGTATAAAAATTACACAATACTAGAGGCATAATAATTACTGTAGTTCCTGTGCAAGAGCATGAAAGATTAATGATTATATTACAAGTTGAAACATTACAAATACCTATATAACAAAGGAGTTGGTCTCTCAACTTCAGCTGGAAACTTGTAGGAACAGACATACAATATCTGTTAAAACTAGATAAAAGTGTTACCTAGGGCTGGTCTGAGAGTTGGTGCCTGTTGCTTGGAAGACACGAGTTGTTTGCCTCGAGTTCTTGAAGTGTCATCTTGAACAGACTGAATCTGCAGGAACCATAAACAAGTACAGTATGCATGTATGTTAACAGTGCTTAGGAGAGACTGTAACTTTGAGTATCTGCAAACATTATAGCAGTAATGTACTGTATAATGCAAAAATATTTATGCAAGAACATAAATTTTTAAGATTGGTAAAAAGGGAAAAATAATTGTTGTTATAAAGTATGATTTTTGCATACAGTAGTGTAAAAATATCCCACATACCAGTACATGATAATTAATAAATTTCTTAGATAATTTAAATTTTCATATTTGCTACAGTAATGTTTTGGCAATTATGTGTACAGTAACTAAATATTTGGTAATTATATATATCTTCACTAAATAATATGATAAAATTTTTATAAATTACAAAAAGATTAGATTATGGTAGCAATTTTCTGGATGCAACAATTCTGTCCATGTTAGCCATCAGGAAACAGGCAGCTACACGGATAAAGTTTAATAGATGATCTTCACCCCTGTATGATATGTGCAGGTAGAAAAATTATTGGTTTTTTATCTAAGTGTCTGGTGCACTGATAACTTTACATAGCACAAAAATAAATACTTTAATATAGGTATTGTATTACCAGATTCTCAAAGCTGTCTCCTCTTTACTGATTAGGTACAAGGCATTGCATACTATTGCATTAAGGCTCAGTTGTTAGGTTTAATAAAGTGAAAAGGTTCATTATATATACGTATACCGGTATATATATATTATTCATTATTTATGCATAGTTATGACCATGTTTTCAATGTTAAGTCACTAGTTTGGTTATGTAGATAGGAAGTTATACATCTTTTATTATTTAATAAATACCTGAATATCTATCCTTAGTTTGACTGACATCTACTTTCGTAATACAGTAATATCTAACTCAATTTACCATATGTCACAAGAAACATATAGATATACTGTACCGCACTACGCTGTGTCCAGGGTTTATTCTGTAACAAGAGCTCCGAGGGTCTTGTAAGTTACGACCTCCAGATACAGTGTGTGAAGTCACAAGATGGAGGGTATTCTATTCAGAGTATCAAAGTAGGGAGGATTTACATCCTCAAGGATTGACTTACAATGTCAGCTGGGAGATACAACATTGGAGTGTAATTCCTTTTGAGTATCTGGCTCCTGATGCACTTCTGCTCCCACAACTTAAGGTATGCAACCCACCTCAACTGTTTTTCAATTCACCCATGTTGAGGGATTTCTTCTGTTAATGTTATTCCAGAGAAGCAAGAAGCTTTACATAGTCAGCTCTTTCCTTTATGATCTTGTTTATTTTACAAGCTACATCTCTTACCTTATGATGTCATTTCTTTAACTTTCAAATCTTTTGTTAAGATATAACTCATGTTTTGCGAGCTTCAACTCCTGAATCCTATCTTCCTACTTTTATTGTGGATGATATTATAAAGAAAGAGTGAAGCTTGAAATATTAAGACATTTTTATTAACGAGAACATTTACAGTAGAAGAGAAAGGTATAGGATTTTGAATGTTCTAGTTCACATAGTATGAAGTTGTGAGAGATAAACAGATAGCTGTTCTAAAACTAGTCTTAACGAAGCTTTCTGTAGTTAAAGTTACTTTTCAGTAATAAGTCATTTAGTCACCTGCAGGTGGGACAGATGGACAGTTAGAGCAGAACCATCATGGTATGGTATATGCACATCACCCATCTACAAAAGGAAGTATACCAAATGGCTTAAGTTTATTTAAAACTGTTGAATGAGCTGATTTTACAAAATTAAGGATGAAAATACCTACGGTCAGATACAGCAAAGTTGAACTGGCTTAGGGTGTCTTAATTGTGAATCGAGATAATGTACCTCATTTATGCCAAGTGGTGAGAACAATCCACTCACAATTGGCAGGAGAGTAGATTCTTGAAACTTATGACCATAAACAGACAAATCAAATGGTGTATCCCCACATTGCTGAAGGATAAAAAAAAATCATTATCAGTATTTACATATAATTGTTTATTTTAGTAACCATATTATATTAAAAATATTTATACTGTACATATTTGTAATTGCATTGATAAGTTGCTTTTAAGACAAAAAAAAATAAAACTCAAGTTTATTACATTACAACTCACTTGAGTATAAAATGGTAACGTCCCAAACATTTGTATTATGAAATTACATTGTAAATTATTCTAAGAATACATTAGTGTTAAATAAAGTTACAGGTATAAGCAAAAAGTTAACTTCTCTCGGCATTAAGGCAACATTAAACATGAATGGAAAAATATACCCATATTTGAACTATTGAAAGAAATAATTATTGGAGAGAAAACTAATTTCTTATAATTACTGCTACAGTGCTTGGTATTCTTTAATAAGATTTCCTGCTATGACTAAACGCTGTATTTCTGATGTGCCTTCATAGATTTCAGTGATGCGCGCATCTCGATAGTGTCTCTCCGCTGGCATGTCACTGACGTATCCCATACCGCCAAGGATCTGTATAGCCTGATGACCACAGAAAGTGGCTGTTTCTGAGGCAGCCAGTTTAGCCATGGCAGCAAACTGTTGAAAGTGGGAGAAAAGGTAAGCATAACATTTAAGTGTCATCTCAAACTTAAAAATGAATCATGGTAACCATTCCAATATTCTGTTTATAACCCGCACTTATATAAAATGCATCTTCCTGAGGCTGGAAAATGGATGCAGCCAGTCATGGTGCTGGTGGACAGAGGATAAAGGACTGTACAATATAAGGTCTGGAAGATGGGTGATGATAAAGAAGAGTACCTGGAGGTCAAACACAGAAGAGAAGTTTATTTGGTTAAGATGTATGAACAGGATGCATTTGCAGATAAGATGAATAGTGAATATGCTACAGGAGAGATATACAGAATAGCAAGGCAATTCGAGGATAGAAACAAGGATTTAACTGAAGAGCAGAGCATGAGAAATGACTATGAAGATGTGGCTGACAATCATGAGGAAGTTAAGGATGTTTGAAGAAAATAATATGATCGACTGGTGAATAAGGGGTTTGACTGGGACAAAGGCAAGTTCTGACCATTCCAAACAATATAGGCATTGCCAACCAAGTAGAAGTTTAACCTGCAATATTATATATGAAAAATTTTTAAGATATCATGGAAAGGTAAAGAAAGGAAAACATCTGACCTTGGTATATGGCTTCCCTTCATCCTTAAGTACAGCTGCCTTATAAGTCAGAAGACGTGCTGATTCAATTTTTAGTGCCATGTCTGCCAGTTTTTGCTGCAGAAATAGTAATTTATCATAAGTTCATAAGTGCACAATCACATTCAATTTAAATAGTTGCCAATAAGATAAAATAATATATTGTACTGTAAAGGTATTACAAAGATGTGGTTGCTGTGTGGGGCAACTTTAAGCAAAGTCATTCCTAGGTAGCCTCGAACACATGAGGTAACCATTACAATATTATAACACCAGGCATTTGGAAATAGCTTAAAGATGTACAGACTGGCTGACTCATTAGAGTGTTATAATATCGGTATTTGAGTATCACTTATTGAAAGTAGGTCCTCCAGGCACGATGGGACAGTGCAATTACTGCACCGCAATAATACTAAGCTTTGTTATACTGTATAAGAGTGCAGTGTGGACAGAGCATTGCATTCACTAACTATGAAGTTAGGTACCTATTCACAGATTGGAGATGAATGCTGTATCCACTTGAAGGCAGCAGCCCTTTATATATCCATCATTAATAACCACTATTTCTAGCATATGTGAAAATGTTTTTCAATCTTGTCCACAAGTTGATTCTACAAATTTATGACTACAGGTGCACACCAGTGGTGTATTCTTATTGAATGTAAGGTATGCATTGCATGCCTAGTAGAAAGCAAAATATATTTTTAAATAGTATTTTCAATAATACAGATTTATTTTTAAAGTCTTCACAGTTTTCACTCAGGAAAGTCGAGGAGACTCAGCGTCCCTCAATGCATGCAGAAGGATAAGCCACATGCCCTCAGTGGATATACAGACGTAACCATCCTATCAATTGTATGTATATTATGTATGCTGTATGTATATTATGTATGTGCTCCATTTATATACACTATTTATTCAGCCTAGCTAGCAGCGTGTGGTAATGTATTTACCATGTCCCACACGCTTAATTAATGTGCCTGGCGACATATGGGAGCTGTTAATGTATCACTTGCTACATGTCGCCTAAAGGCTAGTTGACCCCCAGACAGGGTAAGGAGCACCACCTCCCTTGTGTACCTTCGTTTATCCAGTAAATAGAACCTACGAAAACTCTACAGGTGTTTGTGTTCGCTCCTGTAGATAGAACTTGATACCCAGAACACATGCATCAATAACATGCTAAAATGAACTATATTGTATTGGAGCATAAGGAATTTGAGCCATTTTAGTCAAATTTAATACTTTTCCCTTAAAAAGCATGAAGTCTTATGTTATACGGTGATACAGGTATTATATTACCTAAGAGTTGTTGTTCCATAAGAGTGGCTATTTAATAAAGTTTCTGTAAATGTAATGGGTACAAATACATGCACTTCGAAAACAGCATTCACTTGTTGAGAGGCTATGTAGACCGGTGGCGGCCTCCGTCGGCTGGACAAAACTGGTCCACATTATTATTTTTAATATTTCTAAATAACCGTTAGTCTGCTTTCAGTTATAGTTTTTTCACTTGGGAAAGTTATTCAGTTTTCTGTTTTACTTGAAATAACAATCGGATCATATAAATAAAAATATTTACTAAATATTTAAATGTTCAGCAACAAGATCATTGGCAACTTTACAGAAGGCCAGCGTTATGCATGATCCCTAGTCATTTTTTTAACTCCTTTATTTCTAAATTATTGCAAATCACACTGAAAGCTAAATATTCTTTTGCCGTAAGTATTTTTGCACCCATTATTTAATGATTTATAACAGATATTTTGTCAGATGCCACTGATATAATTTAAGAAATTAGGTATTTATAAAAGCTTGACAACCCTTATTTAGAGAAAAGCCATATCCTACTTGATATTTGATTTGATAACTGATATACAGTATGTGGGTGTTCTGCATGTCTCATCAGTGCAATCACGATACACCAATGGCACACACTGTTTTATCCTGGTACACAAATAGGCAGGGGTAATAATAATAATAATAATAATAATAATAATAATAATAATAATAATAATTATTATTATTATTATTAGGTATTATTATTTTATCACTGTTGTTAACATTATTAGTAGTATTAAAATAAACTGTATTGATAATGAAATTATTAATACACATTCCAATGTTATTTTAAGACTGCTCACCACCTCCCACAGACATAACAAGAGGTCTTGCAAGACCTCGGGTATGTTTATTCAATATTGTTTTTCCAAATTCACATCCGTGTTGGATAAAATGTGTTCCCTAATACATTCATCGCATTATAACCAATTCTCATCATGAAAATGTGTTACAGGATAACAGAGTAATGCAGATATAAACTTAAATAGTTGTGTGATGCTTTGAGTGGATTTATCTAAAAAAAAAAGATGAATATTTAAGAAATGAAATAAGAGAACTGCACATTTCTGGGAGACCACAGTACAGTACAGTACTCCTAATATTTCAAGCTCTAACTGTACACTATTAAGTAATACAATCAGTTGCTTCCCACAATTTTCCTTCATAAAGACTTAAAATTTACATATATTTACACCTAATTATAACTGTCATCTATTTCATTACTACTCCAATTTTTATTGAATTATAGTACAGTAACATGTACTTTAGCCGGAACTCTCCGATAGCTGGTGCCATGGGTTGCGTTGGGCCTACCCACGCAACCCAACTCCAATGTTTGTTTTACAGGAGATAAGACACCAGGCGAGCCGTGACTCCGTCATCACTATTTCATTAGTAGTTATGCGAGCCAGTCTATGGGGGGGGGGGGGGGGGGGCTGATTGAGACAGTGTTGTATTGTCCATCGTGTCTCACGCCCCAAAACCACATTTTTAGCCAGTAGACCCTAGACAATGGGTTAGTCAAGACCTCCTCCTCCCGTCTTAAGGAAACAACACAGAATTCTCCTGCGCGACACCGTCAACAATGACTGTCAGTGATACAAGACTATGAGTGCCAACCCAAGGTCTGTTATTCCCTGTGGAAAGATCAAGTATGAGAAAGCCTGGTTGCAACAAGAGCGATCCAGTGGATGTATCACTTGAGGAATTAAGGTTCTGTTGAGTCATACCCATAGTAGAGTAATCAAATGTGCATCCCCAGGTTGAAAATTCCCTCTTTACAAGATAAATTTCATTATGCCGTGAATGTGAGCGACTCATATATCCATGCAAATTGTAAATCATTGTATGGAAGCTTGCCAAATAAATGTAAGAGCAATTATCTGCCAGTATCTGTGATCCTATCTCATTTTTACTAAAGGTAATGACTAATTGGTTATAACAAAGTATAACCAATAACTTAGAGACGGATGTTGGAAATTAATGGAATTCATTAAATCATCATTTATCAAGTATAAATCACATGGAATGTCAGGTGGTGGAGTGAATTTCTACTTAGATACACCATAATCTCCTGTAAGTAACCAGTGTGAACGTATCTAACTCTACGGTAAGAAATAAGAAACATAATTATCCCCATAATTTCGTGACAGCTGGAATTTAAATTTGCTTGGAATTTTTCTGGAAAATTCCAGGTTTTAATTTTTTTTTTCCGAGGAGCGCATTTTCTGAACAATTCTGAGGATGGGAGTTTCATCCAGGTTTGAGAAATGAAAATCAGGCGCATTTTCCGGGAATTCTGAGAAAATTTTCCTGGTATCTGGAAAAATTCCAGGGATGGGGGATATTTCCGGGGTTGAGAATTGTCTCGTTACCCGGAAATCTCTCATTCCAGAAGTGCTCTGCACCAATTGTTCTGGCTAATGGATACTTGTATACTGAAATAACAATTAGCAGAAAATAATTGAGAGTTCTCATGAAATAAGTTTGCAAATATCACTTTAATAGAAGTTAAAAAATTTAAGGCATGTGTCAATACTTTCAGCTATATCTTGATGAAACCTAACCTAACCTATCCTTCACCTAACACCATAATTAATAAGAATACTTCTTTTATCCTCCTGACAAGTGGAACCAAATGAGAATCAACAGAATTTTTTTCGTGCTGTAACGGTAAAATACAAGTACTGTACTGTACCTGGATAACTTGCATCTTCAGGATTGGAGCATTAAAGGCCATTCTCTTCCCCGCATAGTCAATGGCACAGTCAAAAGCAGCCTGGGCAATGCCAAGTGCTTGACCAGCTATTCCAATTCTCCCAGCATCTGTAAGATTTGATTCATTTGGGTATTATAAAAGATTTAAAAAAAACAAAAATGCTTTACAGAGTATACAGTATATTACTGTATTATCTTTCCACATTAAATTAAGAAGTTCAAACATCCTCAGTTAAATTAAAAACTGTATTCCATAATACCTACCTAAAGTCATCATTGCAATTTTGAAGCCCATGCCAGGTGCTCCCAGCATGTTTTCTGACGGAATCTGGCAGTCCTCAAATATAAGATTACAAGTTGAAGACCCCCGGATACCTAACTTATCTTCTTTCTTTCCCAATGACAGACCTGAAAATATAATAAAGAAATAACAGAAGAGTTGGTCACATGACAAATAAGTATTTGGGTACAGTACAGGAAAGCCTCCGATAACGACAGTTCTACTAACGACGATTCATATTTAAGACCCTGGTTAATTTAGGACCCAATTCAATTTACACCATTAATTTCTTCGTATTTACGACGAAAATAGAATAAAAAATAAAATAAAATTACATTTTTATATAAATAATAACTAAATCTCGATATTATAAAAAAGAAAAAAAAAAACACCTTGTGTACAGAGGCTGGCAGGCTTGTGAGAATAAACAGTTGCAGCTGCTGGGCCTTTTGTTTTCACACATCTGAACAGGAAAAGGAGAAAAACTTTCTCCGATTTCTTATGGTATTTTTGCATCTCTATTCAACATGAGCAAGAGAGAAAGTGATGGTAGTGCTGGTTCCAAAGCTAAAAGAAAGTGTTAAAGCTTAACCGCGAAACTAGATGTGTTAAAACGATATGAAAAAGGTGAGAGGTCTGTGGATATTATATGGAGCAAGCAATGAATATATTTTTTGAAGTGGATCCATTAAGAGATCAAAGCATTAAAATTAACAGGAACATGAAAAATGCATATGACTTACACTTAAAGATGTATAATGAGAAAAGAAAGCAGCTGTGTACAGTTCTTTCCACAGCATCATTATTCGAAAGCCTAAACCATCAACTTCAGCTACATCACCAAATTCAGCATCATAAGCAGCTTCAGCAACAGCTTCATGTTAAGTAACAGTTTCAGCAACAGCTAAGACATCTTTATGAAAAGCTACAGCTTCAGCCAGAGTTGAACCTGATGACTTGGTCATCTGAGTAAAAACTCGCACAACATTCATTGGCTGTCCTAATATTTTAGACTTTACCAGCATTGGTGAGTAGAGTCTTTGTTTTACATTAATATTATTTAAGACATATATGAACAGTAAGAAGTGGTGCTTTCATATTCTTATGTAGAGAAATGATGAAGTTTTCACATGTATGCACTTACACAAGTTGGCATTCCCAAACCATTTCGTTTTTTCTTTACCATTAATGGTTAGCTACATCTATTGTTCCATTTATTACCATTAAATAACATTACAGTACAGGTAGTCGTCGACTTACGACCTAGATTGGTTACGGCCGACCGGTCGTAAGTTGATCTGGTCGTAAGTCGGCTTATGTTATAATTACCTTACGTATATTATACTGTAATGTGTAATAATAATATAATCATCTTTAAGTCATATTTTATCAACATTTTCTTTGTTCATTATTGTTACGGTCGTCAGGTTTAAGTAAATCACTGCATACTACAGTACAATTGGTTTATTATTTACACTGGGGCTGGGGCCAAAACTGTCGTACCGCCGGTCGTAAAGTCGAACAGACGTAAGTCGCATAGGTCGTAAGTCGACGACTACCTGTACTTAAAACATGCATATTATTTTTTTTTACATTAATTTTACTACAGCTACAACCAGGGTCTTATTTTCTCCAGTTTCTTATGTAGAACCATCGTCATCGTGTTGTAAACACTAATGAAAACAATACCGACTCCTCTCCTCTTGTGTGTTTTAATATTCTACGTATTATTAATGAATTGCATTGTTCATTTCGAATAAATAAATATTAATTCAATCAAATACAGTACTTTTTCTGTACATTACACAACACTAATTAAAACAAACATATTTTTTTACATTATTTTACTTCTGCAACAACCAGGGTCTTATTTTCTCCAGTTTCGGGTGGATAACTGACATTATGGGTGCAAACACTGACAACAACAATGGCGTCCCATCTCCTCTTGTGTGACCTTATTATTATTGATTTATATTATAAGGTGTATTCATAAACATTATTTAAAGAATTTAGTTTGCATTTTTCATTAATTGTATTTTGGGGGGAAAAAAAGAGGTAAAATGCCACATAAAACATATGAAAAGGTCACATTAAGGAATGCATCTCATTATTATTGCTTTATTTTAATAGTAATTAATGATTCACGATACAATGATTCACCTTACACTGATATTGGAAAATACATTACCGTCATTATTCAAGGCTTTACTGCACTATTCATTAACACTGTACAGCCTTCAGTCCAGTATCAGACAAAATCAAGTTTTCCCTATTACAGTGTGTATCAATGGTGAAATATTTAAATTTTTTCCAACATGAAACTGTTTCCTAGGGCGCACTAAGATTTCTTAGTAAATGCTAAAAAAAAATCCATTAATTTCATTATTTTCATAAAAGTACTCTTTCAGCTCAATATGATCATGAAGAACACAAATGTAAACTATTACTTCCCATATGCGACAATGAACAATTATACGCAGGTTTGGTTGTACAGTACATGGGTCGCCAAGGGGCTTAACTCTGTGAACTGGGAAGATTCTGCTGTGCTATACTGTACTCCAAATTCTTGACTAATAACAACAAGAAATCAACCTAAAGTACTTCCTAATAGATACCTGCACCTCTTCCCAACAGTGTGTTTAAACAAAATCTTATCAGGATCTACAATAATTATAAATTATTTTCTCTGAAAGAACTACAGTACCTTGAGGAATGTGGTCTAAGAACTCATGCTTGTCTCACAGTCAACAGGATAAATTCACCTGTGTAGACTCTTCTTCATTAAAAATTTATACTCCATGGTCAAGGTACATACCTAAGAGACTGTCATATATACTCAAACTAAACACACCCTTAGAGCCCCCTTTTTTCCCTTAATCTTCTTTGCACTTTTCCATTTACATAACATCTTGAAGCCCATCCTAGGCACTTACAGTACGTGTCTTAATTTCTTATAAGAGTACAGTACAGTACTCATCATTCTGACATGGAAAATGTGAAAACTATTATACCATCTTCATGCTTTATAAAATGCAGGTTCACGTAGTGCCTCATTTGTAATAACAATGTGATTTACTGAAATATATAAGCAAAGACTGAGAGCCAAGTGCTTAAAATAGATTCTATATGCGTTACACTGCTTTTATTGCTAACAAAAGCTCAGTAGAGGTTATAATTCATAAGATTAACTATGCCAACTTACCCTCTATGGGTTTTGGTACAATAAAAGCAGATATGCCTTTATGTTTTTTTGACTTGTCTGTTGCAGCAAAAACAACTGTTGCTTCAGATTCATAACCATTGGTGATCCATGACTTTGTACCATTCAAGATGAAACTGTCTGCTTCTTCTGTGGCAATAGTTGATGCAGCACCTGCATCACTACCATTACCTACAATGCAGTACAAGGAATACATAATAATTTTTTCATGAAATGATGGAACACAAATATTATAAAGAAATTATATTTTAAATATTACTGTAGTGTTTCTGCACAACAAATTCCAAATAAGGAAAATATTAAAATAATCAGATCCTCGTACAATAACTTGCAGTTTACACACTGGTTTAATACCGGGTAACCTTATTCTTAATATAACAAATCACAACATACCAGGTTCAGAGAGTGCAAAACATCCGACATGCTCGCCTGTTGTAAAGGGTGTAATCCACTCCTCTTTCTGCTTCTCAGATCCAAATGTCTGCACTGGGCCAATATAGAGTGAATTGTTGACACTCATTATGACTCCAGCTGTTGCACACCCTCTGAGGAAAGAAGCTTCTGATGATGTTATTTTCACAAACATTTCCAACCTAACATCCTTTTTCATGCATAAGAACCTTCTGCTATTTTGCAGGCTGGTCAAACAGATACAAATACCTTCCACTGAAGATGACAACTATTCCTACAGCTACCTTTCACTGATGATGACCAGCGTTAAGGGTTAATCGCTTATACAGTAATAACATTGTTAATAACTGTAAAGGCCTGGGACTTAAGGATAGAAATCCCTTACCAGCCTAATCAGGATCTTATAACAGGAAAGTCAAGGACCCTGATTTTCTGAGGAATAACAAACAACCGTTCGAGATTGACATCTCTTTACTATAAAAATATAACACAAAACTCTGACACCACTCGACAAACATCAAAAAAGGCAAGGTCGCCACTTGTAAAGGCCTGGGACTTAGGGATAGAAATCCCTTACCAGCCTAATCAGGATCTTGTAAAATGAAAGTCAAGGACCATGGTTTTCTGAGGAATAACAAACATGGTTTGATCGCTCCTGCTCTCTTGTTTGCAGGGTGAGAGAGAGGGCATATCGAGCTATGAAACTATCTCCTTCTCCTATTACCCACACCTCTTTCATTACTTCTATGAATCGTTGTATGGCTATTCTTCGTAGGGCCAAGCGGAATTTTATTAAAAGAAAGACCGCTGTCCTGACTAATTCTTCCTCTAGTAAATCCTTCTGGTCCTTAACTAAAAACATCTGTAACAACTTCTGCACGTCTTCTTTTCCTCCTCTCTTCCGTCCCAATAACTCTATAGCCAACTCTCCCCCTGACAAAGCCAACCTCTTTGGCACCTTATTCTTCTCTAATGCCACCTTAGACGATTCCTACTCTATCCCTCCTATCCCTGCACCTCCTACTGAACCTATGCACTTTCCTATAATCTCCACTCGCAGGGTTGCCGGTGCGTTATTCAGGTCGGATGTGAGTAAGGCGCAAGGACCGGACGGAATACCCCCTCGTGTTCTGAGGGAGTGTGCTGAAGCCCTGGCCCCTGTGTTTGCTCACCTCTTTCACCTTTGCCTCAAACCCCAAACTTTTCCTTCTTCTTGGAAGCATGCCTTGGTTCAGCCCATCCCAAAGAAGGGTGACCATTCTAATCCCTCTAACTATCGGCCCATTGCCCTAACTTCATCCCTCTCTAAGATTTTCGAAACTATCTTGAACTCCCATTTTCTCCGTCACCTTGAACGCCTTTCTCTTTTGTTGGATCACCAGTATGGCTTTCGCCAGGCGACATCTACTGGTGATCTGCTCTCCTATTGCACCCATCTTTGGTCATCCTCTCTTAGGGATTATGGGGAAACTTTTGTCGTGGCTCTCGACATCTCCAAAGCATTTGACAGGGTATGGCACAAGTCCTTGCTATCTAAACTTCCCTCTTTTGGTTTCTCTCCCCCACTTTGTTTTCTCATCTCTAGCTTCCTTGAAAACCGATCCATGGCAGTTGTTGTCGAGGGATCAATTTCTCGCGCTTTCTCTACCAGTAGAGGCGTCCCACAAGGCTCTGTTCTTTCACCAACTCTCTTCCTTGTTCTTATCAATGATTTATTTCACACTACAACTAATTCTATCCATTCGTACGCTGATGATTCTACTCTTCACTCTTCCTCACATTTTCCCCTTCCTCCTAACTCTCAAACTAGATCTGTTTCTAGAACTGATATCATTACTTCTATCAACGCGGATCTGTGCAGCATCTCTGAATGGGGAGGTAGAAACTTGGCCAAGTTCAATAGTAATAAAACTCAATATTTACCAATTACACTGTAAATTAGACGATCTCCCACCAATTACATTTCAGGACGCTATCATCCTCCCAAATTCTGAAATAAATATGTTAGGCATCACCATTTCCTCCAATATGTCCTGGAAATCACACATCCTTAGTATAACTAAAGCTGCCACCCAAAAGTTGGGAATGCTGTACAGATGCCACAGCTGCTACACTCCTGAGCAGTTGCTTCAAGTATATAAGGGATTCATTCGTCCTAACTTGGAGTACTGCTCTCATATCTGGGGTGGCTCTTCTTCTGTCCAACTATTAGATAGGGTGGAATCAAAGGCATTTCGTCTTATTAACTCTCCTCCTTTAGTCGACAATCTCTCTTCCCTTTCTCTTCGCCGCAATGTTGCATCACTCTCTCTCTTTTACAGGTACTTTAACGGGCAATGTTCGGTGCATTTGTCATCCTGTGTACCGCGGTGCCCACCATTTCTCTGTGGATGTCGGTCACACGAGAATAACCCGTTATAGTACCTCCTTCTTTCCTCACACAGCCAAACTTTGGAATGCTCTGCCTTCTTCTGTGTTTCCATGCTCTTACAATCTGTCTCACTTTAAAAAGCTGGTTTTCCGGCATCTTGGTGGTTTAGATTAATACAGTATAACCTTTTTTTTTTCTATATTTAAAAATTTTTTCCGTTCTTTTTTTTTTCGCCCCCCAGGCTCCGTTGTGGGTTGTTTGACCTGTGCCCGAGTGGGCTAATTCTAGTAAAAAAAAAAAAAAAAAAAAACAATTAACGGAAGTCAACAACTGATGGAATCAAACAATGAACAGATATATCCTACGGCAGCAGCCCTGGGGAAGGTTTTGAAAAGCGGTGATCCACTCTCAGGGGGAGGGCCCATTCAACTCCTCACTCGAGTGACAACAGCCGGGGCACAGACGGAGGAGATGAACTGACGGTCGTGGCAGCAAAGATAGTGGTTTGGGGTAGGTGTCCAGAGATTGACAGTCGATAGGTGAAGGTCTGGGGACGCAGCCCATGAGTCCAGAGCCTTTGATGAGAACACCATCAGAATTTGGGAGAGCAGCGGGGAGTCTGGGTAATGTCTGTAAGTGACACTGGTAGCAGTGACCTCCTCACCTTTGTCCAACCCCCCACCCCCCCCACCCAAGTGGGGTTCACGCCAGCAAACGAGCAAGTGAGCAGCGGTAACGAGCAGGAAGATCATTACCGCCCTAACAATAACGTAAAACTTGTATCTATTGCTTTTTTCTTGGGTCATCTCAAGACCAAATGTCCCACTGCCTATATTCCCCATATGTTGTGAAACTCAAATAAAGCAAATTCATGGAACTTGACCCTTTCATTAGACGGGGCCTGACTGAACCCTGAATGAATAATGTAGATTTTCAAAGAGAAACAATCAGTACTTCATCTTACCTGCTAATTTCTTCCATGGCAATAGCATAGGCCAGATAGTCCATCCCAGTTCCACCATACTCTTCTGGCACTGCAAGGGCCATTAAGCCTAAATCTCCCATTGTCTTCACCTATTGACACAGAGTTAATTTATTATGAGATATATATATATATATATATATTTTATGTAGATCCATAATGAAAACGTGGATAAGATAAATCTTGATAAATTCACACGAGAAAAGGGAAATAACGGAGCACCTTAGCTTTCGTCTTTATTCAAGACATCTTCAGAGGCAACTGGATTACATGGACAGAGAGAGGCTTAAATATACAGGGTGACCTCAAAACATGAGGTCAGGTCATAATGATGTCATCCACTAATCCCCACACCAACACACAGGTAGAGGAGCTTAAGAGAAGGGGGGGTGATGTGACTAGTCAGGTCAGGTCAAAAATAAGGGACCCACTAAATGACTATCATACATCTAGATCAAAGGTTTTCAAAGCATTTTTAACCTTGAGCCACTGACAAATAAATTTATGTAACATATCAGTTTTGAACTGACCATCACTAAGGTTTATTGATTTTAATTCCTTAATCAAACTAGCTTCAACCAGAAGTCTTTCTGTGACACAAGATGATTTAAATACTTCTAAGCTTTTTTCCCAAGCAATGGGATGATTATTATTCCTAACATGAACGAACAAGGCACTGCTTTCAGATGCTGTTCTGATATTATGCTTATGTTGTTTGATTCTGAGCTGCAGTGTTTTTCCTGTCTGTCCTACATACCGGTAATTACAATTACATTTGCTACATGGAATACAATAAACACTTCCATTTACATTCAAACTTGGGCTATTTCTTATTAACATATTGGTAATGGTTGAGTCATACTTGAAAACAACATGTTAGGAATAATAATCATCCCATCGCTTTGGAAAAAAGCTTAGAAGTATTTAAATCATCTTGTGTCACAGAAAGACTTCTGGTTGAAGCTAGTTTGATTAAGGAATTAAAATCAATAAACCTTAAGTGATGGTCAGTTCAAAACTGATATGTTACATAAATTTATTTGTCAGTGGCCCAAGGTTAACAATGTTTTGAAAACCTTTGATCTAGATATATGATAGTTATTTAGTGGGTCCCTTATTTTTGACCTGACCTGACTAGTCACGTCACCCCCCTTCTCTTAAGCTCCTCTACGAGTGTGTTGGTGTGGGGATTAGTGGATGACATCATTATGACCTGACCTCATGTTTTTAAGGTCACCCTGTATATTTAAGCCTCTCTCTGTCCATGTAATCCAGTTGCCTCTGAAGATGTCTTGAATAAAGACGAAAGCTAAGGTGCTCCGTTGTTCCCTATATATATATATATATATATATATATATATATATATATATATATATATATATATATATATATATATATATATATATATATATATATATATATATATATATGTATACTGTATATATATATAAGCAAGGACTTTAAAATAATGTCAATTATGTCTTACAAAACCAAACAAATTATACTATCTGGTTGGAACTGTACAATACTGTACCAGATGGGCTGGATGGTGTTAAAATATCCACATACCCAATAATTATAAGATGCTCAAATTCCATTACCATCACAGAATCTTCTTATTTGTTCAAGGAAGCATTAAATTTTCTAGTTATTTCCCCTGATCATACAGGGTGTACAGTACTACCTGTGGATGGCTTTTATGGTTTCCTTTGGCTTCTAAATTGTTCTTTTTTCAGAGTGCAGGATTTATAGCTAAGTTTGGCATTACTCACTTGACTTAACTATGAAAAATATTTGATAATACTGTACTGTAACTTCTTTTTCATTAGAGAAAAAAGTTGCTTATTATAAATCTCCCGACTCCTTAGGAATTAAATATTTCAGGCAGATTCAATAATTTTTGTCCATACAGTTCTCAATTTTTGCTAAAAATTACTGTAGAATGACAAAAAATCTTGATAATTACAAACATAAATACTAAATGAACAATTATTTCGACTTCAGTTTTCCTCTTTGCAACTGATCAGCCTATTAGCCAATTGGGCAGTCGGTCATGTCTTTATTATGCACTGCTGACAAATACTGCGCATGCATGAGCTCCAGAATGTACCCGAACATTCTCCAGTGCTGGTAAAGTCTGGTCGTAAATGAGCTAACACTGACTACCATCATAATGCTCTGACAGGTTATTCCAAGAGTTTAAATCGCTTACTCCAAAAAGTTAGCTCTGACAATTTTTTTTAGTTATGGTTTCTTTAACCTGAGGTTGTGATCACTAGTGGGGAAGGCATCCGTTAGGTCCAGTTATGAAAACTCAACTGAGTAATGTTTTCTGTGATACCTATAAACTTTTATTAAATCATTCCTTGCTTATTGTTAGTATAACCTGGGAGACTGTAGCTGCTCTAATCTCACTTGCTACTCAAGATCCTGGAGTGCAGGCACCAGTATGGTGGCCCTCTTTTGGACATTCTCAATTACCTGACAGTTTTGAGCATATCTCAGGGACCAATCAGGATGACAGTATTTCAAGTAAGGGATCAACCTTTCTCTGGTAGAAGGGGGGCAGTGGGGAGGGCTCAAGAATTTAGGCGAGAACTCATTTCTTGACCTCATGCTGTTTTAGTTTGGGGATATAGATACCACTGTCATAAATTAGCCAACTCTATATCTTTTCGTTGCTGGATCAATGTGGAAAGTAGACTCTGTTATGATAGAATAGCAATCATTATGAAAGAGTCACCCATAAAATTTGTAAGAATAAAACTGCCCCCAAAACAAACCAAAGTGAATCCTTATGTTGGACCACAAGCAATCCAGAAAAAGAACTTGATCAAAATAAATACAGTATACTCCTTCCTTCTGTAGCAGTGTAAAGAACTCACAAAACAACAACCACTTATAAATTTACCCCAACTCACCTGTTCTCTTGGGTATAGACCCTGCTTGTCAAACTTTCCTGCCAGAGGCTGCAGCTCTGCTTCTGCAAAGTCTCTACAGGTTTTCCTCAGCATTTCATGTGTCTCTGGGAGCTCAGCCAAAATTGAAGAGTGGCGGACGGAGGATAACCATGGCTGTGCTAAGTTTTGTGGCTGACCTCTCCATCCTGAAATGTAAATAATTTTGTGAGTGATAAATAGTTGTACAATTCAAGATTACCTTTGTTATGAGCGGGGAAGATGGAATAATACATAAAAGGGGAAGAGGTATTGAAATGGGGATGACAAAAGAAGTTAAGCATTTAATGGGCAGCCAGCTCATTTCTCATGGCCACCTCCTAAGAGGGGAAAGTCCCTGGAGGGGTGAGGCCTTGTTAATAAGATAAGGAGATACATGGTTAGAGAACCCACAGACTGTTCTGATTTCTTGGACATGAAGATTATACTGTACATAATGTATATATTTGGGCTTTAGAGGATAATCATCTGTTAATAACTAAGCATCATAGAAATGTACCATACAGTACAGGTATGTTACAGTTGAGAGGCAATTTTGTTATTGATATCTCTTCAATCAGTATTTAAGGATCTTTCCCAATTTTCTACCAATTTAAGAGGTACTTGGTCTCTGCAACCATTTCCTAGATTCCATGGTTCTATTGGAACATACTTGGTAGATGAATTAGAACTGCCCTTTATTCAGTAATCCTCCAGCCTTGGCCTAGGGGAAAAGAATTAGAATTGAATTGAAACAGTTTATTTAGCCAGAAAAACACAGATACAGAGTGGATAATAACAACAATATTAACATGGCTGAGCCAATTGAGAACCTGAGCTCTCTTTTAGGCACCTGATATATACTACAGTGGTCCCTCGGTTAACGAACACAATTCGTTCCAGAAGGTCGTTCGTTAACTGAAATTTTTTTTAACCGAATCCATTGTTTCAATGGGATATTGGGTAATTGGTTCCAGCTCACAGAAAAGTACATACAAAGTAAAAACAAAAATGCAGTAAAGTACACTTACTTTGAGGTGTGTATGTAGAAGGTTCCTGGTTGATGATGATGGTGGGAATTAGAACTGGGGAGGGAGAAGGGAGAAGTGAAGGAAGTGGAGTGGAGGAGAAATCACCTTTCAGGGAACCATGCTTGATGCAGTCATTTCACCAATAAAATTTTAAGTTCACGAGGTGTAATTCACGATTATTTTCTTTAAATCAACACTGCACTGCGTTATATATTATCAATATGTTAACTAAAGTTCAGAATGACCAATAATTTCAATGAAAAATGTAAAAATATTCAAGAAACCAACAAAATAGATGCTCTCTCCACTGTAAACAAAGCCTCAACTGACGCCTTGTGACTAACTCGCGCATCTGATGGGCGCACAACAAACTAGTTCCCTGTACTGCATATATTATCAATATGTTAAATAAATGTTAAAATGACTAATAATTTTAATATAAAACATGCAAAAATAATAAATGGCACAGCTTTATTGATATTTACTCCATTGGAAACGAATGTAAACATAGAACAGATTACTGAATGGGCAGACTAGCCCATCAGCTGATGCTCACAACAAAACGTTAACCGAATTGAAGAATCTTATGGAAGGTAATTCGTTAACCGAACCGTTCGTCAACCGAGGGACCACTGTATACATTTTTCTCAAGGAAGTATTATGTAACATTTAGTAACATCTGGAATAGTACAATAGCATGGTGGTAATATGAACATCTCATAATGTTACCATGGTTATCACTTCAATATTTATTTATTTATTTTTTATTATATATATATATATATACTGTATATATATATATATATTTCATGTAAATCCACAATGAAAACGTGGATAAGATAAATCTTGATAAAATCACACGGGAAAATGGAAACAACGGAGCACCTTAGCTTTCGTCTTTATTCAAGACATCTTCATATATATATATATATATATATATATATATATATATATATATATATATATATATATACACACACACATTATTACCCCGCCTAACGCCGTATACGCGGTGCCTTGCCAGAGCTGAACTTTCACTTAACACGGATTTTTCCACATATACACGGTGAGTGTCCGGCTCGAGACGCTATTTTAAGATTTGCCCCACGCGTCACCCGCCCGCCTGCCTGCCTGCGCTCATCGCCTCTCCCTCCTCCTCCCTCCGCTTGGGCAAGCGGCGCGGTAAGGTTGCGCAGTGTGTGTCTTTGTTGCGTTATCACTGACGTCATATGACGTATCGGACTGTGATTGGCCATGCATCCCTACCCCCCTCTGCTGCCAGAGAGAGACCTTTCCTTGCCTGGGCCCAGCGGCACTAAGCCAAAGAAGACACGACGTTCCTTAAGCTACGAGGTGAAGTACCAAATTGTTCAAGATTTGGAGAAAGGAACACGGCAAGTTGATCTCGCGCGCCAGCATAGCGTCAACGAATCTACGATTCGCACGATCAAGAAGGATGCAGCCAAGATCAAAGAGCACATGAAAATCACAAAGTCTGCAGGTGCTTCATCTATCAGGTATTGCCAGAACAGGGTGCTGGCAAAAGTGGAAAATTTGCTGGTGAGTTATTTGATTCGTCAGGCGCGACGCAACATGGCGGTGGACACGCGCTCAGTGCAGGAGTACGCACGTGAGCTATACGCAGCAGTGTCACGTAAGCTGGGAATTGCAGAGCCCAAACCCTTCAATGCTTCCTCTGGTTGGCTGCATAGGTTTAAGAAGAGGAACAAGATCACCAACATCAACATTGGTGGTGAGGAAGCGAGTGCTGACGTGTGGCGGCTAGAGATTTTCCTCCGTTCTTACGTGAGATTATGGAGGAAGGACAGTACACTGACGACCAGGTGTTTAACATGGACGAATCTGGTCTTTTCTGGAAAAAGCTACCTTCCAAGACCTTCGTTGTCCAGTCTGCCAGCAAGGTAAGGGGTCGGAAGTTGCAGAAGGAACGCATCACCGTCCTGTTTACCACCAATGCCTCCGGTACCTGTAAACCAAAGTTATCGGTGATTCACACAGCCCGCAAGCCGCACGCCAACAAGAATATGGACATGAACAAGCTTAATGTCCACTGGCTAACCGCACGTAAGGCGTGGATGTCCTCTTCTCTGTCCCTCTTCTGGTTTGACAAATGTTTTGTTCCCGACGTGAAGAAATTCTGCGAGCAACAGAATGTTTCATTCAATATTTTGTTGCTCCTTGACAACGCACCTGGACACTCGCCCCTACTTATGGATCGTCACCCCAACGTAAAAGTGGTCTTCCTTCCTCCCAACACTACGTCATTAATCCAGCCCATGGACCAGGAGTTGATCTGCAATGTTAAAGCTGCGTACTCTGCAAAGAAGTTCAAGCTCCTGAACGACTCTACCAACACCAAGGATGAGTTGCGTAAGCTGGGTGACACCGACAGCGAGAGCAAAAGCGACGAGGACAAGGAACAAGAGGCGGTGACTCAAGAACTTCTCGTCAAACAATTTTGGAAGAAGTTTAACGTTAAACAAGCTGTAGACTTCTTGGTGGAGGCATGGGATCTGCTGACTATTGCTACGATTCGTCACGCATGGAGACATGTGTTGCATGGCATACCAGGTGAGAGGAGGAGTGAACCTGTGACTGGTGAGGTTCAGACTGTTGCAGTAGCAGTGGACCTTGCCAGAGAAGCTGCGCTCAATATTACAGCTGAAGGCTTCTCCGAGACCACCAACGAAGACATCCTGGAGGTGATCAGAGATCCTGAAGTGACTGCCGACGAGATGTTGGAAGAAGAACACGTCAGTGAAGAGGAGGAAGAAGGTGCGTCATTCTCCGAAGAACACAGTTTAAGTCATAGTGATATTAAGTGTGCCATAGTGTGTGCAGAGAAAATGAAGTCCTTCCTTTCCCGCGACAATGACGATGACCGCTATGAAGTCTTCCATACCCGGCTGGTGCAGGCTATGGAGCCGTACATCACGGTGTACCAAGACAACATAAACACCAGCCGTCAAAAAAGCATAACCGAGTTCTTCGCCCGCAACCCACCACAGCCAGCCCAAGCCAGTGACAGTGAAGTTGACTTTGAGGGATTTGTCAGGGAAGCCCTGACAACTGTAAGTGACAGTGATGGTGATTCACCGAGTAATGGTGATTCACCTGAGGGCCAGTAATCTGCCCTCTGCCTCGGAACCAGCCTCCATCCCCGTATGCCGACCCATCTCTTCTACTACCGTAAGTGTTCCACCTAACTTTTAGTTTCTCTAACGTAACCTTTATTTTTCCTAACCTAACCTCTTCTATATTACTTGTTTTTTCATACCATCATAAAGTTAAGATAAAATTTTTACTACAACATAGTTGTGTGTCGTCAAAAAGTGGTGTTTGGGGGTCGGGCTGGTTTCTATTGGAATTAATCCCATATGTTCTGTTGTTCACTTAACGCGGATTTCACTTAACACGGGACCCTCTGGGTTCTATTGACCGCGTTAAGTGGGGTACAACTGTGTATATATATATATATATATATATATATATATATATATATATATATATATATATATATATATATATATACTTCATTTTTAGTCCATTTAACACGCGGACTTTGAACAGTCGGCCCTTAACATACGAGGGGGTTAGGTAACAGAGATACCCGTGAATGTTAAGAATCCACGTATTTTTGCTGTCCCCCCCCCCCCCCCACCCTAAAAACATCCCTGGCCCCCCCATGTCCTTATTTACCGCATATACCTGTGTGTAGTTCGAGTTTTTAAGACCCAAATTTTTGGCAAAAAATTGGGGGTCGACCTCTAAACGGGTAATAGTTTCGTTAGGTTGAAAAATATTTACCAGTAACTACCAGTAAACAATGGAAACGATGCACCACCAGCTGTGAGTGTCGGTACAGTTGCCAGGGCAGATCTCTTGCGTCATCATAGCAAGCCCAAAGTAGCCAAGTGCATGGTATGGTAGCACAGAACGATGTAAAGCATAAAGCATTCATTTTTTAAAGTTTATTTAAAGATACATAAATTTTTGTTCATTACATTTGAAACATCAATCTTTGTTAATTAAATTTGAAACAAAAGAAAACTACGATACCGTATTTCTAAATACCAGGTATTTTCATTAAAATAATACATCACAAGTATATTTTACCTTAACTGTGACCGAATGAATATATTCTCAGAAATAAATATGGAAATGTAATATTTTTACTGAAATGACGTACATATTACAGTGGAAAGTGGGATAAAATCATGACGAAAACAATGACTTTCGCTTTCTTTCGTTGTTCAAAAGATTTTATCGTAATTGCTTTTCGAATGGTTTTCAGTTAAAAAACTGTTGTATTACAATAATATTCTATCCTAATTCACTTGAATAAATACTACGATACCATATTTCTGAACACAGTCGGCCCTTAACATTCGCGGGGGTTAGGTAACAGAGATATCAGTGAATGTTAAAAATCCGTGTAGTGGGGTATGCTATAACGAACGGATCCTACTACGAATATTCCTATAACGAACGGTTTTACCTATAAAATTGAGAATGCTATAACGAACGCAACTCCTACAACGAACGCGGATGAATACGGGACTATTCCGCCTGGCGCATGAATATTGTTGTACCGCAACCCACAACAAGAGCGTCAGGCGTCATCTTTGTCTCATTGTGTAGCCAGTGCACCACTGTTATTGTTGAAATTTCGTCTTTTGATGTGGAAATTCGCGTTATTTGTATAACTATTTTGTTATACAAGTGTACAATTGTAACAATGAGTCGTCCAAAGCGAGTGAGAAAGCTAAAAACCCTTGAAACTAAGAAAGAAATTATAAAGAAACGTGAGAATGGAAGAAGCATTGCGAAACTTAGGGATGAATATGGGATGGCTAAATCGACTATATGTACGATTTTGAAGAATAAAGAGGAGTTAAAAACTGTGCAAGTGGCTAAGGGAATCTTTAGACTTAGCAAAGCAAAGTGTAATGTGATTGAAGAGATGGAAAATTTACTCTTAGTGTGGATAAAGGAGAAAGAAATGGCAGGTGGTAAGATTAGTGAAGCTATAATTTGTGAGAAGGCCAGACAATTGTTTGAGGACCTTAAAGCTAAGACTCCCAGTGGAAGTGATAGTGATGTGCCAGTGTTTAGGGGTACCTGCATGCTGAAAAATACTAAGGTAAGATAAAGTACCGTATTTTTTACATTTTCCACAGAATTTTTTCAGTGTTAAGTGGTTGTATTTGGGGGCCTGGAACGGATTAATCCTATAACGAACGAGGTTCTGGAACCAATTACGTTCGTTATAGCATACCCCACTGTACTATTGCTGCCCCCCCCCCCCCCAAAAAAAAATCCCTGGCCCCCCATGTCCTTATTTACTGTATATACCTGTGTGTAGTTCGAGTTTTTAAGACCAAATTATTTGGCAAAAATTGGGGGTCGACCTCTAAACGGGTAATAGCTTCGTTAGGTTGAAAAATATTTACCAGTAACTACCAGTAAACAATGGAAACGATGCACCAACACACCACCAGCTGTGAGTGTCGGTACAGTTGCCAGGGCAGATCTTTTGCGAGCCCAAAGTAGCCAAATCCATGGCATGGTAGCACAGGACGATGTAAAACAAAGTATTCATTTATTAAAGTCAATTTATAGATACTGGACATAAATTTTTGTTCATTACATTTGAAACATCAATCTTTGTTAATTAAATTTGAAACATCAATCTTTGTTAATTAAATTTGAAGCAAGAGAAAACTACGATACTGGATTTTCATTAAAATATTACATCACAAGTATATTTTACCTTAACTGTGACTGAATGAATATATTCTCGGAAATAAATATGGAAATATAATATTTTTGCTGGAATGACGTACATATTATAGTGGGAAGTGGGATAAAATCATGACGAAAGACTTTCGCTTTCTTTCGTTGTTCAAAATATTTTACCGTAATCGCTTTTCGAATGGTTTTCAGTTAAAAAACTGTTGTACTCGTACTGTATTACAATAATATTCTATCCTATCATTAGCCTTATAATCCCACAACTGAAAACCATTCGAAAAGCGATTACGGTAACATCTTTTGAACGAAAGAAAGCGAAAGTCATTACTTTCGTCACTTTCCACTGTAATACGTACATCATTTCAGCAAAAATATTACATTTCCATGTTCTCAGAAATAAATGGTAGTTTTGTTGAAACGTAATGTACAGTATTTAACATTAAAATGCAAAAATAGCTATAAAAACAATTAATACACCCATAATGTACTGGCTGGCATCTCCACTCGTCCCTGCTCCCGCCAGTCACCTCCTCCCCGCTCTATCCCTCCGCCTCCTCCCCGCTCTATCCCTCCGCCTCCTCCCCGCTCTATCCCTCCACCTCCTCCCCGCTCTATCCCTCCGCCTCCTCCCCGCTCTATCCCTCCGCCTCCTCCACATCGTCACTACTGTTGTATTACAATAATATTCTATCCTAATTGACTTGAATAAATACTACGATACCATATTTCTGAATATTTTCATTAAAATCCATCCAAATCATTTTCCTTGCCATCGTCTGCAGCACCAAACAGCTTCTCCCAGTCCTCTCCTTGAACAGGGCTAGAGGGTACGTGTTTTTCGAATCGTTTTCAATTAAAAAAATGTTACATCACACGTATATTTTACCTAAACTGCGCCTGAATGAATATATTCTTGGAAATAAATAGTAATTTTGCTGAAACGTGATGTATTTCAATGTAAAATAGGATAAAATACATGACGAAAACAAAACAAAAGACTTCACCTAACCTTCCAATGTTCAAGAGATGTTACTCGTTTTTTTAATAGTTTTCGGTTAAAATACTGTTATATTAGTGATATTCTATTTATACTGTGGTTGATATACAGGTTGACAATCCCTTCTCCGAAATCCTTGGGACCAGATGTACGTATTTCGGTTTTTGGAATTTTTCGGATTTCAGAATGGTTAGTTTTTTTTTTTTTTTTTTTTACAGGGATCAGCCCACCCGGGCACAGGTCACTGACCCACATTGGGGCTGGGGGCTAAATTATAATAATACTACTAATAATAATAATTCATAGGTCTAGGTCATGTTTCTCACTTTTGATCTTTTTTTCATTCTTGTATTTCTTTACTACAGTGACCCCTCGTTTAACGAACGCCTCGGTTAACGAACTGCCTTCCATAAGGATCTTCAATTCGGTTAACGAACAAAAATTCGGTTAACGAAATTCTTACGAACCGACCTCAACATGTTTTCGCTTGCACTGACCAGGCAACCAGCTTTAGTATCAGTTCGCCAATACATTAATCGGTTCTAGGGCTTAAATTCCTTACTATTTTAGTAAATATCAAGAAGTTTATACTATTCAATAATTTTAAAAGTTTAATATTAAATTTTTTAGTCATTTTAACAATTATTGAACATAATTGAAGGTAAAGTGACTAGTTTAATGCGCAGCATCCAGCCTCTTAACACAGCAAACAGGCGTTAGTCTCTCTGTTTTCACTGGAGGTAACATCTTGCTTGAGACTCTCTTCAACTAAATGCTTTTTTTCTGTGTTTCCAAGCAAATTATTGGTCATTTTGAAATATATTTTACATATTGACAATATATAATGCAGTGCAGTGTTGATTTAAAGAAAATAATCTTGAATTACACCAAGAGAGCTAAAATTTTATGGGTGAAATGGCGCCATGGGGTGACTTCTCTTCCACCCCAATGCCTTCTCTTCTTCCTTCTCCTCCACCCCCATTCTAAATCCCATCATCATCATCATCATCCAGGAGCCTTCTACAAATACACCTCAAAGTAAGTGAACTTTTCTACCATTTTTGTTGAATTTAGGAAATTTTCGGTGAGCTGGAACCAATTACCCAAAAACCCATTGAAACAATGGTTTCGGTTAACGAACTTTTCGGTTAACGAACGACCTTCTGGAACGGATTGAGTTCGTTAACCGAGGGGACACTGTATTATTATTTCATTATTACAGTATTATTATTGTTATTATTATTATTATTATTATCATTCTTATTTTATTTTTGTGTATTTTTTATTAAAAATTTTACTTACTATGAATAATTATTATTATTACTGTATTATCATTATTATTATTATTATTACCTGTATTATTGTATCATTATAATTATTATTACTATTACATTTTCATCACCCAGTTCCCGATGTGGGTCAGTGACATGTGCCCGGGTGGGCTAACACCACCCCCCCCCCCCCCCCCAAAATAAATGTTTAAAAAAAAAAAAAATCGGTTTTCAGAGCTTTTCGGTTTTCGGAATTTCGGAAAAAGAGTTGTCAACCTGTAATACATTCACGGAAATGTAATATTTTTGCAACTAGTTTACAATGCCGATGTCAACACAAGCATGGTTACAGCGAGACTGACTGACTGAGGGAGCGCGGAAACGCGGGCAATGTATGTATGTGTGTGTGTGTGTGTGGTGTCGCGCGCGATTTGAATAATGTATATTCCTCCAGCGGCAATCCGCATATTTGCAAATCCGTGTAAGTTAAACCCGCGTACCGGTATGTTAAGGGCCTACTGTATATATATATACTGTATATATATATATATATATATATATTACAGTGGAATTGAAAAACATAAGTATAATGGGGGAACAGTACAACATGGGTTGTACAGTAATAAGGTTGAACAAGAGGACAGAGCTGTCAGGATTATTATGTCAAGTTGGCAATTATGTTTTTTTGCAATAGTAATTTCTTATCTATTTACATGATTATTTCCGATAAAACGGTTTTCATGGTACAATAAAAGCAGGTACTGTAAATATAGTAAGTGTTACAAGAAATATTAATACTTACACAATAGATATTTTTTAAGAGATGATTTAAAAGAAGGGAGCGTAGTCTTTGCTCGGATGGGTGGGGGGTAAGTTGTTCCACATCTTCACACCGTGATATTTTATGGAGGTCTGGGACTGAGAGGAGCGCATAGGGGGGGGTGGTCTTAGTAGCTCTGGGTGCCTTAAGTTGTATCTCTGATTATTCCGGAACTGGAAATAATTATTGTCAAGCAAGTGATTGATAGATTTGAAAACAAAGAAGACACAGCAGTAGGTGTTAATATCTTTGAATTTTAACATTTTCAATTTAGCAAATTTTTCGTTTGTGTGATCTGTTTTTTTTTCAAGTAGGTCATTGTCCGTACAACTCTCTTTTGTGCAGTAACCAGGGAATGTGTTTTTGAAGAGCCAGAGGCCCCCCATAGTGTGTGACAGTGAATCAGGTGTTGGTAAACAAGATCATGATAGATTTCTTTCATTGCTGTGAGAGTGAGTGACTGTCGAGTGTGATACATGAAACCGCACTGTTTATTAACTTTACTGTGAATGGCTTGTACCTGTATGTGGTTTCTCCAGTTAAGTTTTTTGTCAACAATAACCCCAAGGAATTTAGTATTTTGTTTCTGTTTGAGGACTGTATTACCAAGGTACAAGGGGTCCAATTCTGGGGGTAAGTTTTCCTTCTGTGAAAGATCGTGTAGAGGGTTTTCTAAAGGTTTAAGGTCAGTTTATTACGTATTAGCCAGGTCCTGACTTTAGTCAATTCAGTGTTCATAGTTCTCATCAAGGAATGGAGGTCTGAGTTGCTGTATGCCTCATGGAGTGATTTTTCCTCCCGAGTCTCCCCCTCCCTCTTGCTCTTGGGTCTGTTGTTAAGTGCAAGCAGTAGTGGGGCCTGATTGTCTGACTGAAACAGCACCTTTCATAACCAGAGGGAGTTAAAGTGGCAAGCCTGGATGATTTACAATGTTTCACGCCAATGTTTCAGGATATTGATGTATCCTGATGGATCTTTCCGGGGCAACAGGTACAAGGCAGTGAAATACAGGACAATCCGCTAAATTCAAACAACTTTTCTCTGATGAGAATAAAAAATAGGCAGTGGATATTTAGCCATGACCGGTAAGTTCCTACTAATGCTATTTTACTATGAATGCACTCTGATAGGCTAATCGCCTATTACTGGCAAACAACGCGAGAACTATATTTGACCGTGACTATGACAGTATTTGGCATTTATTTTGCCGTGAGTCGATCATTGTGCAACTGTAATCATACCTAACCATATTTCTGTTATGCATGGAAACCTATCATTATAAAAGAGGCAACATTTACTAGAACCTGACCTAACTAACCAGAGAAAACTATCTAACCTTACTTAACTTCCTAGCCAGGAAGCAGACCCCCATCATATTAAACAGAAAGCACTCACGGTAAAATAGCGGGTAAATATTCGTCCATTAGCTTTCCGCAGGTCCCCGCGATGTTTACCTGAAGTTATACTCCTCACTCAGTCACTTGTCTCCTCCTTTCCTCCTTCTCCTTGTAAGTTAAGTTAGGTTAGGTTAGGTAGGTTTGTTGTTTTGGTATGAATAGGTTTTCCTTTGTTTTTTGGTGTATTTTACTCAAATCTGACCTGTATTTTTATGCAAATTGTCTGTTTCTGTTAAAAATGAAAAAGTATTTTTTTTTGCAAAAACTGCTAATTTGCACAAGAATGAAGGTCAGATTTGAGTAAAACATCGAAAAACGTATAAAAAAACCTATTCTCATACCAAAACCTGAGGAAACAGACGAATATTTACCAAATAGCGTTTGTAGGTCTTAGCGCCGGTCACGGCAAAATACCCCCTACGTAAAAAATATACCACTAGGCATAACATTGGAAACTTAACTTTTGTACTGTACTACTTAGTGTGAAAAATATTAAAAAAAGCAAATTTTACAAAAGTATAAATCGTTATTTCACCTTCACTCAAAAATAAAGAGGCGATCGTCTGCTTTGTATTGACTTCAGAACCACAAACTAATAAATTATCCCCGAGTACTGTACACTGAATACAGTACACAGTAATATTGCAGTAAACGGGTCCGATTAATTACCCAAATGTAGCCTTAATGAAGTCAAATAATGGTCCTACATGAATAAATCGGACTGCCAATCACTTCTCGACTAGTATTTGGTGTCACAAAGTAAAAAAAAAATTGGAAAACGTAATTTAATCTGAATTAATAGATCGAGTGCATGTACCTAACCTAACCTAACCCAACTCAGATTAAATTAAGTTTACCAATTTTTTGTGACTTTATGACACCAAATAATAATCGAGAAGTGATTCACAGCCCGATTTACCCTTGTAGGACCATCATTTGACTTCATTGCGACTACATTTGGCTACATTTGGGTAATTACTCGCTCCCTCGGTACATGCATGCGATCTATTAACTCAGATTAAAGTAAGTTTTCCAATTTTTTTTTACTTTGTGACACCAAATACTAGTCGAGAAGTGATAGGCAGTCCGATTTATTCATGTAGGACCATTATTTGGCTACATTTGGGTACATTTGGTACATTTGGGTAATAAGTCGGACCGTATTATACATTAGGTTAGGTACCGGGTTAACACATTTTTTATCAGATTCTTTGGTTCTGTAATCTGCAATTTTACCCAGTACACTTGAACTATATATTACCATGTTTTCGTACAATCTTTTACTTTACTTTTATCTTCTTCACCAAAAGATCGGCTCGCCAGCTGCCCGGGCGATCGGTCACGTCTGTTACGCACTGTTGGCAAGTACTGGGCATGCACCGGCTCCTGAATGTACCTGAACCTGCTCCAGTGTTGGTCAAGTCTGGTCTTGAAAGAGCTCACACTCGGTGCCGTCACAACACTCTCTGGTAGATTGTTCCAAGAGTTTACAACTCTCACTCAGAAAGTTTGTCCTCACAGTTTTCTGGACTTGTGGTTTCTTGAATCTTGAGCTGTGACAACCATTTTATAATTAAATATAATGACAATATAACTCAACCTTAAATTTTACAGGGTCAAACCTTTGTGTGTGGACACCAAGGGTCGAGATATCCTGGAGAAAGTCCCCATCAGCTGATTCACGACAACCATCTTCTTACGTATTAACCTCTGGGATTTCCGACTCTTCTTTACCGAACACGCTGATTGGTTCAACTGCTCGCGTTGTGATTGGTTGCGAGATCATGACGTAATATTACTCAACTGCTCGCGTTGTGATTGGTTGCGAGATCATGACGTAACATTACTATTTTCTATAATATAATGTGTGGTGAGGGTAACGAAGATCCCAGATACAGTAATGTGAGGTGAGGATAACGAAGATCCCAGATACAGTAATGTGAGGTGAGGGTAACGAAGATCCCAGATACAGTAATGTGTGGTGAGGGTAACGAAGATCCCAGATACAGTAATGTGTGGTGAGGGTAACGAAGATCCCAGATACAGTAATGTGAGGTGAGGGTAACGAAGATCCCAGATACAGTAATGTGTGGTGAGGGTAACGAAGATCCCAGATACAGTAATGTGAGGTGAGGATAACGAAGATCCCAGATACAGTAATGTGTGGTGAGGGTAACGAAGATCCCAGATACAGTAATGTGTGGTGAGGGTAACGAAGATCCCAGATACAGTAATGTGAGGTGAGGGTAACGAAGATCCCAGATACAGTAATGTGTGGTGAGGGTAACGAAGATCCCAGATACAGTAATGTGTGGTGAGGGTAACGAAGATCCCAGATACAGTAATGTGAGGTGAGGGTAACGAAGATCCCAGATACAGTAATGTGTGGTGAGGGTAACGAAGATCCCAGATACAGTAATGTGTGGTGAGGGTAACGAAGATCCCAGATACAGTAATGTGTGGTGAGGGTAACGAAGATCCCAGATACAGTAATGTGTGGTGAGGGTAACGAAGATCCCAGATACAGTAATTATATTAGAGTAGTCCTCATACTCAGTGAATTTCATTGTCCCTGTCACTAGTTTTATAAATTTCTGAATAATAAACACTGCATTATACACCATTGAGAGTGTTATATGAGATCGCATTAGATTTGTATTTTATCAATTGTTATTTGTATTACTTTTCGATAATACTGAATAAAAAAAATAACCAAAACTTTCCAACAATTTTATTTTGACAATACCTAAAAAATATAATTCTGGTAAAATATCGCTAATAAAATGTAGGTAAGGTAATTAAATACATCTACAATTTATTTCTTAGTATTCTATATGGTATTTTAGCCATGAAAGAGCATTTTTCTAAAAGTCGGTATTGATTGATTGATACGTTTATTGAGATACAAAAAACATTAATACATCTCAAAGGGATGAAGTGACATAAGTCATCCCCACCCCAATCCAGGAATGTCCCTCTCAGGACTCACATAAATCCCTAATATTTCATATAATCAGTTATAGTACATAGTTATACCCTAGATACAAAATTTCTATATTTCTTTAATATTTCATCTATTTTCCTATTTTTAAACATCCACTATATTTACTTGGAGACATTATTTATATGGGCATTTCTATATACATTAAGCAATGGGCATTCCAGTATATAATGTGACAGGGTATGGGATCTGGGTGTTCTACAAACTCTACATTCTTTATCCTGTTCATTTCTCTCAGCTCCAAGTTCCCAATAATATTTATATCCTAATCTTAACCTCATATACACTGAATCTTTCCACCTACTCCTATCTTTCCCATATGTAAATTTTGTGTTCATGAGAACATGATGGTAATGTTTCATTGTTTCACTTTTCTCGTATATTTCATTCCTTTTGAAATTATCTTCTATTGATTGTATTTTCCGTAATTTGCTCCTTAATTGTTTCAAGGTTTTAGTACATATTATGTCGATCTCGGCCTTTTCCGTGGCTCTTTTTGCTATTATATCTACTGCTTCATTAAGAACAATGCCTACATGTGAAGGGACCCATACAAATTGAACATTATGGCCATTTTTCCTGATTGTATTTACTAATTTTCTACATGAACCAATAATGTGTTCAAAGACTGGACTCCCACTGTTCAAAGAATCCAAAGCTGCCCTACTATTAACAAAAAAATATGCATCTTTATACTGTGGGGTACGGGTTGTTTGTGTTCACACTCAGGATGGGATGGAGAAAGGAAACCCACAATGTGCTCTCTGTATAAATGTTGTATTGGATGTACAATGCAGTTTGGTGCTGGGAAGTGGCAGCGTGGTTACAAGCGTGATGTAGAGAGAGCTGGTTGGTGAGGATGCTCAGAGGAGGACACGCTTGTGGGTCGCCATGCTCGCCGGCGGGAGCGAGGACCGCCAGGCAGGCGGAGGAGGAGGTGTTGTTTGCTGGTTGGTTTAGGTAGAAAGGGAGGGTGGTCACCACGAGGTCAGGTCTTAAATAGCGGAGGTAGGCGTGGCTTAGTAGTTGACCTCCGTCATGCAAGGCGGCGCTGGTTGACCTAGACCACGAGGCACACACTGTGGAATTCGCGGGGACGGCTACTCAGCGACAAACAGCGTTTGTAGGGGAGAAATCCACTACAATACTCCCTCCTTCCCTCAAGGCGGTGTAGGAGACTTGTTGTCTGCAGGGTTGCATGACACATGTGAGGCAGAACGGGCGGTGCATGCCACATGTGAAACCTAACGGCGATAGCGTGGATGAGCCGGCCGCTAGTGGAGGCAACTGTCTAGACACACAAGATCTGTGGGAGAAGAGAGGAAGAAAGAGGGTTGTGGAGGCGATGAATATTGTGCTTCACTCGCGACAGGTACAGAGTCGTCAGATGCGCCTGCTGGGGTGTGTGGGCCTGGGTCAGGAGCAGGGGCTGCGTCAGCAGAAGCGGATGAGGGCTCGTTACAGCAGCTGGGTCAACGACAGCAGCAGGGTGCAGGACAGTAGCAGGGAGTACCTGAGGGAGAAAAGAGGGATGTGTGGGTCCGCACTCAGGCGCATAGGCCGCGTCGGGAGCAGGGGCTGCATCAGGAGCGGCAGGGGGTACTGCTGGGCCGGGGGCGGCGTCTGAGGCAGGACGGGTGTGCTGGGGTCGGTAGGACGTGGTGCTTGGGGCAGGAAGAGGAGCTGGTGTCTGCTTAGAGAAGCAGTGCTGCTCTAGGGTGTCTAACCTGCAGTGTAGAGACAGTAGCTGTAGAGCCGATGAGAGCTGCTTCTTTGTGGATAAGCCAGTCTTCCATGTTGCTTGAAGACTGGGAGCGTGATATGTTTCTCCTCCATCCTGTGTGAGTGCGAATCTCCAGGGTTCACCATTTGTGGGGTATGTGGTATTTGGGTCCCTCTCAGGATGATATGGAGAATGGAAACTCACAATGTGCTCTCTGTATACATGTTGTATTGGATGCAAATGCAGCTTGGTACTGGGAAGTGGCAGCGTGGTTACAAGCGTGATGTAGAGAAAACTGGTTGGTGAGGATGCTCAGAGGAGGACAAGCTTGTGGGTCGCCATGCTCGCCGGCGGGAGCGAGGGCCGCCAGGCAGGCGGAGGAGGAGGTGTTGCTTGCTGGTTGGTGTAGGTAGAAAGAGAGGGTGGTCACCACGAAGTCAGGTCTTAAATAGCGGAGGTAGGCGTGGCTTAGTAGTTGACCTCTGTCATGTAAGGCGGTGCTGGTTGACCTAGACCACGAGGCACACACTGTGGAATTCGCGGGGTCGGCTACTCAGCGACAAACAGCGTTTGTAGGGGAGAAATCCACTACAATACCTCTTTACAACATTTTCCAACCCTACTAACATTGTATATAACTCAGCTTGTGTTGATGATATAAAACTGCTCAACCGAAGTCCAATTTTGATGTCATCATTTCGTTGTTCTGTGTACTCTCTTATAAGGATCCTGCACCCTGCCCTGCCACTTGACATAACTGAACAGTCACAATATACATGCAATGTGTTTATTTTAGGCAAATTACTAATCTTATTCCCATATAAAGCCCTTAACTGCCCTGGTTCATGCAATGATTTCTTCATTGTGAGAGGCACTATGTCTAACTCTACTTCTCGTTCTTCCCAGGGTGGATTCTTACAACTCTTCTGAACAGCTGTACACCAGTCTGCCAGATTACATTTTTTAATGATATTTACTAATCCATTCTTGTATCCTCTCTTGCCTTGCCTGCAGAAGGTCCTTTTATCTTTTAAGCCATCATTTATATCTTGTACAAATTTACCCCCACTGTTCCCTCTCATCAGGGATTAGGAAGGTGCCTAGGTGAGGTCACCTGGGAACAGTCACGTCAGTCCCCAGTAGGAAGGGGTGAGGTCATAGACGACACAACAATTGATCATGACTATAATATATTCACTAGTATACTACATAAAGCACAAGAAATAGCGAAGTGACCAGCAATCCCCGATACTAGTCTAATATACCATACAGAAAAATTAGGTCAAATAAGAATGAGCCAAGGTGGATGACCAGAAAACTTAAACATGACATAGGAATAAAGAAAGGAATATATAAGAAATTAAAGGGATGGGAGGAACAGCTCAGAAATAGGTATAATGAACTATCTAGGAATGTTAAGAAAAATGTAAGGAAAGCAAAGAGAGACTATGAAATCAAAATAGCAAGAGAATCCAAGGCGAATCCCAAGGGATTTTTCCAGGTATATAGGACAAAGGTCAAGGACAAAGCTGGGCCTTTAAAGTCAGGGAGGGGAGAAGTGATAAATGGCAGTGAAGAAATAAGCAAAGCATTGAACAGCTACTTCTTATCAGTTTTCACAGAAGAAATTTGCGATAAAATTCCAGAGGTGAAACTGATATTTAAGGGAAAGGAAGAAGAGAAATTAAAGAATATCACCATCAGAAAAGAGGATGTTCTTAAGAAGATAAATAAACTAAAGAAAACAAAATCCCCAGGGCCGGATGAAATTTTCCCTCGAGTCTTGAAAGAGTGTGGGGGAACAGATTAGCGGACCCCTCATAAACTTATTTACAAAATCATTAGACACTGGAGTTGTGCCAGACTTGTGGAAACAGGCAAATGTAGTACCCATATTCAAAAAGGGAGACAGAGCATCAGCGTCAAATTACCGGCCGATCAGTTTGACATCAGTAGTGGGGAAATTTCTTGAATCAATTATAGCCGATAGCATCCGATCGCATCTAGAGAAAAGCAAATTAATCTACGACTCTCAACATGGGCTTACAAAGGGAAAATCTTGTTTAACAAATCTGCTAACGTTTTTTAGGAATGTCTTCGAGGTAGTAGATAATGACGAAAATTACGATGTTATTTACTTAGACTTTAGCAAAGCATTTGACAGAGTACCGCATCAGAGGCTTCTGAGAAAAATTAAGGCTCATGGTATCGAGGGGAAAGTTTTAAATTGGATAAAATCATGGCTCACTGATAGAACGCAGAGGGTCAGCGTAGATGGTGTTAAATCTGAGTGGGGCCGAGTAACCAGTGGGGTTCCCCAGGGGTCAGTACTAGGCCCACTCTTGTTCATAATCTACATAAACGATCTAGATACTGGGATCAGCAGTGACATAAGCAAGTTTGCGGATGACACCAAAATAGGGCGGCAAATTAATTCAGGGCAGGATGCAAATGCATTACAGGAGGATCGAAATAAACTGCAGGGGTGGTCTGAAAATTGGCAAATGAAATTCAACACCAGCAAGTGCAGCATACTTAATATTGGAAGAACAAATACTTTTAATGTATACAGCCTTAACAACATCAACCTAGAGAAGTCGACTTGTGAAAGAGACCTAGGGGTACTTGTAAGCCCGGACCTACGGCCTAGAAAACAGTGCGTTAATGTTATAAATAAGGCAAACAGAGTATTGGGTTTTATATCTAGAAGTGTAAGTAACAAGAGTGCAGAGGTCTTATTGCAACTATATTTTGCGCTAGTCAGGCCGCACCTCGATTATGCGGTTCAGTTCTGGTGCCCCTATTATAGAATGGATATAAATTCACTGGAGTCGGTGCAGCGAAGAATGACAAAAATGATTCCGGGACTTAGAAACCTTCCATATCAGGATAGGTTAAAGAAATTTAACTTGCATTCCCTAGAAAGACGAAGAGTGCGGGAAGATATGATAGAAGTATTTAAGTGGGTGAAAGGAATCAATAAAGGGGATATAGATAAAGTTCTTATAATATCCGAGCAGGTTAGGACTCGGAGCAACGGATTTAAGTTGGATAAGTTTAGGTTTAGGAGGGAGATAGGAAGAAACTGGTTCACAAAGAGGGTGGTGGACGAGTGGAACAAGCTTAGCAACTTTGTAGTAAGTGGGGGAACTCTGGAAAGTTTCAAAAGGAGGCTAGATAGATTCATGGATGATAGAGAGTGGTAGTAACTCTCGACAGGAGCTGCCATGCACAGGCCAACCGGCCTATTGCAGACTCCTTATTTTCTTATGTTTCTTATGTTCATTAATCGAACTGCTGCAACTGTATTAATTTCATTGATCCTCTGTGAAATGCTCTGTAACCCTAGTTCCATTTTCATTATCTCAATCATTGCAATCTTTTGACACCCTAAAATTATTCTCATTGCTTCATTTTGCATGATCTCAAGCTTCCGTAGCCTTCCTTCACCAGTACAAGAGAGGACAGGTGCTGCATAGTCTATAAGTGCTCTGATGGTAGAAATATACATCATTCTCAGTATGGGTACCCCAGCACCTTTACCACAACATGCTAGAGCCTTCAAGGGCTGTAATCTTGCTCTACATTGAGTGAGGACATGATATATTTCTGCCTCTTTACTTTCACAAGTAAAGCCAATATACATTCCTAAATATTTACACTTTTGACACTTTCTCAACAATTTTTCCATTTAGAAAAACGGATTCAGTTCCTTTTCCTTTACATTCACACTCGGTTTTTTCTTCATTGATAACTAAGCCCATCTTTTGAGAAAGAACACTAAAATTATTTAATGCAATCTGCAAATTTTTAACAGAGTTTCCTTGAAATAAGATGTCATCTGCATAAATGATGGCTACAACTCCTTTAGGATATTTGTGTGAGGCTATCTTGATCATTAACACATTAAATAACATTGGACTCAATACTCCCCCTTGGGGAGTGCCTAGTTCAAGTGCTCTTTCCTCAGACAAACATCCCTGATACCAAACACAGATTCTCCTTCCATGCAAGTAGTCACCTATCCAGTGTAACAACTTTCCTGATACCCCTAGAGCAGCCAGTTCATTCATAACTACTTCACTGTGAGCTTTATCAAATGCTCCTTGTAAATCCACAAAAACTCTACATCTGTCTGCATCATTTGATAAACATTTTATAACACAGTCTGAAGTACATTTCCCTTCCAAAAAACCAAATAAATTACAAGATAGATTTTCCCCCACAATATATACAAGCCTATTTAATAAAACTCTCTCCATCATCTTGGAAAAACAAGATGTTAAAGACACTGGCCTGTATCCACCAGTTGCCTTAGGGAAAGGAATAACTATCGCTTTCTTCCGTTCTGTTGGTAATCTACCTTCTGTATAGCTAATGTTGAATAAATCTAATAATGGACTATTTTCCATGCCAACTAAGCAGTTCAAAATTTCATAAGTCACACCATCTTCGCCTGGTGCTGTAGATTTTCCTTTTTTAACAGCATTTAATAACTCATCATGAGTAATATCTACACATGTTACATCACAAATATTTAGAGATGATGAAATAAATCTTCTTTCATTTTGTCACTCATCTAATGCTTCTATTGTCCTAATAATAATAATAATAATAATAATAATAATAATAATAATAATTAACGGTTTATTGAAAGAGCTTTGCAGCCAGAAGGCTGAAAATATACAGTTACATAATTGGGGAATGGGTTTCGAATTAAAAATAATATACCAATAACATAAGTGATAGAAATAAGATATATAATAACTAGATGGGGAAAAGCTCAAACTACAGTTCATTTCAACATAGTGACAGTGCAAGAAGTAGTATTTACTGGGAGTGAATACACTGGTTTATTACAAGTTATTGATAATTTTTACAATGGTTGGGACTGGGCTGTTCTTATAGCGATCAGTTCGTGCACGTATGGGCTGGATGCGGTTGTGGTGTCGAACGGCAATTCTCGGGCTAGGGATCTCAGGTGGTAGTAGGAGCCGGTGTCGAGGATGGTGCAGAAGCTTCTTACCAAAGTCGCAGATGAGGTCGTGGTGATGGTCAGTGAGAGTCGAAAGGGTCAGTGTGTTGAGCGCTTCTTGATATGTTGAGTCGGAAGGGGAGAGAATAATCTTGCATGCCCTCTTTTGCACTTTTTCTAGGTGTTTACGTTGTGTGGCATTTAGGGAGGAAGACTAGGTTGGGGAGGCATAGGTGAGCTTAGGAAGTATGAATTTTAAGTAAACACTGAGGAGCTCGGGTGCAGGAACTCCGAGGGACTTGAGTCGGTGGAGGAGGTGGAGACGGAAACTGGAGGATTTGACAACTTCACTAACGTGTGGTTTCCAATTTAGTTTGTTGTCTATGGTGACGCCGAGGAGCTTCGTGGAATCTACAACCTGGAGTGTGTTCGGACCTAAATTAATGGAAGGGGTGGGACAATGTCGGAGGAGAGGTTGATGTGCATAACCATGGTCTTGGTATGGTTGATGGTGACGTGGTTGTTGGTAACCCAGTTTTGGAGATTGTTCAATAAATCCTGAAGGGCGGTATAGTCGGGAGCAGAATTGTTGACGCTGATCCCAATGGTGGAGTCGTCAACATATTTCCAGCGAGCGGGGGTTTCTCTTAGGGAATCATTGATAAGCATAAGGAAGCAGAGTGGTCCCATCTTGGTACCTTGGGGGACGCCACAGGTGATTGACTGAAAGGTGGAGACAGCCCCTCGGAAGCGTACAGCTTGGCGTCGGTCACTGAGGAAGTCTGTAAGCCATGGTATAAGACTTCTCCGAAGCCCGAGGTCAATAGCTTTGTTGATGATTATATTGTGGTCGACTAGGTCGAATGCTTTAGTGAAATCAATGAAGGCGACAGCTACAGACGTTTTTCGTTTCTCGAGATGGCGGTATATGTAATCGAGAAAGCTGACAAGACAGTGAGTGGTGGAAGAAGTTTTCATATTGCCAAATTGCTGAGGGTCTACGACTCCTGCAATGTCAGTATATGCCCAGTCGAACACAAAACTTTCACAGATTAGGCTGGGTATTAGGGTGATTGCAATAGGTCGTAGCTGATTTAAGGAATGTGGGCTGGTTGACTTGGGCACTGGTAATACATAAGAAGTCTTCCAGTCAGCTGGGCATCTGGCTTGACTGAGAGAAGCATTGATGATGGAGCAGAGGGGTTTAGCAAGCTCCGGGGAGAACTCCTTGAAGAGTTTCATTGGTAAGTCAATGGGGGTGGTAGAGCGTTTTAATTTTAGTTTGTCCAGACGTTTTGCCACTTTAAATTCTTCTACTAAGTCAGTGGGAAGGGGGGCTGGTAGGTAAGCAGGGAGAGTGGTTGTGTCAAGCTGGGGGAGCGTCTGCCATATAGTAGCGAAATGGTTATTTGATTGCTCAGCTGCGTCAACATTAGTGAGATGGCTAAGGAAGGGGAGGGGGTGTGTCTTATTGTTTAGTCCACAGAGTTCTTTAAGCTTACCATATCATTGACTGATGTTGGTCTGCTTCAGGTGTTGTAATTTGGTTGGGTAGTGGGACTTCTTTGCAGTGCGTATTTCGCGGATGACTCGGTTGCGAAGGGACCTGTAGCGGATGTGGTCATTGATGGTGAAAGGCTCTGTCTCTCTGTTGCGTAAGTCTTTTGATCCGAGGTGTGATCCAGGGCAAGTCAGCTGGGTGAGATCTGACGGACTTCTCGGGGAAGAAGTGGTGGTGAGCTTCCTTGGTGGTGTTGGTATAATTTTTCCATTTGGTTTCCACGTCATCCACGCTAAGTACTTCAGTCCAGGGATGGTGAACTATCCACTGCCCGAAGAGGCGCACTGCAGAGTCAGTAATCTGCCTGTAGGACTTGATGTAGGGTCTCTGTACTTGAGTGGGAGTGGCAGCTGGGGACCAGAGCACTGATAAGTGTGTGCTACACCCGATAGGAGGCATTGATTGAGATGATTGGTACTGGTCCGCTAAGTCAGTTAAGATAAGGTCAAGGGTATTTTGACCGTGTGTGGGGAAGTTCACAACTTGTGATAGTGACAGCTGGTCCTGGATATCAGTGGATATCAGTGGTATTAGGCAGGGAGGCAACACTAGCTGCTTTAGCCCATTTGTCAACCAGTTTATTCGCTTCTTCCTCTGGATGAGGATGACTAATAAAATTACTCCTTTTTCCTCTAATTTGGTTAATATCCTGCCATATTTCTTTGAGATTTTTACTCTCCCCAATGTGGTGTGCAAAGTCTTGCCAATATTTCGCCCTTGCCTCCTTCCTAGCCTGCCCACATATTTTGGCTATATCCATGAAGATTTCCCTATCTTCTTCTCTTCTACCAGTCTTTACCCAATCTTTATGTGCTGCCCTTAACATTTGTGTCCATCCCTTCAACATTTTGTCATTGGTATAGCAGTGTTTCCTAGCCCCATGTTTCTTATCATTTATCTTTTTCTGTGTTGACTTAGTTAAATATCTTTCTATCTCCCCAACTAAGTCAGTATAAATGCTATCCATACAGACTGGTGTATAATTTCTGTACCATTTCTCTATATTTTGGGTAAACACTTCTGTGTCATCCTTGTTTAGTTTCAATCTCTTCCTCCTATATCTCACCTGTCTCTTCCCTAATGGTAATTGAACACACACAACAAAATGGTCACTGACTAGCTCCCTTATTATCTCACATTCTCCCTGGACTCCCTGACTGCTTATCATGCAAGCATAGTCTAACCTTCCTCCCTTAATATGAGTCACTTCCTCATTTCCTAACAAGTAAGCATCTGGGTGATCTTGTAGAAATTGCCAAAATTTTATACCATTACTATTAATTCTCCCCATTGTTTCGAGTCTTGGATGTCGAGCATTAAAATCTCTTACAGCCAAAGTCGAGTCCAAAAACATGCAATCTGGTAAGAAATTGAGGTCAAAACAGCCTCCAGAAATATACAAATTTGCTATGTTCAATTCTCCTTCCTTCAAATATAACTTTATACAGACACTTTCTATTCCTTGTACTCTACTCGGGCTTCCAACTAGTTCTGCTGGTATGGAATTCTTAATGTATGTTGAGACCCTTCTTATACCTTCACCCGAATAGAGATGAAATCCATTATATCCAGACAGTTTAAGCAGGTCTCCTTTCCTGTCCCCAGTCTCTTGAAGGGTAATTATGTCAATATTATTTTTAAGGGTAAAGTAATGTACATCTGTCACTCTATTTCGTAGACCATTAACATTCCAGGACATTATCTTAAGGCTAGCTAGATCCATGATTAATATTTACACATTTTATATCCTTTCCAATCAGATTCTTTAAGAAGGCCCAATCCTCCTGCACAGATTCCCATTTCCTCAAAAGTTTTTCTTTATCAGTATCTTTACACTTTACCAACACATTTAAAAAAATTTCAGTTGTTGCTCCCTGCACTACACAATCCTTTATTTTCCTCTCCTTCCCTTTAATACTTATTTTAAGCACTGAATTTTTCAAAAGCTTGAGCTCTTCACTTTCCTCTTTCCCTTCTAATTCTACATTATTCACAGCTTTGTTTTCCCTTTCTTTATTTATCACTGTATCAAGTCTTTTCTCTATCACTTCTATTTTCTGACCTAACTTTTGCAAAAGCTGAACCATCTTACGCACCTCTTCTCCCAGAATTTCTTGCACAGTTTTATCACTAACCTGGAGGGCTGCTCCACTACTCTCACTTGCTACTTGTTTATTACTCTGTTCCTGGCATCAACAACTCTTCCGGCCGCAAGCGCAGTCCTTATCCTTCTTGAATCTTCATGCCAGGCATTCTCAGGGATCACTGTCTCCACTGTCTGTGTGTTCTCCTGCTGTCTTGTCACTGTCAGACCACAGCGTACTTCTTCAGTGTTCTCTGAATAATTCCTTTGTTGGTCACTTCTCATACGTGGCCTCATCTCGCATGCAATTGAACTAGCATTGTGAGTTTTACCACAATTACAACAACAAGGCTTCACTTTCTCTCCTGCTTTGATCTTGTCCTTACAGTTGCTAGATTCGTGCCTCTTCCCACAGAATCTACAACGTGGGTCCAGTTGACAGCTCCAGGCCTTATGTCCCCATCTGCAACACTTGAGACACATTATTGGTCCCTCCACATATAGTGCCACCTTCCTATACCCTGCTCCTGTGATGAACACTTTCTCTGGAACCTTTCCTCTCAGAGCAATAACCTGGCTTCTCTCTTCTCCCCTTATTAAATGCCTCTTGACCCAAACAAATCTTTCGTCATCCAACAAGTATTCTGGATCTAGTATTACAGGGTACCTGAAGATTATAACCTTTGTAAGTAGTATGTCGCTCTCCTCTGGCAAAACTATCAGTAATCCCTTGTACCTAACAGTTGTCAACATTTCCACAGCCTCCATGGTCCCCACTGTAAGATAAGGCTTGTGTGTGCCTTCTTTCAAAAGAGGTTCAAAGCTGCGATGCTCCCGTCCTAGTTGTACTGCCCATTTTAATTTTTCAAGGAAAGTCACCGGGCATGACTGTGGAAAAATTAATCTGTTCCTGACACGACCAACTTCACCTTGTGTGTGTTCTTGCCTGCTTCCTTCAAATTCCATACTTTGCTCTGTTCTTGATCCATTCTCCACTATCTCCTTTCTTTTTCACTGCCTCTTGTTGTAGCTGTATTTTCTCACTTTCGAACTTCCCTTGTGCTTCATCACTCGTATTAGACTCAACTCAAGGTCTTCAAGAACTTCGTCCAATTCTATCTTTTCTTTACTCTTCCATGTAGAGTTCTTAAGCGATAATTCACTTTCCATGGGGCAATGTTGACATCCCACAACACCCAGCCAGGAGTGATGGGACCCCGAGCAGTTATTTTCGTGTGGTAAACAGTAAGTTCCCAACACCAAAGTTGCTTGACGATACTTATCTTATCCTCAGGTCCTTATACACAAGTAGGTAAGTCTATATATCCTTCAGATTATGTAATAGGCTCGAGAACATCCCAAATTTGGGAGCTAGCACTCACAACTGTGTTTACCAGTGCCCGCCACCCAACGCACCAAGTCGGTAATTTACCGACAGTCGGAGCAGTGACGTCACGGCTTACCGACTACGTCATCAATTTACCGATTAGCAGACGACGTACCGGATTTAAACCAATCAGCGTGTTCGATAAACAAGAGTTTGTATAAAGTACAAACTACAGACCTCGTTGGTTGTGCTCTTAGCTTAATTTTTGTTCCATAAATATAAAGAAAGGCCAGAAATCTACAATATGTATTGTATATTTATTAAAAAAACACAATTAAAATATATTAAAATCAATGTATAAATTTCTAAAATATGAATGCTAGGAAATAATGTGGTCAGGTGTTAAATTTAAAACTACGCTCCTGCTTAAGCACTGTATACAGGAAAACTCGTAGAGGTTTGTAGTGGATTCCTCCCCTACAAATGCTTGTCGCTGAGTAGCCGACCCGCGAATTCCCCAGTGTATGCCTCGTGGTCTAGGTCAGCAACCAGCGCCGCCATACATCACGGAGGTCAACTATTAAGCCACGCCTACCTCCGCTATATAAGACCTGAAGATTTTGATAGTGAACACGAAGAAAGGATAGAAGACGAAATGGGAAGACATATACATAGAATCACCCCAAGGCAATATATAGACTATAACTTATTACCTTATAATCAAATAATAACCATGGGAGAAATGATGCACTGTCTGAGGAAGTTTAAGGAAAAAGCCCCTGGGCTCACAGGTATTACACGAAATATGATCATGAATCTACCTGAAAACATTTTAAAAACACTATTAAACATTTATAACGCATGCTTAATAACTGGTTACTTTCCAGACAAACTAAAATATGCTAAAATGATATTTATTCCGAAGGAGGGTAAGGACAATAAGGAAATATTAAACTACAGGCCAATATCTTTATTAGAAATTACTGGGAAACTATTGGAAAAAATTTTAAATACAAGACTTATAGCCTTTTTAACACAACATGGGAAAACTAACAACAGACAACATGGATTTATGCCCAATAGAAATACCCTAACTGCAATAGCTATAATAACAGAAATAATTGCAATAGAAAAAAGCAAGGGTAACCAGATCAATATAATTTTAAGGGATGTTCCTAAGGCTTTTGATAAAGTTTGGCATTTAGGCTTAAAATATAAAATATTAAAACTGGGACTTAACGAATACTTGCTAAGAATATTGTGTAACTATTTAGATGGTAGGAGAGCACAAATTCAAATTGGAAACTTTATGGGAACTATGTTTAATCTTGAGAGTGGAGTACCTCAAGGAGGATGCCTTTCTCCAACACTATATACAATTTATACTTCAGACACACCTCAACCTACCCCCTTTAGCGAATATGTAATGTTTGCTGATGATATTACTCAAATAGTATCATACCCAGGAAAATCAACCCAATTTATGGCACTCTACACGGTAAGAGCGATAAAAAACATAAATGATTTTGAGAAAAAATGGAAAATCAGGACAAATAAGAACAAATTCAAGATAATACCAATAGCCAAGATCAAAACAAGTCCAGTAATAGTCGACCAGGAACTATACCCATACGACACTGAAGGCAGGATGCTTGGACTAAAACTAACAAAAAGAGGATATATAACATACTTAAAAGATAAAGAACGACAGGCAAGAATACGATTATCAAAAATAAAACGCTTTAAGAACCTTAGCATTAATAACAAGAGAAAGATTTATATTGCCCTTGTCAAATCAATCATGGACTACCCACCCATCCCATTGAACACCCTTAGTAAAACGAGCATTAAAAGGTTACAAACAGTACAAAATATAGCCCTTAGATTTATATATAACATAAAATATACAGACCACATCAATAATGAACAGCTACAAAAGAGAGCAAATCTCTTAGCAATCAATGTAGATATACACAACAAAGCTGTAAATATTTGGAAAAAAGTGACTGAACTTAACACAGAAACATATCAAAACTGGATAAATAATAGAGACAACGAAGAATTCCAAGAACACAGTTGGTGTAAATCAGCCAGGAAGAAAGTAATTGAACCATCTCCTGCCCCAATATACATATAAGACATTAATAGAGAGAATAAAAGATGAGAGTGACCTACCAGCTCCACAAGAACCTGGCAGGCCTCTCCATACAGTGTACCTTTAGACTAACATAACTAATATTTAACATTTAACATTTAACATTTAACATTGAACTAACATCTTAGCAAAAAAAAAAAAAAAAAAAAAAAAATGTGACTACCCTCCCAGCTACACAAGGACCTGGGCGGACTCACTAACTCCACCGAAAAAAAAAAAAAAAAAAAAAAAAAAAATAATAATAATAATAATAATAATAATGTTATTACCCTCCCAGCTGCATCAGCCAGGCAGAAGTAATTGAACCACCTCCTGTCTCAACATACACATTTACACATAAAACATTAATAGAGGAATAAAGATGAGAGTGACCAACCAGCTCCACTAAGAACCTGGCAGGCCTCTCCATACAGTGTACCTTTAAACTAACACAACTAACACTTAACTAATACCTCAAAAAAAAAAAAAAAAAAAAAAAAAATGTGACTACCCTCCCAGTTACACAAGGACCTGGGCGGGCTCACTAACTCCAACAATAATAAAAATAATAATAATAAGCAGCATTATATAAATAAACCAATATTAATACAAAGGTCTGACGACCCAAGGGAGCAGAACAAAGACAAAATACCAATAAGAAAGATGAAGCGATCTGGTTGAGTCCAGATTCTTTCTACTCCTACTGTATTTCAGTTTCACCACTTTTCCTTCACCCCCTAATAATCTTCTTTCACCTCTTAAATAAAGACTTCGTATCGTATCGACCTGCCCCTTTTCTACCTACGCCAACCAGCAAGCAACACCTCCTCCTCCTCCTGCCTGGCGGCCCTCGCTCCCGCCGGCGAGCATGGCGACCCACAAGCTGGTCCTCCTCTGAGCACCCTCACCAACCAGCTCTCTCTACATCACGCTTGTAACCACGCTGCCACTTCCCAGCACCAAGCTGCACTGTACATCCAATACAACATGTATACAGAGAGCACATTGTGAGTTTCCTTTCTCCATCCCATCCTGAGTGCGAACCAACATCTCGTACCCCACAAGTTAAATAGCAAATTAAAAAGCAAATGATCATTCTTATGTAAGCAATCATCTTTATGAAACGAGAATGTAAATCAATAACATGATAGAGCAATTTCTTGAGTTTACTCTCCGTTCATACTGCAGTGGATCTCTCCCCTACAACTGCGTATCCGCTTTCCAATGCGACAGTATCCTAGCAACCAAGCGAGCTGTTCAGAGGGGGGGGGGGGTCACCAGCTGTTACAGTATCCTAGCAACACGAGGGGGGGGGGGGTTTACTTCCGGCTGCTGTGTATATAAGCTCTGTCTCTCCATTGAGATTCATTCTACTCTACGTTCCTGAACACGCAACACCTCCTCCAAGCAAGCTCCTCGCTGTCCAGCTCTCATTCAACCTGCAGGCCAGCAACATGGAACATCTCCTCTAGCGAAGCTCCTGCACATATACCTCCTTCAGCACGCTACTCACCGAACGTGTCTACTGAGCAGCTCCTCACCACACAGCATCTCCAGCACCAGACTGTCTTGTATACAATATATTTTATATATAAGAAAACCACCACCTAGAGTTTCCATCCAACCATCCTGAGTGCTAGACACATAACATCACGTAACCCTACAAATGGTGACCCCCGGAAAAACGCACTCACAGGATGGAGGAGGAACGGATCTCTCTACCGACTTTCAACCACAACGTCGAGGATTGGTTAGATCATGTGGAAGCAATCCTCATCAGCTCACAAGCTAGTGACGAGCAAAAGTACGGTGCCCTGCTTTCCTCCTTGCCCACGGAAGTCGCCACTCATGTATCACGGACTACTTCCAACCCTCCAGAGAACAACAAATTTTCCACCCTGCGGGACGCCTTAAAAACGCATTACCGACGGACCCGCCCCAGTCTCCTGCAGAACCTATCTTCTATCTCCCTTGGAAACTCAACTCCGGGACTTCTCTGGGAGGAGATATGTAGGCTGAACTCCCGGCATGCAGACAGACTTCCCGAACCTATCCTGCGCCAGCTTCACGCACAAAAGCTCCCCACACAAGTACATATCACCCTGTCCGCAGTAGATTACTCGTCGACACCTGAACTATACGCAACCGCGGCAAATAGAATATTCAACGAATACACTGCTGTGTGCCATGCTGCCGCAAGCCACTCGGTGGTCACACCTCCACTTAGCCCCGGTTTCGTCAACCTGATCAACGCTCCTCAGAGAAGTAGCATTCCACCAGACAAGCAAGACATCAGGGACCTGTTGCAAACTTTGAACCGCAAGATGGACACCATTGAACAGCTCTGCTCCTTCATGCCTGCTTCTTCTCCTGTTCCTGCCTCAAGCACTGTGTACTACCAACCCCAACTCCCCCGTCCTGCCCCAGATCCCGCTGCCAGCCCCCAGCACAATGTACTGTTACGAGTTGGGGATCTAGAATATAGTTAAGAGTCTACCCAGATCCCAACAGGCAACAACAATAAAAAAACAAAGACAATCGGACTATAAAAGGGTAGACAAAGGATGCGAGTTTTTGTTGTGTATAATAAAGTACCATAAATTCCTTAACAAAATATTCAGCTTTCTGTAATTTACCCTTAACCATACTTAACCTAAACATTAACAGTATATACATATTTATACAACATACAATAATTTGAAGCAAGGTGGAGGTGGGGAGGCAATATAAGATTACAAATACTTAAGTGCGGCGCTGAGATGGCTGACGAGTAAGGCTGAGTATTGTAGAAGACGGTAGGTAGTCACTGTGCCGTAGGTTTCTAGGATAGGTGATCCTGTGGTCATTTCCCAGAGTGAACTGAACTCTCATCGAACTGGAGCTGACGAGGAAGACTTTGAGGAGGTGACGCAACAACCAGGATATGGAGAAGGGAAACCCCGGAGTGGTAACTTAGAGTAGTCATACTAGGGTTTCGTCCCTAGATGGCGTTGCTCGTGGTGCTGGGTAGGTAGATCAGGACAATAGATGGTTCGTAGTGCTGGGTAGGTAGATCATGACAATTGGTGGCGTGGTTCGTAACAGTACCTACCTTCTGTTGGCACCATCAACGTTTTGGCGCTAAAGCTAGACGCTGTGAGGCTCCCTGCAACTACACAGCAAAGCAATATCGACGGAGACGGTAGGCGCCATAACCTCCGCCACTGTCAAGCAGCACGTCACACGCCTTACTTCTGACCTGGACCACTTCACTCCTGCTGCCCGTCACGACCTACTACAAACACTACAACAGGCGGTTTCTGCATTCAAGGCTACTGCCCCACGCCAGCCTTCACACCGCCCTGAACACATTCATTCCGCACCTCCTCCGCTAGTTTACCCACCATTGCCACTTAGAGCATCACCTCGCCCACAACATTTCTGCATACCCTCTTTTCATCCTCAGGTACCTACTGCTCCTGACGACCCAAAAGCCGGCCCTAATGACCCAGATACCCCACCCGGCCCCCCTCCACCTGCGGCGATAGAAGCACCACATTCCTCGCCAGTACAACCTTCTTCTATCCACAACCCTCCTTCTCCCACTGCTTCTCCCACAGATCTCGTGCCTCCAGACGGAGCCGTCACCCATAGCGGCCTAGTCGTCCACACCCCTGCCCGTTATGTCTCATATGTGAGATACAACCCTGCCGACAACAAGTCTTTTGTAGCGCCCGGAGGGAAGGGGATTATTGTAGTGGATCTCTCCCCTACAACTGCGTATCCGCATTCCAATGCGACAGTATCCTAGCAACCAAGTCAGCTATTGAGGGGGGGGGGGTGTCACCAGCTGCTACAGTACCCTAGCAACATGGGGGGGGGGGGGGGTTGGATCGCTACCTGCTACGTCTTCCCTAGCAACGGAGTCCAGAAACCGGCTAGTTCTCACGGGTTTACTTCCGGCTGCTGTGTATATAAGCTCTGTCTCCCCATTGAGATGCATTCTACTCTACGTTCCTGAACACGCAACACCTCCTCCAAGCAAGCTCCTCGCTGTCCAGCTCTCATTCAACCTGCAGGCCAGCAACATGGAACATCTCCTCTAACTCCTGCACATCTACCTCCTTCAGCACGCTACTCGCCGAACGTGTCTACTGAGCAGCTCCTCACCACACGGCACATGGCACAAGTCTTTGCTAGCTAAACTTCCCTCTTTTGGTTTCTCTCCCTCACTTTGTTCTCTCATCTCTAGCTTCCTTGAGAATCGATCCATGGCAATTGTCGAGGGATCGATTTCTCGCTCTTTCTCTACCAATAGTGGCGTCCCACAGGGTTCTGTTCTTTCACCTACTCTCTTCCTTCTTTTTATCAATGATTTACTTCACACTACAACTAATTCTATCCATTCTTACGCCGATGATTCTACTCTTCACTCTTCCTCACATTTTCCCCTTCCTCCTAACTCTCAAACTAGATCTGTTTCTAGAACTGATATCATTACTTCTATCAACGCGGATCTGTGCAGCATCTCTGAATGGGGAGATACAAACTTGGTTAAGTTCAACAGTTACAAAACTCAATATTTACCAATTGCACTTTGTAAATTAGACGATCTCCCACCAATAATATTTCAGGACGCTATCATCCTCCCAAATTCTAAAATAAATATGTTAGGCCTCACCATTTCCTCCAATATGTCCTGGAAATCACACATCCTTAGTATAACTAAAGCTGCCTCCCGAAAGTTGGGAATGCCGTACAGATGCCGCAGCTATTTCACTCCTGAGCAGTTGCTTCAAGTATATAAGGGATTCATTCGTCCTAACTTGGAGTACTGCTCTCATATCTGGGGTGGCTCTTCTTCTGTCCAACTATTAGATAGGGTGGAATCAAAGGCATTCTGTCTTATTAACTCTCCTCCTTTAGTCGACAATCTCTCTTCCCTTTCTCTTCGCCGCAATGTTGCATCACTCTCTCTCTTTTACAGGTACTTTAACGGGCAATGTTCAGTGGATTTGGCATCCTGTGTACCGCCGGCAAGGCCGTGGGTTCGTAACACACGTCTTGCCCGCGGTGCCCACCATTTCTCTGTGGATGTCGGTCACACGAGAATAACCCGTTATAGTACCTCCTTCTTTCCTCACACAGCCAAACTGTGGAATGCTCTGCCTTCTTCTGTGTTTCCATGCTCTTACAATCTGTCTCACTTTAAAAAGCTGGTTTTCCGGCATCTTGGTGGTGTAGATTAATACAGTATAACCTTTTTTTCTATATTTTCAATTTCTTTCCATTCTTTTTTTTTTCGCCCCCCCCCCCCCCCCAGGCTTCGTTGTGGGTCGTTTGACCTGTGCCCGGGTGGGCTAATTCCCGTAGAAAAAAAAAAAAAAAAAATCTCCAGCACCAGACTGTCTTGTATACAATATATTTTATATAAGAAAACCACCACCTAGAGTTTCCATCCATCCATCCTGAGCACTAGACACATAATATCACGTAACCCTACAATACAAAAGCAAATATTTAGAATATACATTTTGAGCTTATCTACAGTGCTAAATAATAATATAAACATGAGTTGCATTTTATCTTCTCTCTCGCTTTGTTATAAACCTTTAGTCTTTCTTATTTTGTCGGCGAAGGAATAAGGTAAAATAAAATAAAATGTCCATCTACATATTCAGCGTCCCCTAAATTCTAAATCCCCACCCTACATTTTCAATATATTTCTTAAATTTTCACTGCAGCCTGTAATTTCAATATTTTTATCTCCCCTGGTTGTGTTAGCAGTTTCCTCCCTACCCCCCAGTAGTTCAAATGAATGTATTTTCCCTCCAGTCATTTTCAGTTCTTCTCTCATAATTAAAGTGTTCCTTTAAGAAGTTTTTCAATCTTTACTATGCCCTCTGTTTCGGCTATTTATATATCTAGGCCCCACAACGGTGCCTAGGGGGCGAAAAAATAGGAGTAAAAATAAATTGAAAATAGAAGAGAAAAAGATTATATTAAACTACGCCACGAAGATGCTGTAGAGCAAGCTTTTTGAAGTGAGACAGATTGTAAGAATATGGAAACAGAAGAAGGCAGAGCATTCCACAGTTTGGCTGTGTGAGGAAAGAAGGATGTACTATAACGGGTTATTCTAGTGCAGTGGTTCTTAACCTGGGGGGCGTCAGTAATTTCCAGGAGGGGACACAAGCCCTAGAGAAAAAGTAGGAATTTCTCTAATTATAATTATAGTTTTTATTCTCTTAACAAGAGCGTGGGCTAATATTGAGAAGTTTATGAAAAAATGCAAAAGTATCGCCTTATAACTTTAGTTTTCTATAGGCTACTTTTTTTACTTTGGGCTTACCATTTTCTGTACTTATTGACCCCCCTCCCTCTCCCTCGAAACCCATGGGGGGGGGGGGGGGGTTAACTCGTCCTGGACATGTATACTGCTCGTTGGTGACTGGTGAGCCCCGTTCTCTCCCAGTCTTCTGCACACGTCCGTGGCAATAATTCCTCTTCTCTCACATTTATTCAGTTAAGGCTGTTGAGGTATGTTTTATCCCAGTTGTTATATTTACCTAAAAATAGTAAGCAGCCATAAGTTTATTGGTGAATTGTGAACACGCATGTGTTGCTCTGTTTGTTATTCGCAAGTTTTGAATTCCGTTTGTATTTTATCAGAAGTTGGTGGTGCTTAAAATCATGAGGTGGTAACAGGTAGTTATGGTAAAGTTGTATTTATGATGATATTGATTTGTTTCTTAATAATCATGTGTTTATGATCATGATGTGTGTCATGGTTTTGGTATGGATCGGTGGTGTATGAGTGGATTATATTATATAAAGATAATAATATGTCGTATTTCTTATTTCTTACCGTAGAGTTCGATACCTTCACACTGATTACTTCCAGGAGATTATGGCGTATCTATGTAGAAGTTCACTCCACCACTCGACATTCCATGATTTATACTTGATAAATGATGATTTAATGAATTCATTTAATTTTCAACATCCATCTAATTTACCGGTTATACTTTGTCATAACCAATCAGTCATTACCTTTAGTAATAATAAGATAGGATCACAGATACGGGCAGATAATTGCACTTACATTTATTTGTCAAGCTTCCATACAATGATTTACAATTTGCATGGCTATATCATTCACTCACGTTCACGCTGTAATAAAATTAATCTTCTAAAAGAGAATTTTAACTTGGGGACACATGTGATTACTCTACTATGGGAATAACTTAACAGAGCCTTAATTCTTCAAGTGATACATTTACTGCCAGCCTGGATTGCTTTTGTTGCAACCAGGCTTCCGCACAAGAACTTCTTTCCACGGGCCACAGCAACAAAAAGTACTCTTGGGTTACCACACATGGTGTCGTGCAGGAGAACTGGTAAGCGTGACTTGAATTAACCATTTAGGTGCAATAGACCAGCCTAGATTGCTTTTGTCGCACCCAGGCTTCCACACGTGATATTTCCACGGGGATAACAAACCTAGGTTAACACACTTAGTCTCGTGTCGATCACGGTCACGGTAGACGGGTGTCGTGCAGGAGAACTCTGTAAGCGTGAATTAATTAACCATTTACTGTAGGTTTGATAGGCCAGCCTGGATTGCTCTTGTCGCAACCAGGCATCCACACGTGATATTTCCACGGGGATAACAACCTAGGTTAACACGCTTAGTCTCGTGTCGACGACGGTTCACAGGACGGAGTGGCGGTGGAGGACTCTGTGTGGTGTGGTGTCCCGCTCCCTTTCAGGAAGGAGAGGATGGAGACAACGTCTTAACTAACCCATGGCTCAGGATATACTACTGAAAATGAGGGTTTTTTTGTGTGAAGCGATGAACAGTACAACACTGTTTCACTGCCCACCCCCCTAAAGGCTGGCTGACATACACTAATTGAAAAATACATGTCCCAGTTATGCCTCGCCGGGCGTCTTATCTCTGGTAAAACAAACTTTGGAGTTGGTTGCGAGGGTAAGCCTAACACAACCCATGACAATAACCAATAACCTAGATGGATGTTGGAAGTTAATGGAACTCATTAAATCATTATTTATCAAGTACACAACGCATTGAATGCCGGAAGCAGTGTGAAATTCTATGTAGCGATATACCATAATCTCCTGGGTGAGTAACCAGTGTGAAGGTACCTGAGTTCTACGGTAAGAAAACCACTTCCTTGCATTTAAAACGTAACAGTCAGGTCCAAAATAACTAACACTCTCATGAATACTGGTTTTCATTTCCTTCTCTTCACCTTCAACGACATATACTCTACTTTTATCACTTCTGGCAGGGGCTGTAATTTCTTTCACACAGGCAGGAGCAATATGTCCAATACACTGACAATTGTAACATCTTGAATTCTTGAACTTACACTGAGAGCTTTCATGTTTCCCTAGGCATCTTTTACATTTTAAATCAGCATGTGTTCCTTGTTTTGTGGCAAAATTCTTCTTTCTAGCTACAGTTACTTTACACACTGAGCCAACTGTTTCACTTCCAGCATTGGCAACAAATTCTCTGGTGTTTTTCTCTGCTATTTCCTTGCTTGTAGCTATATGACATGCGTTTTCAAAAGATAAGATAGTGGTGTTCATTACCTTATTTTGTATTTTTTCATAATTCAGACCTGTCACAAAACTGTCTCTTAGAGCTCGGTTCAAGAACTGTCCAAAGTTACAGTTAATGGATAACTTCTTCAGAACAACTATATAATTACTAACTGATTCATCTTTCCCTCTATCTCTTGTGCCAAATTTGAAAATTTCAGCGATCTCATGTGGAGCAGGATCAAAATGTTGCTTCAAAGTCTTGGTAATCTGAATCAGTGAGATGTCCTTGGGCTTGTTTGGAACCAGCAAATTGACCAGAGTAGAATAAACATCAGCTCCTACCTCTGTCAAAAAGATTGCTTTCCTTTTCTCTTCAAGGGCCGTCTTCTTCTGAGCGTCACCACCGTCGTCCATTAATTCATTTGCCAGAAAGAAGAAGTCCATTCTCTCGCAATATGATGTGAAGTCCTCCCTGACTGCAACAAACTCTCCAACTCGTCTGATGTATGCCATGTTTGCTTTCTTCACTATTATTCTCCAGGTTTAGAGTAGCCTTCCCTTCAGTGGTCACTATCCTCTTTTCAAGGACTTCACAAACACTTTGTGAATCCCATTCTCGTCGCCAGTGTAGTATCTTACATTATTTAGTGGGAGAATGAGAAGCCACATGCTACGTCTACCTGGAGCGTTTATTCTCTGTTGTTGTAACAACTTGCCTAACACATTTCGTGATTACACAAGCCTAAACACTTTCTGACTTTGGTAAGAAGTAACGTAATATATAATGTATATATAATCAATAAAGGCAGCACATAAACATAAACATATATAACAGATGGATGCAGTAGGAGAGCAGATCACCAGTAGATCTCGCCTGGCGAAAGCCATACCGTTTTTCTTACTTTTGGTGATTCTAAGCCTCAAACTTCATTAAACGGTTATTTGATTTGCATTTAGTTTCATCGATATATAATTTGTCTATTAATGCTACATTTTCCGAGTGTTCCAAACTTCCAATAGTGTTTTATATTTTAACTATTGCTATGGACTCGTAAAGAAACTAAAAACAACTTTATTGTAATATTAACAGAAATTAACGCACTTGAACCAATGGAATGACTGTGGTATTCCCAGTGGCCCTATTTGACCAGTTGGAAGGTCGCCCAAGATACTGAAACTGTGCTCTTATCATGAACCCGTCTGTCTCACATGTTCCCGTGATACCGCTGCCAGCCACAAGACTCACTTCAACCAAATCCTGACTTCATTCAACTAACTCCCAGTTGTATATTTTATAATATAAGTCAAATTTGTAACGCTGTGTTTCGATTCTATCCTACTGTTTTTGCCTAACCTTACGAACGAGAAATATACTGGATTAAAGTCTGTTATCTCTACACTTCCAAAACAATTGCATTTTATTCAAAATGAGTTGTGAAAATTTTCACAAGTATCTTTTACTCATCATTAATGCTATAGTTTTCAAAAAGTTATGTAAATTTCAAACTATAATAATTTGCCTTTCAGGTGTTGTCTACCGGTTTATTAACATTATAACATATCCAAGACCAAGTTAATGGTGTGCAGGAGCTGTAACAAGTCAGCAGAGTTCCAGCACTTTCACACATGGTAACTTGATGCACCCTATGGGTGTGCCTTCTAAGTCTCAACCCGTAATTCCAACTACTGTGATTAGGTACACATTAGGAAAGTGTCTACACCGCATGCAGACACTTTAAATTTAGGGAATGTGTCAGATGCAGTTAACATACGCTATCACTGAAGAACCAAATCAATGAAGGATAATGAAGAACTAAATACAAGAGTTACATATAATTTATTTAGATGAAGCTGGCGTGTGTGTGTTAGTGAGGATGATAAGCCTGCAGGCACACTTGGACAGTATGTTGGACTTGAGTAATGACAACAAATAAAATCCACTCGTAAAGAAGCTTATAATACGAAAAAAACACTGAAGATAAATTAGTATTACACTTTTTTTACAATATCATTAAAACAATGGCCAAAATACAAATATAGTTTGAAAGTTTGACTTTCCATTATAGACTACACAAGAAAAGCTAAAACGTCCTTGAAATGTCCTGTCTTATTGTGCGAACAGGGAGAGGACATGTGGCGTCGATGACAAGAAGGAAACACAAACGGACGGACAGGTGCATGAAAGAGATGAGTGGAGTTGTCGTTCTTGTTGAGGCGCTGCGTCACAGCTCCTGCTTGACTTGACGAACGCTGCTACTTCTGGAGAATCTCCTTCTTAACTATGTTGAAGATTATGATACTTGTAATACTTGTAATATTGAAAAAGCGCGTGGATGTTGTTTATAAGGCCATGGCGGCTTGGGCACCAATAAAGAAGATATTTAACAACAACAGGGCTTTCGTATTCCCAGAAAGTCGATCATGAGATCATAAGAGGATACGAGATTGAAGTGAGGGACGCTCTCTGGCCAGATGGAGCTCTCGTGGGGAGGGACCCTGATGTTCTCGACGGGTAGGCGGTACGGGTGTTTCATCCAGATGGGCTGGTATCCCGGTTTCACCTGCCGACAAGACCATGCACGCGTTAACACTCGCCTTAGACGACATTAAAGTACACTTGGATGATTTTTTTTCAGTGGGTGTTGCAGAATAAAGATTCTCCCTGTACACAGCTGTATTTCTCCAACGTCAGGAGAGCTTTTAATCATAAAAATATAAATATCTGCGAGGTTTCATTCGCAGATATCGCATAATGAGATCGATGTCTGATCCTACGCCGAAATGAGGAACCACTAGCGTCTCGTGGGGTGGAATCCAGATGCAGTCCCAGTCCCACGGGTGCCGGTACCAGATGGGGTCCAGTGTCTTTAGCTGTCAAGAAAGCCAGTAATTAACATGCGAAGTACCCGACAGTGGGAGTACGTTCTTACGTGTAATGTTGGGCACAAGGGAGCTAAATGTGTGACTCAGTGGGACCTACACCCTAATACTTCACAACACTAATACTTCGAGGCCCTATGATTACTGAATCTTGAGATATTGTCTATTGATTTTTGAATGAATCATAATATCTAGTTGGTTATAAACAATACTCTAAACAACAAAGATGATATAATGTACAGCCTCTTCCACTTCCAACTGGTACAGTTAACGTTGTCAATCCTTCCTCTCCATGTGGTGTGAAACCCAGGAATATCGACTCGTGGATCCGAAACATTCACTAGCGAGAGGGAGAAGGGGGCTGACTATACCAGTTGGATGTGGAAGAGACTGTACATATTCTAGTGTAACTTCACTACTGCTTGGATTGCATTTTTTATGTTATATAATTTTGTGGCATAAATATGTTATTTTGGTAGAAATAACATTTACTGAAGAGTCACTGACCAGTGATAGATATTCGTGCATTTTTCGGATGTTAAGACTTTCATGCACATGCGCAGTCAATATACTGAAATATGGATTCTAGGTGTTATACTATAATTTACTCTACCAGAAGATTATCTACAAGATGATGAGGACCTGGGCAATAATCCCTGATATAAGCTGTTAGATGTGTTCCCTTGTGGGCAGAACTACAAGTGGGTCTACTAAATACAGAGAAAATACAACTGCGCTGAGTAAGTCTGGAACACTGCGTACACCGTAGTATACTGCCAAACATACTGGTACCTGCGTGCAAAATATACTGGATAACTTAATTACTGTGGGAGCGGCCTCAGACCAGGACACCACACAAGAGACCGTAGGAAGACACCAGGTGGGAGAACTGCTGTCCCTGGGGCCAGAAGGACCCCCTGTTGTGAGGCATTACCTCATCCTCAACACGCAGGTAGTGTGGGTGATGGACCGTCTTCACCAACATCGGTGGGGACCTGGCAGTCTTCTCAGGAGACTCGGCTGCCTTGGGAGTTAGGACTTCGTAGGTAACTTCGTCGGGGTATCTGGAGGGTGAGGGAGGAGCGCTGGTCGCCCGCTCTCTGAAGATGGTGCCGTCCATGGGGAATGTTTTGAGGCGCTGGGGACAGAGGAAAGGGCAGGCCGGGCGTGAGACAAGTGCTCGTGCAGGACACAAGGTGGCACATGGAAGGAGCATCACAGCAGTAGTGTCTTAATCATCTAAGATGCAACAATCATCAAGCTATCAGGATCAGGGACTTGTACAGTACATGATAATACTGGCGGAACCAAAGATTTTCCTAACTGTTAGCAAACTACATTTGTCTATATGGTTCAAAGTGGTTCACACAATGCAAATTTAAATTACGTACAATAAAATAGATGAAGAATTAATGGATAAAGCATGTGCGAATTTCATGGTCAGAATTTCTAATATAAAAAATTGCAGTAAATAATCTGATGTATGATTTTATATCTTTATAATTCAGAAAACAAAAGATAATTGCAAAGTATTTTTGAGCCAATTAAAAGAAATATCAAATGAACATAAATTTTTCTCTGGTGACATAAAAAACTTTGTTCCCTTATCCTGTTGGGGTCAAGCAGAAAACAATAAGACTATTGATCTAAATCTAAAGACTGTTTCTTGTGACATCATCCAGACCAGTGTAGGAACCACGTGTTGCAGGGACTTGTCTCACACCATTCTAAGACTATGGAGCTATAAGGTTTATTCCAGAGATACAGACCATTCCAGGAACCAAGGATGGAAAAAAATATGAATCATGCAACCGGACAGAAGGCACTTACTCCATCGTGGAGCAATCATTATATTCCAGACGCAACTAACCTAGAATTACTGGGTATGTGGCAGTCAACGCTACAGGTTTTGACAACAGAGGCATAAAGACGATGGTGCCTCAAAATACAATAAAATCACTATAATGCAAATTAAGTGAAGCGGTATTAAGTGAAGTGAAGTCGGTCGTTTAGGCTCTGTGAACGGAACACTCCTGGAACTCCGTTTTAATCTCACACAGAGGCATCAGAACGACACACACACTGCCAATATCACTAGAAGGGAGAGTTTGACTGTATCTCGCTACGACTGTGTCTATAAGAGACTCACTTTTCTACAACTATCATATGAACACACGCTTAAGAGCACAGCAGGGAAACGCCAGGGGCAGTACACACTGGGTCTAGGAGACTAGGCCCTGATACCATAATTACCAAGCCAATACCCATGACTTAAAAGGGGCAAGCAAGGGGCAGGACTTTGATACTAATACTTTTTGTACACCTGTGGTGTGAGGTGTCAACACAACATATACCTGTCAGTGTTAAAACTGAACATACGTGAATACAAAGGCTCTAATGTAATGCTGTGTTGTAAGCTCATACCACAGTTATGAGAAAAACAAAAACAGTACTTTATGGAGGGGAGGGGAGGGGAGGGGAGGGAGGCGTAGCTCGACGTTATACGAGCAGCCCAAACAGTGGCCCCTCAGCTGGTGACTGATGGCTCCTCTCACTTGGTTGGTGATGACAAAGTTAGTTTACTCACTGTGGAGAGCTTCTACCCACGGTGTAATGACTGTGCTTTTGGTTTACTTAGATTTTTTTTAGTAATACTTACATGGTCAGTTTTTATATCGTAAACCGGATTTAAAAATAGTAACTCACATTTACACTACACCTTCAGCTGAAGTAAACATAACTTCCAGCTATTAAAAAAAGAAGACATTTTGGGATATTAAAAAATAAGAAAAACCCTTTGCAATGCAGTAAAGCATTTAGAAAAATAAATAGCGAAGAACAACCCCTTGTGCTCCCAAACAGCTCAAGGGTTGGAAGAGTTCCTAAATAGAAGTTTTGTATATACTAAACTATCAAAATCCACCAAAGGGTGTTGATTGTATGTAGAAGTCTGCGTGCTTTATTGGGCTAATGAAATATATATATATATATATATATATATATATATATATATATATATATATATATATATATATATATATATATATATATATATATATATATATACGTAAAAACGACCTGATTCTTTAAGTGAGTTTTATTATAGTTTACTTTGTTTATTTGGATGATAAAATTCGTCAAATCTATAAGTTCATATTTAAGTACCATTGATGACAAGAATCAAATCATAGTTTACATAAGTTAACACCAGTCTTATTAAATGTTATTACTCTTATCATGATGCTGTCAGAAACACTGTATATTATGCTGTCTCTGATGGCGGCTTCTGTACACTATAGATGAGTTAACTGATAAGAGAGAGAAATATACTGCAGCTTCGTCCTCCCAGTCAATCAACCGTTAGTCTCAATAAGTAACTGGATGGGGAGAAAATTATGAATAAACCCCCTGTGAGTCGAGTCAGGCATTAATATGATGAGTGAAATATAACCTTGTTTAATTTCTAGCAGCAGTTAAAAGTTTCACCACCCACAAAATTGTTAGGAAAAAAAAGTGAGTCCTGTGTGACGGCCCTGACTGTCGGTGTGAAACATGAACACTGTACTCATCCGATCTCACTCACCCGTTTAGACCCAAGCAAACACAGCATCCAACCTAATATATTTTGTACAATAGAAAATTAACTAGGCATCACAAGGGAACGAGTCCGATAAAGGTTTAACTAGAATCAGATGTTGTCAAGTTATATGAGTCACCCTATGTAGAGTAACTGACCTCGGCCAGAGACTGGTGACCAGGCTGCTCTTCGGCCGCCTTCATTTCCTTGTCGAAGTAGTGGGTAAGAGGCTTGTAGTAGTTGTTCATGTAGCCATAGTTGTAGCTATACACCCTTGACCGGGGCTTCTGGTAGGCGTAGCGGGGCATTATTACGGCCACCTGAGGACACAAGATCAACATTAGTGACACTTTGTTTTTGTTTATCTACGTTGAAGGCAGACTGTATCCTTGTGTCAGTCTGTCATTCAACAAATATTCCATTTATATTGATTCCAATGGAGTCACCTAGTCATTCAAACTGGCGGTAGAGACAGCAACGTATAGCACCAAAATGGAAGATTTTCACTCCAAAATAGTGTTGTCACTGAGCTATGTACGCGCTGTCACATGTACATTTATACATCCTGAAACATAAACAATGAAGCTTTGAATATTTCTTGGCCCAACAGGCAAGGTTGTAGGTCTGCCTCCCAACACCTGGAGGCCGCCGCGTCACACACCCAATAAGGTTCTTGGCGCACCACCAATACTACACCCGAGGCTCCCACCACAACACTTTACCCAGGATAAACACCGTCATTTGCTGCCTTCTAATCTACTGTAGCTTGTCTAAACCCATAAGGCAACAGCATAAACTTAAAGGTGGTAAACTTTTGTAACACTTTCCTGAGGATAGAGAAACGTTTTTTATACAAGTAAGAACAACGAACAAGACGAGTTATTATTCTGAAAGCTTAAAACGTTTTACTTGTAACAATTTACGATATTCAATATGAACAATTTGATTAAATTAGTAAACAACTGATGGCCTCCATGTTCGGTGGCACGTGGCCAAGACGATAACACACCTGGCCAAAACTATAACAAACCTGGTCAAGACGATAACACACCTGGTCAAGACGATAACACACCTGGCCAAAACGATAACACACCTAGTCAAGACGATAACACACCTGGTCAAGACGATAACACACCTGGTCAAGACGATAACACACCTGGCCAAAACGATAACACACCTGGTCAAGACGATAACACACCTGGCCAAGACGATAACACACCTGGCCAAGACGATAACACACCTGGTCAAGACGATAACACACCTGGTCAAGACGATAACACACCGGGTCAAGACGATAACACACCTGGTCAAGAGGCAATACCAACACACACACAGACATACGACTGGCTCTATCTGGTTGCTGGATCACACAATACATAAAATGACACACGCACGACCATGACAGTGACAACGGTCTTGGCAGACTCTATCCATCTGCTGACAGCCAGAACCTTGATTATATCCCGGAGTGACATATGAGCTGTAGTGTCTGACAGTTTTCTTCTTTTTGCAAAGTCTTGTCACACGATAGATGCTGTAGGGACGTGTCACACGATAGATGCTGTAGTGACGTGTCACACAATAGATGATGTAGGGACATGTCACGCGATAGATGCTGTAGGGAAGCGTCACGCGACAGATGCTGGAGGGACGCATTACACATAATATGGGTTGGTGGTGCGCGACTGGAGGCTGACGCACGTCGTGTGGGCAGGACGGGAGTTAAGTCAGGCGCTTGCTGACGTAAGTAAATCAGACTGACGTATGTACAGTCACTCAAAAAACTATCTTAAATTTTTTTTGAAAAAATAAGACACAAATGGGCGTAGGATTTTGGCAACCCTACCGAAACAACAGGAGTCGCAGTGTTCAATCTGAAATTCAACTGTCACCCCAAGTACAGATGATTTTTTGAGTGACTGTACAAATGACTGACAAAAAATAAATGCTCAGAACCTCTTAATGGTACATCAGATCACTTGGTCATTGTCCCAGTTGATGGTAAATTCGTCCGTTCTTCTACCACAGAAACTTTTTCCTGCAGTAAACTTTAACATTCCTTATTTCTCCTCCACCTCCTGCCAGTGTCCTTATGCCTTCCCCATTATCGTCGAGGCAGAATTAAAAGTTTGCTTCCCATAGTAACGTGTGAGGAAGGATTATTCTATAAGATTACAGTATTAGTTTCATCCTCATTCCTGGTGTGTCTCGTCAGTGTAATAATATTAAGGTTACGTCGTACACCTGTGGGGACATGTCACTTGTCACCTCGCCAACATAAAACCTTTTGTGTCGTGGCAGCAAGAAGCTATAGAAAGACGAGTGGGCGGGTGGGTGGGTGTGGTCGCCTGTGACACACTTCACCTACTGGCTCAGCTGCACTCTGCCATCATCTTCTGGCACAGCTACAGTGTTAAATTCCTCGGGCAGCATCAGGTGGCTAGGCAGGTGACGAATATGCCGGGTGTCCTCCAGGAGAGTGCCGACAGGTGAAGGTGTTCAGGGGCACGAATTCTCAACTTTCTTTAAACAGCTAAATGAATGTCTTTGCTGAGTTACTGAACCACTGAGATGTTTCTTAATACTGTGCCCCCGGTCAACTCACCACACAGCCTCCATAATGCTCCCCTGGACCACAACGCAGCTTATGACCAGCTTCTGCTCTTCATTGTTTGTTAGTCGTGTGATAATCGAGATTCATCACAAATAGCTTCAGCAGATCCACATTACTCGTACAGTAGGTTGTGACGATATTGTTTGATCATTTGAGAATTCTGATCTCAGGAATGTGAGAAAGTTTAGTTTATTGGGAGAAACATTTCGACACTGCCAGACTGTTGACAGGGTAGAGTCATGGAAAATATACATGTGACGTCATCTGGTGCCACTGGCGGACACCCAACACTGAGAAACTAGGAAGTTTTAAGTCATGATGCCAGATTTAGTAAAAGGAATCTTTCTTAGTATATTTAGCACACCGAAAGCTGTTAATTGTACTCGGTATCTTCTCCGTTAATAAGTATTAATATTCACACTCTCTCGTATATATATATATATATATATATATATATATATATATATATATATATATATATATATATATATAATATATATATATATATATATATATATATATATATATATATATATACTGTGTGTGTGTGTGTGTGTTGGGCTCAGAAATCGAAAAACGACCACTACGCGTTGTGGTTGTTTTCAAAATAACCAGAAAGCGAAATTTTGCACTTGGGTTTAAAACTAACCCAATCCAAACTAACCTAACCTAACCTAAACTAGAGCAAAATCTCGCTTGTGGTTATTTTACAAACAACCACAACACTTTGTGGTCGCTTTTCGCTTCCTGAGCCCAACAGACACACACACACAAACACACACACGAGTCAGAAACAGTTTAGTTTAAACTAGCCAAAACCAGAAGCCACATTGGCTGTGTGGTACACCTAGTATGACCTAGGCCAAACTAGTTACACCAAAGAAGGATGGGGAACCCGAAATACAGATACAACTTGGCAGGGCAGCTAGTAATTAAGTTAAGAAAAACGTACAATTGATAGAGATGAATAAACTGTAGGTCAAAGAACAAGGTCACAGCTCACGGTCAAAACTTTGGGGGTAAGAATGACACAACTAATGGCTACTGGACTTAAAGAATAGGGTGAGAGGTGGTGAGGGAGGGAAGTGGTGAGGGAGTAGGAAGGGTGAGGGAAGTGAGGGAGGTGGTAAAGGAGGGAGGGGGTGAGGGAGGTGAGGGGGGGGGGGGGGAACACATCGCTTCGCCTCACGGCAACCTGACTTTTTATAGCTCATCATGGTGAGACGCTGTGCCAAGTACCACCTGCGGCTACATCTACACCTCTCACTCCTACCGCCGACCTGTAGAGCCACACAAGATGCCAGAGAGAGAGAGAGAGAGAGAGAGAGAGAGAGAGAGAGAGAGAGAGAGAGAGAGAGAGAGAGAGAGAGAATTTCCAGTATTGATAAACAAAACAAACCCGAAAAACTATAACTTCTCTACTGTAATCTAAGACCAGGTAGCTGTCACGCCACTTGATCAAGTTGTGTTTGAATTAGGGAAACAATAATAAAAAAACCATTTTATTGAAGTACTTTACCTTTACACCAAATGAACTGCAGGTGAACCGGTTTATGATCGATCTAAGTGAATCACATCGACTCACTCAGCCGGCGGTGGAGACTGACGGAATGTTCAGTGGTCGTGAGAAGAGTTACAGTTGTTTGTGTGACGGAGAGAGGCGCTACTAGTGTCCCTGTCTCTACTCACCACACAGAACAAACCAACAGTATTTCAGTAGGATGTAAAGTGTCCTTTTTATGTCACCAACTACTGTACTGGAACATGTAAATTATAGCAGGACTCTGATCTTTTCTTACCTTTTAACATTATGGGTTTAATTGTTCTTCTCACACAATATTGTTGGTCCATACTACAAGTTTGTCCTTCAAGAGTTCACGGTCGGATTTAGTACACGGATTGGAAGCTAAAGAACCGAATGTAAATATGTGTGAATCATCGTATGTCTCAATATTCCTCGAGTCGAGTCGTGTTTGGATTAGATAAAAACATGAAAGTAATTTTTTCTGGGCATGTAATCTCTTTAGAATGAGTTTAGTGATGCACTGTATGACACACACATAGTGCAGCAGCTCCCCACAAAAAATATTGGAGTTAATTGAGATCTAATGGACTGGGTAGTAGCCAGGGGGCAAAACTCAAATTATTGGACTGGTATAATGGAATTCGTTGAAGCTCACACCAATGACTGACGTTATCACATTATATATTTTATGTTCTCGTGTCTCTTCTTTAATTTTACCTTTCCCGCTAGAGGGCGTTTACACACTTGAGTCTACATGCCACATCTCGGATAGTTCTTATACGGCAATAACCAGCTGTTAACATTATTGTTACTAGAATAATATCGAGTTGAAATAAACGTTGATGGATGAAGTAATTATCTCGTGAGGCCTTGATCACATACTTGTGCAAGGCTTCAGGATTTGGTGTTTGTCAAGAATGTTGCAAGAGAAGATGAAAGTGACAACAGTGGCACACATTCTCACTGTGCCAAGATCCTGCTTATATTCAGCTGAATCTTTCCTTTTAAGTTGAAGATTAGAACTTATATTGACGGAGATCTTTTTTTTATTATTATTTATTGGGCACCCGCCTACATCCTTGTGTAAGGCGAAGCACAGAAGCGTTTACACAGCCCAACAGGGAAGCATGCTTGCATTTATGTCTCATGAGTTAAGGGCGGAGGTCTTTCTTTTTATTTATTTTTTTTTATTATTTATTGGGCATCCCCCTACATCCTTGTGTAAGGTGCAGCGCAGAAGCGTTTACAGCGGTGTGAACATTCCTTGTACTTGACCCGAGGAGGTCACATGGGGGGGAGGGGGGGGAAGTCATGTGGGAAGGATAGAAATATGTGCAGGAAGAGTTTCTCTTGTCGTGGGATATGGGGAATAACAGTTGTGATGGAATTGGAAATTCGAATGCGTGGGGTGCCGACGCAGTGAGAGGAACATCCCACCCACACCACACCACGACAACACCTATACCGCCACATCCCACCCAAACCAGCACCACACCCTACCCACATCACCATCACTTCCAACACGAAGTAAATAAACTTGCTGGTCTCTGACGCCTGTACGGGTTACTGTCAACAGATCTTAGCTAATGACTAACAGAAAGAACGTTCACTCGTGAGAAAAATGATGTGAGAATCCACCAAGTCGGGAGCGTTAGCTTGATGGGTTCTCACGACGTCTTGTAACAACCACAAAAATTATGTTCCTTTAATTTATTTATAACTTCCACACAACGATGTCTTAAATGGACCATATTTTTGTTTGCCTTATGCCAATTAATTTCTATTAAGCTGTGGTTATAAAAACAAACAAATATAGTTATTTGTTTAAAAAAAAAAGTGAAACTAATACACCAACAAAAATACAACAGCTTGAGCAAAGAGTAAAGGGAGTACAAGAAGCAGAAGCTGAAGTACAGTAGGTGTGAGAACGTGTAGTTGTCGCGAGGCTAAACATAGAGGGTGCTGGTGGGCACTGGCTGGCAGACCCGGAGCGGAACCATTATTGAAACCGGCAGTAAACATTGCTTATTAGGCCGTGTTTAGCCGACACACTTCCGGTAAGTGGGGGCCCTGAGGTGTGGTTATATACACCAGGGAAGAATATAGGAACGTACTGCAGGTAACAACAGTGCCGGATTTAGACCTGTGGAGGCCCATGGGTAGCCTCTTTGTGGAGGCCCCCCTCATTTAATCGACAGACACATGACAACCCGATGTGCAGATGCTATGCGACCCAACTCCCTCCGACCGACTGTCAACAAACACAGCGCCCTGATGGCATTCGTAATGGAAGTGATAATGAAAAAATATTTTGTTTTTTTTAATCTCAATTTCGTTATTCCATGTAGTTCATTTTTAATCAATATATGTTTGTGGAATTCTAAATATGTTATTAGCAACTCAAACAATAGCATTCATTAAAAATATACTGTTCATAGGAAAACCAGGTATATATGAATTTCAAGGAGTAGCTAGCCTAATTTCTATCACGCTTCTTGCTGAACATAGTTTTACGTGATGGAATAGATAAACATGAATTTTAAAGAATGAAAATAAATTCAAATGAATAAACAAATAAATAAAATATTGTAATAAGTGGAGGCTGCCCACTTTGCCCACTCCTGAATCCGGCTCTGGGTAACAAAGGTTGTGACAAATTAGTTACGACTCGCGATCCTGATAAGCAGAGAGGGACGTGGCAGCGGCGGTGAGAGACTGTCGTTCTTATATAAGTGTTTTTGTCCAGTGGTTCTGTGAAGAGATCCTTTTCTCAGTGTGGTTGCTCGTGTCTGGGAGAAACTGACTAACAGTTTATAAAAGAGACTGGATGAACTGACTAACAGATGAACTAACACAAAACCGGAATGACGTAATGAAGTACTGAACACTGATGAAGGCGTTACTGAAAGAGAAGGAACTAACAAGGTACTGAAAAAAGAAAAGAACAAATAAGACAGAAATAAAAAGAAGGATAGAGATAGAGGGGGTCGTGTGGAGAGGGAGGAGAACAGCTGGTGATATAATTCTGGGGGACCAAGGTTGTGGAGGACACACCAGGTGGCGCCGGTGACACTGACTTCATGGACCATCATCATGTGAGGGAAGGTGCCATAAAAAAACAACTGGGTGTGAGGGGAGACTGCAGGTGGTGGAGACAAGGACACAGGGTTGGCAGGCAATATGGAACACTTGTAGGTCGTGTCCTCTTTAGTTATCTCACAAGCAGAGCTAACAAGATGAGACGACTGGTGTTGGGGAAGTTGGGTGGTGGTGTAGGAATGGAGGTGGTGGTGTAGGGGTGGGGGTGGTGGTGTAGGCATGGAGGTGGTGGTGGGTGGAGGTGGTGGTGGTGGTGTAGGGGTGGTGGTGTAGGGGTGGAGGTGGTGGTGTAGGGGTGGAGGTGGTGATGTAAGGGTGGAGGTGGTGGTGGGTGGTGGTGGTGTAGGGGTGGAGGTGGTGGTGTAAGGGTGGAGGTTGTGGGTGGTGGTGTAGGGGTGGAGGTGGTGGTGTAAGGGTGGAGGTTGTGGGTGGTAGTGTAGGGGTGGAGGTGGTGGTGGGAGGTGGTGTAGGGTGGAGGTGGTGGGTGACAATAAAAGTTGGCGGACGGCCTTTAGAAGGTAGCTTGCTGCAGTGACCGAGTGAGGAAGAATGCTTCAGTTTACAGGTTCATCTCCAACACATACTTTTGTCTTATTATTACTACTTTCTCTCCCTTTAATTTACCACCTACGCCGGTATCATGAGTGTATCAACGTAATCATTTATTTAAGCAGCTATTTCAATATCTGCTTCCCAAAAAGAAGAGCGGGTAATAGTGTTAGCAGGGAGACAGTGAGGGAACGATTGTGTATTGAACACCCTGACTGAGACTATAGGAGTGTGAGAAGTACAACATAAGAACATAAGAATGGAGGAAACTGCAGCCGGCCTATTGGCCCATACTGGGCAGTACCGTTTACACCCAACCCTTATTGCTCATATATCCATCCAACCTATGTTTGAAGCTATCCAGCGTGTTAGAGTTAATGATGATGTTTGGTAGGTACTGCACAGAAATTTTTTTGAAATGGTGTTTTTGTAGTAAGATAAAGAATATTGAAACAACTACAACAAGGCCTTCCCATATATATATATATATATATATATAATCAACGACCTCACCAGCAAGGAATCGAACCCTCGACCTACTGGGTGTGACTAGGGAACGCTTACCGGCTAGGCCACAAGGACACTAAAAGCAGTTCTAGACTGTTATATTTCACACAAAGCCTGTTCATCGAGCTGATGGCGCCGTGAACCTCAATGGGAAACTGCCCGTGCCACTTATGTGGTGTCAGTAGCATTTTACCGAATCCAGCTGGTATGAAACGCGAGGTACATATATATACTTCATTTTTAGTCCATTTAACACGCGGACTTTGAACATATAATCAACGACCTCACGAGCAAGGAATCGAACCCTCGACCTACTGGGTGTGACTAGGGAACGCTTACCGGCTAGGCCACAAGGACACTAAAAGCAGTTCTAGACTCTGTTATATTTCACACAAAGCCTGTTCATCTGTTACTGTCACCACCTGTTGCTGTACTACCATCTGTTACTGTCATCGCCTGTTACTGTCACCACCTGTTACTGTCATCACCTGTTGCTGTACTTACCACCTGTTACTGTCACCACCTGTTGCTGTACTACCATCTGTCACTGTCACCACCTGTTACTGTCACCACCTGTTGCTGCACTACCATCTGTTACTGTCACCACCTGTTACTGTCATCACCTTTTGCTGTACTACCACCTGTTACTGTCACCACCTGTTACTGTCACCACCTGTTGCTGCACTACCATTTGTTACTGTCATCGCCTGTTACTGTCACCACCTGTTGCTGTACTACCATCTGTTACTGTCACCACCTGTTACTGTCATCACCTGTTACTGTCACCACCTGTTACTGTCACCACCTGTTACTGTCACCACCTGTTGCTGTACTACCATCTGTTACTGTCATCGCCTGTTACTGTCACCACCTGTTACTGTCATCACCTGTTGCTGTCACCACCTGTTACTGTCACCACCTGTTGCTGTACTACCACCTGTTACTGTCCCCACCTGTTGCTGTACTACCATCTGTTACTGTCACCACCTGCTACTGTCACCACCTGTTACTGTCATCACCTGTTGCTGTACTACCATCTGTTACTGTCATCGCCTGTTACTGTCACCACCTGTTACTGTCATCACCTGTTGCTGTCACCACCTGTTACTGTCACCACCTGTTGCTGTACTACCACCTGTTACTGTCCCCACCTGTTGCTGTACTACCATCTGTTACTGTCACCACCTGTTACTGTCACCACCTGTTACTGTCATCACCTGTTGCTGTACTACCACCTGTTACTGTCACCGCCTGTTGCTGTCACCACCTGTTACTGTCACCACCTGTTACTGTCACCGCCTGTTGCTGTACTACCATCTGTTAATGTCACCACCTGTCGCTGCACTACCATCTGTTACTGTCACCACCTGTTGATGTCACCACCTGTTACTGTCACCACCTGTTGCTGTCACCACCTGTTGCTGTACTACCATCTGTTACTGTCACCACCTGTTGCTGTACTACCATCTGTTACTGTCACCACCTGTTACTGTCACCACCTGTTACTGTCATCACCTGTTGCTGTACTACCACCTGTTACTGTCACCGCCTGTTGCTGTACTACCATCTGTTACTGTCACCACCTGTTGCTGTCACCACCTGTTGCTGTCACCACCTGTTACTGTCACCACCTGTTACTGTCACCGCCTGTTGCTGTACTACCATCTGTTAATGTCACCACCTGTCGCTGCACTACCATCTGTTACTGTCATCGCCTGTTACTGTCACCACCTGTTACTGTCACCACCTGTTGCTGCACTACCATCTGTTACTGTCACCACCTGTTACTGTCATCACCTGTTGCTGTACTACCACCTGTTACTGTCACCACCTGTTACTGTACTACCACCTGTTACTGTCACCAGCTGTTGCTGTACTACCATCTGTTACTGTCACCACCTGTTGCTGTACTACCATCTGTTACTGTCACCACCTGTTGCTGTCACCACCTGTTACTGTCATCACCTGTTGCTGTACTACCATCTGTTACTGTCACCACCTGTTGCTGTACTACCATCTGTTACTGTCACCACCTGTTACTGTCATCACCTGTTACTGTCATCACCTGTTGCTGTACTACCACCTGTTACTGTCACCGCCTGTTGCTGTACTACCATCTGTTACTGTCACCACCTGTTGCTGTACTACCATCTGTTAATGTCACCACCTGTTGCTGTCACCACCTGTTACTGTCACCGCCTGTTGCTGTACTACCATCTGTTAATGTCACCACCTGTCGCTGCACTACCATCTGTTACTGTCATCACCTGTTACTGTCACCACCTGTTACTGTCACCACCTGTTACTGTCACCGCCTGTTGCTGTACTACCATCTGTTACTGTCACCACCTGTTACTGTCACCACCTGTTACTGGCACCACCTGTTACTGTCACCACCTGTTACTGTCATCACCTGTTGCTGTACTACCATCTGTTACTGTCACCACCTGTTGCTGTATTACCATCTGTTACTGTCACCACCTGTTACTGTCACCACCTGTTACTGTCACCACCTGTTGCTGTACTGCCATCTGTTAATGTCACCACCTGTCGCTGCACTACCATCTGTTACTGTCACCACCTGTTGCTGTCACCACCTGTTACTGTCACCACCTGTTGCTGTCACCACCTGTTGCTGTACTACCATCTGTTACTGTCACCACCTGTCGCTGCACTACCATCTGTTACTGTCACCATCTGTTGCTGTCACCACCTGTTACTGTCACCACCTGTTGCTGTACTAACATCTGTTACTGTCACCACCTGTTACTGTCACCACCTGTTGCTGCACTACCATCTGTTACTGTCACCACCTGTTACTGTCATCACCTGTTGCTGTACTACCACCTGTTACTGTCACCACCTGTTACTGTACTACCACCTGTTACTGTCACCACCTGTTGCTGTACTACCATCTGTTACTGTCACCACCTGTTGCTGTACTACTATCTGTTACTGTCACCACCCGTTGCTGTACTACCACCTGTTACTGTTACAGTCCATATTGTCACTAGACCACCACTTGCTGCATTACAAAGCCTCTGTCACTTTTATCAATAATGTTGTCATTGTTCCAACGCTTGTCACTGTACCACCACCTGTCACTCTCACCACATGTCACCACCTGTCACTGTACCACATGTCACCACCTGTCACTGTACCACCACCTGTCACTCTCACCACATGTCACCACCTGTCACTGTACCACCACCTGTCACTCTCACCACATGTCACCACCTGTCACTCTCACCACATGTCACCACCTGTCACTGTACCACCACCTGTCACTCTCACCACATGTCACTGTACCACCACCTGTTACTCTCTCCACATGTCACCACCTGTCACTGTACCACCACCTGTCACTCTCACCACATGTCACCACCTGTCACTGTACCACCACCTGTTACTCTCTCCACATGTCACCACCTGTCACTGTACCACCACCTGTCACTCTCAGCACATGTCAACACCTATCACCGTCACCACCTGTCACTCTCACCACAAGTCACCACCTGTTACTCTCCCCACATGTCACCACCTGTCACTGTCGCCGCCTGTCACTCTCAGCACATGTCACCACCTGTCACCGTCACCACTGGTCACTACGTCACGATATGTGTTGTCACTCAACCGTCACCTGTAACTGTGTTACTATCCATTTTATCACTCAACACCAGGGCTCTCTACTGCTTTATTACAGTTGACTGTTTCACCACATTTGTGGTCACGTTGTCACTACCTTGTGTAGTCATTGTTGTCACTCTGTCACTATTGTTGTCTTGTGTATACACTATATATATATATATATATATATATATATATATATATATATATATATATATATATATATATATATATATATATATATATAAATGAATCACTGTCACCTAACACATAATAACTTAATATAAATTAGATCTTAGATAACTTTCACTGAGAGAGTTGGTTAGTTAGTTTTACAAGAATAGAAGTAGAACAGCAGGTGTCGGCGTCTGGGTCACTCAAACACACCGCCTGTACTGTACATTATATATCGTAGATATTTTTTTTACATAATTCATACTTAGAATAATTTAAAAAAACACCTGGTATGGCTGGATATACCGACACCCTACACGTCTCTCACTGTTAGTTAAGAACGTCAAAACCGGCGACAACTACGGGGGTGAGTCGCTTCCCTCCTGGGGTGTGGCAGCTGGGGTCCTCACCGTCGTCCACAATAAGAATCCTGACAATAATTATTTATCATTTACAAAAGTCCAGGACCGTTCACAGTCTTTACTTCATGGTGGAATAAGTATCGCTCACCTTGGGTTCTTGCCGTGTGTGTGTGTGAGAGTGTTAGCGGACGGAGGTCTGGCACCCAACTGGTGAATCTCTCCTGGCCTCGGGTGGTCCACAGGGAGAGCGCCACGCTATCCACCCTTCCCTGCCATAACCTGCTACATTTTTCCTAATAATCTTCCTCCCATTTATATGTCACGGGTAATGGGAGCTCCTTGGACTGACAGAGCAGTACCGGGGGTAAAGCGGATAAGGTCAGGGACGTTGACCGGAGTGTAATGAGATTAATTACAAACTCAGGTGTGATAGCTGGGCTGGCCACCACACTCACTTCTCCGTTGTGGCCCCAGAATCCACAGCAGTGAGTGTTACCTGTTATGTTTAGCCCCGTCTCATAGACACACGAAGAGCGAGCTAAATGTGCGTCGTGCGTATAAGATGTCACAGGAATGTGTGAGTTATGGATAGCAGAAAATTACGTGTAAATACATTATGAGTAATTGGCTTATGCGTTTAGAGAGAGGCACATACTACGTAACCTATAATAACAAGTTGCACGGAATGAGACGTTTTTCTGTTCTTCTTAAGAAATATTGAGGACACAACGTAAACGCAATTTTAACCCATATAATTTTATATAACACAGTCCGTGAAAACCAAGAATACGTTAAACAATTATCTGAAAGAAACAGTGAGAAAGTCACTAGATATAAGAAGAGATATTTTAAGTGTGATGAGGTTGTGAACAGGTGGAGAAGGCAGCAGCCATCTCAGTTAATAAACATTGTGACACTAATGTTCACGGTCCATAAATGTTGTGATATTGTAAATAAACAATTCTTCCCTCCTCCCATAATAACAACAACTACTCTTCTCATATGGTCCATGGGTGAGAGAGGCTCACCAGGGACTCCATTGGTGGGGGGCCCTGATGGTGGTGGAGAAGGGGTCCCTGATGGTGGAGGAGGGGTCCCTGGTGGTGGAGGGGGGTTTTGATGGTGGGGAAGGGGTTCTTGATGGTGGAGGAGTGGTCCTTGGTGGTGGAGAAGGGATCCCTGGTGGTGGAGGAGGGGTTCCTGGTGGTGGAGGGGATTTTGATGGTGGAGAAGGGGTCCCTGGTGGTGGAGAAGGGATCCCTGGTGGTGGAGGAGGGGTTCCTGGTGGTGGAGGGGGGTTTTGATGGTGGAGGAGTGGTCCCTGGTGGTGGAGGAGGGGTCCCTGGTGGTGGAGGAGGGGTTCCTGGTGGTGGAGGGGGGTTTTGATGGTGGAGGAGTGGTCCCTGGTGGTGGAGGAGGGGTCCCTGGTGGAGGAGGGGGGGGACGGCAGCAGGAGGTTGGTAACATATACACGTGGTCAACTTGTATTAGGTAAGAAGTATGTGAAGCATCAGCACTGAAACTATACGAGACGTAGTTGGTCATTTTAGTCATTTCCTCAGTATTGGTGTCGACGTAAAGTACTTTAAACAGTAACACTTGGCAGACCATTGAGCCAGTTGCCTTTGCATACTTCGTTAACGTATCAACTATTATATTATTTGTTCAATTTATCGTAAATGTATCGATAAACATTTCAACCATATATATTGCAAGGTGTTCAGTTTATACTTCTTACGTTATTATGGATACAATTGACACGAGGAAGAAATTAAGTGTAATTATGGAGATGATCTGTGATTATTTGTTTTAATGTATTTCACCAAAAATACCAAAACAACAGTCAGTATATGTACAGACTTGTAAACACTTTTTATCGTCAGTGTAGCATGTCAGGTTAGGTCAGGCACTTGTGTCTAGAACCAGTAGAGCTGGGAAGAAAGCGCGTCACAACGAAGATATGGATATTAGTGACGCACTTTGCCACACTGTCACCTGTGTACTGCGGTACCCCGGGTGAGTCAGTCAAGGGAGGGAGGAATGTGTGGGCAGGTAAGAAGGCGCCTGGCTGCTCATCAACGCAACTGGACGGACGTGTTACTCCGTCATGGTGTTATGTTTGTAGCGCCTTACTGGGTGTTGTGTTAATTAGTGATGTGTTTCAGCTGCTTCTAGTTATGTGCTTCAACTGCCTCTAGTTATATGTTTCAGCTGCCTCTAGTTATATGTTTCAACTGCCTCTAGTTATATGTTTCAGCTGCCTCTAGTTATGTGTTTCAGCTGCCTCTAGTTATGTGTTTCAGCTGCCTCTAGTTATATGTTTCAGCTGCCTCTAGTTATGTGTTTCAGCTGCCTCTAGTTATGTGTTTCAGCTGCCTCTAGTTATGTGTTTCAGCTGCCTCTAGTTATATGTTTCAGCTGCCTCTAGTTATGTGTTTCAGCTGCCTCTAGTTATGTGTTTCAGCTGCCTCTAGTTATGTGTTTCAGCTGCCTCTAGTTATGTGTTTCAGCTGCCTCTAGTTATGTGTTTCAGCTGCCTCTAGTTATATGTTTCAGCTGCCTCTAGTTATGTGTTTCAGCTGCCTCTAGTTATGTGTTTCAGCTGCCTCTCAATATATGTTTCAGCTGCCTCTCACTAAGTGTCCTTACTTCCTCTTACTGTTTGTCTTATAAAACATGTCCAGATCACAACCATCACCATTCTCACAACAACAACTCCTATGTAACAACAACTACACTATCTCTTCACAACACCTGATCTCGCCCGGGTGCCATACAGCCTCGCCCGTCATGCAGCTGCTAACATTAGCTTTACTGCCAACCTCACCTCAAGGCGGGGTGAAGAAGGATAAAAAACAAAAAACAATAAATGTGAGAGATGACACTAGAGGAGGAGCGGCAGAGGTGGTCAGAGGCAGTTACAACCACACCAGAGAAGAACCTGAGGCTGAGTCACCCTGAGGCTATTCCTGGAGGAGGGGCCGCCAACCAACCTCTCCTCCTCCCTCTGCTGCCTTGCCGGAAACCTTGTCCAGGCGGGAATATTTGCTTTTATCCTCCAAAGTGTTATTAACACATATGACACGACATTCATCAGGAGAGACCCGCACATGTTCTCCACTATTCGCTTGTCTCACGAGGTGTGGAGCTTCAGGTGAGAGATAGTGAGAGGTGCTACGAGAGAGTGATCATGATGTATGGGTGAGCTAATATGCCTCCACAGAGCGAGAAGAGGCTGTACATTAAGTACCTCGTCTCCGTACACAAGGGCTTCGGTATACTTAAGGAATGATAAATGTTTCAGTTAACTCATTACCTTTACACACATGCCAGAACAACGCTAATTATTGTCAACTTATATAAACAATCTTTTATTTAGCACAAACACTTAACTCCAATTAAGGATAAAACAAATGCTACTTTTCTACACTGTGCGTCGTGTAATGTTTTGTTTACGTCTTGTGGTGACGGAACGGGTCGCTTATCATCATGTTGTGGATCAGTTAGTCTCTGAAACGTTTAAAACCCATAACCGATAAGAGATTTATTATTATTATTATTTGGAAGCTAGAACAGGTCCCTCATTATCGTGAGTAAGGTCGCTCGATTAACTGAAGTGGTGACCACCGCCAACACCAACACCTCCCCACCACCACCACACCTCCTCACCACCACCACACCTCCCCCACCACCACCACCACACCTCCCCACCACCACCACACCTTCCCCGCCCTCAGCTGTACCATTACTCTGCGTCCAAAGTTTACTGGGTGCTACTGCCTAGGAGATCCTTATTAGTGTGTGTGTGTGTGTGTGTGTGTGTCGTGCAAGGGCTCTGAAGAAGGTAAGCCACAAATACTCTCTGACTGGCACTGAGCCCCCTCCCCCCCCCCCCTCCATCTACTTATTGCTACAGAATAAGCAGTAACATTATTGGTGAATTTCCGGGAACAAGTGTAGCTATTAATTACAAGCTAAGTCAAGTATAGGTTAGGTTAGGTTAGGTCACGTTACGTTAGCTTTACGACAGTTTAATAAGTCTTAGCTTGTTGGCCTTAAAGAAAAAATCATGAGGGAATTGAACTTTAAAAAAAAAACTTACGCAATGGAAAACTTATTTACTAAAAAACTGACTATTTGTGCTTTAGACTGAACTATGGCTTTGTACTCCTAATTTCCTACTGGGGATTTGTGTAGTGTTTCCACAGCGCTATCTTGACTTTCTCACTCCCCTCCACTGATCACTGTTCCTCACTTTACGGAGCTGCTGAGTAAATACTATGGTTAATATAATCCACACATGACTATATATATATATATATATATGTATATATATATATATATATATATATATATATATATATATATATATATATACATATATACAGTATATATATATATGCAAGTAAATCACTGTAGGTGCGCGTGATCTAGGTATATGCTGATAACCACCAGGAAAGAAGAAAACACGAAGTTCCCAAGCGCTTTCGTGTAATTCACATCTTCAGGGGTGAGTACAGACTAGATAGAGTAATGCAGAACAAGATGAATATATACAGAGGAGGGTGAGACCAGGTCCACAATGGTCAGGTAATGACCCTACTAATCTTTAAATGGTACACAACGGTTGGTGGTTGGGTCAGATGGGACAGTGACCCGCCCTCTCACCTGATCACAAATCTTCTTAATTACAAAGTTGTCCAGCTTGTACATACCGTTACTCAAATTCATGTTGAATGCTTCGGTATGTTTAATAAGACTAGATTCTATGATGTTCCTACTATCAATTGAATTACATGGTAATATTGAGGAGGCATTATCCCAGTCAATGCAATGCTTGTTATCCCTCAAATGAACAAACAGAGCATTGGATTCCTGGCCTGTCCTGACACTGTATTTGTGTTGTTTAATTCTAGTTACAAGATATTTACCTGTCTGGCCTAAGTAAAACATATTACATTCCTTGCAAGGAACTTTATAAATGCAACCAATTGTGTTGTTGGGGGAGTTCTTGATTAACATTTGTTTAACAGTGCATGAGTTTTTAAATGCCACATTGACGTTCCAAGATTTTAGCTGTGCCGGAATGTGTGAGAAATTTTTGTGAAATGGTAATATTAAGATATTCTTATGGTCATGGGTGGGCTTGGGATCAGTTCTATAAAAAGTTTTCTTAGTAATGTTTAAGCATTTGTCTATGAAAGATCTAGGGTATTTAAGGTTTGAGCCAATATTATATATATATTTGTATTCCTCATCGATGAATTCCGGACTGCAAATTCTCACTGTCCCATCTGACCCAACCACCAACCGTTGTGTGCCATTTAAAGATTAGTAGGGTCATTACCTGACCATTGTGGACCTGGTCTCACCCTCCTCTGTATATATTCATCTTGTTCTGCATTACTCTATCTAGTCTGTACTCACCCCTGAAGATGTGAATTACACGAAAGCGCTTGGGAACTTCGTGTTTTCTTCTTTCCTGGTGGTTATCAGCATATATATATATATATAATGTATTAGTATTAATGTTTGGAAAAGCTTTAAAGAAGAAGCACAGTAAAGTAGGTAATGGGGAATGTACCTGAATGAGCCGTCACACAGTATAGAGTACATAATAAGAGACCCATTTACCAAAACAATGAAAGGAAATAGTTTGAGTATGTTACTGTTTGTTTTGGGAAACAAATTGTTTTTTTCAGCCTGTTAAATAATTAGACTAATATTGTTTTCATCCTGGGAAAAGATGATGCTTATTCATCCTGGGTAAAAATCCAGGGGTAGTATTGTTTATGTTTGCTTTGGCTTATTCGTGTCGACATAAAATCTAGTTGTCTTAGCGGTGGAGCTTGTGGTCATTTTTCTTTTAACACCAACCATTTTACCATGTGTATAGAGTCACAGGTGTGTGCTCAGGTATATGTTCAGGTGTGTGGAGCCAGATGTGTAGAGACGAGGACTATGACCACTGATCCCACTTAATGCTTACAGATGATGTGAACGACAGTCACTTGGCTGATAACAAGGTGCGGAGTGTTGTGGTCACCTGCTGTAACCATCACCTCAGACTCCCACAACCTGAAGGACCCACCACCTGAGGGACCCATCATCTGAGGGACCCACCACCTGAGGGACCCATCACCTGAGGGACCCATCATCTGAGGGGCCCATCACCTGAGGGGCCCACCACCTGAGGGACCCACCACCTGAGGGACCCACCACCCGATGGACCCACCACCTGAGGGACCCACTACCTGAGAGACCCATCACCTGAGAGACCCACCATCTGAGAGACCCACCATCTGAGAGACCCACCATCTGAGAAACCCACCACTTAGAGACCCACCACCAGAGAGACCCACCACTTTGAGACCCACCACCTGAGAGACCCACCACTTTGAGACCCACCACCTGAGAGACCCACCACAGGGGAAAAAATACTTGAGCTCTTTTCATCATTTTCCCCAAGTGTCCATGGTAGCCTACGCCATAATGCTCAAAGGCAGTATGATATATATTTACCCAAACTGTTGAGGACACATCTACCTCTGATCCAGCTTAAACGTCGACACACACTTGGCGGACATTTCCCACGGTGTCAGAAATGTGTTCTCTCACTACCTAGCGACGAGGAAGAGGTTTAATTGTATCTCAGTTTTACTTACAAGACTCCGAGATGAAGGTTTTAGATTTAGTGAAATACTTTATAAAAATGAAGCTTCCTTGTTAAATTCCATGTCGACGGCCCCGCCTACCTATAATTAATGAACCAATCATGCACGCGTATGCTGTTTATTTATCAACTTGACTTAGATAAATGAGCGTCTAAAAACAGTTCTTCATACGTTGCATTACCCGCGCCCTCTAGTGTAGACACCATACATCAACGTCGGACGCATTGCAGTGAGTTATTAATATCCTGGAGGGAATCACCTGAAGAACAGCCCCCACCTTAATTAACCTTTATATTAACCATCCTAACGCTAACCTAACATAATCTAATCTTAAGACTCCTCTAACCCAACCCAAACTAACCTTAAGGCTAATTTAAGCTAACGTAAGCACATCTCCCCAGGTCATGTCAAGGTGTTTAATCCTAAGGTGAAATAAGCTAACGGGGCTAATCCTCAGATAATCCATTGGAGGAAAATTATGAAAATATAAAGAGTAAATTTAACATGGTGGCGTGACCCAGGTAGCAACCAACGAGGAGACGTAGATGGTGAGAGACAGGAGTGAGGAGGTGAGAGGATGCCAGTTGGAACGAGTATTTGTTAGCATTACTTGTGGTTTATTTTTTTCTTTGCTAGGAGGTCAGTATGTTAGAGGATCAGGTGAGAGCTGGGCAAAATTCTAGGCTACGCAGTTTAGGTTCATCTCCAGTATTTCCGGTGACTATGTGGCGCGGCGCGGGTGAGACGCTGTTGGAAATGTAAGAGACTAACCTAAAATAAAATACTGTATGTACGAGTCATTGTTACAACTGTACCACTGTGAGTCATTTATCTGTGTGAGTGAGTGAGTGAGTGAGTGATTGTAATCTAGTTATGGACGCATATATTTACAATGAATATAAACAACAAATGAGAGGGGGAAGTAACAGCCGCCCTGACCTTCCCCCGACGCGTGACACAACACCGAGCTGGTTCAAAGTGACTCAAGGTAACACATCGTCTCAGAGGACCGCCCGCCACCATACTTAACAACTAACAATATCCTGTAATCCCTTATTGAGGCCTTTTTCTTCCTCTCACTTCTCAGCCATTGAGGGGCTAAAAAAATTGTAATAATAAAACAAATGTAAATATAAGAGTTAGAGTAAAATAAAAACATTTAAACTTAGATAAATATATAAATAAATTCAGAGATTATCACTGAACTAAAAAAAACAATAGACGATGGGTGGTGATTGTCAAGTAATTCCTGACAACATAATTAGGAGAAGAGTCAAGAGACACGTTCTCACCACCACCATTCACCACCACCTTCCACAGCCGATAATCAGGAAATATACTTCAAGTTGCCAGGAAATTAGTTCTAACTGACAGTAATCAATCATTAAAATTATCAGTTAAACAGTTCGTCTGGATCAGTGACAAACAGGGGGATGATATGTGTTCATATTCTCAAACAACAACTCAATCAGCCTAAAAACTAAATACCATTTCTAGCTAAATATTTCCCTTGTGTTTGTAAGGACGAACAAGGTCACACTAACACCCAGCCGGTTTATTGACGAAATAAAAGGGAAATCTTGCTAATTACAATCAGAATTATCCTCCTCTGCATAACTGAGGTAAGGTAGAAATATCATGTGCGTTTTTTTCATGTAGGAAGCAACATTGCATTACTTGCTACAGCTGCAGGAGAACAAATCTACAGCTTGTCAACTCGGCAAAACCTCAACACCTCCAACTGAACGTGTCTTTAATAAAACCCAAGTTACGTTAGACGGTAGAGCTTAGGTAACAACTACAAATACGTGATCAATTTTTTGCTTACCCTCAGGAAATATCAGGCGCCTTGTCAGCGAAGACCTTGTTCTTCCTGGGTAAATATTGCAAGTGTCTTGGCAGCTGCAGCATCATAGAAAATGGAGGCTATGCAAAGTCGAAAGTGAAAACGCGAGTAGGAATATCAGACCTGAGGCTGGTGGATGGTAGTTACGCAGATTCTGACCAGGATAAAGCTGAGGCATTGAACAGCTTCTTTTCCTCAGTGTTCACAAGAGAGGATGCAACTAACCTTCCTGCGTTTGAGGACAGACGGTTCGACACAGCACTGACCCACATTGTGTTCACAGAAGAGGGTAATAGAAATAAACTGTCCAGGCTAAAGGTCCATAAGAGTCCCGGCCCTGACATGGTGCATCCTAGAGTCTTAAGAGAGTTGAGCAACGATCTTGCAGAGCCCCTGAAGATCCTGTTTTGTAAATGCCTGGATGAACAAATGGTCCCCAGTGAATGGAAAGTGGCTTATGTGGGTCCTATCTTCAAGAAGGGCGATCGTCACTCCACGAACAACTATAGACCGGTGAGCTTGACCAGCATAATATGTAAAGTACTTGAGAGTATTATCAGAGATGCCTCAATGGAACATCTAATACGAAACAACCTTGTAAAAGATTGCCAACACGGTTTTATGCCGGGGCGCTCTTGCTTAACACAATTGCTCAAGATATTGGATATTTGGACCCATATTCTGGAACGAGGTGGTAATATCGACAATATTTACCTAGATTTTACCAAGGCTTAAGACAGTGTACCCCACGAAAGGCTGAAAATCAAACTGGAAGGGTACGGAATTCGGGGAAATGTCCTAGCGTGGATAGAAGACTTTCTACATGACCACAAGCAGTGTGTGGTGATTAATGGCACGAAATCGTCATCTGTACCTGTAACAAGTGGGGTACCACAGGGCAGTGTATTGGGCCCGCTGTTATTTGTTTGTTTCATAAATGACATGCCTGACGTTGTACACGTTGTACACAAATGTTTGCCGATGACGCCAAGTTATTTCGGGAAATTAAGAACCAAGCGGACTGTGAAGAGCTGCAGAAGTACCTCTGTGGGCTCCAGGAATGGTCAAGAAATGGCTGCTGAGATTCAATGAATCGAAGTGTAAGAGGATGCACCCGGGGCGTACCAACGGTAAGGAGGCGTATCATATGTCCCAACGGGATGAAGAAACTGCACTAGTTGAGACTGTGTGTGAGAAGGACCTAGGTATGTATGTTGACAATGAGCTGAAGTTCTCGGGCCATTGTGAGAAGAAGGTAAATCAGGCAAATAAATTATTGGGTCTTACAAGAAGGTCGTTCAGATATCTAGACGGTCCGTCCCTCGTAACGATCTTCAGGAGTGAAGTGCTTCCCCATCTGGAGTACTGTCACCCCATCTGGTCCCCGAGATATGCTAGGGACTGTCAGTTGGTTGAAAATGTTCAAACGAGGGCCACCAGACTGGTGCCTGCACTTCGGCACCTCAGCTACCCTGAGAGATTGGAGCGCCTGAACTTGCCTAGCTTATACTACAGACGGGCAAGGGGGGACCTAGTTGAGGTGTATAAGCATCTCAGGGGGCACTACTCAGTTGAGTGTCCTTACTTGGAGCTGGCGGACGCTCGCCCCACAAGGGGTCACAGATCAAGATTGAAGAAGCCGCAAGTCCAGAAAACCGTGAGGGCAAACTTTTTCGGAGTGAGGGTCGTAAACTCTTGGAACAATCTACCAGAGAGTGTTGTGACGGCACCGAGTGTGAGCTCTTTCAAGACAAGACTTGACCAACACTGGAGCGGGTTCAGGTACATTCAGGAGCCGGTGCATGCCCAGCATTTGCCAACCGTGCGTGACAGAGACGTGGCCGATCGCCAGGGCGGCTAGCGGGCCGATCTTTTGGTGAAGAAGATAAATGAAAAGAGACGTGACCGATCGCCCAAGCGGCTAACAGGCCGATCAGTGGCGAAGAGGATAAAAGTAAAAAAGTAAAAAGTAAAAGGAGGCGTGACTGCAAAACTGAAGACAGACGACCCAAGAGTTGAGACGTCCTCTAATGCTACCTGCAGGATGACGATCGTATCATTACACAGAGACAGTTGTAGAAAATGGTGGGAGTGTTGAGGGTGAGGGAGATGTGGAAAAATTCGATCGTTTAGGTGAGGGAGTGATGTTTTATACAGGAAGGAAGGGAGGGAGGGGAGAGAAAAAGCGAACAAACCCCATATTTTTTATGTGCGAAGAGAGAGAGAGAGAGAGAGTGTGTGTATGTATTTTTTGTCATGGCTGCTAAATGTGCTGATCTGTCGAATTTTATTTCTCTGCGATCCTGAACAAAATCTTGGTCACGCTCGAGTGTTTGTTTATATGTTTCTATGGGTCTTGTGTGTGTGTGTGTGTTACTCTCGCAGTGAGGGCGCGTGTTCCCTCGGTATCAACACCACCCTCATCTTTCTTACTTCTCTTAGTTTCACTCTTACTCAGTTCCGTCACCCATCCTTTTGGTAGCATGGACATTCTTTTGGTAGCATGGTCGAGGGTCTAGGCACATGGGTATGGTAATTCTGGTATCAAGTCACTTGGATGGAAATAAAGGTAAAATACTGTGGGAGAAAGGAATACACCTAAAGTACTCTAAAACAAGTTTATTAATATGCAATCAATGGGGAAAGATATTGTATTAATCATATAACTACCAGGCTCAACTCCTGGGCTTATTGCAGATTCAGTACTAACTCAACATACTTGTTAATAATTAAACTAGCATATACAGGGGTCCACTACCCAACATGGGATAATTATTTCCATCTAATTATCCCTAACATACATGTTACAACCCTCTCTGTGGACATACACTTCCAAGGAGCAACCCAGGGTAGAACACTAGGGCTCACGACCATTGTTAATGTGGGGTAGCCAGACACATGGCGAGTCTGGGGTCTGGCCCAACGACGCCGTGGGGCACATTAATCAGGCTGCATCGGTGCAATCGTTTCGTATATGATCCCTGTTGGTCATCTACTACATCCGAGGCCGTTGTTGAATGGTGGCAAGAATCACAATGGGATCTGGAGAAACATGGAAGCAGAGTCAAGGAATGCTTTCCTTGGCTCGTCTTGGGGTATATATACCCCTGAGTTGCCAGTGATCGCTACTCATGCAATGACAATAATTACAAACAAACTAACTGTTACTCATTCAAAGATGACCCTCAGTTGACAAAGGTCTGGCGAATTACTTGGGTTAATTTACACAGACTAATTCAAGATTGAGCTTCCCAGGAGAAAGTGGAATAACAACGCATTGATAACTGTCTTCACAAAGGCGGGACTCTGGGAGGGAACACAAGTGTAGCGTGTATGGGGAAAAAACACATCTTCTCAGGTGTCGCTAACTCACTCATGTTTTGCGGGAGTGGAGTTTTATAAGAATCATTAGTTAAATAGATCAGCAGTCAACGTGACCATGAAATCGCCAGTGGTTTTCTAGTCTTTTCGTCTGGGATCAAAATTACTATCTCTGAACAAACTTTTTACAGGTATCGCTCTACGGTCGATATTTCATTTAATTGTCAATTTAAATAGCATTTTATATGTATACTTATTAGCGCCAAAACTACCTAACGCTTTCCTAGACAGCTTAAACTTTCAGATGACCTTTTTATTTATAAGCATCCCATCTAGACGTGACAGCTTAGGTCAAGTTCACAAAACACGGTGTGCTAGGTCATCCGGGTCACAGTATCAGTGGTGAGAATAAACGCCTTGACCTATTTCCTTCATATTTTCTGAGTCGATAAATCCAGAAGTAGTGAGCATTTTACAGAGGATTAAGTGAGGGAAAGATAATATTTCAAATGATAGGATATACCTACTATACATTTGTGCGTGTTTACTTACGGTATAAAAGGCTGGGCTCAGTTAGCGTAGTTACCCATTTTACGTTCTTTCTAATGATTCATATTAAAGAGACTGAAATTGTGTTCATTCCTAACTCTTTTATATACATAAAATGTTTTCTTTTGTTTATTAATGTAAAATAAAAGTTGGATTACTTACTTTGATGAAAATAATATGTAAATTAACTTGAAATATGCACAGTGATGCTTTTTATCATTATTCATCACTTATAGATCACGTTGTTGATGTATTTTTAGATATAGATCACTCTGGTTCTTTGACCTTCAACGTCCTTCTTTACCAATTTATGAGATGTGTGTGTGTGTGTGTGTGTGTGTGTGTCCCTCTCCTATCTAGTATCTCCTTCATTCCACCCATCCAATTTCTTCCTGGTTTTCCCCTCTCTCTTTCTCTCTCTCTCTGGTGCTACCATCTACCTTCTTAAGTTCACTTTACCAATCCCTATTATCTAATTTTTCCTTATATCCTGTTCTCTTCACTTCCACATCTTCATACCGGCCTCAGGCTTGCTTTCGGTCTTTCTTACATATTCATTTATATATTTTTTCGTATTTTTAACTTAATTCTTTCCGTCTTTCTCATCAGCAGCACCCGGAGGAAACTTGTGACGTTTGGTAAGGTCACACAGCAGGAACATGCCCTTCTCACGACTGTACCGGGCCAGGACGCGAAACCAGGACAAAGTGGCACGTAACCACTACACCACTACCACTCATTTTCTCTCTCGAATTTCTCACTTTACTCACGTCTTCCAAAACAACTCACACGCTCTCGCTCTCTCTCTCATTTCTTCGTTTTTAATACCATTCACCATTATTTACCCTTCCATAAAGAGCACTGTCTTCCCCCGGCTGTCATCTCGTCTTCCTTACAGTTGATGATCATGTGCTATACCCAGCAATGTTCGCCTCTTTAAGCCAGCCAGTCTCTCCACCCATCACTCATTTGTTTGGACTGTTTTATTTTATTTTCTAACCCCTTGTCTTCACCCCCCCCCCCTCCCACACCCCCACACACCCACACCTCAGTTCTAAGTAACCTTCTTGAACCACAATCTTAAACTACTCTCATTCTGCCTCAGCTGTTTCCAATTCGTGATTGTCTGCCAGTATATTTTTTTCAGTCATTCCTTTCATTTTCACCCATATTCACTTTCATTAGCTTGTTCTAGCCCCTATCAATCAGTATTATATAAATATGGGCTAAGGACATATATTCATTGTATACATTCTATCACCCAGACTATTGAGCATAAAGTTACATAAGCATTTGTTCTGTCACACCTCCTTGGGTGGACAGCACACATACACATTTGTAGTTTCACACAGATTCAGGTTACAACACATAAATATATGTCCCCAGGCCTCCGTGAGAGTAGGCCTATGGAGTGTAGCCTCTTATTTGTTCTGTCACACCTCCTTGGGTGGACAGCACACATACACATTTGTAGTTTCACACAGATTCAGGTTACAACCCATAAATATATGTCTCCAGGCCTCCGTGAGAGTAGGCCTGTGGAGTGTAGCCTCTTATCTCTGTGTTGACGTATAGATTACATACCCCCTTACAAGCAGACAGAGAGAGGTTCGCCTAGTTCACAGTTTCACACAGTTCACAGCCAGACACCGTACCAAAGAGACGTGTGTGAGCATAGCTCCTAAGGCTGTATCTCTCTCTAATTCTACCAGCTAGTTACAAGCTAATAGCTAATGCTCAGTAGTCTGTCAACAACAATTCTGTAACTACCAGAGCATCCAATATAACTAGAAAATCACCACGTGTGTTTACATTAAACCAAGGAACCACAAATGAAGATAACAGAACCTGTGTACACTTGTGTATACTTACAAGCTAAGATAATTACAAGTGTAACCCAGGTGGGCTTGGACGACTCAACGACTCAACTCAACGACTGTATCAAAGGTGACACGCCGTGAGACAACCTTTTATCTCACCCAGCTTCATCAAAGGTACCAGCGACTACTCTACACTCGTTCAGGCAAGTGTTAACAAGTGAGATCGTTTGATATCAAACCCCGGCCCAAACAAGCTCGTTAATATTTTTTTCGTTCTCTTTCCTTTGGTGTTTCTATTTACTGTTACTCTCACTTGTATCAGTATTGGCCAGACACTAAAGACATTAACTCGGTTTATATTTCAGTCTTGTGTCCACCACTGAATAGTTAAACAATCATTCATGTGTATTTTGGATGTTTTCAATCTCACACACACACACACAGTGACCTCCATTGTAAACATTAATCTGTATGTTCACTGTATATTCCTTTACCTTTATCTAATGAAGGCTTTTGTTAAATCACCAATGTCAATGTATGTAATAAGTCATTTATGTTTCATGTATATTTTCAGCTTTGGGGCTGCAGAGCTTTTCCAATAAACCGTTAATTATTATTTTTTTTACACATCCAGTGCGTCAATGAGTTGTGTAGTAGATTAATACTAATTTTACTGGAATTTAAATTTCTTTAGAACAACTGATCCAATAACCAGTAGCTGATCAGTTTATAAGAGTTACCGATAAGCTGAATTCTCATTACCTTTACAAGTAACAGTGATAATAATGACCTAGTCGTATGTACAGTACAGGGAATGGCAATGATTTAACAGAGAAAACTGACATGGAAGGGTAGACTAAATTGTAAGCTAAATAGAAAATCAAGTTTACACAGAGAGCCGACAAACTATAGCAGCTATTAGTACTGTAGTCTCATCACCGTAAAGCTTATCTTTATGTTATTTATATATTCGGATCATAATTCTTGACGATACAGTGTGGTAGCCTGTGGTGACCTCTAGCCGTGACCTGAGGTATGATCAAGGCATGTCAAGAAGAACTAGCACCATGGGGAACCGGTGGTAGAAGCGGTACCGTTCTTGCCTCGCAAGCGAGATGTCACGGGTTCGATTCCCGGGCCGGTGGAAGTTGTTTGGACTTACTTCCTAGCCCCCATTAGTCCCTGCTCACCTAGCAGTAAAGTAGGTACCTGTTGTAAGTCGCGAATTCGTATTCAGGGAAAGTTGTTGGAGCTTCCAATAACGTGATGACATAAACCACTGACTCTTCAGGCTCCTACGCCCTTGACTCTTCAGGCTTCTACGCCCTTAACTCGTGAGACATAAAGGCAAGCATGAACTTAGCATGCTTCCCTGTTGAGCGCTGTAAACGCTTCTACGCTTCACCTTACACAAGGATGTAGGGGGGTGCCCAATAAAAAAAAAAAAAACTGACACCATCCTGATATATCAAGATCGTGAGGACAAACACAGACAGATAAACACAACTTCTCGGTGTTTTAACCTATTTGTTAAACTCCGGGTCTCTACTCGTGCACCATACGTAGTGTTCACAATGTGTTTATCTCCCTTAGTCGTAAAGAGGATCACCAGCTGCTCTTATCTAAACTACTGAATCTCACGTAACGGTTAGCATACCTCTTAACCTCACCTTAACACCGCTAAGGAGACGAGACGGTGTTTGTCCAGCAACATTTAGTCATAACAGAGCCGCAACACCGAAGTAGTTAATTACAGGAGCATTAAGAAGTGGAGGCAATAAACATAAAGGGACATACCAGGTGCTGCCAGAGGAGTGTTGATGTTGGCAGGCTGTGAACAAGTCACGGGATAAAATAAACATCTGGGCCCACATACCTGGCGAAAGCACCCGATGACTCAACGTCCTGGCGAGCCTCACCGAGTGGCTGAACTATCGCTCACAAACTGACTTATATGGCAACATTTGAGGCAAAACCTAAGTTTCTTACCGCGTTCTCACAAGGAGGAAATTACTCAGATTTTCTTAAGGGTTAAAATATTATTATTTTATCACACATAAGAGTCAGCAACAGCCAATGAAAACTTGACTTGAAATGTTGTAGTTTGTTTAAAGGCTAAATTTTCCTTTTTGACTATCGTGATAATTTTCAAAATGTTGTTTATATTAATCTCGCCACCAGCCCGCCAGCGTCACAGCAGCGTCACACTATCACCAACCCACCAACGTCACCCCACCACCAGCGTCACTGCAGCGTCACACTACCACTAGCCCGCCAACGTCACACTACCACCGGCGTTACACCATCAACAGTGTCACACCACCGCCATTCCAGCACAATGCCAGTAAACTACCACCATAACACAAATAGACTACCGTGACAACATTGGCAGACTAACCAACATACTGCCACCATACCAGCACCATACCAGCAAAAACAACAACTCCAAACTACCAGCACCACACTTATCATCATATTCTCATAATACCAAGCGAACAGCTGCATAAACTAACGCCTATGCAAAGCTCTCTCTCAGGTGACTCGTCTAACCACTTGAATACGATAACTTAGCTCTCTGAAAATGACAACTTATTCCCGAAAGTACGAAGCCGTTTTACTCAAGTCATTGTTCTCAAAGGGTTAAGTCATCGTATTCGAGGGGTTAGGTCATCGTACTCAAAGGGTTAGGTCATCTTACTCAAAGGGATCTCATCGTATTCAAGGGGTTAAATAATCGTACTCAAGGTTAAGTCATCGTAGTCAAGGGGTTAATATGGTCACCTGTTAAGTCCTGGGTAATACAGTGATGACCTTCTCTCACCTTGATGTTGTTCACAGTTGCTCAGATTACTTTGTTCAAGGCTTATGAGCGTGGATAACACCACTGCACACACACAGACATGTTACACACACACACACATCTATATATATATATATATATATATATATATATATATATATATATATATATATATATATATATATATATATATATACAAACTTGTCATCATATATATACACAAACTTGTCCTCACCTATACACATATATATATGCATCTATACATACAGGCATACAAGCATAGGTTTATATGTGTATATGTTAATATATACACTGATAAATGGCTAATTATAGCACTAAACACTATCGGGAGAGAGAGAGAGAGAGAGAGAGAGATTTCAGACAGGTGGTTCTTATGACGTCAGGACAGCAATGTTTACGATGCCTTACCTGAAGGATGTGACTCATCCTACGAGGTCGTGGTGATGTACACGAACTGGACCACAAAGGAGGAACAACGTCAGCTTCTCCAAACACCAATAGAATCTCTCTCTCTCTCTCTCTCTCTTGATGACTATTAAATGTTGGGTAGGCCATAAAATGTAGTAGGGATATGCCATGATTTTTTGTGTTTCCATAAGATCTTTATTATGCATGTGAATAAAGTATTCTGTATTACCACTTACACAACTTTTCCCGTATCAACAAGCCACCAGCACATTATACAGTACAGTATAAGACTGGGATGCGCTGTCAGTCGCTGGGATGTGCTGTGCTGTTAGTAGCCAAAATAAAGCAGCAGAATTTGTGAGGTTTATAACGTGTATTTGTGTTTGCTGTCTGAGTCGTGGTGAACACTCTCTCTCAGCCGTCTTGTGGACACCGTTACCTGCATCTGACCTTCACCTGGTGCGGAGAGAACTGTTGAGAGGGTTTTGGCCGGTGGGACCAGTTTCCTGAGTGAAGAGACGATCATCAAACTACTCCTTTTTCATGAGATTTTTAGACATTAATTATAGAGTCTTGTGTCGCTGTCTTATGGCTAACTACTGGTTCCTTCTGGTGCCAAGGTATTCACTCAACACTCACCCATAGCAGGAATTGTCACTCATAATGTCGCACCAAATATGGAGGACTTTTACGTGTTCAGTTTCTACAACAGTCACACCTTCAATTACTGAGTTAGGAAAACTATACCTCCAGACTCTTGAGGGTTATAACCCATCAGCGAGAAGCCGTGGGACCTCCACCAAGAATGTCTGGAGGGCCAGTTTACCTCCGGGAGAAGGAACAACAACATATGACCACGTAGACATTCCATCTTCGTCAGTAGTCACATCGACCCTTACCTTAACTGCCACAAGATGTCGCTGCCACACCGAGGTCCAGCATCCCTCACCACACTGATCCCTTCATTTTGTGTTTACGTTGGTTTCATTCTTAAGTTATGAAAAATAAAATTATATTGGCAGATATAAAAAATTTCTAAGGATTTATCTATGTTTCCCCATATTTTCAGTGTTAACATTGGTCTGTTTATCCTGGTTATTGCTTTCTAAACTCAAGTATCCTGTTCAACATGTTACACAAGCCACATAAAGAGTAGAGGAAGATGTGTTCCTGTAGGTGTGGTTTATATCTATAGCCCAACACAAAAGTGATTTGTACTCAATCTTAGATATGAAGACTCATGTCAGTTCTTCATGTACTCAGCGGCAGCAGACTCAATAGATCTTATCACATACAGAGATAAGCATTTGATGCTCACTTGTTTTCTTCTTTTGATGTGTCTGTGTAGGTTAATTCCCTTATACAGTCTTTGGTTTATTATTGCTTAAGGAAGTAGTAAGTTATTCCCACTCTCAGTTATATGTGTTAGAGAGGAAGGAGAAAAAACAATACTTTATTGTTGTACTTTTATTTATATTTTAAAATATACAATTAGTTAACAAGAGCAATAATCTCAGAGTGGATGGCTTCACAATAGGAGAATTTTGGGTTACCAAGTGATTTTGGTGTCACGTGGAGTGACCAATCAGCATCAAGGGAATATAGAGACAAAACTGACAAAAAAAATCTAAACATAGACGAATACAAGCCATAGAGTGTTAGTCCAATTAGATTGTCGATGACATCACAGCAAAGTTAGATATAATTGGACAATTTCAATAATTTTACAGGGGCTATGATCCAATACATCTCCTCGTCACTGATGACGTCACCGGAAGCTGCCTAAGCGCGTCAAGACGAGCAAAATGAAAAACAAATAAAACCCGCCAATAGGAAGCTAGAATATGAGACTATCTTGTATCATACAGCAGCTTACTATTCACAAGCTCTATTGTCCACAGGATGATTAACCACTATCTCATGAAGATAAAGTATGGTCTCTCATAGACATATGTCTTTTACACCTGCATTACTGAGTCTGTCTTAGATTAAGATGTGACACAAGCGTTAACTGCTCAACAACCTTCAGATGAATCTTTAATATATAAATATATATCTATATATTTTTCTTTACATTAGGGGCCTAATAGTATATAAAGGAGAAGTATCAGTGTAGATGCCATACGCATTATAACAAGAAAAAGTTGATCTGATGGAGTATAAGAACAATTTATCTAAAAGTTTCAAGAGAGAAGAAAGTGAGATGCTTTACTTGGAGAAACCGTACGTGAACTGGTGCGATCGAGACTTCACCCTGGGCTCGCTCTCATAGGGGTCAAGGGAGGAGGAGCGGAGAGTCCTGCTGTACTTATAAGCGTCACCGTCCCCGATGCTGTGTTTCCTCATCCTCTTGATCATTTTGTTGATGTTGTCGGTCAGCTCTTCTGACTCCTGCGCCTTCCTCTGGTCGAACATTTTCTTGGCTGAGCGAAACTTCTTGTCTTCATCGTCAACGATGCTCTTAATGGAGCGTGAGGAGGAGAAACTGAAGTCATCGTCGCTAAGACTGACATTGCGACGTCTCGGCCTCGGCGGCAGCTTAAAGTCAGCATCATCTTCTAAGCTTAGGAGACGAGATGGCCTCGGGGGAGCTCTCGGAGGTTTGGAAGATTCGAACTTGCTGGTCTCTTGGTAAGAACTCTTTCGGACCGTCGAACCTGTGCCAGGGATCGTGTACGACGCTTGATCCTGTTTGACAGTCCTTTTGCCCGGGGCGTCCAGGGCCTCGTTGTACACCACTTCCTCCCACTTCTTGGCTCGTGATCCTGTTCCTCTCTCAATAAGGTCAGCCTTCTGGAATTTTTTCTCAAGTTTTTTGATATCATCCACGAGGCCCTTTTTTGCTGCAGGGTTGATCCCGAAGTCGTCACCACTAACTGCATCCTTACCAACGGAGGTCTTGAACCCAAAATCCGAGTCGATGTGTCTCCTAACTGGTATTTTGAAGTCTAGATCGTCAACTAGCGAGAATCGCCTGCGAGGTTCGGGTTCTGGTTCGTCAAAACTGAACGACAGCTTTCGGTCTCGGTTGCGTCCTGACCTCGATGGCTGCGGGATGTCATCAGGTTCACTCCCTCTGGAGGACCGACCACCACTTGAAGCGCGACGGTTCACTAAGGGCTGAGACAAGGCTGACTCGTTGGTTTCATAAGGGAGGCCTCGAGTCTTACCATAAAAAGGCTTGTTGGCGAAGCGTTCAGCGTAGGAGGCGGCTTCGGGAGGCTGTTGTTTGGACCGCAGCAGTTCACGGTTCTCGATGTAGTCGGTTTGCGGGTTGTAGTAGCTCTCGCCGACCCTGTAGTTGTAGTCATAGATGCGATAAGGCAGCTTCCTCTTCCACTTCTTCTTTTCATCCATGCTGGCGGCTGTAAGAGGAAGAGAGGGTGAACTGCCACGAGAGGTTCTTAAACAGTTATCGTTATCAGTAAAACAAGATAAAGTTAATTGATGATATGATGCTCTCTAAATACATGTAAATACTGTATATCAAATTGAAACTTGATTCTACTCATTAAGACAAACAGCTATTCATGTAAACTGATACTTGTATGATTATTAACTACCAATAAAATAATTACATAAAAACAATATGCAACAGACTTTGGGTAAGACTGACACATAAGACTGACTCAGGACCATGATCCTAAATATTAAAAAGACTTATATTCTTAGATGATAACCTTAAGTCTAAAGAAAATTAATCATCATCTTAAAATTAATAAAACTCCCAAGAAAATTATTTTTGTGATGAATTAATGGCTGGATGATGGACGTGTGTTGATGGCTTAATAAATCTGGTTAGTATGTCTGATGGACCTTGTACATTGTAGTCAGGATATTAAACAAATGATACATGCATGTATGTATGCGTGTGTGCATAAGACAATTATGTCAAATTCTAAATACTTTGCTGACATTACCAGTAAGTGTTTCATCAACCACCAAAATATGAACTCCTTACGTGTGTTGTAGTGACCCACGCCTCTGTCCTGCCCACACTTCTGTCATGCTCACGCCTCTGTCATGCCCACACCTCTATAATACCCACGCCTCTGTCATGCCCACACCTCTATAATACCCACGCCTCTGTCATGCCCACACCTCTGTCATCCCCACACCTCTGTCATACCCACGCCTCTGTCATACCCACGCCTCTGTCATACCCACGCCTCTGTCATGCCCACACCTCTGTCATCCCCACACCTCTGTCATACCCACGCCTCTGTCATACCCACACCTCTGTCATCCCCACGCCTCTGTCTTACCCACGCCTCTGTCATACCCACACCTCTGTCATACCCACGCCTCTGTCATGCCCACACCTCTGTCATCCCCACACCTCTGTCATACCCACGCCTCTGTCATACCCACACCTCTGTCATCCCCACACCTCTGTCATACCCACGCCTCTGTCATACCCACGCCTCTGTCATACCCACGCCTCTGTCATGCCCAGGCCGAGAGTTATGTTACGACAACAGATGTAAACACACAGCAGGATGTAGTTACGTTCCCTGAGTGACATATGTGCATCGTAAGACGACTACAAGATGTAAAAAAAGAAAATTCAACATGAAATAACTAAAAGAAAGTGAACTAAACTTTGATGTATAAGAAAAGACTAAGGCTCAACACGAAGAAAACAAACCAACAAAAAACAAATGAGAAACAAACGAAATTAATGTTTTTATCTTTTGAATGAATGAAAAAATATGATAGCGATATACTTCACAGAGAGTTAAGGATGAAGATGAAAGGCTAATGTTCAGTAAATAGAGGAAATGAGTTGGAAGTGGACCACAAGTGAACCTCAAATGGACCTCAAATGGACCTCAAGTGGACCTTAAATGGACCTCAATTGGACCTCAAGTGGACCTCAAATGAATTTCAAGTGAACCTCAAGTGGATTTCAAGTGAACCTCAAGTGGATTTCAAGTGAACCTCAAGTGGATTTCAAGTGAACCTCAAGTGGATTTCAAGTGAACCTCAAGTGGATTTCAAATGAACCTCAAGTGGACCTCAAGTTAACCTCAAATGGACCTCAAGTGGATTTCAAGTGAACCTCAATGGATTTCAAGTGAACCTCAAGTGGACCTTAAGTGAACCTCAAATGGACCTCAAGTGGACCTCTTAATAAAATCCTCAGGAAAAGGTGTGCAAGGTGCTAATGGTAATGTTAAAGTCATATTGTTCACGAAAATATTGATACTCTTAATATGTTCCTCTGATGATGTAAATTAATCAGAATTATGTGTCGTTTAAGTGTCTCTCCTGAAGTGTCGTTTAAGTGTCTCTCCTGAAGTGTCTTGTGTTAAGTGTCTCTCCTGAAGTGTCGTTTAAGTGTCTCTCCTGTAGTGTCGTTTAAGTGTCTCTCCTGTAGTGTCGTTTAAGTGTCTCTCCTGAAGTCGTTTGTTAAGTGTCTCTCCTGAAGTGTCCTGTGTTAAGTGTCTCTCCTGAAGTGTCGTTTAAGTGTCTCTCCTGAAGTGTCCTGTGTTAAGTGTCTCTCCTGAAGTGTCGTTTAAGTGTCTCTCCTGAAGTGTCGTTTAAGTGTCTCTCCTAAAGTGTCGTTTAAGTGTCTCTCCTTAAGTGTCTTGTGTTAAGTGTCTCTCCTGAAGTGTCTTGTGTTAAGTGTCTCTCCTGAAGTGTCTTGTGTTAAGTGTCTCTCCTGAAGTGTCGTTTAAGTGTCTCTGCTGAAGTGTCAAGGAAGTAGATGGCACAGCTGGTCACGTTAATAATGGGTCTCGGTATTAGCCAGCCGCCAGATGGGTCAACGCTCCCGAATTTAGAGAGTCTGACAGGAAAACTACAGCCAGGGAGAACACAAGTCATGGAGAACACAAGTCATGGAGAACACAAGTCATGGAGAACACAAGTCATGGAGAACACAAGTCATGGAGAACACAAGTCATGGAGAACACAAGTCATGGAGAACACAAGTCACGGAGAACACTAGTCAGGTAGAATACAGGATTAGGAGACGAACAGGTGTAGGAGAAGTACGTAACTGCGTGGAGACATAAATGGGTGTTGAGGAAACATATTACAGATGTGAAGAGACAAAACGCAGGTGTGAGGAAACAATAAAGGGGGTCAGATATAGAGACTTGGTCGATTCATTAAGAGTTGTAGAGGTAATACAAGAAGGTAGTGTTGCCTCAAGAGAAGTGTAGGTGTAGTGGTGTGTGTATGTTTGGGGGGGATACTACCAGGTGTAGGTGAAGTAGATGACATGACACAGACAGATGAGGAAACATGTAACATGACACATATAGAAGGAGAGGTAGGTATCATGACAGAGAGGGTGGTGTAAGTGTCATGACATAGAGAGTGATACAGGTGTCATGACATAGAGGGGGATACAGGTTACATGACAGATACATAAGGTGAGACAGGTGACATGAGACAGAAAATTAAGTGTAACTGTATACTGGTTTGGAGGCAGACAAGAATGGACATGGGTGTAGACAGGTCGAAGGTAGACAGAAGGCATGACAGGGGCGTGGGCATGACAGAGGCGTGGGCATGGTTCAAACGACAGGGAGAAGCGAGGAGCTAGGCCAACCAGGAACCATATTGGGCGATGTTTGACACTTACCGAAATAAACCCCGAGAGCCGGCGATCTGGGGCGCCCTGCCAACCCCTCCGGCTACACGTGTTTACTCTCTCTCTCTCTCTCTCTCTCTCTCTCTCTCTCTCTCTCTCTTTCTCTCTCTCTCTCTTACTATTAAATACATACACAAAACTATCATATAGACATAAAAACTTATCTAGAAGTACATATACTGCAGATACTTAATTGTGAGAACAAATGGCACTTCAGAGTAGCAGCCGAGGTGTACTAGACAATGTGGAACAGTTAAATCGATAGTGACTTTAGCGTTTGTGTAGGTATTTCAAGCTTGTTAGAACCTTTAAATGTACACAACCTTATTGTGTGTATATGTGTGTGTGTGTGTGATCGTGGGTCATCATGCGAGAGGGACAGAGAACAATATCGACACCTTAACCTACTGGACGTGTGTCACCGACGAGCGGGCGGGGAGGGTAAGGGACGCGGACGTGGCCATTTAGATAATCCGTCGGACTTTGGAGATGTGGAGTGAGGAGAGACCCGCCAGCCGCTCGGACAGAGGCTTCTCAGAGATGTACTTTACTTCAACTTCTCCAATAGTGCTCCTCCTTTCTGTAGAGATGTTGAATTTTTCCTTTCTGGCGATCTCATACTCGGACCAAACACTGGCGTTGCGAGAGTACACCCTCGGGGCACCGGGGCGGTCAAAGTGCATGCCCACCATACACACGTTGCGAGAAGCCATGGTTACGAGAAGCTGTAAGAGACACACGTCTGCGGTCATCTTGGAGTTGCAGCAATGAAGCAACAACACCACCACCGCCCCAGGGAGAGAGGGGAGGGACTGTAGGGGAGGGGGGGTGAAGAAAAGGGGAGCAGGTGTATTGTAGGGGACGCGTCACGCCGCCAGCACAAACCATGGGAGGAGTTCACAGTTTTCCTTAATCAACGCGTCACTTAATATGTACAGTTCATCGTGAATACAAAAGTAGTGCAAATGCTAGATACGAATCTTACGAGTAAAAGGGGGACTACAAATGATTTTTTCGCTAATCACTGCAAGGAAAAGTTATCATTGTTTTGAATAGACAAAAAGATATTAAGCTGTAATATGAAAAAGTGAACAGGACGGGGGCCACACGGGAAGGGCTGGACACTTATCAGTTCCTCTGTTTATTTCACTATTCATAATTGGCGACAAACTTTGGTGGAGATTGATTTCGTTTCTTTAATGAAAAATCATTGCGAGCTTCCAATTTACACTGTTACACTAGTGACTTACGACACACTCTTCACTTTTTTATTTTTTTGGTTGACACAATCATGGTAGTTGGTCTTCACAGGACGCGGTAACTGTCATCTACGAGGTGAAATATTCGTCGATGTTGAGTAGTTGTGCTCAAGTGGTGAGCTCATTGGTTGGGTCAAGATATCGGTAGGGGTTTGATTCATGGTGATGTACTGATATAGCTCTAACACGGAAGCTTTTTACCATGAGAGAAAACTTCCTCACCTCAAATATTAATTTCAACGGAAAAAATTGTTTTATGACTCAAACATGATAGCTTTTCTTCTTGGCAGAATTCACTACTTCACTTTCATGTTGTCTCTCGTTGTACCAATCAAAGTTTGGTGTCAATTATGTCCTCCAGTCAGTCATCCAGATCCATTTTGCTGATACGTTCGAGGATGTCCTGAGAAGAAGGCAGCTTCTTCATCATATCTACCACGGAGGTGTCGTCATCGTCGATTTCCAGGTTGTCTTTAGCCTTGCGGCTGCTGCGACCTGCTGTAGTGGCCGATGAGGACGCGGCAGTTGATGATGACAGGCTAGAAAATCGATCCGCTTTCTTCTCTGATGAAGAGGAGAAAGAATAGTCATTCTTCTTTCGATCTAATTTGGGGGAAAGATTCAGCGGCTTTCGTTCTATTTTGGGGAGTTCAAAGTCCACCGACCTAGTCGGCAACTTGTAGTCGCCGGTGGTGCTGTCTGATTTAAACTTATAATCACCAGTGCTGCGCTCAGACTTGAATTTATAATCTTCGCCTAAGCCGCCGGTGCCATTCATCCGAGAGGACTTCTCGGATTTGAAGTTATAGGTCGATGTTTCTTCGGGAGCGGCTTTAGCAAGTGAACGAGTGGTTCGGTCGGATTTGTAGGAACTCTCAAAGTCGGTGGGGCCACCAGCAGCGGAGCGAGAAGCAGACTCGCTTCTTAATGAGGAAGCAACACTTGATGATGCCTCAGAAGGCAGACCGAGTTCTTCCCTCAGTTTTTTGAGCCGGTTCAGTCGTTCATCGAGGTTCAGAGAATCTTGTGAAGGATCATATGAAGGAAGACCATCACTACGATTGGTAAAACTGGTTTCCGTTGCAGAACGCTCGGAGTCAAGGCGGGACCTTAGGCCTTCAGACAGGGAGGAAGGAAGGGGAGGAAGTTCACTGTGACTAGCGGAAGACCTGCCTGAAGCCTCACGCCTGATAGGACCTGCTCGTAAATGAGGGTAGAACTCGACCTTATCCGTGTCTATAGACCTTGCCCTCGCAGCTCTGGCAGCTGCTTCCTCTTTTTCTGATAGATAACGTTTGTAAGAATCTTGGTAAAAACGCTCTGCATCTCGCACGTTACAGTCGTACACCTTGGGTTTGGGTCGCTTCCAGTAGCGGTTGACTTTGGTGCTCCGGTAATTATCCATCGAGTCGAGGAAGGAGTAGTGTCAGAGCTGGAAGAGAGACGCGGGGTTCAGAGCCGGCTGCAACCCTCACTGTGTCTCCAAGATGCTGCTACCACCACAGCAGCCGCGGTCTCACACGCGCACCAGCACCGCCCACCAGCCCACAACGAAACTAGCGCCACGTCTTTAAGTGGGGCAGGTTGGAGGGGCGGCAGACACCAACTCCGTCTTGTCTGCACCAAAACTGCTCAGGGCACCGCTGCCAGCCGCGCTGACTCACGCAGACAGTGGACAATGTGAAGGGCATGTTCACAACAACATCGCCTCCCACCCACTCCCCTGAACGACTCTTTTATCGTTGTACCGGAAGAACACCAGACCAGTCTAGTATTACCGGTATGATGGCTATGGTTTTAAATGAATGCGGCTTATTTTTTACATGTGACCGAGAGTTTCACATCAAAGCTCCATTTAATCCCTCATATTAATCGTCTGATTCAGAATGAACCGCCATTTTCCTTCTCATCCTGTACAAGCTTCTACATTAACACCTTTCGCTGTGCTAACAACATTCCTCTCGAAAATGTGGATATTTGACTTAACCTAACCAAACCTAATCAGGATGTATTGTTGCGAGGTCTTAACACAAACGACAACGTATAAGACAAAGATAAATATTATGAGGAAGTGTGATGTGGGTGGGAGTCTAGTCACATGGTCCAGTTATCTAAAATAAATTAGCTCACTAGGTGGGGTAACTGACCCTAATGTACAGACTGACTTGATAGAGATTGTAGTGGTGGTGGTCTGTTGTTGTGGTGTTGGTGGTGGTGTTGGTGGTGGTAGTAGTGGTGGTGGTGGTGTTGGTGGTGGTAGTGGTGGTGATCTGTTGTTGTGGTGTTGGTGGTGGTAGCAGTGGTGTTGGTGGTGGTAGTAGTGGTGGTGGTGGTAGTAGTGGTGGTGGTGGTGGTGTTGGTGGTGGTGGTGGTGGTGGTGGTGGTGGTAGTGGTGGTGATCTGTTGTTGTGGTGTTGGTGGTGGTAGCAGTGTTGGTGGTGGTGTTGGTGGTGGTAGTAGTGGTGGTGTTGGTGGTGGTAGTGGTGGTGATCTGTTGTTGTGGTGTTGGTGGTGGTAGCAGTGTTGGTGGTGGTAGCAGTGTTGGTGGTGGTGTTGGTGGTGGTAGTAGTGGTGGTGTTGGTGGTGGTAGTGGTGGTGATCTGTTGTTGTGGTGTTGGTGGTGGTAGCAGTGGTGTTGGTGGTGGTAGTAGTGGTGGTGGTGGTGTTGGTGGTGGTGGTAGTGGTGGTGGTAGTGGTGGTGATCTGTTGTTGTGGTGTTGGTGGTGGTAGCAGTGGTGGTGGTGGTGTTGGTGGTGGTAGTAGTGGCGGTGGTGGTGGTAGTGGTGGTGATCTGTTGTTGTTGTGATGGTGGTGGTAGTGGTGGTGATCTGTTGTAGTGGTGGTGATCTGGTGTTGTGGTGGGGGTGTTGGTGGTAGTAATGGTAGTGGTGGTGATCTGTTGTTGCTGTGGTGGTGGTAGTAGTGGTAGTGGTGGTGGTCTGTTGTTGTGGTTGTGGTGACGTGGTGGTGGTGATGGTATGGTCGTGGTGACGTGGTGGTGGTGTTGTTTGTGGTGATGTGGTGGTGGTGTGGTGATGATGTGGTGGTGACGTGATGATGGTGAATAGTGTGTTGGTTGTAGTGGTATAATAGTGTGGTAATGTCACGTTATCAAGGTAGTGTGGTAACGGTGTGAAGGTGTGGTGGTGATTCTAGTGTGATATTGTGGGAGTGTTCTTGTGGCAGAGGTGTAGTTGTGGTGTGGTGGCGGTAATAATGTAGTGGTAGTGGTAGTGTTGTGGTAGCTGTGGTAGTGGTGTGGTAGTGGTGTAGCATTGGGGTAATCGTGTGGTAGAGTTGTGGTAGTGGTGTGGTAGCGGTGGTAGCGATGTGTTAGAAGTGGTAGAGATGTTTATAGTGGTGGTAGAGGTGTGGTAGAGGTGTAGAAGTTATGGTAGAGATGTTTATAGTGGTGGTGGAGATGTTGGTAGTGGTTGTAGAGATGTTGGTAGTATTGGTAGCGGTGGTAGAGGTGTGGTAGAGGTGCAGTAGTGGTGGTAAAGGTATAGTAGAGAGGTGTGGTAGAGGTGGTATAAGCGTGGTAGACAGGTGTGGTAAAGGTGTGGTAGAGAGATGTGGTAGTAGTGGTAGAGGTGTGGTAGGGGTGTGGTAGAGAACTGTGGTAGTGGTGGAAGGGGTGTGGTAGTGGTGGTAGGGGTGTGGTAGTGGTGGTAGGGGTGTGGTAGTAATGGTAGCGGTGTGGTAGTGGTGGTAGAGGTGTGGTAGAGAGGTGTGGTAGAAAGGTGTGGTAGTGGTAATACAGGTGTGGTAGACAGGTGTGGTAGAGAAGTGTGGTAGTGGTGGTAGAGGTGTGGTAGTGGTGGTAGAGGTGTGGTAGTGGTAGTGGGGGTGGTGTGGGTGTGGTAGAGAGGTGTGGTAGCCGTAGTAGGGGTGTGGTAGTGGTAGTAGGGGTGTGGTATTGATGGTAGGGGTGTGGTAGTGGTGCTAGGGGTGTGGTAGTGGTGGTTGGGGTGTGGTAATGTTGGTTGGGGTGTGGTAGAGAGGTGTGGTAGCGGTATTAGGGATGTGGTATTGGTGGTATGGGTGTGGTAGTGGTGTTAGGGGTGTGGTAGTGGTGCTAGGGCTGTGGTAGTGATGGTTGGGGTGTGGTAGTGATGGTTGGGGTGTGGTAGTGGTGGTTGGGGTGTGGTGGAGAGGTGTGGTAGAGAGGTGTGGTAGTGGTATTGGTGGTAATGGGTGTGGTATTGGTGGTAGGGGTGTGGTATTGGTGGTAGGGGTGTGATAGTGGTGTTAGGGGTGTGGTAGTGGTGTTAGGGGTGTGGTAGTGGTAGTAGGGGTGTGGTAGTGGTAGTAGGGGTGTGGTAGTGGTAGTAGGGGTGTGGTATTGGTGGTAGGGGTGTGGTAGTGGTGTTAGGGGTGTGGTAGTGGTGTTAAGGGTGTGGTAGTAGGGGTGTGGTAGTGATGGTAGGGGTGTGGTATTGGTGGTACGGGTGTGGTAGTGGTGGTTGGGGTGTGGTAGTGGTGGTAGGGGTGTGGTAGTGGTGTTAGGGGTGTGGTAGTGGTGTTAGGGGTGTGGTAGTGGTGCTAAGGGTGTGGTAGTGGTAGTAGGGGTGTGGTAGTGGTAGTAGGGGTGTGGTAGTGGTAGTAGGGGTGTGGTATTGGTGGTAGGGGTGTGGTAGTGATGGTTGGGGTGTGGTAGCGGTAGTAGGGATGTGGTATTGGTGGTAGGGGTGTGGTATTGGTATTAGGGGTGTGGTAGTGGTAGTAGGGGTGTGGTAGTGGTAGTAGGGGTGTGGTAGTGGTAGTAGGGGTGTGGTAGTGGTGTTAGGGGTGTGGTAGTGATGGTTGGGGTGTAGTAGTGGTGGTTGGGGTGTGGTAGTGATGGTTGGGGTGTGGTAGAGGTGTGGTAGAGAGGTGTGTGTGTGCCAGTAGAGCTAAACATAGTTACATGACTCGTGTGTGGTATATGTACCCAGTGGTCTGTGCTCGGGTAAATGTGTCACGCCCTCACCCGCTTCAGGAAACTCTGACGAAGGGGAGTCTGCTCTTATTGAACGCTCTAATAAGAAAACAATACATATATTTTACACAGATACTGTAAACAGTTTTCTTTGTCTTTTATGTATCTTTTTCGACAGCTAAACACAAGTCGGCTTCCTCTTTATATGACATGGAGGAAATAAGACTCGAGACGCCCTGAGGTTAATAAAAGTAACTGGTATTATTAAACTTGTCTCGTCTGGCGAGGTAAAGGGATGGATGGACAATTATAAAAAAATATTTTAACTGATAATAAAAGGTCTGGCGACATTTTATTCGTATAAAGATAAATAAATCATGAGAGGCAAACTAAGTACACCCAGATATAGTGCCTCGAGGTTTAAAGTTTCAGGTAGCTTTGGCACACCGATGCCACATAACACAGGCGGTTATTTTGGTCAGAATTACAAGCGTGGTCAGGGAGCAGCTTGCCAAGTACCACACTCGTTTTCTCTCGCTCTTCTGGTACATTCTCAGTGTCCCATTTTCTCTTTGAACTACGTCAGTTCGTGTTCTTATACTTTTAAATTCACGTTTTCTGTAACTACACCTGCTCGCGTTTTCCCTGACTACATGGACTCGCGTTTTCTGTACATCAATATCACGTTTTCTTCGTTTGGTTTTCTCTCACAAAGAAGTACACAGACTGACTTATCTTTGTACATGAAATTTATAATCCTATCTTCATTAATTTCCTTTCAATTGAACTTAATATTTAACATTACAAAATCGCAACACTACTGGACGTTCATCTTACCGCAACATATTTCCCACCATTTGTGTAGGCGAAGTTGATCACTAACTTTAAAGCAGAAATAATCCTAACAGAATCAAGACTTCATACTTTTTAATGTCATAGGAAAAACACTTAGGTATATAAATATGTTTTTGTCGTAAAATCATTAATAATTTGAGTCAGAAATTGATTTTATTGCATTTTCTAATGAAACTGTTTATTTCTTTTATGCGACACGTGTATTTATTTTGTATTATAGGAGATATAAGATGTCCTGAGCAGTTTTCATCAACAATGAATTAAAAGCCAAAATTTAATACACTTCTATGATAGAACTCGGCTAGGTAAACATTTCTCAACGGTCTGTGTAAAAAAAAAGTTATCTTTTGGGTTAAAATCAACACTGATACTGATCTTCATTGGTTATATTACACTGGGAGTGTTGCCTCTCTCACTCAGATGGGTGATGGGTGTCTCTTATCTCGTGTTATCACTGAGTAAGCATCGATGTCTGTTTATCTGATTTTTTTAACTGTGTTTCTTACTGAGTAATATGTGTGTGGGGGTGGGTGGGGTAAGAGGATCATGGCTTGGCTAGGGGAAAGAAGAGAGGGGCAGGGGAAAGAAGAGACGGGCAGGGGAAAGTTGGGTAGAAAATGGGAGAAATGTGAATGACAGAAAATAATTAGGGAAAGGAGAATTGGATATATTTGCTCTGGGAAGTGTAAGTTTAAACAGACAACAGATCGCCTCGCCTTTACCACATGTGTTATACTTAACCTCCAGTACAAACAACGGCTCAGAGAGTGAGAGGAGGGAGCACCACCACGGGAGCCACAGGTGCTCAATTAATCGATCTATAGTAATACTGCGGTAGTATTCTCTCCTTCCTCGTTAAGGACAGTGGTTCGAGTCTCGCTGGTAAAGGCTGAGAATGATATATGGAGGTGAGTTACTAAACACGTATATCCTAGTGTATAATATCCTAATTTTCGTCTATGTTGTGTATAATAATGAAGAGATCTGCTATGTGGGAGGACAAGGAAATGTCTGGTTCCTGGATGGTGTGCGGCTCAAATGTGTGAAGGTGCGTTGTGGATTACCTCAGTGTGTCTGGAAAAAGATAATGTTTCATTCCGTTGGTTTAACACATTCTTAACCTTCCTGCCGAGTATTATGTATGATAAATATCTCCAAGTATTACTTCATTTAGTATCGTGACGTCATTAACTGAACACAAATTCCATCAAGATTCCCGCCATTGTCTCCGTCTTAGTCAATAACAATTCGCTGAGGATGTTAAGGACAAAATAAATATGATTTTCGTTAAGACTAATATTTAGAGAGATGTGTAGAGTGTCGCCGCCGCTGCCAGTAAGGTGTTGGCGGCTGGTGTGTCAAGCTGACAAGGGGCATAACGCATCTCTTTGTGATGTTTACCCCGAACCCCCCCCCCCCCCCCCACCAGGTATGTGACGGGCAGTGAGGGGAGTACAGGTGCGCCACTACGACTAGGGAATGGGTGTTGGGATGGAGGGGGAGGGGAGAGTGCCACCCTTCTGCCTCACAGTCAGGGTCTCCACTGTCACCAGCTCTCCTCTACTAAGGTCTATATCGATAAAGTATTAAGGCGTGTGTTCAGGGCGGGGCGGTGAGATGTTTACTCTAGTATGAAGAGCATTTATTTTAATAGCATCTTACATTTTATAAAAAAACGTAGAAAAATAACTTTGAGTCAGTGTTTATTTGTGTCGTGGGGGACTCAGCGGAATGGCGGCAAAAGTAACATCTTTTGACGTAAAGTTATACCCGAAAAACATCTTCCTTACATAAAACACAAATTATCCCTCGCAGAAAAAGAAATTTTACAAGTAAGAAAAACTGCGGAGTTAAACTTCAAAAGCGGACACTGATTAACCTGAGATAAAACGAGTTTGACGACCTGGAGATAGAGAGACAGATCTTCAGTTTAGTCACAAATAAACATCTTTCTCGGCGTCAGTTCCGTCATCATTATTGACATTAGTGATGGTGATCTTCCTCTGAGATCTGATAACTGTTTCTTTATTCATGTCCATCCTCTCCTCTCCTCTCCTCGTGGTCTCTGTTAGCTATACAACACTTTATATAATCATAGACCTGTCACGAGACTCTGATATAAGTAACAGTTTGGCGATCGTGTTACCTGACACTGGCTGAGGAGGGCGAGGCGAGGCCCTGTTATGTGAGGGTCAGGACCGTGCTGGTATATATAGTATAGCCCACCATGCGACTACTGCCAATACACCCGGTTAATTTAAGCTTTATCAAGATGTTATCAGGACTACTCAGTGATGTATATTTACCTACAGGTTGATAAAAAAGTCCCCACGTTATATTTCGGGTGAGTGTGGCCAGGTTAATTAGGAAGACTATTCCGTAATACTTGTGACGCTCGTCAGGCAGTTGGCCACACAGCATCACGCTCCGCCTCACACAATGATTTCAAGAATTTCTGAAGTGATCCTCGACTAATCCATCAGTGATTACACCGGCAATTTCTAATGAGTTTAACATGGAAAGTCGGTGATGACTTTGTTCAACCTTGAAGACTATAAGGAATTAAGTTTGGTTACATCTTTTGGTACTTAAAGTAAGAAAATTTTAGCGTCATTTTCTTAACTATATTTAAGGCTTTGTAACTATAATCAATTCTAAAAGAGTGTTGATGGATTAATTATTTTGTAGGAAACATAATTGCCTTGAAGTGATATTTTTGTTTCAAATATTTCTGGGTTGCTTCACAGATTAAGTTGAATCACTTATTAAAAATGTTTGAGGAAAGAGATGAGGTGGAGACACTCGCCCACCCGCTCTGTATAACATAAACTGTAATGTCATAATATTCGACGGAGATCTGGACAGACAGGCGCAAGACTCTTGGTCCAGGACACACTTAAGTAAGAGGTTGGCAGTGATCCTGGGAAACATAACGCACTGGGCCGCGTGCGTTCAAGTAAATCATCCGCCAGGGACACGGAACACAAGCCGCGGCCTTGGCAACCAATGGCCCGCGGGCTGCCGCTGAAGGCCGCGCCAGCTTTGGAGGCATTCAAGAGGACTGTACCTCAGGTTAGTGCCACTCCCCTGTCACTTTCCCGACACTTTTTCTACCTGGGGCATTCGCAGTAGCCTACCCAGGCTGATCCCTCAGCTACTCCCTCGAGGCTATTTTAGTGGCGAATTTTTTGTTGGTGAACAGGTTGTACCGTGAGGGTTGTGGGGGAGGGGGGGGGGACCTCTGCGTCTCATGTGTCACGTCTGGTCAGCGAGGTGGAGCGGGACGTGGCAAGTAGGGCGGACCTGGGCGGACGAGGCGTGGCTAGCAGGACGGGGCAGGGTGGACGAGTCGTGGCTAGTAGGGTGGGGTTGGGAGGATGGAGTCTGGCTTGCAGGGCGGAGCTGACAGGCGTGATCACACTCAAAATATGACGTAGTAGTGTGTATGAACCATTAAGTATTTAAATCTATGTTTACAAGGTCTTAAGCTACTAGCGCACTGGAGTTAATGTTATGTGTCGTCAGGTGGACCACACTGGTAGTGAGGATGTCTGACCAGTGACCAACAGTTATGTGACTATGAGACACACTGTATATATATATATATTGATTTGTAGTTACATTATACAGTTAGACCTCTATTTAACGGACAATATTAACATGAAGGTCTGTTATATCGAGAGTCTGTTTGAAGTGACTCCTCAATCTAATGAACTGTATAGAGATAAAAGTACGTTATATCGAGTATCCGTTAGGTGTGAACGTCCCAGCTAACGGATTAGAGAAGTCCGATATATCGAGGTTTCACTGTATTGTGTTTACCATAAATTTTGTTAATGTATCAAAGAATTTATGGGACACACAGTATAATATTTATACAAATTAATTCACAAATAGAGGTAAAGGTGTGAGAAGTTACTAACGGAACACTTATAAGAAACAGATAAAACAAAGTATATCTCTAAAAACTTTATGAGTGAAACAGAGTAAAAGTTTGTAACAAGTTGTGGTGTAGCCAGATGGGTCAGACATGTTGTGTCTCTCTCTTGTTTACTCCACACAACACAGTGAAAGGCGGTGAGAGGGGTTAGGTTAGGTTAGGTTCTTTAGAGTGCTCTCGTCCACACCTCACCGATGCGAGGGATATTTTCCGCAATATTAGAAACCTCGCGTTTGTTTGGTGGGAATTGTGTCACTTGTGGATGAAGGTATAAAGGATTTTACATTACTATTACTGGTATGTGGGTTCGCCTTAGGACTCGGACTTGTAGGTCGCTGACTGGAGACTTTAGTATCTAAAATGTTTTGTAAAGAAGCAAACATTCGGATAAAAAAAATTAACCTGAAAATGTAAGGCTATCTGGGGGTTTATTCTGTTCTACCGAGGATAAGAGACCGCGGCAGGAGAGAAGTTTACCCCGCGATGGTTCACCTGTTGATCTACTACAGTACACCTTGGACACCAGACTAACTTTAGCAGGTATTTTATAGTACAGTATAATCTTTAAACCCCCTGCCCTCCCTTCTACCTCTCTTTATCTCTCCTAAATGTCTTCTTACACATGTTCTTCACCTTACAGTTGCGTGTCTGAGATACTCTATTGTTTCCATACAGTCTTACGTCCTGGTGCGGGTATGTAGTAATTCTCACTTATTTCATAACCAAATTAACCTAAAAAAAAATCGATAAATAAGTGAAACTTGTTATTGGGTGAGACACTTGGCAGAAGTGGTGGTCCGGTGTTGAGATGTTTGAAACAGTTAAGACAGTCACCGTCCTGCTCTGAGACCAAGAAAGAGCTTCAAGGAGAAATGCGCGAAGATAAATTGTTTTCCAGTGGTTTACTACAACAAAACAAACACTGTCCCTTCGACGAATAAAGTTAATCTAATCTTAAATCATTCAGAGGTGAGTGAAGCACCTTTAAGAGTCGCTAAAAAAAAAAAACTGAAGTATTTTCTGTCCACTTCGTTAAAGATGGAACGACTGATCCATAATGCAATTTCCAAACTTCTCATCATACGTCAGCTCAGGGCCTGAAAGAGCCGTACTGGCTGACTTCATAACCGCGATAATGTTCACAGACTGGCGGCGAAGACGCGTGCTGCGCCCTTGAGTTGGACAAAAGGTTGTGGAGGGAGGGAGAGTGCTGCTGTACTGCTACTCCCCGGCGCTATGGTGGGCAACACTGGGTCAATAACTTTAACAACTAATCATATCTTTTCAACCACGTATGTCAAGAAGCACTACATATATCAACACTATGATCACTAAGTGACTATATCACCACACTAGGAGGGCGAGCTTGCCTGATATGTGTCCGGGAGGGAGAGGCTTGAGAGCAGTCACACCACCTCGCTAGCTGGGGACGTTCTACCAGGACGCAGCAGCGGATGCAGGCTTAATACTCCTGATGCCAGTGACTCACCTCCCCAACAATCCCCCTGGGGTATGTGAGTTCGTACGTGTGTACGTTTCTCTGTGTGTGTGTGTGTGTGTGTGTGTATGTATGTGTGTGTGTGTGTGCGCGCAGGCCGGCAGGTGACACTCGGAGACCGTGGGCAGGTTGCCGGGGCTGATACCCGTAATGGGCCGGAAGGCGGTGCTGGTAGCTGGCTGGTTGCTGGCCCGCTCCTCCGGACAGGTAATGTGACTGCCACCGCCGCGGGCCGCCGCCTCCTTCGCCTCCTTCAGAGCCTCACCGAACTAAAAATACTGATTTAAGGACTCTTACTGTTCCTATCAACACCAGCAAGGAACGCTTCCCCCAGGATAATTTTGCTCCTCCGCGAATATCGTTTTTGTTATCGGGCAAGACACAGAGGAAGGGGGAGGAGCGTAGAGGGGAGGAAGGAGGTCTTCATGGAGCCCCTGTTAACCTCACCCACGTCAACAACTCCCATAGTGCCACAGCTTGAAGCTTACCACAACAACTCCTGAGGCCACGGGGTGTAACCAACCTGTTGCTCGTGAAAGCTCATCATCTCTGGCCACGGCCTCTGATGCCTTGACTGGCCACTTCCTCTGAAGCTTTAACCACCATGACACAAATCGTGATGTTATCGTGTCTGTCAGGTTGAGTTACTGTGCAGTTTGCCGTAATCATTTAGACTTGTGAAATTCATTGCCTATTCGTTGAGGTTAAGTTATCGTTCTCGTGGGTGTCTGTGTAAATGTATTGTACACTAGTGTTTAAAGTGTCCTGTTCCTCTTTGTACACTACACGCACACAACACTATCATTGTACAGCACTCAGGACCATCTACAACATCCATCTACTTCACTTATGAGCTCGTAGTTCCACTGCTTCACCTGTAGGCCACCTGAAGGCCGACCACAGCCACCTGGCCACTACCAACTCTCTCCGCCAATGTAAACAAACTGTTACTACTCAGTGTTTTCTCTCCACATTACTTCCGCGAGAGAGAGAGAGAGAGAGAGAGAGAGAGAGAGAGAGAGAGAGAGAGACTCAACATACTGTAACTGGATCTCTTCAACCATTCAATTCAAATTTATTCTTTTTATTTTTATCTCTTACTCAGAATAAATTAATCATCTTCCCGTCATTCTCAGTCTAGATGTGACCATGTGACACCCAGGCCTACACCAAGGTCTGACATTAACAGTAGAACAACAGGACTACACCCAGGTCTGACATTAACAGTAGAACAACAGGACTACACCCAGGTCTGACATTAACAGCAGAACAACAGGACTACACCCAGGTCTGACATTAACAGTAGAACAACAGGACTACACCCAGGTCTGACATTAACAGCAGAACAACAGGACTACACCAAGGTCTGACATTAACAGTAGAACAACAGGACTACACCCATTTCTGACATCAACAGTAGAACAACAGGACTACACCCAGGTCTGACATTAACAGTAGAACAACAGGACTACACCAAGGTCTGACATCAACAGTAGAACAACAGGACTACACCCAGGTCTGACATTAACAGTAGAACAACAGGACTTTATTCGTGCCTCAACTTGACTTACAAAACACACACACACGGCTGGGGTGGAATAACACAGCTATCTTTACTCTCTTGTCATGGCTGGCGAGTCATAACGACAGGTGGCGGTGGAGGTACGTCATCACCACCACAGGCTATCACCACCGCCCATTAACCACCGACTACACCACCGCCACCGCATCCACCACCGCCACCGCATCCACCACCACCTCCGCAACCGCCATTAATAATCCTTATCTCTTTTCATCTGATATTGGTAACCATAAGAGAGAGAGAGAGAGAGAGAGAGAGAGAGAGAGAGAGAGAGAGAGAGAGAGAGAGAGAGAGAGAGAGAGCGAGACAGTCCAAATACGAAGTCGAATACATTTGTTTGTTAATATTATCACAGTAACATTGAACACAAGACTCCTAAAGTGGATATCGTGTAAGAGATATCAAGATGTATTGTCACTGAGCATATGGTAAGATGAACAAGATATTTACGTCCCTTTTATGAAGTGAACTGGTTGACTAAACACGAAGACTGACACCTATAGTTCTTGAGTAATAGTTGACGCGAAATAAAAAAAATGAACGTGAATTGGCCATTAACTGTAACAAGGGTTTGAAGAGTTGTCTATGATCAGTCAGTCAGTCAGTCATTCAGAATTAGTAGCATTGGAATTGAAATAAAATTGACAAAGAGAATGTAATGGCTTCAGCATAACCCCTGCCAATGCTGTAGCTGGGAGCAGAGAGACTCAGCCACCCACCTCGCTGCCTGGCCGTGAGCTTTGTGCTGATGACTGTCCCCACAAGAATGAAGATAATGTGAGGGATCAATTGTCTCAGGAAAAGTGAGAACGCGGGAGCTCGATCTATGACGGAAATAAAAAGGAGGAAGAAGGAAAAGGGAGGAAGAAGGGTGAAAAGAAACAAAGGAACAAAGGGTAAATGTCGGAAGGAGAAATCCGTAATAAAACTAATCATTGTCCAATTTATACTAGTGTCGGTGGCAATGGTTGTTTATATCAGAGTTGTAAAGACAGACAGACAGACGAACTCTCCTCTACCTCCAGTACCATCAACACCTCCGCCTTCAGTCTTGGTCTTATTATATCGACAAGTGACAAATAATTTACATTTTGTGTTGCTGACCGAGAGCTTGTTGGTTCACTTGTTGGTCTGGGTACATGTGGATAAAGATCTCAGATGGATTACAGAAGCGAAATCTTTTGCGTATTTATAGAAAAAAGATTTGGTTTGTAAGGTGTTTAGACTTTTGCAGAGTTACTATTACTGATGACTATAATGTGACCTATGACCTACAGTATGATCTTAAAGACATAGTACCGTATTAACGTGTTGTGGTCAATATATATGTAGCTTTTTCTGGTGTCGAGTTTTGGTACCGATTGACTAAGTTAGCACTACACGACACTGCTCGGTTAGGTTAGGTTAGGTTAGGTGCACACGAGCCTGCTCACCCCACACTCGCCACGCCTCACATCTTAGTCTCAGGTTAATCATTACGTCCGCCTGTTATAATGTGTCTTTTGACGATCACCAATTATTTGTGTCACATTTGTTCACTGGCTGGTGGAGGTGGCCATGTGTCTGGTGGAGGTGGCCATGTGTCTGGTGGAGGTGGCCATGTGTCTGGTGTGGCACAGCTAGGGTTCCACACTGATGTAATATACATAAAATAAAAGACACTTACGTTTAAACAGTTTCATTTATCTTGAAGAGTCAGCCATATACACTGAAGGTTATCATCATAAGCGTCAGACATGTAAGACAGAGGAGTAACAAGATGTCTGGAACACCACCATCTGGTTGAGGCTGAGAGTACTACTATGTCTTGGGATATCTGAGAGGCAGTGTAATGGTTGGAGTTTAGGCTGTATCCATATATGTGGAGAGCTGCTGCAGGTAATGCCTGTGTGTCATGACATATTTAGGGCAGCGTCCCTCACTGACACCTGCTGGGAAGGAGCATAACGCCGTCAGGTGATGATGCTGGTAAAATTAGACGTAATGGTTCAGTCCAACCCGTCTTCCCTTCTCTCTCTCATTCTCTCAGTGCCTCCACCTGTTTCTCCCTTTCTCTCTTCTATTCAATCGTAATCTTGTTCTATTACATCGTCATCTCTCTTGTCTTCTTTCAGTCTCCTCTTTAGCCTCATAGTGTCTTCCCTCTCACACATCTCTTAGCTCTCAGTAAGTTCCTGATGCTTCAAGACAGAGTGAACTCCTCTCTCTCTTGTAAATATTCACTGGAAATCGATGTCAACATAATCTTTACATCGTATGAAATCTCTTGACATGACGACTCGGGGGAGCTTGTTGCAGGTTTTCCTTCTTCCTTTAGTTTCTTGCTCGAGACATTGAAGAAAGGTGACGCAAAACACTTAACTGAGAGTTAGGCCCAAGAGCTAAACGCTGGTGTCTGGCATCACACAATAACCACACCTCAAGATCATTTGAGAAATATTACCGATTTTTATTGAAAATTGTGATATGAATTGTGCAAGGAAAAGGCTAAACTGCATTACGATTTTTTAATATTTCCTCTTTAGTGGTCAACTTAAGCTTTACCTTCACTCACTCCTTGTGCTGTTCTCTCTCTTGGGCTTCTGTAATATTTTCCACTTTGCATGACACTGTAAGTAAGGTGGCCTCCGCGCCTACTTGTGGAAAATCCGACTTAATCTGTGTCATAGGGTGTAGGGCAGGGTGGCGTGTAGGGCAGGGTGGCGTGTAGGGCAGGGTGGCGTGTTGGGCAGGGTGGCGTGTAGGGCAGGGTGGCGTGTAGGGCAGGGTGACGTGTAGGGCAGGGCGGCGTGTAGGGCAGGTTGGCGTGTAGGGCAGGGTGGTGGCTCAGCGTTATATTTGGTACTCAGTTGTTTTTGAATACCGTGACAATATAACAAACGTCAGTGACGTCAGTAGCGCGCACCTGGTGAAACAAATGAACATCGGCTTGCGCCTTATCGTATGTCAGTCCTCGCTTTATACACTGTATATGAAGTGTCTGCTCTTCATTTTAATATTTTTCTTTATCTTAATATATTATAAATTGTGTATTTTCTGTTTGTCATTGTTGGTTTAATTCTTTAGTATTTGTGTCAGGTTTGTATTTATTAGTTTAATAATTTAAAATTTGGAGATATTTTTATAGTTTAAGTAATATACAACGTGAGTAATATTTCACGACACCTTCCCCTGAATACACTTTTACCTCCTTAGTTTACTACTGAAGTTAATCTACTGTACAGTAGACCGGTGAAGCGACATTAAGTATGTGTGTGACGAGGTCCACACCTCACAGTAAAATTAACCAAAATATCGGTAATTCGTCCATATATAACTATTTCTGCAATAAAGAACGGAAGATAAATTTCAAGTTATTGATTTCCTCTTAAAGTTGTCTACATACAGTTAATGTGATCGTAAATTCTGGCAAATATATGAGACAAGTACCGTAGGTGTGTTATAACAGCTTAGCCATAACAATTATCCTTCCACTTCCAAGATTTTCATGTAATAAACCTTATTTACTTTTATGTTTTCCCCATTTACTTTCACAAAAGAGATAAACTCCCTAACTCATCAATATTCTCAAGGTTTCATTCCTACCTGGTTAACTATCTGAAGCTCGCAGGGTTCAGACCTCAGGTCCAAGTTGGCAGCGTGTTGGCTCACCACACGGGGCTACGCTCCCAAGATCTTGTTTCTCCTCCAACTTAGAATTTGATTTTCTTCTATAGTTTGGAATATATCCTGTTTTTATATGCCTACACTGAGGATTGTCACCGTATGTAGCTCTACTACTTATACACTAGATCTAGGCCCTCCGTGTGCGTTCCATCATCCACATCAGAGCGAATCAAGTTTTGGGAATGTCCAAAATATTTTATATCGACATTGAAGCTGACAAATTAATTCAAGCATTATGATAATAAAATCTTTAATACTAATATTCATATATTGAAATATGAATCATTCTAAAATTAATTTAACGATAGGATCCCTCTTTAAATTATCACCACCATCTGCTGTGGCGGAGGAACACACCTGTGCTGTGATTGGACGAGACGAATTGTCTTTTCTTGGGACTGTTCTCTGGTTGGACGAGATATATTCTTATTTCTGGGAAGTGCCAAGACCGAAATGAGTTTGTGGTTGGTGAGGTTTGCCAGCGGTTGTTTAACGGGAATCTAGGGATAATGGTCACTCGGGACAACACGGGACAATAAATAAATGGTCCTCAAGTTGTGGCCCGAGTGAGAAAATGGAGATTGAGAAGTACTACGAGTAACTGACATACTCTACACCTCGTCCCGTTACTTCACATTTTCATAATTTTCCTGAGTAAGAATTATGCAAGTAGTGGCCGGAGTTCCCTTATTAATACCAAGATTCATATAATTTATTGAATCTTATGAACCTAAAGAGAAAAAAAAGGAAATGACATAATGGTGGAAGATAATAATTCAAAACAAATTAATTTTACTTTGTGTATTACCGCATGCTATAAAGTCGTTTCATTTGTCGTCCCATTATAACTTTCCTCAAACATATTTCTGCTTATTTCTCCACTCTCAAAGAGGAATCATAGTAATATAATTTTTATGTAACTTAAATTCAAGAGGAATATTTCTCAAGTGTTAAACCATCAGCAAATTTTCTCAAATATGTATCACCAAATTCTGTTGTATAATCACTATACACAACTGGATAATAATTTGCTTTGTCATGCAAGTCAGAACAGAATTCTTGTACTGCATCGTCTGGGTAGTTTTAAGATGTAGTAAATATAGATAAACCAGGACTTAAAACATTTGGATAATTCAAGCACCAGCTTTGATATCTGCTCACGGATATTTTCGATTGGAAAAACATTTTTATTATGTCTTATGTATATGTTACGTTACGCTCACTGAATATCTTTTGTTTTATTATCTGTGAAGTGAAAATATTACAACAATTTCTAGTCTGGTTTTTTTATTCAGTTCTCGATATTGTACTTTATTCGACCATTTTTTGTATAAGTTTTTTTCTATTTTTAAGAGTCCTGTTGCTGTGCGTTGTCAAGGTAAACATCCATTGACCCCATAACTAACTCAGTGACTCTAGAGACACTCACCACCTCATCCCTCACGTCTCTATGACCTTTGTTTAAGCCAGGGCCATGATCGCCTCATGAATGAAGGACATACTGTTGTTTAGTTGTTTATATCACAAGGAGGCGGCCATGAGACGTCAGCAACACTTAGAGTGAGTTAATGAGCAGCGTGAGTGTACAGATAGATTTTTGAGTGTGTACACATACATCCACACTAACATACACAAGATGTTGCTCCCCTTCTGTACTGACTCACCTGCCGTCAGTCATCCCAGCTGGTGGTACAACTGTTATGTTGGTCCAGCTGCTACACACGATGACCTTGTGAAAAGCCAAATAGCACCTCGTTTGTCCTGTCACACACAAACCTTGAGCCTGTCTTCTCTCCGTCCCTCTTTCTCGCCCTTTCTCTCTCCTTCTCTCCCTCCCATTTCTCTCCTAATTTTTTCATTCTAAGACCCGAAAAATCTGATTCTAGAGCACACAAGGTCGACCTAGTCACCTACATAACCTGGTTCTAGCACCGTGACCTCTCAAGAGTGCATTCTACCTAAACTTGGAGACAAATGTTGTTCAGAACTTGTGAAAAATAACACCCATAATAATGGTTAAAAACTTTTAGGTGAGAGAAAGGTTTAAGTGAGGGAATGGATGAGGTGAGATATTTTTTAAGTGAGGTACTGGTTGATGTGTGGTAGTGGTTGAGGTGAGGTACTGGTTGAGGTGAGGTACTGGCTGAGGTGTAGTAGTGGTTGAGGTGAGGTACTGGTTGAGGTGAGGTACTGGCTGAGGTGTGGTAGTGGTTGAGGTGAGGTACTGGTTGAGGTGAGGTACTGGCTGAGGTGTGGTAGTGGTTGGGGTTAGGTACTGGTTGTGAGGTACTGGTTGTGAGGTACTGGCTAAGGTAAGGTACTGGCTGAGGTGAGGTACTGGTTGAGGTGAGGTACTGGCTGTTGTTAGTTAGTTTGTTAGCTAGCTAGACACAGCCTGGTCAGTCTTGGCCGGCAGCCTGAGGCCAGACTAAGGTTGGTCTATTTGTACACTGTGGAATATACACTTCACCTCCTGCTAATTATACTCAACACGACACATAAACGGGGAGGCCCTCCTTGTAGCTATGGTGAGGGAAACTATCCAGTAGCTTGATATCTTGTTTATGTCCCGCTACGACTATCAATGGAGATATATAGAGTTAACCTTGTTTGTCTGTTCTATATCTAAAAGTAATATTGGCTACACGATTATAAAGTCTCAACAGTAATACATGTTAAATATTAATAATTTTGATTTTTTAACACTGATCGTGGTTAAGTTTTTAGTTAATCTGCGTGTAGTAAGTTAGGATGGTTAGGTTAGGTGAAAGAGACGTATATGTGTCCGGACGTCATCTATCAAATAACAAATTAAGACAAGTATTAGGAGAAGCTGGCATGACTCCTCCTTATGAGTGACATGTAGCTATGACCTGCCAAGAGGCTCTCTCTTAGGAGTTAAGGCGATACAATGCAGTTCTCTCTAGTGATTTTTGTTGTGATATCTCCACGCACGCACAGAGGCGGTGATAGTCAAGACAGAGGCAGGAGGGCCACACAGCAGGTGACGCTATATCAGGTGTTCTTAGTGGTATAACAAGTCTCCACGGCAATTAATACCTTCACCCACTGAGTAATAAGGTCACAGTCATGGACATTCAGGTTTTTCGCGTCATTAAATATGTGTAAATGTTGACCTGGCGCTGTAAGAGGCGGTGTAGATACAGTACACTAAGGACTGAGCCATCGGTAGATAAGGAGTCAACAATGTCGGGCTGAGAATATTAACAAAAGACGAATATCAGGAAAAGGGGAAGAGAGTACTGATGACTGAAATAGAGAGTGGGTGAACTAACAAGGAAACCTTCCATAATGCATCGTTCAAGAGGTAGGGACGGAAGTTAGATGTGACCCTGAACTTATGGACGAAGGAAATGATGAACAGACAAAAGATGTGTGGTGGGGGGGGGGGGCTGCTTGGGTCTCCCGCCAGGCCAGTAAACGTGTTATTAACCCCTAAGGCAGGAAACATGTGATAATGTGGCACTTTGGCAGATGCTGAGACACTTCTGCTTTAAGTGAAAAACATATTGAGTCTGACACTGGCAACAGATAAAAGAAAATGTAGGTTGTCGTTAGGCAAGTTTACGGCAGCAAAAATCAATGTGGGATGAAAGACGTGGCTATTTGGAGCTCCTCCCTCCTTCTCTGTTGACATCGGGAGGCAGGTAGATCTTCTCCCTCTAACCCTTCCTCCCCTCACCTGTAGAGATACACACTATCTTCATTACCTCTTCCACACTCCCTTCTACAGCGTCGTCTGTGAAGGCTGAGAGGTACCAAGGGAAGAAAGTGGGGTGAAGGAGGGATGAAGGAGGCATGAAGGAGCGGAGGGGGTGACTTTGTCCGCTTCAAGTACATCCTCCATGACCTGTACATTACGCAGTTGTTCTCACATGACAGCATCCTGATTGAGGTGACATGTTGCGAGCCGCGACTGAATGAGCTGGTGACGAGTGCCAGCCGCCCGAGGAACGACGAGGCCGCTCAACACACACACACACACACACACACACACACAATAACTCTGATACATGCCAACCACGCAATTACCGAACCTAAGGTCACCAGAGGGCAGACTTGGTAGGGATGAACTGTGTATTTTCCAGTCTGGTCAGAATATGAGAGTCGTCATGTTTCTATGTACAATATATAACAGCTGAGTGAGTCTTGCCTCCCAGTACTACGGGGAGGACGGCCACCCACACGACGTCTGCCAACAACCTTCAGTTAGTGCACAAATTTTGTTGTTGAATGTAATAACTGGTCAATAAGGTACCTTTGTTACAATAACCCATATAGGTCTTTAACTTAATAATAACTCTTGTTTTAGCTAGTCTGCAGAACCCCGTCGTTACCCACGCCAGAATTTCCTGGATTTATGAAGAAATAAATTGACGTGAAGAATATTTAGACTGCTAGAGTCATCGTCAGCAGCTCGTGTCGTGTATAGAATAAATTTATGGAAAATTTTCCCCGTGTAGAAGGAGCTCCTTAAGTTTAGTGCCGTTTACATCACAAGAAGCAAAATTATGAGTTTGTTGTTGGTAGTTCGTAAGATGTTGGTGTGAAATCATACAATATTTTCGTGTTTAATATTTGCTCAAGTGTACGTCGTTAGTCAGCCAGGAACATGTCAGCCTTATGGGAAGATTCTTTACCTTACTTTTCTTGTCGACAGTTGCTAAGAGAACGTCTCCAGTTAAGGTTGATTCTCAGTATATTTCCATGTTATTTTCGGACGTTAGACAGATAGGCGTCTTCTGTATCTTCAGTTATAAAGGGAGATCAACTTACGAACATTTCTGAAACCGAATCCTTGGGGGGAGGGGGGGCAGTGGTGTGAACGACAGACATCTAGCGAGGAAAGACGACAGCTAATTACTAAACTACTGTATATGTGTAGGCGTTTGTTTTATAGTGGAACAGGCGATATTTCCCCCATTTAAAATAATCGGGAGAAGACTACAGTATATTGTCAATCATCTCCCTTGAGTCCTTTGTAACCAACATCCTTGTCAAATTTCAAGCAAATTTACCCACCACTTCCAGAGTGAACACGTACACACGAAGGGTGACCAATGAACTGAGGTTACGCAACAAGGTGGAAGAAGATCTCTGCGTCAGGGTGTTGGGGAGGACCTACTTCCTCTCGTCAAGTGGAGGAGGAACTCTGCGTCAGGGTGTTGGGGAGGACCTACTTCCTCTCGTCAAGTGGAGGAGGAACTCTGCGTCAGGGTGTTGGGGAGGACCTACTTCCTCTCGTCAAGTGGAGGAGGAACTCTGCGTCAGGGTGTTGGGGAGGACCTACTTCCTCTCGTCAAGTGGAGGAGGAACTCTGCGTCAGGGTGTTGGGGAGGACCTACTTCCTCTCGTCAGGTGGAGATCTAATGGTCACAAGGGTACAGATCCTCCTCAAGATGGAGTCGGAACGTGAAGACCGTCTTGGATGTGATCTTAATAGTTGTCTTTGGTAAATGGATGAACAATTTCCTCGCTAGGTTGTCGTTGTTAACAGGCTCAAAAACGACACCGTAAAAGACTTTATATCCTAAGAGAAAGGACGATGTGTTGTAAGTGTGTGTCAGGTGTAGGGTTGTAAGTGTGTGTCAGGTGTAGGGTTGTAAGTGTGTGTCGGGTGTAGTGTTGTAAGTGTGTGTCAGGTGTAGGGTTGTAAGTGTGTGTCAGGTGTAGGGTTGTAAGTGTGTGTCAGGTGTAGTGTTGTAAGTGTGTGTCAGGTGTAGGGTTGTAAGTGTGTGTCAGGTGTAGGGTTGTAAGTGTGTGTCAGGTGTAGGTTTGAATTGTGTGTCGGGTGTAGGGTTGTAAGTGTGTGTCAGGTGTAGGGTTGTAAGTGTGTGTCAGGTGTAGGGTTGTAAGTGTGTGTCAGGTGTAGGGTTGTAAGTGTGTGTCAGGTGTAGGGTTGTAAGTGTGTGTCAGGTGTAGGGTTGTAAGTGTGTGTCAGGTGTAGTGTTGTAAGTGTGTGTCGGGTGTAGTGTTGTAAGTGTGTGTCAGGTGCAGGGTTGTAAGTGTGTGTCAGGTGTAGGGTTGTAAGTGTGTGTCAGGTGTAGGGTTGTAAGTGTGTGTCAGGTGTAGGGTTGTAAGTGTGTGTCAGGTGTAGGTTTGTAAGTGTGTGTCAGGTGTCGGGTTGTAAGTGTGTGTCAGGTGTAGGGTTGTAAGTGTGTGTCGGGTGTAGGGTTGTAAGTGTGTGTCAGGTGTAGTGTTGTAAGTGTGTGTCAGGTGTAGGGTTGTAAGTGTGTGTCAGGTGTAGGGTTGTAAGTGTGTGTCAGGTGTAGGGTTGTAAGTGTGTGTCAGGTGTAGGGCTGTAAGTGTGTGTCAGGTGTAGGTTTGTAATTGTGTGTCGGGTGTAGGGTTGTAAGTGTGTGTCAGGTGTAGTGTCGTAAGTGTGTGTCAGGTGTAGTGTTGTAAGTGTGTGTCAGGTGTAGTGTTGTAAGTGTGTGTCAAGTGTAACGTTGTAAGTGTGTCAACTGTAGTAATGCAATTGGCAAGTGTATGTGTCAAGTTTAGTTTAATAAGTATACAGAATGTGTGATAAGTGCAGTCATGTGAGTCCTTTAAGTGTTTGGTTTATAAGTGTGTTAAGTGTGTGTATCAAGTTGAGCCAAGGGTGTTATTTATGTTTCTGTCAGCCTCGTCGACTCACACACACACACACAGGGGAGGACAGTTCAAACGGGGCTTCTCCTCGTTTAGTGGGACACTTGCTATAGAAACATACTGTGTGAAAAGGCTTCCTCGAGTCCTTTACGATAAACGTCTCTTTAAGTGGCGGCAAAAGTGGCAGCGTGTGTGTGTGTATGTGAGGAGGACTACTGGATGGAGACACTCGCCGCGTCCTCCTCTCGCCACTACACAGAATAAGCTACTTAAACCCCGAGTATTGTGGTGAAGCTGCCAAAGTGGTGGTGGGGGGACGCTGGGTACCTGGTTGCCCCCACCACCTAAACTACCCTCCCTCTCCTCCTCCATTTCTTTTTCTTTCTATTTCTCCTCCTCATTTTTTTATTGCTCGTATGTAATATAATATTGTTGACACTTTGTATTTCATGGTGTTCTCTACAATCAAATTATTGGCGTCTGTCTTCTGAACTTATGAACCTGATCAAAAGATGTTTTAGGTTTAATCCTGTTCACGTTTAGGCCTCCCCATTTATCTGCTTCACTCAACTCCTGCATTAATCAAGAGGCGAGTCACTAGGCTGTCGTCTGGTGATTTCGCTTTATTGATAGGGTGTAAAAAAATGCATTGAAAACAATTACAATTTATGGCCTTACTAGAAAACTTCCAGCAGTACGCATTCACAGTATGGCTCACGGCTCCTTCCAGGACACACACACACACACACACACACACACACACACACACACCAATAACCTAACCATAATCATTCTGTACAAGAGAGAGAATCCAAGAATATGGTGAGGAAGATGATCGGGTGTCCAAGGTCGGTGAACAAGACCTCGGTATCACCCACAAGAAGCACTGTCAGGCCTGTGTTGTTCTGCATGGCGAGTAAGGGTGTTTTTCTTCCTACCTGGTGGACTAAAATACCTCCTCTCCATCTTCTTTTATCTCTCCACACACTGTTTACTCTCCTCATACTCCCCCACAGTCTCCGCCAGGTTGTGTACCGCCACCCACTGTAATATAACAAACCTGCGCTTCCTATGTTCTACACCTTCCACCCTCTTACTTTCTTTGTTTAACCGGTGCGATGCCCTCCTACTTTCGCGTACAGGTGTACATATGCCCCTCTCTCGGTGTACAGGTATACATATGCCCCCTCTCTCGGTGTACAGGTATACATATGCCTCCTATCTCGGGGTACAGGTATACATATGCCCCCTCTCTCGGTGTGCAGGTATACATATGCCCCCTCTCTCGGTGTACAGGTATACATATGACAAATTCTTATCATCGAGGACTTACACCCTGTACCGTGAGAGCAACAAAGAGGGGAGAGAATCACGCGCTGGTTCCTGTGTCGCTGTATCAAGTAGAGACCTGAGACCAGTGGCTGATCTTACTTAATGACTAAAGATCGTGTGCATGATCTTGGCCCCGCAGGTGTTCTGACACGTAAATGTTTGCTTAAAAACATCCTACAATCTGGAGGCGGATATTTAGTACTTTATCCTGCATTGTTTGTGTACAGCAGCTGAGTCTCCGTGTGGCAATAATTCAGAGACGAACCTGGTCACTAATATGAATAGGTCACTAGACTGCAGCGTGTAAACTCCTGTAAGCTTCGAGTTAACTAAATAATCCAACGTTCTTTCTTTCACATTGAAAAAATTCTTATTAAGATTTAATTAATCTTTGTTATTATGATGAACTAAATAACTAACAAAAGACATAATATGGCTGAACGTCTTTTATATTTTAGCTTACGTCTACACACACACACAAGGCAGACAGTGCTACACACTTCTGGTCACCTGGACACGTTCATACCAGATGGGGACGATCACATCACCTGAGGACAACCAGACCAGCTGGAGTCGACCACAGCAGCTGGGTAAACACCACCTGGGACACTCAAACCACCTGGGAACACTCACATCACCTGGGGGACACTCACACCACCTGGGGGACACTCACGCCTCCTGGGGGACACTCACACTACCTGTGGGACACTCACACAACCTGGGGGACACTCACACAACCTGGAGGACACTCACACAACCTGGGGGACACTCACGCCACCTGGGGGACACTCACGCCACCTGGCGGACACTCACACCACCTGGGGGACACTCACACCACCTGGGGGACATTCACACCACCTGGGGGACACTCACACTTCTGGCACCAGACTAGAACGCCTGGTCACTCATCACTGCCTCCCGGTTAACATGACTGGTAAGGAATGGCTACTCGACCTCAATGATCCCAGTCACTATTATTTACAACCCTGATGACTTCTTAAAAGACCAAATGCTACAATAACCTTTGATGATTAATGTACTGTATGTTTATTTCAACTACTGTGTAGACAAAATAAGTGACTTGACTTAATGGTGTATGAAGAGATGGGGTTTAGCTCTTTCACAATATTCATCATGGCGACGCGTTTGTTGACACTGACTCTTGGAATACTTTACTTGTTGTTATGGGTGATAATGGCGGAGGGACAAGATGCTCCTCCTGTGGTATAAGGTCTTCACACAGCCGCTCTTCCTCCTCCTTCTCTACTTTCCTCCGTCGCTACCTTTTGTAAATCTTTTGGTCCTTTGAAACTTGATCATTCAGATGTTGGTGTGACGGAGGTAAATTCTGGTCTGGTAGATATATGTCTCTCTCCCGCGGAGCAACACATAAACTTTCATCTGGTTACGTGTCTGAGGGCTGGGTCGTAACTCTTACTGCTCGTACACCAACTCCTCCCTCGTGATAGACATCTCCCTGTCACACGAGGAACATATAACTCTCTCTGTATGAGTTACTCCCTCGCTGGTATGTAATAACATCGTGGGGTGAATCTCTTGAGGATACTGTACATTACGAGGCTAAGAGAAATCCCCTTTTTATTGATAAGTTCTTAACTGATTAGTAAACCCAAACTTTAAGGATGAATCTTATGTATGTTTATGAACCTTAGATTAGTATATGAATGGTAGAAGAGAAACAGAGTCGTCAAAACAAACGACCTTATATGATCTGACGCCCACAGTAAAGTCAGTGACCAAGTTTTGAACTAACACGTTTCCTTATCAAGCCCATCAGAGGCACAAAGAGGCTGAGATGAATATAGAAAACAGGAAGGAGAAGAAGGAAGCAAGACAGAAAAAAGAATCACTAGAGTGAAGCAGTATCACTTCAGCTCACTTCTTGGGTTCACTGAAACATTTATCATTGTAACATTAAGAAAAAAAAATCTACGAAACTACAGTAGAGCGAAAGTTTGTCGGCAAGAGAGACGAGCTTTGTGGCGACCATTTATTGTGAGAGACCGAAAGTCACTGACAAGACACAACGAGATGTTACTGATGTAGGCGTAGCTAATACTTCTTCCGTGTAGTTGAACGAGATCTTAATGGGAGCATCAGACGAAGAAGGCGGGAGTTATAACAGGAAGTTGGTTTATGAACAGAGAGGTGAGGACACGGTTGCTGTAGAGCCTCAGTGGATAGCACTCTACAACACAAAGCCACATAAATACGACTGGAATTCCTGAAATGTCTAATACGAACAGAGCATGAGACACCCACTGAGAAACAAAGTTGTAGATGAAGTAAATATCTTCTTGTTAGTCGACGAAGAAAGATAAAGAAATAAGAAAACCTTAGAGTCGGATTAATGAGCTGTAACATTACTACGGATAGACGAGCAATAATGAGGGAGAGGAGAGAGTCGTCGCCGTGCTATAGCTTACGAGGATTCAGGCACTTTGTGTTAATTTGTGGGGTAGTGAGGGAGACCAGGAAGAGGGGGGAGGGGAGACTGTAAGTGGTCAGGATCATAGAGCTGGTGAAGACTTCAAGACGACACCAACCTAACACCATAGGGACAGTCTCTTGTGGATTAAAAAAAAACAAAAAAAAAAACATGTTGGTAGAGTCAAAAGGCGAGGAGGAACACAAATATATACGTGTATGTGTGTGTGTGTTTTTTAAACATAAAACATTATTAATACGCTAAAAAATCTGGCAGCCCTCGCACAGTTACCGAAACACTCAAACCACCTTCAGGAGACAGGCGAGTCTCCTCACGCTAACAGTTGACACTCTACTCATTAGTGGTAGTGGTATATATTTAATTAGCATTTGGCAAGGGAAGCATCACCTTGTGTATCTGAGCCCACCAAGTGATTATTTGATTTTGATTTTGCCGCTTACAGCAGCTAGTTTATTGTGCATCCCAGATTTATCCTGTGAGCAGTAGCGCAAAAGGATTACAGAGTATGGTTTACAAAGGATCATAATAATTAACCCCCGTAGTCAGGATATTATGGCACTGAATGTTACACAGTATCTGAATTACATTATTTGTTTACTTCTATACATAAAGGGTAACTTATTCACAACTGCGTGAGTACAGGCGTGTGAGGCAGTATATCCGCCAATGTACTGACAGACTGAGACCTTTTAGAAGTGTACCGGGGTACAGCCCACATTATGGTGCTAATATTAGAATTGTTAAAACAATGTACCTAGGCTATATAAGATCTCTGATAGATTACCACGCACCAGCACTGCTCCTTCGTGACAGGAAAGGCGTTGACAAGCTCGAGAAAATTCAAAATAAAGTCCTAAGAATTATCCTAGGATGCCCCATGAACACTAAAGTACTTAATATGAGGAAAGAACTAGGTATACCCAGTGTTAAAGATAGAATAATTGAAGTCAACCTCATGATAGCCCTGAGGCTTCTGCGTGGTGATCCTGATAACATTGTTTCCTTAAAATTGCTAGAATGTATGAACCATGGGATTGGTGAATCTAAATGGATCCAAACTACAGCTACACATATGAAGATGTTTGGACTAGACCATCTGTACAAAGTTGAGACACAACAGCACTTCCTGCCACCCTGGCGGACAGTTCCCTTAGATATCACAATACTAACATATCCGCCCAAAAAATAATTATACAAAGTATTTATCTCCAACACACTGCCAAAGTGAGAGCTCTTGAACACATACACACTCTACAGACTGATGATAATATCACACAGATCATCTACACTGATGGATCTCTTAACAAGTTATTACTGTATGGTGCTCGGTGTGAGGTGCGGGGTACTATGTATTGACGCTAGTGAGGTGTGCAGCCATCCATTAGGTAAGGTATCTACGGTCAGTAGGTCAAGGCATCCTCTCGCCTTGGTCAAAGTCAACCAAAATTAAAAGTCCTGCATTATTAGAGGCTGCCAGGGCTTTACTGTTTATGTGTGTGATTTTTATTGTTTGACAATCCCTCACAGCTGTTCTGGACAGCGGTTTCCAGCTGCTCATATCACCAGCTGCTACAAGAGACGTTCACGTTGTCAACCGTTCACAGCTGTTTACTCTCAGGTGTTTAGTCCAACACCTACAGCACTTACACGTATGCGTATAAACATAAACTCATAAGCAACCTGTGAGTGATTGACGAAATGTTTCGGAGAACTTGTATCGTCTCCACCACAACTACCATAAAACAAACGTCTTCTAAAAGATAATCTATAGACCAGGGTAATCCAATGCACCTTAATAACGTAGGCAATAACAGTATATGATAGGTACAGTACCAGGCGGTCTCAGGGTTTATACACAACGCGTCGGGTTAGGTTAGGGTATTGGTCAAGTACCCAGGCGGTGGTAGAGGTGAGACAGGCATTACCGTCCACCAGCGACCACCTTGACACTTGGCCACCTCCACTGCTCTATATTTTCGGGTGTGGACGCCCGCGAAATGTTTGGTTGACTCAGGTGTTGTGAGTGTCGTGGGGAATGTTTCTACTCTTAATCCCTGTGTTACTTATTCCTTGATTCTCTGATGCTATTTTTTTTTTTAAGTACAGTAAGTTTACTGTAGTGTCGAGAAAACGAACACACCCACAGAACACGCACACAGACACGCGCGCGCTCTTCATTATTACTGTTATAATAATTGTGTTATGGTACTTCCCTCCCACAAGAAGGTCAGAAAGTGTCCAGATTATTCCCATCGTCTCTTCACATAATTGATCATCAGTCATCAACAGCTGTAGTTCCTCCTATTCTCTGCATCTTATTCACTCAACAAAGACCAACAGACCATTGTTCTCAAGCACAATATTTCCATCGTCTCTACTCCGCTCCTTCACACTCCTGTAACCCAACAACTGTGTGCTGTCCATGCGTGCATAATATTCAAGACACAGAGAATAAGGTGAACTGTATCATTATATGCCAATTAAAATCTCTTGTATAAAGTGTACGAGTACATCATTAATAACAATCACGAGGAGGTTTTATAATGATTCACCTGACACCTATCATAATTAACTTCCGAAAGAAATTTACATTGTATATATTTAACAGAGAAATATTTTTTCTTGCTGGTTAAGAGAATGTTAACTCATGCGTGGACTGATGTTCTCTCTTATGTAGGAGTGATTGTTGATGTGCATAAACTTTCAGGAGTCGTCATCAACAACAGTAGACATAAAACACTTAATCTATTTTAAGCTTCTTCGTAATTATGTTCTGGTGTAGAAGATAATGTTAAAAATAAACCTTCAAGAATAACACACAGCTGATCCTCCGTGAGATAAAAACAGGAGAATGAGTTTATCTTCTCTGGTGGCCGTCCATCAAGTGACTCCCTCCTCCCCTACTTGGCACTTGCCAGTAGAACCCAAAAGGGTACTTGTCTCTAAGTGGCAGGTCGGTAGTGCCAAGCGAAGTGTCCTTCTCTCTCAACACCCCTACCCCACGTACACCTGACTCTCCCCCTACCTGCCGCCCCCGGGTACACCTGACTGGACATATGGCTTCAATTTAAGTGACAACTTCTGAAACATTGTCATCATTCCAAGTCCTTCGTTATCATAACTCATTGTGTGTAAACAACATTCTCAGTTCTCCATCACTGTACTGTAATAAAATAACTACACATTATTCTTAACTCTCAGCACTACAACTCATGGGGTAAACATGTCCTCATTTGCATAATTAATTTAATGTTTAATGTTTAGTGTATATAGTATAAGTGTTTCTCTGTGGCATCAACCACCTAACTTGCTCTGGGAAACTACCACAAAATAAGGAAGTAATTATTGCCGGGTGAGGGGCCTCTACGAGCCTCGGCAAGTAGAGCAACATTTTGTAAACATGTGACGCCGCTGATCATAAGTCCAGAACTAATAAAAATGAGAATATTTTCGTAGGTAAATATAGCTATCTAGGTATATTGAATTATATAAATTAACTTAAGAGGACCATTTCACGCGGTAAATTGCCATAGATGATTCCTCTTTAATATATGTGCAGAGAGCAATGGTCGTGTTTATGAATAAGTTATATTTAATCCCAGCTGGGGGTACAAGTTTGACGTCACGAAGACACATTCTCTTGGTGCGGTGTGTGTGTGTGTGTACAGGTGACAAGTGGAGAGGGAGAGACACTAAATGATAAATGCAAAGTGGAGTAGATACGAATGAGTAGGGTAGCTAGAAGGTTGAAGGAGCACAGGGTGAGAGGTGGAGATATCAAATCCAGGGAAATGGGAAGGGAAGGATAAAGATGACAGGTAATAATAAAAAAAAGGGAAAAGGGAGGACCTAAACAAAACGACAATAACTGGAAAAGGTGAGAGAATAAGAGGAATGAAGTTGTAGAGAATGAAAGGTAAGAAGATAAATACGAGAGAGAGAGGAGAAGTGGGATGACACAGGTAAGTTATATAAGGCGGTGAGAGACAGACTCCGTGTGTGTGAAGGTCAAGATGGCAGAACACAGCAACAACAGCAGAACACATAAATAACAGCAGAACACAGCAATAACAGCAGAACACAGCAACAGCAGCAGAACACAGTAACAACAGCAGAACACATAAATAACAGCAGAACACAGCAATAACAGCAGAACACAGCAATAACAGCAGAACACAGCAACAACAGCAGAACACATAAATAACAGCAGAACACAGCAACAACAGCAGAACACATAAATAACAGCAGAACACAGCAACAACAGCAGAACACAGCAACAACAGCAGAACACATAAATAACAGCAGAACACAGCAACAACAGCAGAACACAGCAACAACAGCAGAACACATAAATAACAGCAGAACACAGCAATAACAGCAGAACACAGCAACAACAGCAGAACACATAAATAACAGCAGAACACAGCAACAACAGCAGAACACAGCAACAGCAGCAGAACACAGCAACAACAGCAGAACACAGCAACAACAGCAGAACACATAAATAACAGCAGAACACAGCAATAACAGCAGAACACAGCAACAACAGCAGAACACATAAATAACAGCAGAACACAGCAACAACAGCAGAACACAGCAACAACAGCAGAACACATAAATAACAGCAGAATACAGCAATAACAGCAGAACACAGCAACAGCAGCAGAACACAGCAACAACAGCAGAACACAGCAACAACAGCAGAACACAGCAATAACAGCAGAACACAGCAACAACAGAACACAGCAATAACAGCAGAACACAGCAACAACAGCAGAACACAGCAATAACAGCAGAACACAGTAACAACAGCAGAACACAGCAACAACAGCAGAACACAGCAACAACAGCAGAACACAGCAACAGCAGCAGAACACAGCAACAACAGCAGAACACAGCAACAACAGCAGAACACAGCAATAACAGCAGAACACAGCAACAACAGCAGAACACAGCAATAACAGCAGAACACAGTAACAACAGCAGAACACAGCAATAACAGCAGAACACAGCAATAACAGCAGAACACAGCAACAACAGCAGAACACAGCAATAACAGCAGAACACAGTAACAACAGCAGAACACAGCAATAACAGCAGAACACAGCAATAACAGCAGAACACAGCAACAACAGCAGAACATAGCAATAACAGCAGAACACAGTAATAACAGCAGAACACAGTAACAACAGCAGAACACAGCAATAACAGCAGAACACAGCAATAACAACAGAACACAGCAATAACAGGAGAACACAGCAATAACAGCAGAACACAGCAATAACAGCAGAACACAGCGATAACAGCAGAACACAGCAATAACAACAGAACACAACTGAGCACAGTAATAACAGCAAAACACAGCAGAACACAGCATAACAAATAAGCAGAAGAAGAATGCCATGCCAAGACTTGACTGATAACGAGGTGATTAGATGTTCCACGTTGAGTTATAACTATTAATTTTCTTCTGCCCAAAAACATATTTAATATGTGACACAAGTTAATTAGCTTATTACATCATGGATATTAACGTCCAGCCTTTTATTGTATGTATGTATGTATGCATGTACAGTATGATGTATGTATGTATGTATGCATGTATGTATCTATGCATGTATGTATCCATGCATGTGTGTATGCATGTATGTATGTAATAATAATAAATAATAATAATAAACGGTTTATTAATAGAGTTGCAGCCGGTAGCTGAACATATACAGACTTACATTTGATTTAGACATAATATAATATGCATTGAATACATTTACAGGGCTGTGCAGTACATAAATAAGGAGTTGTTTATTATTTTAACAATAGATGGGATGGTGCTGTTCTTATATTATGGACTGTATTTTGTTGTAGTGGCGGACTGCGCGAGTTGGGTGGGGGGGGGCTGCAGGTGGCAGGAGGTGGCGATGACGAGGGCGGTGCAGTAGTACACTGCCAAACCTTTCCAGTGCTTGGTGGTGGAGGTCACTGAGGGATGGCATTTCCAGGGAGGAGAGAGCGTTGGTGTAGCCGGAGTATTCTGCGCCGAGCATGATTCTGCAGGCCCTTTTCTGTACCTTCTCTAGCTGACGTTGTTGGGTGGAGTGGAGAAAAGACGACCAGGCTGGTGACGCATATGTTAGTTTGGGGAGAATAAAGGCGTTGTAGATGGTCCTCAGCTCTGGCGTGGGTGTCCCAAGTGACCTAAGTCGTCGTAGCATGTAGAGACGGTACGAGGCTGCCTTGACTGTGTTAATTACATGAGCCTTCCAGTCGAGTTTGTTGTCTATAGTTACATCCAGGAGTTTGGCAGACTGCACCAGCTGGAGAGAATGGGCACCCACTGTGACTGCTGGGGCTTGCACTGGAGTGGTGGCGGTATTGATGTGCATGACTACGGTTTTGGTGTGGTTGATGGTGACCTTGTTCTCCGTAGTCCATACCTGTAGCCTGTCCAGGGTGCCTTGTAGCGATGAGTAGACTGGTGCGGTGTTGTCCACTGAAACCCCTACAGTGCAGTCATCCACGTACTTCCACCTGTGAGGAGTGTCAGATAGAGCGTCGTTGATCAGGAAGAGGAAGCACAGTGGTCCCATCTTGGTCCCCTGGGGAACACCGCAGGTGAGGTGTTGGAATGTAGAGACCAAGCCCTGATACCTCCCTGCCTGGCGACGCCCACTCAAGAAATGAGTGAGCCATGAGACCAGGTTGGTGGGCAGCCCTAGTGCAATAGCCTTGTTGATAACAGTGCAGTGATCAACAAGGTCAAAGGCCTTCCTGAAGTCCACAAGGGCAACGGCCAGTGATGTCTTACGTTTCTGCAAGTTTTTGTGCAGAAAATCCAGGAAGCTCACCAATCAGTGTGATGTAGAGGAGGTCCTCATATTGCCAAATTGCTGTGGATCAATTGACTGATAGATACTGGCAAATGCCCACTCAAAAACAAAGTCCTCATATAGTAGACTGGGTATGGGGGTAATGTATGTATGTATGTACTATGTGGCGACCTATGGTGTAATGGTCAGCATGCTCGCCTCCCAAGCGAGAGGATCCGGGTTCGATCGTCGAGCAGGGTGAAACTATGGGAAAGTTTCTTAACGTCATTTGCCTCTGTCTACCCAGCAGTAATTGGAGACCTGGCTGTTAATCGATGTGCGGATCATATTCCGGGGTAATGGTTAGCCAGTGCAGTTGGCGAGTTGTCTGGTCTTCTCGAACTATTCCTTGACACTGAGTCATGCAGCTCGTTAACTTAGGGTGTGGTTGTTGTGTTGGCGACAGCTTCTACACTTTAAACAAATTCACGCCTAGGTGGCCCTTGGGCCGACCAACCTCGTTACACGAGGGGCAACCATTATTATCATTATATGTATGTACTGTATATGCGCGTATGTGTGTGTGCGTGTATGTGTGACCCCAAAATCGAAGAAAAATACAAAAATAAATATTTTTTACCTGGCTAAGAGAAGTATTATACCTGTCATTACTACGTCGAACTCTCCTTCACATCTCTGCCTTAATACCCAGATAATATCCCAGTGATGAGTGCCAATTGTACCCCAGTGAACCCTAGTGATACCGTGATGCTCGGACAACAGGTGTACAGCGAGGGAGTCTCACCTTATGTGATGGAGACAGGTTGTTAGCCAATATTTTGTCTTTAGGTTCAGTGGACAGGTAAACGTAGCTGAACACAGGCAATTACAGGTGAACACAGGTAAACACACATAGGTACAGGTAAATGCAGGAGAAAACACATAAATACAGTTAATTTTAGGTGAACAGAGGTGATCCTAGTGTTTTATGTTCACACTGTAGAAAACCTATGAAAATCAGATAGGTAATTCAGTTTATCATCATCAGTGTTATAATCTTCTACCAGGCAAAGAGTCCACAGCCTTAAAGCGTTTACAGTACCAACCAGTACTGAGTGTTTTACATGAACTTATAAATATCGAAGTTGATGAAAAAGGTAAGACACAGGTAAATCAGCATGGCAGGTAACCAGAGCAGCCGCAGGTAGAGGTGAGGCTGGTCGTTCTTGTCTATATTTATCTAGTTGTAGTGGTAGCCAAGAGCCAGACACACCATGATGGATGCCTTTGCCCCCCCCCCCCCCTCGTCACCAACACCACCAGACACCAACACCACCACTCCCAACACCACTACTACCACCATCAACACCAGACACCACAACTAGACAGACACCACCAGACAGCAACACCACCAGACACCAACACCACCACTACCAACACCACTACTACCACCACCAACACCACTATTACCACCACCAACACCAGACACCACAACTAGACAGACACCACCAGACAGCAACACCACCAGACACCACCACTACCACCACTACTAGACAGACACCAACACCACCAGACACCATCACCACTACCACCAAAACCAGACACCATCACTACCACCAAACACCACCACCGACTCACATCTGCATTTCATATAAATTACAAGAATCCTTCAGTTACAGAGTTCCTTCTTTTGTACGATTCCTTAAGTAATAGAACAGTTCCAGTCAACAGCCTACCACAGCGACCCACACTGTCCTCTACACCAGCTGGCCCACACCAAAGTACTGTACAGTCACTCAAAAAACTATCTGTACTTGGGGTGATCGATGAATTTCAGAATGAACACTGCGGCTACTGTTGGCTCGGTAGGGTTGTCAAAATCCTTCGTCCGTTGTGTCATATTTTTTCAACACAACTCTGTATAGATAGTTTTTTTGAGTGACTGTACATTACTAAATAACACTAAACATTTTCGCATGAACTAAGAGTTGAAGGGAAAGGCGAATGATAGATATGCAAAGAAAACTCAGTACTAAAGTGACAATAAACTACGGCAGATCATATTTACAAACATATCTAGTGTATATATGTCATATTTCTTTTCACCCAGACGTACCATTAGAAAGAAAAGGTCAGAAAAATAATATACATGAATATATAGAATTTCTTTGAAGATTTTAGTTTAAGGGAAGTGTTGCTGAAGGTGTGAACATCTGAGCTAATGAGCTGATAGAGTCACTCGCTGAGGAAAGTGTTTTGTTTTTCTCTGCGAATGATGACAGCATGACACCCAGGCCCTCACACACATTAGTGCGTTATCACTCACTCATTTGGCACCGAGACAGACACCTACTTTACTGTGCCTCCACCTGCTGTTGATTTATTAATTTAAAAAGTACAAAAATTTACATGTCACCTGTTAGCAAGTAGAACGCCCGGAAATTCAATCTGATACCCACTATTATAAACCAGGAAAAGAAATTATCTCGTTTTGTTTATCTGTACATAATTTCAAACATAAGTCAGCGTAGTACTTCGTCAACTAAAGTATTTTAGGGTTAAATTTTTTTAAATACTTTATTATGGACAAGTTGAATGATAATATTAGAGAGAATGTTTCTACAGCCATCTCAGGTACGGATCATGACCCAGAAATGTGTGAGTGTAGAAAGGAGAAAATAAGGAGGTGAAATAATCATCCACATTATAATGAATCACTCGAATTAGAAGACTTTATAAGAGTGATTCTGAACAGGCCAGGAGGACACTCGCTGCTGGTGTGGACGGTCATCTCCAGCTCCAGCTCAGAGGACCATCAGGGATGACTTAGTACGGTGCAACAGTAGGCGTTCAACCTATCCTCTTGCACGTACTGTTATATCCTACCAGCAACTATACACTTACTACGGGGGCGAGATAAAACAGAAAAAATAAAGAGTATTGTCGTAGAGTTCCTGGTGTTGAAACTGTAAGACTGGGAGGATGAAGTGTTGGGAGGAGGAGGGAACGTGGCTGTACATGTTTAGAGCTACTTAATATATAAATGACAGACGACAAACACTCGTAAACTAAGACACAATGACATACATTAACACTCACTGTCTCCATCTATCAAGCATAACTGTTTTTGTTGATGTAGTTATTTTGTCATTTTAATGAAAATCCGGTGATGTGAAAAGTTGGAATTTTACGAATATATCTGAGATAAAAAACAATGGGAGTTGAAGCTTCGTGTCAGTGTATGTTGAAGCAAACGACATTAATAACACGATGTTTCTCATACATGACACCTAAGATGTATTCATCTGTGTGAGGTAAGAGGGTGAGAGATAAAGAGAAAGATTAATGACTTAAAAACCCAAATTAATGTTGTAGCAGTGAATTTAAAACATGACTCGCTTTAGTCGCTCGTCAACACTGTGGTTCTTGAATACAACTAACTGAAAAAAGTTAGACAGATTAATTATTCATCATTGTTAAAGTTTGTTAAATGTTCTTATAATAAAAGTCTCAATGTTTCACCAGAAAGGTAAAGTCCAACAGGTGAAGGAAAACGTCATGCACGTTGATCTGCCGTCACGAGCGACACCGTTAGTTAACTCTGATTAATTAGCTTTCGGTGTAATATTTCAAGCAACACTGCCATTGGTCAAGCTGGTGGAGAGTTGTCCAGGCAGCTCGGTGACTGGCTGGGCTTCCCTCTGCTGCTTATGAAACCACCCTGACTAAGAACGCGGACTCGATCAGCTCGTCTGGCTCCAGATTGGTCACAGTGTAGTGGTCATCGATATCTTTGGCTGATCAACCTACTACGTTGTCAATCACTGGCCACTGCCTTACTAACTCAGCGGGCCCGCGTCCCTCGCCTGTGGCTGTGTGCTCAATCACTCTTTCCCGGACCTTTTGTTATTTACCTTATACTATATTTTATACTTGAAAACAACTCTCCTGTTACTGTCATGGGTGAAGCAAAATGAGACTGGTCAGTGTGAAGACTGAGACAGCTTCAGGTTGGTAAGAAAGAGATAGACCATCTCGTTACAGAGGCTCTTCTGTATAGAAGGGAGTTAGTCAGTTGCTGTGATAGGTGAAATATACCGTGATGGGCAGTGGTGTCCATAGCTGTTTTGGGTTAGCCAGGATGACACGAGCTTACAGTATGAGGACTGTAGTGACCGTGACCTGAATTGTTTCCTGTAGAGCCCGACACAGCAGCCAAGTGGAGGAAAAGACCGATAAAGATGAAATAGCTTAGACAGTGACACAATTAGGTAATGATTGAAGTGCCACAGGTAGAATAGGGACGCAGAAACATAGCTAAGACTCGATGACACTGCTGAAGATAGGGGTTGGTAGAGACAGTGACGACAATGCCAAGATGGTAATGTCACGGCAAGAGTAAAAGAGGAACCCAGGAACATAATTCAGCCAGGACTATATGATGCACTCTACCTCGCGTTAAGTGGGTTGGGTTGGGTTGGGTTGGGTTGGGTTGAGTAACTACCAGATTTACGTTTAAAAGCATGTAATCAGCTAACTAATACTCTGGTAAACACTCACTCTTGCCAGGGCATTTAATGTGCTCAAGAGAATGCTACAAGAATGTAGAGACACGGGGACAGTGAACAGATCTCTCTCTCTCTCTCTCTCTCTCTCTTGCTAAGTAACTATTAAAATATGTTGCTCCTAAATTATTCAGACCGGAGTAAAAGTCGAGAGGAAAACACTTTAAACTAAATGATAAAGGAAAAGTGACGGTCGTAAAGCGTGTAGCGGGGACGGGTCGAGCGGGAGAATATTGTAATGGTAGCAGCAAAGTGTTCTCGAGGGATGCAACAAGTAATGTTGCTAATTGTTTACTTTGTTTGGAAGCAGCAGCCGCCGCCGCAGTCGTCGCCGCCCCAGCCGCCGCAACCACAGCTGCAGTGGAGCAAAGAGCAGCACATGACCTAGCCAGGACTCGTGTGGCTCTGGGAAAACCCAAATGTTAAACTGGTGACTGCGAGAGCTGGCGCGCCCGAGCTGAGTCACCGCTAAAACTGGTCTTTTCTCGTGAGGATTATGTGGAGTTTAATTGTAAGAAAACCACTGTATTCTTCAGCTAAAAAATATATCCAACGTGCAGGAAATAACAAGATACATGACTTGTTTACCACCAGTGAGAATGATGCCGCTGGCAACCCCAACACTCCCGCTCTCTTACTGTGACAACCTTGAGATAAAATCACTAATATTTGATAGTATATTATTTTGCTCTTATTTTAAATATACGAAATATGTCTCTAATTCTTTTTATCTCTATATAAGTATACTCTCTCTCTCTCTCTCTCTCTCTCTCTCTCTCTCTCTCTCTCTCTCTCTCTCTCTCTATATATATATATATATATATATATATATATATATATATATATATATATATATATATATATATACGGTGTTGTGTTGCCGTGGTGGACATGTAACGTGCACTAAACATCACATAGTTAGACAAGTTGTTTTGAAGGCGTCACTATGTCACCGGGCCGCGTGTTAGTGAACCTCTCTTGCATTACCTGCTTAATGGACACTATGTTAATTTTCTCCTTGTATTTAAGAAAATAAAACGGTAAATTCAACTCGTTTCACAGTTACACGGAAATAAGTATAAATACAGAACTGAGAATCTGTTGTGAACGATTGAGAACATGATGACCTATGAAACATACTGTACATCAGGGTGACACAAACACAGATGAGTAGAACAATAATTTTTGAAGAGGAAACAAACAGACTGGATGACAAAGAACACAACGCAGAAACAAGTTACACACAAGACACTGCGAGCCCACCCTCAAGTAATACAAGTCACATCTGCAAACAGAATTTTCAATTTATCGCCACATGGTCTTAAAAATACGTTACATGATCTTATTAATGATCTATAATTGCACCAGGACGTAAAACTTCTCAGGATATCACTCGAGTTACTCCTTTATCGTCCATTTCCAGAACTCATTTTCTTTACTCGGGTCCAAACACCGTTTTCTCTGTTTACTCATTTTGGTTTATTTAATTTTCCCGTCGAACGCGATAGATGTTTTCTGTAACACTTGATCGTAAACTTATTTTATACAAACTTTACGGCAGGAATGGAAAAGATTGTTAACAGTTATGAGACAATTAACTGTTGTGGAGCAATGCCCTGACTGTCATCTACTTATACTGTGTTTTATATCAATCATATATAGTTTCAATTAAGGTTTATTCCATATGAATTAAATAAAACAGAACTTCACAGTCACACCTCCGTTATGTAAATGTGAAATAAAAATAATAAATGACTTTATAACTAATTTGGCCAAATTCCCCGAACTTCTGCTATTTTAATCACTTTAAAAAAATACAAACAACAGCACATCCAACAGCAGTCTTTATAAACACTGGTCACCTACAAAAGTTCAGTGACTGGGTCAACACGATACCAACATCTGTACATCTTATTTTGTACAAGCTTCCCTACTCTCAGGTGAAGAGGTTATCGACTCACCTTTGCCTATTGTGGAGGCCAATAGAGAGTAAGATAATATTGTTCTCCATGTATATATGAGTTTAGTAAAGGTCTGTGTAACTTTTAGCAAGAGAATGAGCCAGAAGGAATCTACATTTCAAATTTTTTTTAAGTTAGACAAGCCAGTGAGCTCTCGTTTTCTTATTCCTCACGGTGGTCAGAGAGAACGGATCTGGCTTAAAATAACCGTCTTCCACGGCCACCCAGTTAGTAGCGAGAGGCATTCTGGCAGTGAACTCTCGGTAGGTAATTTGTTTTTTCTCACCGGGAAATCTAAATTTCTTACGTGTGTGTGTGTGGGGGGGGGGGTGGTTGGGGCATGAGATTCCAAGAGCTTAAGAATGGGAAAGGAAAACAGAAAACAAGAGCAAACGCATTAATAAACAATCAAACGGACTATCAGAGCTATAAGACATAGTTACCCATGAATTGACTTACCCTGTTGTTGGTTTTCTCTCAACAACATTCTCTTCCTCAACAAAAAATGCAATCTCATTTAAGACCAACTGCATCAGGAATATATCAAATAAAGTTTTAAAACATTGGTACGAATTAAAACTTTAAAACATTAATATTCATTGACATGTTTGTATTATGGGTGTGGGGAAGCTGAGAGACGGGAGGGTGAGAAGTTGGGGTAGGTAGGAGAATGGTGGATATAATTATTATTATTATTATTATTATTATTATTATTATAGGACATTGTGCTTAAGTAGGTCGAGACAATTTTCATGTACCGAGTTGTATATTCGTATGAAAGGTTATTTTTTTAATATATATTAATACAGAGCAATAATTCGTTTATTTCTCAAATAAGTGTTGCGAAGTATACAAGTTTGTGTGAATATCAACAGGGGAGGGAGGTAAGGCTGCAGGTTGTGTCAGGACCTCGACGTCTTATGGATTTATAAAGATTACAATACCCACCTATTATATATATATATATATATATATATATATATATATATATATATATATATATATATATATATATATATGCTGATAACCACAAGGAAAGAAGGAAACACGAAGTTCCTTGTGGTTATCAGCATATACCTAGATCACGCGCACCTACAGTGATTTACTTGCATATATATATATATATATATATATATATATATATATATATATATATATATATATATATATATATATATTGATAAAATCACACGGGAAAAGGGAAACAACGGAGCACCTTAGCTTTCGTCTTTATTCAAGATAAGATTTATCTTATCCACGTTTTCAATGTGGATCTACATGATATATATATATATATATATATATATATATATATATATATATATATATATATATATATATATATATATATATATATATATATATATATTAAATAATGACACCGTGCGGCAACACTGCAAGGCTAGCGTAAAACTCTACGGATATATCCCGCCAGGTTTCATTACCTCTGGTCTATTTATATCTCCCAGGTCAGTGCGTTGTATTACTCCCGTATAACATTCCAGGATTCTTTTAACAAGCAAGAGTTTCTTTCTTTCTCTTTTATTCACTATGCATTTTTTAATAATAATAATAAAATATTAATTACTTTCAATTCGGACAAAGTATCCTTTGTTTTACATTATGTGTCTTGAGTTTCAATATTCGTCTTCTACTCATAGCTTGGGAACTTGTTAAGCTGTTAAGGAGTAACTTTAGTAAAGTTAATATTTAAACTTACTCTTAGTTCAGCTTGTATGTAATTCCGCCGAGCTAATGTAACACCGATGGAAGCTCTGGTAGATGTGTTACTACATACTTATCATGTATATTACATTATAATCCATTAAACTTATTTTTATCATCACTCAGTATTATATAAACTACCTTCTTGAACAACGTCATTATCATCATCAGATACCAGCACCCGAAAGACAACCAGCACATTCTTGTAGGTAATAAACACGGCAAGATACTGGACAGGTGCTGGTCGCCTCTACACCTAACCTGTCCTATCTGCACTCGCAGGTCAGGTGTGTGTCACAGTCACATGTTACACACTCGACCCTCACACTCCCAGCCTACGAAATATTGTTCAGTTTTTATAAGTTCTCCAGTTGTATAGAAAATATTTCTTAGTGAACTGTATTAAAGACCTCCATCTTCGAGTTACCTGCAACACCCACTCGACAACATAAACCTACTGTGATGTACTTTATGTCGAAACATTCTATTGTAAATATTTAAGCCTAATAATAAATATGTAACAACAAAATAGACGGAGATGAGTGATACTTTTAAGTTTTTTAAGGCTATGAAGAGTGTAGATAATTCAACGTTCATGTGACTCAGGTAGACTCTGATGTTGTGTCGTCGTCTCTCTCGTGTTTAACTGAGTGTTTGGTGCCGCTAACACTGTGAACTAGACTGTACCTAATCAGTGGCTGTACAGGCTGCTACTTTGCTGTCTCTCAAAATATTAAAAAGCCGACAGTATGACGAGAAAAAATCCAAAGAAATAAAGAAAGGAAGAAGAATTAATATCAGATAATTAGAAAAGTTTAACAAGAGAAGAGGAAAAGTAAGAAAAGGAAAAAAGATGAAGAAAAAAGTTCATTATCCGCGTGATGGAGGTAAGGAAGTAAAGATGAAGTCAAGAATCCACATTAACTTGAATATTTTTATGTCCGTATAACAAGTAAAACATATTTGAGAGACTAAGCAGGTCAGCAAGGATTAAACGATGGTATATAGTGGAAGAAGATGGTCAGTGTCGACTTTCAACGAGGTAGTGAGGAACTGACACAACTGTTCATTGGTTGTAAAACTCTCTGGGAAACATTTTCACTCGCTGTTATGACACTATATGGGCGAGATTATCAACTTCTGGGCGGCAAACATCACCAGCGACCAAACATACAATCACAAAGTATCAACAACCCACCGCCATGGCACTGCTCTCTCTCTCACCAAGGCTTTGTGGAAGGCGGGAAAATAACCAAGGAAAGTATAATTCACATATTAATGGAAAATATCACAGTTTTTCCTAATTTCTTTCTCATCTATGTTTAATGTTTAAATTTATAAGAAAATTTTACATTCGTTCAATTTTCATAGATGAAATGTGTAATTTAGGTGCGGATGTGCAACACAAGTCTCGTGTTTCAAACTCAGGTGGAGCAGGTGGCGTCTCTAACACCACTTGTGCCAGCTGAAGGGGCGCGGGGCTGCTGCCAGTGAGGGGACGAGTCTCTCCTGGCAGTGGGAGGAGGGTGACTGAGGTAGACAACCAGTTTACGACACCTTCACAGTAAATAGAAAACAATACTGGAGTTAAGAAAAAATATTGTAGTTCTGTTATTCGCATTTGTTACCTCTCTCTCTCTCTCTCTCTCTCTCTCTCTCTCTCTCTCTGTGTGGCTCGTCAGTGTGCGTCTATGACTCTGTATACTCACAGGCTTGTCCTTGTAATCTTATATCATGCTAAAATCTTTGTCTACCTCTCTGTTTATGTTATTTTTCTCCCTTTCTCTCTCAATATTTGGTTAAAAAAGTTTGATGCTGAAAGAGTGTGGTATGAGAGGAGGTGTCTGAGGGAGGGGGGGGCTGGGGAGAGGCAGGTGTGGGGTAATGCATCACCAGGGTGTCATCTCACCTGCCAAGCGCTTCCCAGGTGATACCTTGGCCACGCAATGCCTCGAAAATTACGACATGGCACCAGTTCCTCCTGATGATGATGATGTTGTTGCTGAGAATGTTGTTAGCTGGAGGCAAACTACGTAAAAAAAGTTACGTAATTACACATGAACACGTACACATATACACCAACAGCTGCTGATCAAACACCTGTAACCCCATTACAGCTCTTTCTCTCTCTCTCTCTGAATCTGTGTGTGTGTGTGTGTGTGTGTGTGTGTGTATCTACCTAACTTACACACACACACACACACACACACTCAAACAAATATTTTACACCTCTGATAACACCTCAAAATTTTTCACTGTAAATAAGTTACAGTAAATATTGTATCAAACGTTGAAATGAAACATAAATATTGTCAAACACATAAGACTTGTAAACACTCTTAGTCGACTAATTACCTGGATAAAAACATGAATTATCCAACTGTTATCTTAACCAGCGATAAATAGTTAAAAAGGTAAGGTTAATTTTGGTCTTGTGGTGTTAATATCCGCGGGTTTTGTGTAGGTGATAACAAGTAAATGTTAGTTTTAGGGGAACTACAGGTATACACGACGATCTTTTACGTGGTAGGCGAGGTGAGGTCCAGCAGGTGAGGTGGGGTGCTTCAGGTGAAATGGGGTGCCGCAGATGAAGTGTGGTACCACAAGTGAGTAATGATAATGATCTTGTTTGTTACTCTCGTCTTCCTTGTTTATTCCCCTCTTTCCCTCCTCTCCTCCTCCTCCTCCCCCTGATCCTCTTCCTCCTCTTCCTTCCCTTTCCCTCTTTCTCTCACTATTTTTCTGTCTTATTTCTTTGTTTTCTCTTCTTTTCTTCGAATTTGTTCTCTTAATATTCCCTTTACACTCTTTTACTCTCTGTCTCTGTCTCTTTCTCCTTCTTCTTCGTTCTTCCTCTCTTCCACATTCCTTCTCCCACCTGCCCCTTCCTCCCTCACACTCTCACATCCTTCTGCCACATGCAGCTGCTCCTCTTTAATCTTTCATGACACTTCTCCCACATTCCTTCCCATCTCACCTCCACCTAAATTAAAAAAAAATATCGATGTTCAAACTGTGACATAGAGAAAAAATAAACATCTTACTTTTAAGCTGTTTTCTGCCTCCTAGAGTAAATTTAACGGAAAAAATAGCTAAATAAAAAAGAAAAAGCAAAGAAATGTAGAACAGTAAGAAATAAAGAGACAAGTGAATATATATAGATATACCATTTTTTTGGTTTTGTGGTCAAGGAAAAAAAAAAGAAAATGCGTGGAAATGTTGTTTAAGATAATGGTAAACAAACATCCCAGTGAACCTTTTGCACTCGGTGAGGAAAAAACAGGTCTTGGGTTTCCTAAAGCGTTTGTTCATCTTAGGTGTCTGTTCATCTTGGGCGTTTGTTCATCTTAGGTGTCTGTTCATCTTGGGCGTTTGTTCATCTTAGGTGTTTGTTCATCTTAGGCGTGTGTTCATCTTGGGCGTTTGTTCATCTTAGGTGTTTGTTCATCTTAGGTGTCTGTTCATCTTAGACGTTTGTTCATCTTAGGCGTTTGTTCATCTTAGGTGTTTGTTCATCTTAGGCGTTTGTTCATCTTAGGTGTTTGTTCATCTTGGGCGTTTGTTCATCTTAGGTGTCTGTTCATCTTAGGAGTGTGTTCATCTTAGGCGTTTGTTCATCTTAGGTGTCTGTTCATCTTACATGTTTGCTCGGTCCTTTGTTTAGTAATTCTATCAAACAAAACTGATTTCTTTTACTTTCCGAACTATTGTACTGATTAAGTGAAGTTCTTGTTGGCATGAGTCCTAACATCAGGTGCAACAGCTGAACAAAACACACTCGTAATGCTAGAAGCAGTAGCAACAGGGAAAGACTGACGTACGTATACTTGGCTGGTGAATGCCTACGCTTGACGTCTGGTTGGCGAAGAACCATTGAGTGATAATTCACTTTTTTCTTTCGATATGGGTGTACGTCCGTTGGTACTCAAGTCACTTACAGAACAGCTGACACGGTTAAAAATGAATGAACTTAAGACCTGTGTATGAAAAAAGTGTAAACAAAAATAGTAAACTTGCAGGCATCTAACTTTGTGTACTGAGGTATGTGGACACCAACATACAGGGGAACGCACCGTAACCGCCCACCCGGGAGCATCACATCGTGTAATATGCTACTATAAGTGAGACACTTGTCAGGATGGCGGGGAGAGAGGCTTGGTTGCCTCGTGCCACAGGGGCCACCACCAGCCTGCAGTGTGAGCATGACACGGATGCCACAGCTCGGTCCACTGCGCGGGGCCCAGGCGATTTGTAGTGTGTTTACATTCACTAGATTGTTGGAACATGACGCGGGGAATGTAAATCAAGACTTGCACGACATACACAACATACTGAGATGTCCGAGATGCACTTCAAACAGTTCTTTTACAAGTCTCCCGTTGAGGTGATGTAATTTTATTTAACATGAGTTAGTTATTCTCAGTTCTGGCGACGATCTTCTCACCAGATGAGGAACACAAACACCGTGGATTCCTCTCCCACCCAGGGTGAGGTGTATTTTAATACATGCCAGTGTGTGTGTGTGTGTGTGTGTGTGTGTGTGTGTGTGTGATGTACATCACTAGTAATATAACAGCCTCATTCTGTGGGCTAAATAAAGATGAGTTCCTGTCACTTAAACTATTAACAGATGTGTCCGTCGCTAATAATTTTCAAGACTAAATATAAATATGGATGACTATTAACATAGCTAAACGAACAAACATAAAAAAGACGCCAAATATTACATCTAATCTGCTCGACACCCGTGATGAGAGCATAATGACTGAGCTAATGAGTTACAAGTGGTAATGAGGTCAAATCTGCCAGAGGTGTTGACGGCAACACCTGTACCGTCATGAGCCAGCTGGCGGGGTTATCTAGGTCACAGGTGGCGGACATCACAGAGGTACAACGTAAGTGCTTTTCAGGAAACCAGACGGAGGAGCCATCTCCTGCTTTCTCTCTTTCGTATCAGTGATGAGTAACATAGCGGGAATATAATAAAATCAATATTTTTTTCTCAGCTGTCTTCTTACTTCAACAACAACTGATCGTTAAGACGCTAGAGAGATCAGTAATACACTCAATTAAGGCTCTATATTACGCCAGGAAGAAGAATATTAAAGAAGATTGGCAAGTTTTAAGATTGGTTGTGTTGTGGTATTATCTTCCTTTATAAAGTTCAAATAGTTCAAAGTAAACAAAAGTAAACGAGATAGAACTTTCATTTGATTTGCCTTAAAATCTTTCCCAGTTTCAACACAGTGTTTAATGTTGCACTGTTTCATACACGAGTTACGTACAGAGGGAAATATTTAAAACTATTTCGTTCAGAAATAGGTTCTGTTTTACACGTGTACACGCCAGACCACCAGTAGGACACGTCACCCATTCGAGACACGGCAGGGCAGGTGTACAAGTGCTGGGCAGGTGCGTGACGGTGGTGATGGTTGGTACACATGTGTTGACCCAGGTACCTTTTAGAATCGCATTACTGAATCTGGCTGAGTGACTAATTACATCACCGAAATCACGTTTTTCACCAGCCCTCACTAACTTTAATCATTTCTTGGACCACTTGTACTGTAGTCTTATTTCCCATACATGTTAACACGTAATGTTCTCTTGATGTAATTTTCACCCCATTATTTACCTCATTATATATCACGAAAGGTTATCACTATATTAAGGCTAAGTAAGATAAATCGATTATATTATAGAAAACATTCATCAGTAATATTTGATCAATAATGAACCAGAAACAAAGTTTATCCATCATCCATTATTTTAGGCAACAAGACAGTCGGTATCATAGTCAGATTATGGGTACTAACAGTGTGGCAGCAAATCTCTCGCAGGTGGCATTTACCTGTCGACCACCACTCATTTACCTGTCGACCACCACTCATTTACCTGTCGACCACCACTCATTTACCTGTCGACCATCACTCATTTACCTGTCGACCATCACTCATTTACCTGTCGACCATCACTCAATTACCTGTCGACCACCAATCATTTACCTGTCGACCATCACTCATTTACCTATCGACCATCACTCATTTACCTGTCGACCATCACTCATTTACCTGTCGACCACCACTCATTTACCTGTCGACCATCACTCATTTACCTGTCGACCATCACTCATTTACCTGTCGACCATCACTCATTTACCTATCGACCATCACTCATTTACCTGTCGACCATCACTCATTTACCTGTCGACCACCACTCATTTACCTGTCGACCATCACTCATTTACCTATCGACCACCACTTATTTACCTGTCGACCATCACTCATTTACCTGTCGACAACCACTCATTTACCTGTCGACCACCACTCATTTACCTGTCGACCACCACTCATTTACCTGTCAACCACCACTCATTTACCTGTCGACCACCACTCATTTACCTGTCGACCATCACTCATTTACCTGTCGACCATCACTCATTTACCTGTCGACCATCACTCATTTACCTGTCGACCACCACTCATTTACCTGTCGACCACCACTCATTTACCTGTCGACCATCACTCATTTACCTATCGACCACCACTTATTTACCTATCGACCACCACTTATTTACCTGTCGACCATCACTCATTTACCTGTCGACCACCAATCATTTACCTGTCGACCACCACTCATTTACCTGTCGACCATCACTCATTTACCTGTCGACCACCACTCATTTACCTGTCGACCATCACTCATTTACCTGTCGACCATCACTCATTTACCTATCGACCACCACTTATTTACCTGTCGACCACCACTCATTTACCTATCGACCATCACTCAATTACCTGTCGACCACCACTCATTTACCTGTCGACCACCACTCATTTACCTATCGACCACCACTTATTTACCTGTCGACCATCACTCATACGTCGACAACCAATCATTTACCTGTAGACCACAAATCATTTACCTGTCGACCATCACTCATTTACCTGTCGACCATCACTCATTTACCTGTCGACCATCACTCATTTACCTGTCGACCATCACTCATTTACCTGTCGACCATCACTCATTTACCTGTCGACCATCACTCATTTACCTGTCGACCATCACTCATTTACCTGTCGACCATCACTCATTTACCTGTCGACCATCACTCATTTACCTGTCGACCATCACTCATTTACCTGTCGACCACCACTCATTTACCTGTCGACCACCACTCATTTACCTATCGACCACCACTTATTTACCTGTCGACCATCACTCATTTACCTGTCGACCATCACTCATTTACCTGTCGACCACCACTCATTTACCTGTCGACCACCACTCATTTACCTGTCGACCATCACTCATTTACCTGTCGACCACCACTCATTTACCTGTCGACCATCACTCATTTACCTGTCGACCATCACTCATTTACCTATCGACCACCACTTATTTACCTGTCGACCACCACTCATTTACCTATCGACCATCACTCAATTACCTGTCGACCACCACTCATTTACCTGTCGACCACCACTCATTTACCTATCGACCACCACTTATTTACCTGTCGACCATCACTCAATTACCTGTCGACCACCAATCATTTACCTGTCGACCATCACTCATTTACCTATCGACCATCACTCATTTACCTGTCGACCATCACTCATTTACCTGTCGACCACCACTCATTTACCTGTCGACCATCACTCATTTACCTGTCGACCATCACTCATTTACCTGTCGACCATCACTCATTTACCTGTCGACCATCACTCAATTACCTGTCGACCATCACTCAATTACCTGTCGACCATCACTCAATTACCTGTCGACCACCACTCATTTACCTGTCGACCATCACTCATTAACCTGTCGACCATCACTCATTTACCTGTCGACCATCACTCAATTACCTGTCGACCATCACTCATTTACCTGTCGACCATCACTCATTTACCTGTCGACCATCACTCAATTACCTGTCGACCATCACTCATTTACCTGTCGACCATCACTCATTTACCTATCGACCACCACTTATTTACCTGTCGACCATCACTCATTTACCTGTCGACCGTCACTCATTTACCTGTCGACCACCTCCCAATTACCTGTCGACCACCTCCCAAGGCCTTTATGTTGATTTTCGGTTTATTTGTTCCCCATTAAGAAGTGAGGAGGTTCAGGCGCTTACATGAAATGGGCCAAAATTCTCAAGTTATTCAGGCACTCTTGTCTCTTCAAAATCCAGGATAAAAACCTGAAAATTAATGGTAACTGCTGAGGCTTATTATCTCCGGGTGTGTAAGTTGATGAGGTGTTTCAACTTATCGGGGTCACCTGAAAATCAGCCCCACCGCTTCTTTCCCTTGATGAGTAAATGCCCGAACGCTACCTGGTGGTGGTGGAGGGGGGTTATGTTAACTGAAGGCATGATAAGTAAGCGTTAGGGTAGTTAATCTTAAGGTTAAATAGGCTGGGGGTTAATCGTCAGGTAATCCTCTTTTATGTGCAGTATATTTTTGTATCATTTATGTTAATTTTCAAAGGAGAAGATTTTCGTGAATCTTTTTAACCCGGAAGCAGCGCTCACATGAGTTTGATCCTTGAGAGTTGATACTTGTGGACGCACAGTCGAGGGCATCACCTATGAATGGTTCCCTCTTTGTAAGCATCAGCCATAGAAACAATTTAAATTCCTAAGGTGTAAAATAAACATACAGGGGATGTCCTCCTGTGTTTACGAGGTATCGAGGTATTCGTTACATTAAAGTATTAAGTTTCGAAAATGTAATTCTGTAAATGTTGGTCTTAACTACTGAGGCAACGACTAAGATGGCAACAGGTTAGAATCACGTCGTAGCACCAGCTGCCGGGAAGCCACGGCCGGCGTGTGCCAGATGCCGCTAAGGGTGGAAGCCCACGACTGTACAGAAAACAAACACTGGCACAGGAGACGTTCTCGGTATAATGAAGTGATGTATACAACACCATCTCCTGTGTTGGTAATGTCAGCTGTAATGTCAGAGTAATGACGGATAAAATATAAAAATTCGAGTTAATATGAAAACTAGTTTATAAATGTCACTAGTAGAAAAACCAACCTTAAAGTCATGATATAAACTCAAAGTAAGTGACATTATTCCGCGACAGTGAGGAGACTCATACTGTACAGGTGAGAGGCGGGGATATTTACAGCACCAACCCTGAGGTGAGCCGCGTCTCCTCCTGCCATGTACACACTTTGAGGTAACATCATAAGGCAATGCAGTTATGTAAGGCGGCGAAGAGACAGTAACAAGCAGGTCATTCATTTCACAGATGGTCTCACACGACCTTCAGTGATAAGTCAACTTTGGCGTATTCAAATGATTGTAAAGCAGGTGATATAAGGTTAGGCAACACAGGTGTGATTTTGTACACATTAACAGGTTACCAGTCTTTGAAAAATACTATAAGTGAACTACCCTTAACAACAACACATACGTAAGATATAAAGTTTTCATTATTATAAGCTTGTGCCCCTAGAGTGTTCCTGCTTAAAATAACTTAATATTTCTTTTATATAATTTAGAATCACAAATATGTCCCTATCTCTTCTTTATATATCTTTCTCCCCTACACTGTCAGTCTCTTCTGTTCCTTGCCAATTCTTATCTCGCTCAATCGCTCTACTCAGTTAAGGTCTTTACAATATTCGCTCGCATATCTGTCTGTATAACTTGCCGTAAACATTTACTTCGTTTTTAGTCTTTTTTCCTTCCCTTCGTTGGACCAAATCTTACCCTATTAATTGGCTCTCTCTCTCTCTCTCTCTCTCTCTCTCTCTCTCTCTCTCTTAAAGGGAACCAGAGAGCAGTAAACGTGTGAGGGTGTTCCATAAATCATTGTTAGTTAATAAGAAAAGTTTCCTCCAAGTCTGGTAGTTTTTAATCCCCAAATGGGAAATATTTACGTTGACGAGGTTCTTAAAATGCAGCGGGGAGACTCTACTCTGCCAAACACCTGACGCTCAGATGACGTTAGATAAGGAAATTTAAGACCACCAGGTATACCTTGATATGGGAAAATATCTCAACTCTGACAGATTGGTGCCACGCAGGGCCAGGCTGGCTGAACACCCTCACACATATTTCCGGTATGAGGTGAAGGTGGGTGGAACTATGAGCTTTTGGGGGGAGTTTTTGGTACGAACACGTCATTACCTGAATATAGCTCTCGTGTGTGTGTTACGGTGAAGGCTCAGAGGGACTATGTCAAGGTAATGCAACACAGTTAGGTGGTGTTCACGTCTACTAGGAGTTACAGTTTAGTCAAGACCTCAACAGTGACGGTGTCTAAGTTACAGTACTTGACCACTTACAGGTGTTTAGTCTTCTTTCACACACACAAACACACACACACATAATGGCACCATTTTGCTACATGGCAAAAAATATATAAATGGAGGGAAGGTGACGTATCTAGGCTACTTTTTGCCTCCGTACATTATCAGTTCATAAATCTAACAGTGAGATCAATTTACTGCTCTACTTACTACACCAGGAGCTAACATTATCTATTATATATGACTGGAATTCTCCCACAAATAGATTATTGCATTTGCTTTTATGAACAATATTTTAATTCACCACACAATGCTACTAACGCCAACAGGAAGGATTCTTAAATAAACCTGAACCTTAAGGAGCGAACAGCTGTGACCCGAATAAACCTGACACACACACACACACACACACACTACAGTGAAAGGTTAGAGGAGGGGAAGGATCACTAGACCGTACACAATAAGATGTATTATCCTGAAGCTTCTGAACAGTAAACACCTTCCAGCAAAACAAGAAGAGTAAGTAAACGAGTGTGACGACTACACCTCAACAGCTGAGCGGCGACCGAAGCTTTGTTTACTTCACTCACTGACGTCTAGATTTTATTCAGTCAATTTTTTTCACTGATGAATTAGACTATTATTACGATTAGTATTAATAATAGTGTCATTATTAATATTATTACTGTTATTATTATTATCATTATTATTTACTCACAGTTATTAATAGCCTATTTTAAAAGCAGTACTGAGACGTGTGTTGATGCCACACGAGAAACATGACCAAGAAGAATCGTGTTTCCAATATTTTAATCTTCGCCCACAAGGATAATCCGAGTGCCAACAACAAAACCTACGTAAACAGATGTAAGCAGAGTCTTCAAGGACAACTGTGAACTAATAAACCTACTATAACGAGTATAAAAATGACCCACATATCTCGAGGGTGAGGGAGGGTGAAGGAGGGTGAGGAAGGGTGAAGGAGGGTAAGGAAGGGTGAGGGAGGGTAAGGAAGGGTGAGGGAGGGTAAGGGAGGGTAAGAAAGGGTGAGGGAGGGTGAGGAAGGGTGAAAGAGGGTGGAATGGGGTGAGAATGATGGTGAGGGAAGATGAGGGAGGGTGAAGGAAGGTAAGGGAGGGTGAGTGAGGGTGAAGTAGGGTGAGAATGAGGGTGAGGGAAGATGAGGGAGGGTGAAGGAAGGTAAGGAAGGGTAAGGAAGGGTGAGAGAGGGTGAGGAAGGGTGAAAGAGGGTGAAATGGGGTGAGAATGATGGTGAGGGAAGATGAGGGAGGGTGAAGGAAGGTAAGGGAGGGTGAGTGAGGGTGAATTAGGGTGAGAATGAGGGTGAGGGAAGATGAGGGAGGGTGAAGGAAGGTAAGGAAGGGTAAGGAAGGGTGAGAGAGGGTGAGGAAGGGTGAAAGAGGGTGAAATGGGGTGAGAATGATGGTGAGGGAAGATGATGGAGGGTGAAGGAAGGTAAGGGGGTGAGTGAGGGTGAAGTAGGGTGAGAATGAGGGTGAGGGAAGATGAGGGAGGGTGAAGGAAGGTAAGGGAGGGTGAGTGAGGGTGAGGAAGGGTGAAGGAGGGTGGGAGAGGTAGAATAATAGTGCTGGCAGAGAGTTTGTGTTCCGGGGTGCCAAGGTCAAGCAGCTGGCTGGGTTGTGTGTCAACACAGAAGTGAAGGCTTTGTGTTCCCTCTTCTAAGGGAGAGTGTCTCTGACGTGGTGTTAGAGTCACTCTCCCTTTTCGATATTTTTCTTCTATAAGCCGCGTCGTATTTTCGAAATTTGCTGTACAGTTCTCCAGCAGTTGTGTGACATTATTTAGAAGTTATGAATCATGTGTTATAATCAAGTGTCATTGCATCTACCAGTGACTTTGTGTAGTAACAGCGGTGTGCCTGTCAGGAAGTTCACAGACTGTCATGGGGCGAAGTATCTACCATCTACACTGCATAGTTTGACAGTAGTAACGTTTGACAGTCTGACAGTAGTAACGTTTCATCTAAGGACAACGTTTCTCAAGGATCAGTGACGTCATCCAGAGACGAATTCCTACAGTAGTGACACAACACAACCATTCGTTCTCCAGCAGCGGCCTCACCCTCCTGTACTCTACTATTTTGGTCGTCGTGACGCGCGGCCTGGACACGTACTCTGTGATCTGCGTTAAACTCTTATTCCGAAACATTTCCTTTGTTTGTATACCAAATGGCTAAGAACCTATCTTTAAGGATTCAGTATAATTATTGTTATTATCATTATCAATCTCAATCTTAATCTTAATCTTCTTCTTCTTATTGCTGTTGTTGTTGTAATTATTATCTTTATCATTATTATGTCTTCGTATTGTGATGACTGATGTCTTATTCTTTGTTGGTTGTTCTCAGAGACTGTGAATTTAAGGACTTACAAACAGCGTTTTCAGTATACCCTGACGTGATGTACTGTAAGTGAGGTAAGTTTATTGAAAGCTTCGGCAGCCATATTGACTCTACGGCTCAATTATAAGAATCACACTCATCCTTAATAACTAAACAGACGCACTGACCAAGGAAGACAAAACAAGGGAACAAGTCAATACAAGCAAACACTGTATCGAAGCTTCTAATGTGGTAAAAGATGAAGACATAAGTCTTTCCCTACAATACAGAGACACCGGAAGTGACGTCATCGGACCGGAAAAGCTGTGACGTCCTTCACCTACCGTGACGTTATCCATCTTGGTGGTGACAAGGCCGCTGGCAGGAGCTATTGCCTCAACATCAACATCTAAGTTGAGGGAGGAATGGGCGCACGTCACATCTCCCACGCACTATTAATAAACAAAGTGTAAAGTTCACGAGCTTACATTAAAAGAGACCATGAGGATGGACTAGCGAGTTGAACTGTAGAATAAGGTGTTTTAACTTACGTTTTCCTGTACTGTTACTAGTCTGTGAGGATTAATTTTGTCTATTTTTATATCGACATCGAGCAAAGAACAAGACCCAGGCGCCATAAACACGAAACCCCCTCATAAAATGGTTAAAATCCATTTGGAGAAACATACAGGGCGAGTGTAGGTGTTTTAGTATATCTTCCGTGTAGGATGACCCAGGCTACAGTACATATAGTCCCAGCTTCCTGTGACAGGTGGTGTCACACTCACTAACCCTGCCAGAGACTACGCCCACCTCACTTACACAATGCTCTTTAAGTTACCGCACAAAAACACTCTCTAGCCTTTTCACTGGACACTCTGCCAACTTCCCGTCACGGAGGAGTGAGTGTGGACGACCTACGTTTACAGTATATGCCAGTCTACAGTCAGGTTTACGTTACAGTGTATACCGATCAACAGTCAGGTTTTCCCCAAGGAGACAAAATATTCAACGTATAACAATAAATATTATTAAATTTACACTGTAGACATAGCGCCGGGAGATGCAAGGCAGAAGAAGTTACTTAGGAACTTAAAGTACTAGACGTGTTGGTCCATGATGGATAAGAAGAGAAGCTACTGGAAGGATACACCAGCAAGGTCGGGGCCACCAACACACTGTACAGCTGTTTACTACTTCAGGTCTGCTGCCGTGTGTGTGTGTTCCTTACACTCACCACCACCACTCTGAGTTTATGACAGTACGTTCTTAACTGTCATCCCCAATCCCCCAAAATAATCTTGTACACACACACACACACACAATGTATACATAATATAGGAGTTCAGGCCAATGGTTCGTGACTGCGGGCGGATGAAACTTAAGAATGTTATTATAACCATCGTAAATATTACCATTAGATAGTCAATAAATATCAAGGTAACAAAGTCTTCTCCTTGCAAACAAAAGACTGCCGCGAGGTTTTTGTGTATAAGACTGAACTAACCACACCTAAGTAGAGTAAGATCTCTGGTTCTTGGTGGTCAATGAAAATTATTTCCAATTTCCCTCAGCATGTCGTTGCAGACTGACGAATAATGTGTTAGTTCACAGTCTTAGGTGACGCACGAGATGACTCACCTGTTAACAGATGTTTTCCTAAGGCGGGTTGTGTGTGAGGATGGGTTTAGACGTGAGTGTTAACAATATGTATGAAAGGAATGACCATGAGGTGTGTGAATCACCTACATACACATATGAACTTGATAAAACACTCAAAATGTCACATAAACAGGAGCCCAACAGCGCTGCCTTACTACACTTGTCTCTTTGATGTTATCTTCTACTGTCAACTAACTTTGTCGCCAAATTATGTTCTTTTCTTTACAAGCAATACATCTTAATTTTAGAGATGTTGGTCACAAGGCGAGCGCTGGTCGGCCCTCAGAGTACCCCGCCGCCTGGCCACACCCCGGGACCTGCCTGCCTACCTGCCTCACCCCCACACCTTACCTTCCTTGTCACGCTCCACTTCCCTAATCTTCTTGGCGAATATTTTGATTTATTGACCAGTCAGGCGAGTTCTTTATGGAGACAAATCACATAGTTATTCATCGTATCTTCTATGGTGGAGTTTAACATTTACTGAGCTGTTAGATAATGTGTCCTTATGGAGTACAACACTTTCTTAGCGTTTTCTGGGAAGGGAGCAATAGATGGCCTGGAGTTGAAGGATCTCGTGTTGTTCCCTTCACATGTGTCACTGCACTTCAGTATCTTGTATTAGTTGTTTCTTTTCACTCTCACTTTGTTCTTTCTTACACTTTTGAAAGAAGTTTAGAGATACAAAAGAAGATAAAGAACTATAGAGGTGATGAGGCTGATGACAGGGGCGTGGTAAGTGTCCCGGCGAGGTCGTGGCCAGGTCGCTGGGGATGGGTTGGTTACTTACCTCTCAGTAGTAAGACGCGGGCGGCGGGTCGGCACTGGCTCTTGGCGGCTGGGGGTGAAGGTGGCACCTGGCTGGCACTGCCGCTCTCCCTCCTGCCTCAGTCCGTGCCGCCTCCGCCTCCGCCCCCACCACCCCACCTCACGCACACAAATAGCCCCCACCTCACGCCCTGGACTAGGGCCAGCCCTCAACACCACCACCCGTCACACACCACGTATATCCCTCGCCCATGCTGCAATCATAGATGTGTCGCCTCCTTTACCTCAACCCACACCCAGGTACTATGTGTCCACCTTCTGGTCGTCCTCACATGTATAGGACTCCTGTCCTGCAAGATCCTACTCCTTGTTGACCCACATTAAGATGGTCCGTGACGCGTAACTTTACCAGAGTTCTCCATGGGACTCCGCGCCGCCCACCAGGTGTCCTCCTCCTCCCTACACCTGTCCTAATTGTCGTCCCGTTCACAGCCTCTCCTGCCTCACTGCCGCTGACGCACCTGTGTCGACCCACCTGATGTGACCCCGAGTAACGACCGACGCCACTCCCACCATCCATGTGCCCACGTATATATGTATATATATGTGTGTGTGTGTGTGTGTCGCATATTGGTTGACGTATACATAAGTGACGCTACCAGGTAACTGAGGGAAGGGTGGAGGGAGGGAGAGAGGGCGGGGCAGAGGTGGATGCAGGTGGGGGTGGATGGAGGTAGAGGTGGGTGGAAGTCGGTGGAGGTGGGGGTGGTTGGAGGTGTGGGTGGGTGGAGGTGGAGATGGGTGGAGGTGGAGATGGGTGGGGGTGGTTGGAGGTGGAGGTGGGTGGAGGTGGCCTGGAGGGCATCACCAAGTCTGGGGCGGAAGTTTCATATGGCTGCAATTTTTTATTACACTGACACGGCAAGAGGAGACGCCAGACCCTGTGATTATGATATCCGTGCACACAACAAACACACACATGTACACATACTCAAACACCTACCAACTCGCAGAAATGATTACAAAACACACAATACAAACTCATACTCACTCACTCACTCACACACACACACACACACACACACACACACACGTCAGCTAGAGAAGGTACAGAAGAGGGCCTGCAGAATCATGCTCGGTGCAGAATACTCCGGCTACACCAACGCTCTCTCCACCCTGGAAATGCCATCCCTCAGTGACCTCCACCACCAAGCACTGGAAGGGTTTGGCAGCCAACTAATGCACTACCCTCGTCATCGCCACCTCCTGCCACCGGCAGCTCCCCACCCACCTCGCGCAGTCCGCCACTACAACAAAATTCAGCCCATAAGAGCCCGCACCGATTGATATAAGAATAGCACCATCCCATCTACTGTTAAAATAATAAACAACTCCTGATTTATGTACTGTACAGCCCTGTAAATGTATTCAATGCATATTATATCATTATGTCTAAATCAAATGTAAGTCTGTATTTTCAGCCACCGGCTGCAACTCTATTAATAAACCGTTTATTATCATTATTATTATTATTATTACACACACACACGCGCGTCTGGTCAAGACACGTACACTGTCATTCACTCATTCATTCATAGAGTATACACTGTATTTTATACACACTGTTGCTCATAATTTACAATTACTATTTATACGCTTTGTACACATAGGCAGCCATACACCCACTACAGTTCACAGGTTAAGTGTGGTGTGGGTGTTGAGGCAGGTACGGTACTGTAAGCCACGGAGCCAACACCACTATACAGGTCCTCTACACGCCACTAAACCTCACCGCCAACCATTTTCCTTTAACTTTTTTTTATCATAGATTAATATAGCTGTTAATTATATAACCCCTAGGTATTAATTTTGTTGTTTTTTATAGTTAATGAGTGAAGGTGTGGCATGTTTTGATCTTTTTGGGTACGATGTTTGAAAGTTATCGTACGAGGGGTCGAGTTATCTTACGAGTGAAATGAAATGATTAGCCACGCTTAAGGAGATAATTTACTGTACTAAAGATATTTAATTATCGTATCTATGAACTAAAGTTGAATAAGTACATCTTTCGTACTCAAGGCGGTAAGTAATTGTACTATTGAAAGGTAACTCGGTAAAATTACAACTACTCTCGAGAACTTATAAGATAGCTGTTACCATTACTATTTGCATTATTACTATTTGTGGTAAACCAACTATTTTAACTACACTCCACCACCACTCTTGCCACTGATACGAAAGCTACGGCTATTTATATTGGTATGTTCGGCGTTTACTTACTGGTGTAGTTGATTATAAGTCAGTGTTCAGTGTTGGTGGAGCCGTGTCACTCTCTTGTGGTTTTGAAGGAAGATTTATACTGTACATTTTCAGATTGGTGACGACTTTCAGGGAGACATTCATTGATTATCGACAAAAATGTAACGAATAAGTAGAGTACATTCTTGTGTGATTTGGTATGAGAGTGAGAGAGAGAGAGAGAGAGAGAGAGAGAGAGAGAGAGAGAGAGAGAGAGAGAGAGAGAGAGAGAGACTATCCGAGGTTGGATGTAATGTGCGACACACTTATCACCTTCTGATTCACTCATTAGTAGGTCAAGTTAGGTTAGGTCAAATAAGGTTATATCAAGTTAGGTTAGGTCAAATAAGGTTATATCAAGTTAGGTTAGGTCAAATAAGGTTATATCAAGTTAGGTTAGGTCAAATAAGGTTATATCAAGTTAGGTTAGGTCAAATAAGGTTATATCAAGTTAGGTTAGGTTAGATCAGGTAAGGTTAGATTGTTAGGGTAGGTCAGCTAGGTTAGGTTAGGTTATATTAAGTTTGGTTAGATGAGGCTAGGTTAGGTTACATTACGTTACAAATATAGTTAATATGAGTAAGAGGAACACGGAGCAGCGTCCCAGAATAGACTTAGCGGAAGACTGGAGTCAACCCAACCTAAATATGTAGTCGGTGGTGAGGCGGTGTTTGTTTGTGTGTTTGTTTGTTTGTGTGTGAGAAGGTGCAGCTCCAGCACCCCCCCCCCCCTCACTCCGATCTGGGGTGGTGTGGGGTTGGGTGGTGTGGGGTTGGGTGGTGTGGGGTGGGGTGGCGTGGGGTGGCGTTGGGTGTACCTGCTATCAGCGTGCAGCACCATACCTCAAGAAGTAATACTGTTTTGATCTGTCATAGCAGAGAATTTATAGACAGGGCGTTAGGACATCAGTAAAGGTGAAAATATTCCTCCTCGCTAACGGTCATCATGATAAAGTCTCCAAATTCACCTGTAATAATCATCTTAATCATCCGTTCTTCTTGTGCTTCTCTCCTTAGTGATAGGTAAATGTCTTGTGCTTGGCGGCCTCTAGGTATGACATAAAGGTAATGTTCCTGCACTGTAAACTACAATTATGACGCGGCAGTACACACACACACACACACACACACACACACACACACACACATATGCACTCACATACACACACTCACACACACTCACGCACACACTCTCACACATGCACACACATGCACACACACACACACATATGCACACACTCACACACACATATGCACACACACACACACACACACACACACACACACACACACGCAGTATACTGTATTCACTCTTCTACACTGACGACTCTCTTAAGCTAAGTTAGTCACTGGAGGAGAGATTATTAGCAGTATTAAGATTGGGTTCTATCGTTAAAAGACTTACACAGCATTAACTTTACTGACGAGTGTTTTCTAGAAGTTGGAGAAGGAGTAGAAGTATGAGGAGGGGAGTAGGAGTAGTAGGAGAAGGAGTAGGTAGAGTAGGGGGAGTAGTAGGAGGAGGAGGTAGGAGGGAATCGTGAGAGGACCTTCATATCGTGAACCTCAACCAAGACAACAGAGGCCAGTTGGTGGGTGTTTCTGGCTCACGCTCTTTACCTTAACCTGACAGATGGATACATTGTGAGGCGGTTCTATAATACATTGTGAGGCGGTTCTATAATACATTGTGAGGCGGTTCTATAATACATTGTGAGGCGGTTCTATAATACATTGTGAGGCGGTTCTATAATACATTGTGAGGCAGTTCTATTATACATTTAAAATTACTTCGAGAGAATATACCCACAAGTATCCACAATTATTAACACTTCTGGAAAACTAACGATGGATTTTTAGGGAAAAGTCTATAGCTAAAATGATCAATAGAAGTTTTTAAAAGCATTACGTTATTTCCTAACTCTCTTAAACGTCTGGAGATGATCTTGGCACAACTCGGGGGAAGACAATGCCAAGATCAGTGGTACAATGTTGACACGAGATGAAGGAACACGTGGTGGAGTGGGGGGGGGGGGGTTACAAGGACGACGGAAAGAGGATAAGGGGAGAAGAAGGGAGGTAAACACTAGGAGGGAGGGAGGAAGGAAGGAAGGAAAGTCGTGTTTTCACAGTTAAGTTCATAACCTAACCTAACATGTGCTGGTGGCTCCTGAAGATAGTATGGACGACCTATTACTGTTGTCTCTCCCCCTTCAGCACCTCTACAGGGACCTTGTTAATTAATCTATTTTTTCCTTGGTCTTTTTCCTGTCGTATCTTGTGGAAGTTAACAATGGTTCTCCCTAACCCACTGTCATTCTGTTCTTTGACCTACTCTAATTCCTAGCTTTGGTTACGTCAAGAATGGTCGTGTAATGCAATTAGTATAAGTTATGACAGGACGAGAGGCCATGATCAGCCCTCAACCACAACACCAGCTGCTGTCAGAGTGAACTAAGCATATAGGAAGTCATACGGTACATGTTTCTAAGTCTTGAGTGAGTCAACATTCCTTTATATGTTGGGATAATGTAAACAGTAGCTCGGCAACACCCATTGAAAAATGACATGATCTCTGCTAAAAAAATGACAATCTCTGTTGTTTATACAACGTAAGTTCATCTTTTTCATGAGACTACCGAGTAAAATAAAGGGAGATACGAGTCTCTCTGGTAAACAAACAACACACACACACGACGACGGATTGTTTTTATTTTAACCAGAAATGCGCAACAGGGTAGAGTTAACAGTGTGACGTCACCCTTTACGACAAGTCCAGTCACTAGGGCTCCTGCACCACCACCATCCTCCATTACATTTATTATTATCGTTCTATAGTATGTGATATTTATTACTGTATAGAAGTATCCAAAGTTTGCTTACAACTTAATCTGTCTTCAGGTTAGTTAGTTATTTCACACATTTGTTCAGGGTCGAGATACTATGACAGCAAGCCTCTATAGTTGTTTTTTCTTGCATAATTGTTTTAGTTACATCTTAAACTTGAGTGACTCCCTCCCATCACTGCTGACCCTCGCTGATTCACACCTCACTGTCAGCTGATCGCGAGCACGTGGGTCTTGGCACACGTGGTGGCCAATGTAAACAATGGATTGCAGATACACGTTAACGCAGTCTTAAGGGCATCCAGAGCCCACTTTATATCCGTTCAGGTTACCACCTTAACCCTCCTGAGAATGTGTACACAACCGCCCATATACAGTTGTGTTATGACTGGGGCAATGTCAATATACATGGTAATAATGAGACAACTAGACCCCTAACTTGAGGTTCCATCTTTCCACCCGAGGCAACTCCAGCCTTGCATACTAACACCCCGAGCAAAATCAACTCTTCTCCTTAATTTCAATGAGTTTAATTGAACCTTGAGTATGATTCCTACATCCATTAAGCGAGAACAAAGAACTCTCTTGCAAGAATTGAACATACGAGTGCCGTGTGTTTGTCCCCCACACCACAGAATTTTACTTGACACTAAGCAAACCTGGATGTGTGGTGTGATGTAACTTCTGCAATAATTATGTTTCATTCGATGATCGTGTGTCTTGCCCCTATATAAAGCTAAAATGTTTTATACATTCATTGATTTTGTTCAATCAATTCGTGAAAAAAAATCAACCTCAATTGAATCAGAAAGTCAGTTACGTCTCTGACAAACACACACGACTGTCAGTTCCCCAGTCTGAACTCTGGTATCTATTTGCGTCACAGACATCTAAAATTATAAGACAACTAGATTACTAGAATACCAAAAAGGCGTTTCCGGGAGTAGCCCGCTCCACGCCCACCACAATCATCCGCTTGGCAAGCCCGTGAAAGACGTTCTTTAAATACTGAGGTCTGAGTCACTTACCCAGTCAATGTCTTCTCTGGGAGGTTTGGGAACAAGACTCACTAGTACATTATTAACTTTACACAGAGTTTCACGGGTTATTTTTAACTTCGTGTTTCACGTTGTGTTCGGGGGTCTAGGTTCATTTCCTTACTCTAATGTGACGTTGATTTGCAGATGGTTGTGTCTAGTTAGCTAAGCGCAAAGGGGCTGTTGCTTGGTGTACTATATTTTGTCCCCGAACATGTGTACTGTTATACTTCCTGGTCTCAGTCAGGAGATGATAACGTAACTGCGGAGATGTAGTCGACGCGGACACAACCACTGATCAGCTGACAACGTAAACAAAAGGCGAGAAACCGATTTTTCAGTGGAACCAATATTCCTCGACTGTCAATGGATGTTTATTACTATAAACAAGCTGAAACATACATGACTGTGTTTGGGGCTTTGTACAATGGTGTACATACTGTAGATGCACTAAAGAAGACGCACACACGGTGCCAATTGCTAGCTATCGACCACCCAACTGGTTCCACTGGCAACTCCAGTGAAGTTGCAAGATACCACTGCCGTGAGGGAGTATTTACAGTGAAGGACTCCGCGCATCCTTGCCAACACACATTGATTAACCGGAAGTGAAGCTCTGAAAGGTGTTAAGAAATGTGGCCAAGATTTGGTTAAAGATTTAGAGCAATTCGCAGTAGTGATGAAGAAGCCTTAAATAACACAAACTTAAGTGCAGTTAATGTTCAGCAAGAACAAGATAAAGTTCTCACTGTAATGTTATCTCTTATATCAACTCTTTCCACCGAGCATCGCGGGACATCTACTAAGATTGTGTATGATGAATGTTTTTCGCTGCTGCTGTTTCTCACTGATGATCTCTGACTGATAGAAACACCTGATTCAAAGATACTTTAACACAGTAGCTGTATGTGTCAGTCAACAACACATTTTATAAGGTTCTACAGCACCATCTCTGGGAGTGTTATTAAGCCCAGGTATAACACACTCCCATAATAACAAAAACAAAACAATAACAAACACGCCTCGCTGTGTGGCTCAGTGAAAGACTCAAAAATTACTCTAATAAAAAAATAATGAGACACGTAAATGGTTACAAGACAAATAACGAAACTCTACGACGCAGTTCATGATATTAAACCTTCGTCAGGAGAGTGAGTCATGTATTAACGACTAAACTACAGAAGGTGTCGTTAGTGATGGCTGCACCAGCCTCAACTGTCTACATCACAACATCGTCTCCCCGCCACTCCACCACCACCGCCACCACCACTTCACTTTTAATGAACATCCACACCTTCATATTATATCCAGTCATTTCCTCACTTACAGTCACATAGCTATACCCACACCACCAATCACACTCACATCCAAAGATACACCCACACCCACAGTTACACCCACAGTCACACCTACACCCACAGTTACACTCACACCTACATTCACAGTCACACCTACACCCACAGTCATACCTACATCTAAAGTCACACCCACACCCACGGTTACACCCACACCCAGTCACACCCACAGTTACACTCACACCCACAGTCACACCCACAGGCACACCCACACCCTCTCAAAGAAGCAACATGTTGGCCTAATGGGTCACATCTTCCTCATATGTCACGTTTCCGGCAAACATGTCACTTTTGGCCCCCGTGTTTACTGATGGCGAGGCTGGAGGTGGTGGCAGCGTCCCCAGCACCGTCACAGTAGAACAGATGCTTCACAAAATATAATATGTGTGGCTGTTAGGCATCAAAAGATCCTAATTTAAATGGATATAAAGAATATAATTAATATATAAGAAAAATATGCAGTTTGCGACATCTTGTCCAGTTTTTATTCGCGTTTCAGCAGATGTTAACACGTGTACCAACAGCGGCTCTCGGTATGGGTAACTAGTAATCCATTTCAGTTCCCATTCACCGCAACACGTCTACTACCACACTGCTGAGGGTGCTCACCACCATACGATGTCTGTTGCAGGTGTACGATACACCGCGTGTCTTATCTACAGTACAGTATACAGTAGGTATACCTCTACCGTTCACCCATTACAGGAGAACCAACCATTCTCCTCCACTATACTCACGGGTCAGTTCTTCTACATCACCAAATCTTATACATTCAGTTTCATGTTTTGTCCAAAGCTAAAGTAACAGTTGCAACATCGGTGTACTTACCCAGCAGTGATGGGCGGACAACAGGTGAGGTGCACAGGTCAGCTCAGGTGTAGTGTGGCCGTATTCAAATGTAATTTCTAGACGGCGGAGGTCGGTGCTTGAGGCTGAAGGTATGGCGCGAGCGTTTAATGGTCGAAGCTGATGACTGAATTGACTGTTCGGGAAATATTGATGACACTCGTCTCTTATACGGTCTTGTATCTTAGATAACCTAAAACTCGTTGCCACACAGTCAGTCACTGAGTCCTTAGCTCAACATGGGTAGGAAACCTTCACCAAGGTAGAGTGTCCACGCTCTAAACTGCCACTGATCAACCAACTGGACACACTGACTCTTACTCTTACTAACCTCACAACAGCTTCGCCAGTCTTCATCCTGACTTTGACTTCTGCTTCAATCAACCCAAGAACGTAGATTCACCAAGACACGTCATCACGCATCACTAAAGTCCTGACAAGAATCGGAGGAATTGACATTTTGCGTTAATTCATCTATAATCTTTGTGACCCTTGTTCATTACCGTGTTTGTACAGTCTGTGGCTTAAGTCACTACCTGCCGTCCGGGAGCAACAGAGTTTGCTAGCTTAAGTTTCTGGTTCGCGCCTTGAGTACCCACAGTCGACCCAGCTGTGAGTACGCATCGAATTTAAAAGTTAAGGAAGTAAACTTGTCTGCTTCATAAATTTACGTCATACAAAGAATAATTGGGAAAACATGAATGAGTAAGAAATGACTGCCATTATTTTTGTCTTTTAATACAAATAATAAACTGTAAACTAAGTTAGAGAGATGAGGCTGAACCACAGCAACACCACCTGGCTGTTAAAGTACTCGGTGATTCATCTTCTGACGATGTAGCGTCCACCTGATGGTCCTTCACTGAGGTCCTGCGGCCTCTCATGCTTACACTAATTTTCACAAGAGGACGGAGATACAAGTCTTGTTGAGAGGATGTGAGTATTGTATTAACTTGATACGAGGAACAACTCACCACCTAGTGTGACATCGCGGGGTTCCTTCCTTAGGTGAGGACTATAGCATCGGAGGAACTCTGAAGTGTGAGTCGTCAGCAGGACAGCAGACACCGGAACTTAAACTCACGTCGAAAGATGATCACCTCGACGATCACGTCAGCAACCAAGCCAGGGGACCCATCCACCACTGACCCAAGACCCGCTTAACACATCTCTTCGTACCAGGTGGGGTCGAGGTCCACCAGAGCAGGTCGTCCGGTCATCAATGTGGGAGAGGAAGTTGTTGTTCAATACGACCCAGTCGATGTCACAGCCACACGTGAGAGGGTTATCTGAGGGTAGATGGTGTCTGTTAGATGAGGAAGACAGAGGTACCAGAGGAAGACAATGGTATATGGGGGTCGACTGTGTCACTGAGGTCACCAGGGAGGGACCTGTGTTGAAGACAAGTTCTTAGTTTAGCTTTGTGATGGACACGGGGAGGCGCGTGTCACAACTTGTGCTCTGTACGTCTGTGTAACAGACAAGTTCACTTCAACAGAGTCTAGTCAACTGATCTTGAATTATTACCAAGTACACGTGAATGTTTGGTATACGTGCAGTACATATGTTTGTCTGGTGTGCACATGAGTATTTGGTTTACACATGATTTTTTGGGATAGACATGAGTGCTTAGTGCACACATGAGTGTTTAGTGTACACATGAGTATCTGGTGTACACATGAGTGTCTGGTGTACACATGAGCGTAGAGAGACAGTAAAACAGGTGTGAGACTCAGCTTGAGTCTCACACCGTTGAGGAGCAGCGGCCGCCACACCTCCTCCTCCACCTCCGTCAGTTGGTTGTAAGACAAGTCAATGGTGTCACCAGAGAAGAAACCTGTGGAGTCAACAAGTTAATGTGTCACTCTTGACTCCCTTACCTGTGCGTACCTGTGTGGGAGGGGGCGGGGGGTTGCACAGTATCATGGGCAGCAGTTCCCTACACACGTAACTTTAACTTACGTTCACTTTGATGATATAAAATAAAGGTTTTTAAACAGTAAAAAATAGAGTTATTCAGGTTCCTTTAGTTTCCACTCCAACTTGAGTTATCTTTTAATTTCCTAACCCTTCATATTTTTATCAGTTCTTCTTTGTTCGTCGTTGCTGTAGCCAAATTCTCTAATATTTCTTCAAGCTGTTCATCTGTAGCTTTCACAGTGTTTAAGACAGTACCAAGACGGACCAGAGTTCACATTATCCAGGAGAGAAGGACAAGTGTTCCGTCGACTGGGTGGCTGACACAACAGAGACGAACATGACAAGATCCAAACTGTGACAAAATTTACGGTACCGTTGACTTTAGCCAGGTCAGTCTTTATCGTTGCACACATAATCATAAAGTATCGAGTGATGATGACACAATAAACTTCAGAAGAAGATGTGTTAGAGCGAGAACGTAAAAAGTTTGATAAAATCCAACATGAGAAACTCGTTGATTTACTAGACAATCAATAATGATGGAACGAACCTAAGTGTCACTAATAATTTAATTTGGCAACAAGCTGCAGCTGCATGACTGGCCAAAAATCAGAAAAATGGAACTCGACTCCCCTACTGAGTGGATCATACTTAGTGCGACGTAGATGACAAGAGGGTGAATGAACATAAGAGAGTGAAAAATGGGTATTATTCAGACAAGCAGGAAGTTGTTCTGGTACAACTCACCAGAGTCCCATGTTGGAGCTTCGAGGATTTACATCATGCAAAGTTTAAGTTAATGCTGAAGAACTAGATTAAATGTTTCCCACCTGAGAAGGCGTAGACGTCCACTCTGGTGATGTTGTTGAACCGTAGATAAACTCCGTGTGGTGAGCTGCTGTTGAACCACACAGCTCCCTCGGGCACCTCAGTCAGCTGATTGTCTTCAAGAACAACCATCCAGAGTTCGGGGAGGCCGAAGAAGGTGCCTATGGAATAGTGGTAACAAATAAAGGGTGATTCAAAAGCCCTGTTACCCAGATGACATTACCAAAGACTGGAGAAATTTGAAACAGGATTATCTGAAGTGACTGACGTTATACAGCATAGAAAAACACAAAACGTATCTTTGAAATTGTCCAAGAAGTTACTCCAGCATTTAAAAAAAAGAAGAGATGTTAAAGGCAGTTTTCCATAAGATATTGAAATGAAACTCAGAAAAAGTCCCAAGGAATACCTGGGATTATATCTTGTAGTCCAGTGCCGTCGAAGTACACCTTCTCCAGTGCTGGCGTGTCGCTGAGGGCTGGGAGAGGCACCAGCTCCAGAGGGTTGTGGCCCAGGTTGAGATACCTGAGGCTGCCCGATGATATAACTGGAAAGTTTGTTATCCTGTTGCTCTTGAAGGACAGCATCTGGAGGTTTGTAAATGACGATATTTCCATCCAACAGAAATGATCAATTCTGTTATTATCAAACCACATACTAGTGACTGTGGAGTAGCTGGCAGACAGAGCGCCATCTTTCACCACTTCCAGTAGACCGTTAACTATCCAGAACTGCTGGAAGGTGATGTTGGCCAGCGTCTCAGCCCTTAACACCCTCACATTATTATTATTGTTTATAATCAGTTTGTGGAAGTTTGGGGAGGGGAAGTAGGTCCTCATGATCGCGGACAGCTCCTCCTCGCTCCTCACATCACATCACTTGGGGTAGTGTTATAACTCTCGGTCATCTGTGTGTCGCCAACGTCCACAGGTTGGTTGTCGACGTGTCCTGTTGCTGTAGAGACAAGAGGTGCGTCGACAATAGTTCCTGCTGTGTTGTCGTCACCAGCAGCAGTATACAGGGGAAGTTACGGAAGAGTCTCATGTTAGGGCGGAATATGTTGACACCGTGATGATTATTGAGGACACACTGATAACGTTTGTCTCGTGCACCCATTATATGATGTGTGTGTGTGTGTGTAATAATAATAATAATAATTAACGGTTTATTGAAAGAGCTTGGCAGCCAGAAGGCTGAAAATATACAGTTACATATTTGGGGAATGGGTTACGAATTACAAATAATATACAAGTAACATAAGTGACACAAATAAGACATATAATAACTTAGATGGGGAAAAGCTCAAACTACAGTTCATTTCAACATAGTGACAGTGTTACAGTATTACAAGTTATTGATAATTTTTACAATGGTTGGGACTGGGCTGTTCTTATAGCGATCAGTTCGTGCACGTATGGGCTGGATGCGGTTGTGGTGTCGCACAGCAATTCTCGGACAAGGGATCTCAGGTGGTAGTAGGAGCCGGTGTCGGGGATGGTGTAGAAGCTTCTTACCAAATTTGCAGATGAGGTCGTGGTGATGGTCAGTGAGAGTCGAAAGGGTCAGTGTGTTGAGCGCTTCTTGATATGTGGAGTAGGAGGGGGAGAGAATAATCTTGCATGCCCTCTTTTGCACTTTTTCTAGGTGTTTACGTTGTGTGGCATTTAGGGAGGAAGACCAGGTGGGGGAGGCATAGGTGAGCTTGGGAAGTATGAATGTTGTGTAAACACTGAGGAGCTCGTGTGCAGGAACTCCGAGGGACTTGAGTCGGCGGAGGAGGTGGAGACGGAAACTGGAGGATTTGACAACTTCATTGACGTGTGGTTTCCAATTTAGTTTGTTGTCTATGGTGACGCCGAGGAGCTTCGTGGAATCTACAACCTGGAGTGTGTTCGGACCTAGAGTAATGGAAGGAGGTGGGACAATGTCGGAGGAGAGGTTGATGTGCATAACCATGGTCTTGGTATGGTTGATGGTGACATGGTTGTTGGTGGCCCAGTTTTGGAGACTGTTCAATAAATCCTGAAGGGCGGTATAGTTGGGAGCAGAATTGTTGACGCTGATCCCAATGGTGGAGTCGTCGACATATTTCCAGCGAGCAGGGGTTTCTCTTAGGGCATCATTGATGAGCATAAGGAAGCAGAGTGGTCCCATCTTGGTGCCTTGGGGGACGCCACAGGTGAGTGACTGAGAGGTGGAGACAGCCCCTCGGAAGCGTACAGCTTGGCGTCGGTCACTGAGGAAGTCTGTAAGCCATGGTATGAGGCTTCTTCGAAGCCCGAGGTCAATAGCTTTGTTGATGATTATATTGTGGTCGACTAGGTCGAACGCTTTAGTGAAATCAATGAAGGCGACAGCTACAGACGTTTTTCGTTTCTCGAGATGGCGGTATATGTAATCGAGAAAGCTGACAAGACAGTGAGTGGTGGAGGAAGTTTTCATGTTGCCAAATTGCTGAGGGTCTACGACTCCTGCAATATCAGCATAAGCCCAGTCGAACACAAAACTTTCACAGATTAGGCTGGGTATTGGGGTGATTGCAATAGGTCGTAGCTGATTTAAGGATTGTGGGCTGGTTGACTTGGGCACTGGTGATACATAAGAGGTTTTCCAGTCAGCTGGGCATCTGGCTTGACTGAGAGAAGCATTGATGATGGAGCAGAGGGGTTTAGCAAGCTCCGGGGAGAACTCCTTGAAGAGTTTCATTGGTAAGTCAATGGGGGTGGTAGAGCGTTTTAATTTTAGTTTGTCCAGGCGTTTTGCTACGTCAAATTCTTCTACTAAGTCAGTGGGAAGGGGGGCTGGTAGGTAAGCAGGGAGAGTGGTTGTGTCAAGCCGTGGGAGCGTCTGGCATATAGTAGCGAAATGGTTATTTGTTTGCTCAGCTGCGTCAACACTAGTGAGATGGCTAAGGAAGGGGAGGGGGTGTGTCTTATTGTTTAGTCCACAGAGTTCTTTAAGCTTACCATACCATTGACTGATGTTGGTCTGCTTCAGGTGTTGTAATTTGGTTGGGTAGTGGGACTTCTTTGCAGTGCGTATTTCGCGGATGACTCGGTTGCGAAGTGACCTGTAGCGGATGTGGTCATTGAGATGAAAGGCTCTGTCTCTCTGTTGCATAAGTCTTTTGATCCGAGGTGTGATCCAGGGCAAGTCAGCTGGGTGAGATCTGACGGACTTCTCGGGGAAGAAGTGGTGGTGAGCTTGCGTGGTGGTGTTGGTATAATTTATCCATTTGGTTTCCACGTCATCCACGCTAAGTACTTCAGTCCAGGGATGGTGAACTATCCACTGCCCGAAGAGGCGCACTGCAGAGTCAGTAATCGGCCTGTAGGTCTTGATGTAGGGTCTCTGTACTTGAGTGGGAGTGGCAGCTGGGGACCAGAGCACTGATAAGTGTGTGCTACACCCGATAGGAGGCATTGGTTGAGGTGGTTGGTACTGGTCCGCTAAGTCAGTTAAGATAAGGTCAAGGGTATTTTGACCGTGTGTGGGGAAGGTCACAACTTGTGATAGTGATAGCTGGTCCTGGATATCAGTGGTGTCAATTTCATTTAAATCCCCACATAATACTAACTTGGCACATGGGTACCTAACTCTGAGGTGGTCTGAGGTGGTGATGAGATGATTGATAAGAGTGTCTCTGGTGGGTGATCGAGGCGGATGGTATGCCACACAGATTATAATGGAGGCGGTGTTGCGTGGGTGGGCCCGTAACACGACACGTACCCATAATGCTTCCACATCTGCTGGGACTTGAACATCCAGGCGTGACGGGCGTAGGTCATCTTGACAGAAGAGGGCAACGCCCCCTCCGCGTCTTTGTGAACGAAGGTGATGAAAGAGTTGATATCCCTCAATATGACACGTTTCAGGCACAATTTGCCAAGCCTCACATATGGCAACGACGCTCGCGGCGGTTGACCTGACTGTAGTTGCCAGTTCGTCGAACTTGTTAGCTAGGGAAGTGACGTTGGATAGCAGTAGAGACGGGAGATCATACCATATCCGTGGAACTTCAGTGTGGTGGTATGGTCTGTCAGGGGTGGGTTTCTCCGGTTTCCTAGTGGAGGTTACGGTTCTAATGGGCTTATGTGCATGACGGCCTTGTCTACGGCTCCGCGCGTGGAAAATGTTCAGTGACTTGAGTAGCGCAATAACACTGCCATCAGGATAACCGTTCCCACGCTTTAGATGGTACAGAGTGCGTCGGGAGTAAGTGATTGGTGGCCATCTGTTGATATCTGTTGTGGGCGGACGGAAGTGTTTGTCACTGGCGGCACTTTGAGGGACACTGACACTGGTAGACATCTGTTAAGATTTGTCAGTCGTAAAGACGGTGGTCTTTGTCCCTGGTGCTTGGGGGCGCCGACACAGTTATCACGATATATGTAAACACCGCGGTGGTCCTTGTCACTGGCACTTTAAAGGTGACCGATAAAGTGCCCACTGTCTGACTTTTCCTTGGGGTGCACTATCGGGCACTGTATGGTAATCACTTAATCACTTATTGCACTGCTCCGTAATCAATCGTTCACTAATCACTAGAATGTTTTGCTGAATCGATCCTGGTGTAGTAAGGCTGGTAGGGCGTTGGGGTATAGCAGGGGGGGTGGGCAGGGCCAAACAGACTCGGCCTGGCTGCTAAAACCGGGAGCGCCTCCGGGGCACGTCCTGTCTCACTGAGGGTTGACAAGTGCGTGTGTGTGTGTGTGTGTGTGTGCGTGTGTGTGTGTGTGTGTGTGTGTGTGTGTCACTAAACATGCTACAGTCTGTCTTCATATCCTTAAATAAATACATGAATTATTAGAATATTGTTTTCCATACATTATAAGAACAATAAACAACCTTGTCATTGTTGTTATTGTATCTACACTCTTATTAATATACAGTACAGTCTCCACACATTCCTCTTGGTCTACCTAAATTACAGACCACGAACGCATAAACTTATATACTGTATAGCATCCAAACAGGAGGTGTTCGGGTGTTATATTAGGCAACAGACTCAAGTGCGACAGTTCTCTCGCCAGTCACTACCGCGGTGTGAGCTTTCCATATGACGCGTGATGTCACTTAGAGGAACGTGTTTATGTTTGGTTCATTGTGACGTGACAGTCATGCACCTACCATAAATGTGTCCCAGGAAGCCCACAACCAGGAAGCCCACAACCATAAGGACCAACATCCTGAAAAACTGAATAAAAGAGTGAAACTGTGTGTTAAGTGTTAGAATAAGTAAACCGCGAGTAGGAAAAATATGGCTTTCTGACTCGATCTACGTAAAACTGTTCTACTGATTTTTTGTATATCATTTTCGTCTCTTTATAATGTATCAATGCTCAGGAAATGTCTCTATAATATGAACCTGTGATGATAATAAAACAAAATTTATACTTGGGGTCCCTCATTAAATGCTACACTACATTGTTTACGCATGTTTAAGACTTTCACAATCTTCAAAATATGTGTCTCCAGACTTATCATTACAGACTCGTTTTATGACAGTGGAGTTATAAAGCTAAAAAGAGGGTGACGTGTTTGTTTATACTCTAGTCCTTTGTTAGACTCAAGAGCCAGTAGGTGCGGCCATCATTCAGCTCAGCCCATGTTGTGTTCACCTGCTATATGCGCCTATAATTATGTACACCGTTGTTATATGAACAGAGGAGGATGTTATGTCTCTACTCTTGTTATATATAAATAACCGAAACTCGCGTAATGATATTTTCAATAAGTCAGTGAAGGAACTTTAAGCTCAGTGTGGTGCCAACGTCTTCAGGGAGGTGTGCCTCACAATCCCTGAATATATTAGAAAGTAAATTACCATCCAATTGACAGTTTCCAATAAACATATTTCATTTAGATTAATGTAAACATCACATGTATGCATAGTGCAGCCAGATGATACGTGACACCAGCCTCAACACTCAGCCACTCCCCACCGTCCTCACACGAGTATTTACCGCCTCGTGTACCGCCAACACTCAACACTCAGCCACTCCCCACCGTCCTCACACGAGTATTTACCGCCTCGTGTACCGCCAACACTCAACACTCAGCCACTCACCACCGTCCTCACACGAGTATTTACCGCCTCGTGTACCGCCAACACTCAACACTCAGCCACTCACCACCGTCCTCACACGAGTATTTACCGCCTCGTGTACCGCCAACACACACACATAACAACACTGTGAGTGCACAACACACGAGCTGAGGTATATAAACAAGTCCTCTTGATGTCAGGAGATCCACTACCTATATTATACACATGCAAGTTAAGGTCAAGTTAATCATTTATCTTATTTAACACGAAAAGATTCAGGGCCTAATTAACAATGACGGTATTGTACAACTTACAAACTAATAGAGCTGTGGAGTCACCGTTGTTTCTACGACATATAGTCGGTCATTCAGAAGACTCCCTTTGTCACCCCACAAAATCGAGGTCAGGATCTAGCTGAATGAGGGTTATGGTCGGAAACTCTTGGGAGGTCGGAGACGTACTGTACACGTGTTGTTATTTCGTGGATTCTAACTTGGATAAACTGCTGGTCGACAGGCGGTGCTCACCCACCTTGTCACCACCTGTTGAGTCTGAAGGCTGGAGGACGTACACGGGGAGATGGTGGCAGCTGGTCAGGACACTAACAAGGAAAATAGAGCAAGAAATACGAGAGAGAGAGAGAGAGAGAGAGAGAGAGAGAGTAAAGATATATAAACAAGAATGTATAATTTGCTTCAAGCATATCTTGGTTTTGAAGAGAATTTTATCTGGCTCCTAAATGTTGCGGTGACTTTCCCTCTGAATTATGTACGGAGTTAAAATGTGTGAAGGAAAGTTGGCAGCGGCAGAGGGTCGCGTCCCGGGGAGACCGTGTGTACGTGGAGACCAACCGAGAATATATTATTATAGTAATCAGTGATCCCTCATATACGGGTTTTCATGGCTAAGTTAGGTTAGGGCTTCAGGGGTGGGAGGAAGAGGAAGAAAGATAAATGAAAAATTAAAGCTAATTATTGAGCCTTGAGTCAAAATCTTTCAGGATTGTAACTTTATCCTTTGAGTACGATGACTTAACCACCCTTGAGTCCACTGTCAAATTATTCAAGAAAATATGTCATCGTATTCAAAGAGTTAATATCTACATGTACTCAAGCGTCGTCTGTGTAAAAGAGGTGTGTTTTGGGGGGGGGGGGGTGGGGGGGTGTTTAGGAGTGACACTGAGGTGAACATGTTGACAGCATATGTGACAATTTACCTCGACGATAACTAGGGCGAGGTCACCCCTTAAATTAGTGTGTGTGGGGGGGGGGGGTGACTTATGAGGGAGAGAGTGAGTAGTGGGGGGGAAGGAAAGGGGTGGTGGGGGAAGGTAAGGAGTGGTGTGGGGGAAGGTTGTGGGTGGTGGTGGGGGAAGGTAAAGGATGGTGGGGGAAGGTTGTGGGTGGTGGTGGGGGAAGGTTGTGGTTGGTGGTGGGGAAAGGTTGTGGATGGTGGTGGGGGAAGGTAAGGAGTGGTGTGGGGGAAGGTTGTGGGTGGTGGTGGGGGAAGGTAAAGGATGGTGGGGGAAGGGTGTGGGTGGTGGTGGGGGAAGGTTGTGGTTGGTGGTGGGGAAAGGTTGTGGATGGTGGTGGGGGAAGGTTGTGGGTGGTGGTGGGGGAAGGTTGTGGATGGTGGTGGGGGAAGGTAAAGGATGGTGGGGGAAGGTTGTGGGTGGTGGTGGGGGAAGATTGTGGGTGGTGGTGGGGGAAGGTTGTGGTTGGTGAGGGGGGAAGGTAAAGGATGGTGGGGGAAGGTTGTGGGTGGTGGTGGTGGAAGGTTGTGGGTGGTGGTGGGGGAAGGTAAAGGATGGTGGGGGAAGGTTGTGGGTGGTTGTGGGGGAAGGTTGTGGGTGGTGGGGGAAGGTAAAGGATGGTGGGGGAAGGTTGTGGGTGGTTGTGGGGGAAGGTAAAGGATGGTGGGGGAAGGTTGTGGGTGGTTGTGGGGGAAGGTTGTGGGTGGTGGTGGGGGAAGGTAAAGGATGGTGGGGGAAGGTTGTGGTTGGTGGTGGGGAAGGTTGTGGGTGGTGGTGGGGGAAGGTTGTGGATGGTAGGGGAAGGTAAAGGATGGTGGGGGAAGGTTGTGGGTGGTGGTGGGGGAAGGTAAAGGATGGTGGGGGAAGGTTGTGGGTGGTGGTGGGGGAAGGTTGTTGGTGGTGGGGGAAGGTTGTGGGGGAAGGTAAAGGATGGTGGGGGAAGGTTGTGGGTGGTGGTGGTGGATGGTAAAGGACGGTGGGGGAAGGTTGTGGGTGGTGGTGGGGGAAGGTTGTGGGTGGTGGTGGGGGAAGGTTGTGGGTGGTGGAGGGGGAAGGTTGTGGATGGTTGTGGGGGAAGGGTGTGGTTGGTGGTGGGGAAGGTTGTGGATGGTAGGGGAAGGTAAAGGATGGTGGGGGGAGGTTGTGGGTGGTGGTGGGGGAAGGTAAAGGATGGTGGGGGAAGGTTGTGGGTGGTTGTGGGGGAAGGTTGTGGGTGGTGGTGGAAGGTTGTGGGTGGTGGTGGGGGAAGGTAAAGGATAGTGGGGGAAGGTAAAGGATGGTGGGGGAAGGTTGTGGGTGGTTGTGGAGGAAGGTTGTGGATGGTGGGGGAAGGTAAAGGATGGTGGGGGAAGGTTGTTGGTGGTGGTGGGGGAAGGGAGGGGGAGGTCATAGCCAGACATGCAGTCGTTGAGGAAGCGTGATGGTGCTGATAGTTGCCAAGATCACCACCCACCACTGGCAAAGATAATCACCTGCCATGTGTACCAGCCAACTGTACCAGCTAAGTGGACCAGCCAACTGTACCAGTCAAGTAAACCAGCTAAGTAAAGCAGCCAAGTGGACTAATAAGTGGACCAGCCAAGTGGACTAATAAGTGGACCAGCCAAGTGGACCAGCCAACTGAACCAGTCAACTGTACCAGCCAAGTGGACCAGCCAACTGTACCAGCCAAGTGGACCAGCCAAATGGACCAATGATACATCACGTTGGCTAATTTTTCTTTAAATTTTCGATAAGTACATCACCAGGTAACTACAGGAGAGCCTCGCCCCAGGTAACTACAGGAGAGCCTCGCCCCAGGTAACTACAGGAGAGCCTCGCCCTAGGTAACTACAGGAGAGCCTCGCCCCAGGTAACTACAGGAGAGCCTCGCCCCAGGTAACTACAGGAGAGCCTCGCCCCAGGTAACTACGGGAGAGCCTCGCCCCAGGTAACTACGGGAGAGCCTCGCCCCAGGTAACTACAGGAGAGCCTCGCCCCAGGTAACTACAGGAGAGCCTCGCCCCAGGTAACTACAGGAGAGCCTCGACCCAGGTAACTACAGGAGAGCCTCGCCCCAGGTAACTACGGGAGAGCCTCGCCCCAGGTAACTACAGGCGAGCCTCGCCCCAGGTAACTACAGGAGAGCCTCGCCCCAGGTAACTACAGGAGAGCCTCGCCCCAGGTAACTACAGTAGAGCCTCGCCCCAGGTAACTACAGGAGAGCCTCACCCCAGGTAACTACAGTAGAGCCTCGCCCCAGGTAACTACGGGAGAGCCTCGCCCCAGGTAACTACGGGAGAGCCTCGCCCCAGGTAACTACAGGAGAGCCTCGCCCCAGGTAACTACAGGAGAGCCTCGCCCCAGGTAACTACGGGAGAGCCTCGCTCCAGGTAACTACAGGAGAGCCTCACCCCAGGTAACTACAGTAGAGCCTCGCCCCAGGTAACTACAGGGGAGCCTCGCCCCGGGTAACTACAGTAGAGCCTCGCCCCAGGTAACTACGGGAGAGCCTCGCTCCAGGTAACTATAGGAGAGCCTCGCCCCAGGTAACTACGGGAGAGCCTCGCTCCAGGTAACTACACAAGAGCCTCGCCCCAGGTAACTACAGGAGAGCCTCGCCCCAGGTAACTACACGAGAGCCTCGCCCCAGGTAACTACAGGAGAGCCTCGCCCCAGGTAACTACGGGAGAGCCTTGCCTTAATGATAAATAATCTCACTAAACCTTTCTTCAGGTTTAGTCTCACTTAATTGTTAAACCTTTGTATATAATCAGTGGACATGAATATTAAACTGACTCTTCCCTCTAGTGTTCATTTCTCCTGCATGGTCGTGGACTTGTTGTGGTTCCTTCACCTGAAACAGAAAAGAGCGAAGGAACATTGACCTTGATCTGATGGTCGACCTATGAGACGCTCTGGTAAGTCCTCATTTCGTGTACTGTGTCGCGCAGAGAGGAAATACTACCAATCTGATCTAGCAGTTCATATACCATTCAGTTTATGTTATGCCTATCTGAAGAGTTACTCATATAAACATGTCACTTGGACTTTTCGAGAAAACAAATATATTGATATTATCGCTTTCTCAGTTATTCTTAAAACACATTATATATATACACATATACTCGGATGTATATATGTATACTTATGTATCAAGTTTAGAATGTTTCTCCTACACAATAAATCAAGCACCTTCAGTCAGTAACAGAGTATTAACGAGTAGCTGACGTAGTTCACAGAATGTTCCGAAGTTTTGAGTCAGCGAGTATTGGCAGTGAGGGCCACAACAAGGACGCAAGGCTTGGCACTACCTGAGTTGAGTGCCATCTTACCTAGCCAGAGTACCTCAGGGTTTTGTGTGTTGTTATTGTGAGGTGAAGCAGTGATAGACGAGTCGCCATTCATCTGTCTGTAGTAGTAGTAGTAGTAGAAGGTAATTAGGAGGAGCGAATAACAACGCCCAGCCAGTGATAGTCTGCAGGCGACCTCATTAGATCTCTCTTAAGCCATTACTGAAACTAACAAACACTCAAATTTTTCTGTATTTTTGTGGTTAAATATCCATACGAACAGTTTCTATCTCTATTGATAAAAAATTTCTCCTTCTGTCCATTTTATTACACTTTAATTCATCTTTTTGTTTGGTATAAAGGAAAACGGCGAGAAGACGACAAGGAAACGATGTTAAAATAAGACAACAGACAAAAAATGAGACGATGTTAAGATCAAACCACAAAGACCACCCACAATATAATATACCACAGTGAGTCAGCAAAAATGTATAACAAAATAAACAGAGTATTGCTGAATATGTCAACACTCACCAACCTGAAAATACTTCCTTATCTGGCTTGGTGGCGCTTGAGCCAGGTGTTGTGTGAACTAACATGTGTTGCCTCAGACAGATATTATTTGCAGATACAACACGATAATGAGGTCGTCTTGGTACTCTGACATATAGTTACTGAGAGATAATGTGTTTTGTTATATTACAGACGTCAACATGAGCAGCTGTAGGCCAACATGTTGAGAACAATAATCGTTACTAGTCGATGATAGATACTGTGGCAAGGATAGAGACTAATTACTCACGAATTGTATCAGTAAAAGTTGGCTGAACAAGTCAGCCAAGAATCTTGAATGTTTAAAGTGTAAAATGGATGCGACGGTGGAGTGGATACAGCGCCTCGGGGCACCTCCAGGTCACCCAGTTATGAATAGGCGCCCAACCCTACACTTGTACAGCGAGAGAAAGTTGCTCCCTAGTTTATAGTATCCACACTCTAGACCTCTACCTTCATAACTCTTATATATCTTTCAAGAGTTAATTACTATAGTAAACTCATCAGTATTAATTTCCATGGTCATCATTGTTAATTAAAACATTTCCTTGTGTTCGTGTCTACATTTACTCATAACGTCTACGATAAATAGCTGTTAACTCCTATATCTGTTGATGTCTACTGCATCAGGGAAGGAATGTTGATGACGTCACGCAGTCGGTAGCGTCAGGAAGGAATGTTGATTACGTCACGAAGTCGGTGACGTCCTTGGCCCTGTGCCATGTTACTGTCATCAGGATAACGCAGAGGACGGCCTTGTGTGTGGTGGCCGCCTCATGCTGCAAGAGATACGCTGTAGGGGTATCGAGATATTAAAGTTGTCTAGCACTCGGGATGGAAGGAAACTCTAATGTGGTTTTCTTGTATAATATATAAGTTATATGATAGACAGTCTGGTGCTGGAGGTGCTGTGTGGTGAGGGGCTGCTTGGTAGAGACGTGCGGTGAGTAGCTTGTCGAAGGAGGTATGTGTGCAGGAGCTCCGTTAGAGAAGATGTTGCCTGTTGCTGGCCTCCTGGTTGAATGAAATGTTAACAGTGTGGAGCTTGCTGGAGGAGATGTTGCTTGTTCAAGAAGATTGGTCAGAATGCATCTCAATGGAGAGACAGAGCTTATATACACCCAGCAGCGGCTATGAGTCATGGTGGAAAAACCCGAGAAGTAGCCGGTGACTAGTTCCGTTGCTAGGATACGGCGGGCAATGGAATGCGGATACGCTTGGTTGCTAGGGAAGGCGGTAACAGGTGGTGCGTGGCAGCTTGTAGGGGAGAAGTCCACTACAATACTCCCCCTCCCCTCCCGGCGCGGCGGGAGGCTGGATGTTGTCCGGGTTGTGTCCCACACATAACACATACCGGGCAGGTGTATGTACGACTCGACCGCTACGTGTAACAACTCCGTCCAGTGACACAAAACCTGTGGGAGAATTAGGAGGAGAAAGAGGGTTTGGGATTAGAGGAGGTTGTACAAGCAATGGTTGTTGTGCTCCTGCTGCTGCAGGGGCTGCGTCAGGAGGAGGGTCCATGGCAGGAGCAGGTTCAGGTTCTATGACAGGAGGAGGGTCTATGACAGGAGCAGGTTCTATGATAGGAGGGAGGCTTACTACAGGTTCAGGTTCTATGACAGGAGCAGGTTGTACATGAGGGTGAAAAGAGGGTGCCCAGAAATGTCGTGGGCGTGGTGTTGCTGCCGGTGGTAACTGCGGGTGGACTGGTGCAGGCGTAGTTTGTTGATGGTGCTGCTGGGCTGGGGGCCCGACGGGTAAGGCGGCCGGTTTGACTCTGTCTATGCTGACGGTGTCATGTCTGCCATTCCGGATAATTGTCAGGAACTTTGCAGAACGGGTAACCACCTGGAAGGGTCCATCGTAGGGGCGTTGTAATGGGTTGCGGTGAGCATCATGCCTGACGAAAACATACTCGGCTGTGAGTAGTGCAGGAGGGATGTGTTCAGGGCGCCGAGTAGGCTGGCGTGGAGCAGTAGCTCTGAATGCAGAAACTGCTTGTCGTAGCTTTTGGAGTAAGTCGTGACGAACGGCTGGAGTGGCTTGATTGGGATCAGGAGGGAGTGAGAAATCCCCGGGTAGCCGAAGGGGCTCGCCTAGTGTCAGATCCGCTGGGCTACAGTCCATATCCTCCTTGTGTGACGCACGGATGCCGAGGAGCACTAAGGGAAGCGCATCAGTCCAGCTGTAAGGGTCGTGCTGTGCCTTGAGTGCGTCCTTTAGCTGCCGGTGAAAACGTTCTACCATGCCGTTGGCTTGAGGGTGGTATGCTGTAGTGCGTTGTCTAGACGTGCCGAGGAACTGTAGGAGGTGCTGCCAGAGTTGTGACTCAAACTGTACTCCTCGGTCAGTGATTACGGTAGCGGGGGGGCCAAAACGGGAAACCCAACCGGACATGAAGGCGCGGACAGTAGTCTCTGCTGTAGCGTTGGGCATGGGAATTGCTTCCGTCCACCTGGTGAAACGGTCGATGCAGGTGAAGATGTAGGTGCTACCGTAGGATGATGGAAGAGGTCCCACGATGTCGAGGTGTACTACTTGAAAACGTCCTTTGGGAATAGGAAAGGCTTGTAAGGGGGCCCGTATGTGACGATGTATTTTGGAGGACTGGCAGGCTAGGCACTGGGCAGCCCATTTCTTAGTATCAGACTTGATGCCGGGCCAGACGACACGTTGCGTGAGGAGGCGCTGGGAGGCCCGCACACCCGGGTGGCTGAGACCATGGATGCGGTCGAAAACAGCGCGGCGGTGGACGTGAGGCACGAACGGTCTAGGCTGTCCACAGGATACGTCGCACCACAATTTTATCTTTGTGCCAGGAACAGGGAGTTCTTGGAGTATGAGGCCTGAGGGGGATGTCTTGTAAGCTGCCAGGTCTTCGTCTTTCTCTTGAGCCGCGGCTAGCTGCCCATAATCAATGGGTGGAGATGAGGGAAGAATGGTGGATATACAACGAGAGAGGGCGTCGGCGATCTCGTTGTGGCTGCCTTTAATGTGTTGGACGTCGCTGGAGAACTCCGAGATGTAAGCCAAGTGGCGCAGGACACGAGGTGTATGTGACTGGGAAGCTGAAGCGAAAGCGTGGACGAGGGGCTTGTGATCAGTGAAGATGGTGAACTGACGGGCCTCGAGGAAGTGTTGGAAATGTCTGACAGCCAAGTATATGGCCAGGAGTTCTCGATCAAAAGCGCTGTACTTGAGGTGTGGTGGTTGAAGCCGTTGTGAGAAGAAAGCAACGGGCATGAAAGTTCCGTTGATCTCCTGCTGTAAGACGGCGCCCACTGCAGTAGAAGAAGCGTCTGTTGTGAGAGTGGTCCGGGCGTTAGGTGCGGGGTGGGCCAGGAGGGTGAGGCGTGTGATGTGCTGTTTGATAGTGGTGAATGCCGTAGTAGCCTCTTGAGTCCACATGAGAGACTTGTGAGACTTCTTTGGGCGTCCCTTGAGAAGGTCGTGTAGGGGGGCTAGGACGGTGGCAGCTTTGTCAATGAAGCGGTGGTAGTAGTTGACTAAACCCAGGAACTCCCGGAGTTTCTTCGCCGTTTCAGGTTTGGGGAACTCCCTAATCGCGGTTATCTTCTGTGGTAGGGGTTGTATGCCACTGGGCGAGACTCTGTGACCGAGGAAATCGATGGCCGAGGTTCCAAAGACGCACTTAGCAGGATGAACTTTCATGTTGTTGTTCTGCAGGCGTTGGAGAAGGAGTTGTAGGTGGTGGTGGTGCTCGGCAGGCGTCGAAGATGCGACGAGGATGTCGTCAATGTAGACGGTGACAAAATCGAGGTCGCGAAGCATATGGTCCATGAACCTCTGGAAAGTCTGTGCTGCATTGCGTAAGCCAAAACTCATGAAAGTGTACTCGAAGAGTCCGAACGGAGTGGTGATGGCTGTCTTCTGGGTATCTGCCGGTGCTACTGGGATCTGGTGGAAGGCACGCTCCAAGTCGATCTTCGAGAAGATAGTCTTGCCATGAAGTTTGTGGTGAAAGTCCTGGACATGCGGAATAGGGTACCTGTCAGGTTTGGTGACGAGATTCAGGGCTCTGTAGTCGCCACACACCCTCCACTCGCCGGGTGTTTGCTTAGGAACCATGTGAAGAGGCGATGCCCAGGGACTCCTTGAAGGGCGAATGATGCCGTCTTGCAGTAGTTTGTTGAATTCTGCTTTGGCTGTGTACAGGAGCTCAGGGCGCAGGCGGCGAGGGCGTGAAAAGACAGGTGGTCCTTTGGTTTCGATGTGGTGGAAAATTCCCGACGTAGGTGGTGGGGGTAGGGAGACTCGGGGTGAGAAAAGCTCCTTGAATTCGTCGAGCAGGGAGGAGAACTCGTTGGAAGGCGCAAGACAGGTGATAGCGTCCGTGTGTCTGGCACGAGAACCCTGGATCTTGCGTGCTGTAGGCTCATGAATGAGGCATAGATGACTTGGTTTGACGCCGAGCTTGTGGAAGGTGAGGAAGTCGAAACCAAGGATGGGTTGAGACACGTCTGCTATCACGAATAACCAACGCAGAGTCTTGGGCAGACCGAGGTCTAAGGCGAGGGTGCGTACGCCGTAGGAGGCGATGGAGGTACCGTTGGCAGCGAACAGGTCATACGAGGGTTGCTTTGACTTGTCTCGTAGTGAGGGAGGGATGAGGCTGACCGATGAACCGGTGTCGATGAGAAACTTCTTGCCGGAGGTGCGGTCGGTGACGCGCAGTAATGAGACGCCTGGAGGGACGGAGGCTGAGGCGTCTACCAGCCTCCGGTGTTGCCGTTTCCCGAATAGGTGCAATAGGGCTCACAGTTTCGAGCATAGCGGCCGAAAGTCTGGTGATACCAGCAGAGGGTAAATTTGTTGTGCTGGGGGTTGGCTGCTGTGTGTCGGAACTTGTAGGGCGTAGTATGTGAGTCAGGAACCGGCGCAGCAGCGGGTATGGAGGAGCAGAACTGCTCAACAGTGTCCATCCTGCGGTTCAAAATTTGCAACAGGTCCTTGATGTCTTGTGAGGAATTGCTCGGCTGAGGGGCGTTGACCCGGCTTACAAGTTCGATGGTAGGTACTGGTGTGACCGTGGCGGCAAGGGGTGCAGCAGCGCATTCGTTAAAAATTCTATCTGCCGCGGTTGCATATAGTTCCGGTGTCGTAGAGTAATCTACTGCGGACAGGATGTTGCGTACTTCTGTGGGTAGCTTTTGTGCGTGAAGCTGGCGCAGGATAGAGTCGGGGAGTCTGTCTGTGTGACGGGAGTTCAGCCGACACATCTCCTCCCAGAGACGTCCCGGGGTTGAGTTCCCGAGGGAGGTAGAGGATAGATCTTGCAGGAGATTGGGGCTGGTCTGTTGATAACACGTCTTCAAGGCAGCCCGCAGGGTAGCGAATTTGTTGTGATCTGGAGGGTTGGAAATGGTTTGTGAGACCCGCGTGGCCACTTCCGTGGGTAAGGCACAAAGCAGGGCGCAATACTTTTGTTCGTCGGTCGCTCGTGAGCCGGCGAGGGCTGCTTCCACATGGTCAAGCCAGTCCTCGACGTTGTGGTTGAAAATCGGCAGAGAGATCCGTCCGTCCTCCATCCTGTGTGAGTGCTTATCTCCGGGAGTCACCATTGTAGGGGTATCGAGATATTAAAGTTGTCTAGCACTCAGGATGGAAGGAAACTCTAATGTGGTTTTCTTGTATAATATATAAGTTATATGATAGACAGTCTGGTGCTGGAGGTGCTGTGTGGTGAGGGGCTGCTTGGTAGAGACGTGCGGTGAGTAGCTTGTCGAAGGAGGTATGTGTGCAGGAGCTCCGTTAGAGAAGATGTTGCCTGTTGCTGGCCTCCTGGTTGAATGAAATGTTAACAGTGTGGAGCTTGCTGGAGGAGATGTTGCTTGTTCAAGAAGATTGGTCAGAATGCATCTCAATGGAGAGACAGAGCTTATATACACCCAGCAGCGGCTATGAGTCATGGTGGAAAAACCCGAGAAGTAGCCGGTGACTAGTTCCGTTGCTAGGATACGGCGGGCAATGGAATGCGGATACGCTTGGTTGCTAGGGAAGGCGGTAACAGGTGGTGCGTGGCAGCTTGTAGGGGAGAAGTCCACTACAACGCCATCGCCATCAAGTTGGTGTCCTGCCGGGCCTAGCTAGTGTATCGTACATCGACAAGGAAAATTGTTATACCTTCCTTGACAGCGTTTCTAGATTCGTATGGTACTATCGTCAGTGAATTACATTATCGTTCCTGAAGGTGTACGTTATCGTTCCTGAAGGTGTACGTTGTCGTTCCTGAAGGTGTACGTTGTCGTTCCTGAAGGTGTACGTTATCGTTCCTGAAGGTGTACGTTATCGTGCTTCAATATTTTCTGTTTTTATCTTTCTCAAAGCTATATGTTATCTTTTTCAGAAGCTTCCCCTTTCGTGATCAAAGCTTTACGTTGTCATGATCAAAAGTTTTACGAAATTTATGCTATCTTACCAAAATCAAATGATATCGTTTACGACGACTTACGGTATCATTCCTCAGCACATTATCTCATTGAAGGGTTAAGCTGCCACGCCTTAGAGCCTTATGGTATAGTGGTCTTAGGTGTCTGTGTGTGTGTGTGTGTGTTAAGCCAAAAATCTAATTATGAATCCTTATTCTCGTTGGTTCTATTTAACATTAAACATCGATTAAGTAATTTCCTCAGCCAGAGATGGAGGTGTAGCGACGGGGAATACAACCAGACGTGACCACTCGTTATACAGGTATATCCGTCTCACACACTCATCCTCCAATCACATATCAAAGTGAGAGTGACGTCACTATGGTGTGTGTTGCCAAACTGGAAAATACCTTAGGTGATGGACAGAGGACATCAGGTTAGTGGTTAGTTTATACAGGAATACAAAGACGTCCTTCTTCTCTAAGTAGTACATGGCGTGAAGACAATCATACTCGATACATAACTGCTTGAAGTACTTACCTCTTTTAATTTACCATTTACAGATGATTCTCAGACCAGGTGGTGTGACGACTGTGTTTTATACGGAGGTGCCCCGTCAGGTGAGCAACACTCCACGGACAGGTACCATACACCTCCTTCCAACACTCCACGGACAGGTACCATACACCTCCCTCCAACACTCCACGGACAGGTACCATACACCATACTTCAACACTCCACGGACAGGTACCATACACCTCCCTCCAACACTCCACGGACAGGTACCATACACCTACTTCAACACTCTTACCTCGACTCCATCTAAAAATCTGGCTCATCTCTTCTTATTGTTTGGGTTTTGTCGGTAATTTTAAGTTGGCTTTATAATAATAATTTGTACCTATTAGGATTAACACTTATTTGGTTTTATTATTTACTGAACTCTTAACCTGGAGAGTCTTAACATTTTCACTCTGTCTTCTACTCATTGAAAGGCAAGTTCATCTTACCTTAATATTTCCATCATTATCTGTAACAATCACCAAAGACGATTTTATTTTTCAATTTTTTTTTCTATAAATTCTGGTGATTAATTGGACAAGAGTTACGCATGTAAGAGCCAGTGAAGGATCTGGTGAATTATGACAACTTTTGGATGCAATATACAGTATATTTAACAGTGTCAAAACACGTATTAAATAAATCAACTTAAACATTAATCTGTATGTTCATGAATAAAAATATTTAACTCAGCTAAAAAATCTATGTAATAAATACAGCTTCATGTAACATTTTATGTGCTCCACTAGAGAGTATTTCCCCGAGAACACAAGAACATCTCCAACATGAACACAAGTTGAGCCGCCACGTAGCCGAGACCCAGGATGAAGAAGACTCCCTGTACGTGCTCCAGAGTGAGAGACACCCCCCCGCCACCGGCCACCTCACTCTCAGGAGTCGCTATCACCTCTTCCTCCTCTCTCTTGTACTGTTCAGTGATGGACAAAATACTTTACTCCAACTATCTAACATAAACAATAAACACTAGTCTAATTCCTGGTTATAAATTAGTATTTTTTCCACAAACTTCAACCTAGAAGTACTACACAATAAAGGCTACAGTTTATCTACCCATATTAGTGTGATGATCAACTTCCTCAGATAAATTACTGAGGTTAAGGGTTACTGTATTATTCCTGGTCATCTGGAGTCTCTCCTTCAAGATGTTATCGCCTGACTTTCAAGTGTGATGTGATGTTGACCCAAGCCTGATGCTTTAACAAGAAAACTGTGAAATTTTTTAACAAATTTCTAACTCAGACGAAATATGATGTTACTTCCAATGAAATGTCTTGATGGGAAACTTCAGTATTTCAAGTGGTCATAACCTAACCTAATCTAACCTCAGGTCATTCTCATATTCTCTGATAGGTAAAGACAGATTTTTGCTCACTCTCTTTGTGGAGTTAAAGTGAAGCAGAACATACTAAAGAAGAGACCTTATGGAGCCTAATGGAGGAGTAAATTGAGAGGGAAGCCGTGAGGCGATACAAACTGGGGTAGAGGCAATAAGGCGTTACAGTAAGAAATACATAAGGAAAACTTGCTGTGGAGAGACTCTGTAACCGCCTGAAATAATATAGCAAACCAATTGTCTGGTCTATAAACAGTGAAAGTCACATACACGTTGCTCTCATTACCCTCTTAGACAGTACGAGTGTCTGCTTGTGCCAGTAGCTCATGAGGCCGCTCTGTGAGATCCAACTGACGACGCGATCAAAGTTTTTCTTCAGAGGAGAATGACTCTGTAGACCAAGTGCGACGTTGAAGGGCAGGAAACACTCCTGTAGACCGTTGGACTTTCTAAAAAGCTTATCTATCGTGTTTAGAATTTACTCCGATACATCAATGATAAAAAAGTAATTTATGATAAACTAGTTATCACATCAGGCCTAAGGTACGATGTGAAGCACTGAATAAAGCAGACTAAACCATACAACGAGTCATGCAAGTACACAATGAACAAGTTAATGGTATGGATACAAAAAAATACCTCATAAAATAAACTATTATGAACAACAGATGAATTCACTCAGACTTACAAGAACGAATGTGTTCGTACGTATGTGTGTGGATGTACTTGTATAAGACGTGGGTACATAATTTTGTATTCTGTACAGTACACCAACCCACCTGCATGATCCTGACCATAGGTACACCCTGCGGGGTGGTGATACGGGCGCTGAAGAAGGCCAGGTAGCGGCGAGAGGTGATCATCACGCCTTCACCCTTCAACACTCGCTTTTTGATGTCCTCGAATTCTCTGAGAGACTCGAACCTCCGAGACAGGTCCTGAGGAGGACACAAACTTTCAGTCGTGGAATAAGAAGATCTAATCTGTTGAGTTAAACCATCAACCTCCTTATATTCAGTGAAATGGTGATGTAACGTTTAGTATGTGATAAGTTATCAAGCTGTCCAAGGTCAACTTAACCCATACAGACCCAACAACAAGTTAAGAGAACATCCAGTTGAGAGGCCGAGAAACATAAGCTAGTATAGACTGTTAAGTTTCTCAAGAAGTAAAAAAAAACGAGAAACATTTGTAAACTGTATAATGGCTAATGTGAAAAGCATGACATAATAAATCTAAAATATCATAAAGGTTTTACAAGCAATATTAAACCTACCCTGAGATGCTCATTCTTGGACTGGGCCATATTGTTGCCGAAGAATGGTCCCAGACCATAGACGGAGAGCGAGGAATGGTATAGTTCCTTGATGGTGTTGATGCCGGGAGGTGTTCGGTCCACTGTGAGGAAGGCTGTGAGGTTGGAGCTGTAGCCTGTAGTGAGGATGATGATGTACAGCCACAGAAACACCACCAATACCTGCAGGCTGGAGGAGGTGGGCACCTGGAGCTGAGTAGACCTGAAGTGCATCCCCGCCGTGTACAGGCTGGTGTACGCCAGCGAGCTATTGGCCATCTTCTCTCCTCTGTGGGATGTTATCAAGAACCTAAGGTTATGTCTTTATCTGTTCATTCATTCAATCACAAGTCTCCCTGGAGGACTCATCACCTCCTTCTTAAGACAAATATACCAAACTTACTTCCCATCAACCTCTACCCATTAATACACTTGTTCACACACACTTAAGTCTTCTCTCACACCCAGACTCCCTCAACACACACCTGAAAGAGGCAAGTTTGGTCAGACAGTAGAGGAGAGGTCCAGTGAGGACGAGGCCCAGCAGTATGGCGAGCCAGGTGGTGGCAGTGTACGGGAGGGCCAGTGACTGCCACCGAGGTATTTGTGCCTCACTCTGGATCAGGAAACACGTCGCCTGCAATAACATGACACGCTGTCGGTAATGTTTAATAACCCGTACTACTTATTCTCAGGCGGTGGGAACTAAACTTAAATATGTCCATCCAGGTGGATACAATACACAAACAGAGATGGAATTTTAAGTATTACCTGAGTTATACACAGGAAAGTTACAGCACAATATTTATGGTTGTCAATACTTGTTTGGGGGTATTAATTTTGTACTGATTCTAATTAGCCAAGACATCTTCTTGTCCAAATAACACGTAATTGCCTACAACTAACAGAGGCGTCAATAAATTAAAGTGTGTCTAAAATGTTGCAGAGACATATGGTAAGGTGACTCACGTCTTGGTCATAGTAGGTGGTGTACTCCTGGTACTCCTTCCGGCCGCCCAGGGCTGTGATGAAGAGGTTGGCGATGCCTATATCCCCCTCACCTGTCCCCAGCAGCCCCACCAAACCGTTCCAGGTACCATTACTCGTCACCTCCCCCCACAGTTCACCTGAAAATACTCAATGTTATTTTGATTTGTGTAAAGTCTTAATTGTGATGGAGAGAAAGAGGAAGAACGAAGATGGAACTACATTTTTTTTTAATGTGTGAATCAATAGCCAAATAAATCTGATATTAGACACAGTTCAAAGTATTTACAGTATATTGAATGGTCTTATAATAATTACTGGTGCAATCCCATGATTAATCTTTGTACATGGCTAAAATTTACAAACTTCAAAGATATTTTTTTATTGCAGTTACAAAACATTTTAGTATTTTATCTATAAAAATGTTGTCATTGATAGTCACTGTTACAGAAGTAGAATAAAAAGCTTGTTTATCTCCTACAGATGGTGGTGAAGGGCGCCACCTACCCGGCGGAGGTTCCTTGAAGTTTATAGTAAAGTTGAAGGCCTGGGCGACGGCGGTGACCACGTCAATATCACTACCGTAGCGGCGGAGCACCGAGCCGTCCCTCCCCCGATGATATAAAATGTTAGGAGGTAACTCAAATGTGATCACCTGCAAAAGTGTTGGAGGTAATTATAAACCCGCCATGAGTTACCGATCAGATACGACTCTTGTCACTGCCATCATCTCTGAGTGCACCAGTGGTCATGAGTGTGGTAAATACTGACCAGAAAATGTAATATCTAATTCGCTCTGTATGTCACGAATATAAAGTTGTACACTGAATTTTATGGTCCGTTTGTTCAGACCCAGGAAGCCTTTTACTATGGAGCTGCAGTGTTACAGTATTTTGCCACCAATAATGTGTAGTAGTAATAGTAGTAATAGTCACCGTAACTTAGCTCTCGATGCTGCACACAGGAGGAACGAGAACGACAAGATAAGGGCATAGGGGAGAGAATTCAGAACGTTGATCAAGGCAGCTTCACTCCTCTAGTGTTCACAACCTCTGGTGGGATGGGACCAAGTGCAAGATGCTTCTACGCCAGACTCGCGGAGGTAATATCCGAACAGAAGCAACAGCCCAAAAGTTATGTTACAGCCTGGATGAAATATCGACTGTCCTTCTCTCTCCTTAGGTCGACTTTGCTCTGCCTCAGGGGAACGAGAGCATTGGCCCCAAAGCCGACAACAGTTGCAGACATTGACTATGAGGCAACAGTCACTGAATGCCGCATAAATCTGCGGCTCATCTAACTCAACACAGCTAGGATAGCTACTTATGTATTAGGATATTTAATTTTAAGGTAATAAAATGGCGGCGAAGGTGTGGCTATAGGGGGAGGATGAAGGCCACGGAAAAAAAAATAGTAGTAGTAGTAGTAGTAGTAGTAGTAGCAAATCTGTTGAAGGAAATCTGCCGGGATGTCATGGTAGAACCGACCCTCCTTCCATTGGATGGTGAGATCTTCCAACACAGGACTTCAAACACATCTAACGAAGCCCGTGTGGACGTCAGTGCTCGAGGATTCTGGACGCGGGGACAGCGAGCTTTCTTCGACATAAGGATTTTTGATCCCATGGCCGCATGTCACCGTAACCTAGCTCTCGATGCTGCACACAGGAGGAACGAGAACGACAAGAGAAGGGCATATGGGGAGAGAATTCAAAACGTTGATCAAGGCAGCTTCACTCCTCTAGTGTTCACAACCTCTGGTGGGATGGGACCAAGTGCAAGATGTTTCTACGCCAGACTCGCGGAGGTGATCTCCGAACAGAAGCAGCAGCCCAGAAGTTATGTTACAGCCTGGATGAGATGTCGACTGTCTTTCTCTCTCTTTCGGTCGGCTTTGCTCTGCCTCAGGGGAACGAGAGCTTCTGCCCCAACTCCCACAACTGCTGCAGATATTGACTATGAGGCTACTGTCACTGAATGCCGCATAGATCTGCGGCTCAACTAATTTAACACAGATAGGATAGCTACTTATGTATTAGGATATTTAATATTAAGGTAATTAAATGGTGGCGAAGGTGTGGCTATTGGGGGAGGCTAGAGGCCACGTTAAAAAAAAGAAAAAAAGTAGTAGTAGTAGTAGTAGCAAAAAAATCATATAGCGAAGGAGTATTTTAAAACTTAGTAATTTGCTATAGATAAGTTTGGGGATCTGTCAGAAACAAATTTATGTAACCTGATAAAATAAAATAAATTGTAATATTGATGATATCGAATGAACAGAATAATCGTGTACTAAATCAAAATATAATCAATGATAGAAACGAGTTGTTAGTCATAGAAGAAGGCTACAGTGTTCATCGAGGACTCACATTAAGAACAGCTCCCTGCAGGTCGGTGATCTTGTCCGGGAAGAGGTTGACGGGGATGGTGGAGGATCTTGAGGTGGTCCACGTAAACACCCGGGCCATCTTCTCCCGCTGGTAGAGCTGGTTCATCACCACCACGTACTGCCCCGCGTCCCCTGACTGTCCCCACCACAACCACACCATGTTGGCAAACAAATAATAGTAGGAGACACAGGGAGAGATAATATTAAAGGCTTATATATAGATCAAAGACGCGGGTGTGACCATAAACTACACGGCTCCCTCTTGGTGTGTACGAGACGGAGAAACAATCCTCCCATAATTGTGCTGCAGTGATAAGTGATGGCCTCTCACACACTCTTCTAGATTAAGTGAACTACACCCACACTCAATAGAACCACACCCACGCTCACCTTAACCACACTCACAACTCACCTGAATCACGCCCACGATGTGATCAGTCTTCCTGCCCTTGTTAGTGAGGGTGAGGTCGTGCAGCTGTTCCCGGGATATGCCCGCCACCACGTACCTGGGGTACGGGGATAATAAGTGTATCTAAAACTCCACTAGTTAATAAGATGAACTTTGAACCTCATATTTACTTGCACGGGATATAGGCTGCAAAACACCAGTTCATTATTAGGTCACAAGAGCAGCACTTTCATTGTGAGGATTACAGGACACTCCCACATATAAAAATTATACTGTATTAAAAACATCAACAATTGTGTATCATACAGATGACGCTTTGTTGAATGATACACCCTGAGGAAGTCACTTAGGATTATCCGGCACTGTGTTGTGTTGACTAGTGAAGCCAACATCCCCAGCCAGAGTGTCTCACCTGCCGTCATAGTCCCAGGCCCCTGTCACTGGGTCGGTCAAGGTGTAGAGCGGCGCTGGGTCGCTCAGGAGCAGCAGGTAACCTCGACACTGCTGTGCCTTCAACACCGCCTTCTGCAGGTCCTGCACACCCACCACGTTCACCATCTGTTGTGTACATTAAAACACAATTGACCATCACTGTGTATATTTTTGGCAGTATTTGTATATTTCATCACCTGTGTGTGTGTGTGTGTGTGTGTGTGTATGGCTAGACAAGTTTATTGACGACAAAAATATTCAAGTTCCACACATACAAACACATAATAGACTACAGTATGTTGTGTTGTGCTGTGTTTTGTTGTGGCATAAGTGGTGTGAGCATAACCCGGACCTGTCTCAGGTTAGGGAGTCGCAGGAGGCGGTCCATCACTGGTGACCTCCAGAAGCCTTGGTCGGCAGCCACCACCAGGACGCACTCCCTCAACTGCTCGCTCACGATGGCGCTCAGCAGCATGGCCAGGGAGTCTTCGTCTCGTACAGGCAGTTTTATCATCCTACGGTATCGTTTTGATGATGGAGATGTGTGAGTGATAAGTGGCGGAGATATAGAGAAGGGTTTAGTGGACGCTTTACCTGTGTACCTTCTAGTAGCAAGTTGGTACACTGAAGGTGGATGAATATGAAGGTTAAACGGCATCTCAGTGAAAGGAAGATGATGTGAATTTTTAGACAGACATTCCAGTTTATCCTCGACGTTAGCAGTGGTGGGTTGACGGAAGGAGGCAGTGTACATAGTGGCGGTCTTTAAAGAACTGCAGGCTGCCACCATGAACATCAGTTGAAGAAGTATTCCATTCATGGTACTAAACCAAACATGAAAAATTAGAAGAAAAGTAATAAAAAAATATTAGTAGTAGGTCAAGGCCATAGAGGATCTTTGGTGGTAGACTGTTATACCATTCGATTCTGAGGTGTTAAAGGAAAATTGTCCATTTAAATATAAATTTAATTACAATATTATCACACACACACACACACACACACACGCACACACACACACACACACACAAGTAAATTCAACAAATTAACCAAGAGAATATCACCATTCGTTGACCCCTAACATCAGGTGGAACACATAACAGCTCTGCCAACGAGTTGTCAGAAGTGGTATAAGGAGGCGAGAGGTCGACCCGAGTAGTGAAGCTCCCGCTCCCCGAGCAGCATACCCAAGGGCTGAGGTTAGTAGACTGAAGTCGCCTCTGAACTACTATACGGAAAACTCTGGTCTGCTGGACACCGCAAGTCCCCACGACTGGACAGGTCAGGTCTTACATATAGTCCCCCTGGAAGACAAGGACTGATGAACACTGATGGGGACGCCTCTCACGCCTGGCCCTTGACGTGGGTAGAGCCCTCCTAAACAACGTATTAAAATAGCCATAATATTCCGGCAAAATCATAAAATAATAAACATAGTATTAAATATTAAGTACTAACAACACCTGACATATTGGCCATTAAATTAATATAGAAATAAAATAATCAACAATCACCATTGCAGAAATGAATCACTGAAGAATATAACAGACAAATCAATATAAGTAGAGGTTCTCTTACGGATGCTGAGGGAAGGTGACCAACCCACTCACCTTCCAACGTGTACATCACCTCTGTTCAGGGTTCATAACACCTCGAACACTTTAAATGAATCACCGAGATCCCAACATTCTTGGCTCTGTACGAAGTTCATTAACTCTCTAAATGAAACGAATCCCGGTGAATGAGTAACTCAACACTTTGAATAGCCCTAAGCAAATTACCTAAACCACACCTTCACCAGTTTCCCTCACATAGTAATTAAAAGGTGAAGCAAACTACATTGTACATTATGGAAATAGATTAAGCATTAATTTTTAGTGTGACATTATTTCACAACACTTGGAAGTTTGGTGTGTCATTAGCTCACAACACTTGAAGGATTGGTGTCATGTACTGACGGATACAGAATCTCTCAAAGAAGAGCACTTTCAGAACCAGTTGTCAGTAAGATGATTATTGATGAAGAAAAAAGTTAAATATTAAGAAAATCCTTCCTCTGGCACAACAGAATAAACACACACAAACACACACACACACACACACATACATACATACATACATACACATACATACACACACTAACTTACCCCTGCATGAGTTTACAACACTAGAAATAGTTGTTGTGTCGGCATTTCACCACACAAGAAAGATTCCCTGTGTCATCAACTCATAACACTGTGTTGTAATGTCACATCTTGTAGAGCGCTGGTTGTGATACGCGCACACCTGTGGTTCTGTACTCACCTGCAGTCGTGTACAAATCTGTCGTCGTGGTTCTGTACACGCTGGTGATCATGTGCACACCTGTGGTTCTGCACACACCTGTGGTCATGCACACACCTGATACATCATCGTAGAGGCTAAGGAACAGTTCACCAGATGTGTTACTGTATCAGAGATTACAACATGAAGTTCTGTTGCTTATGATGTAAACTCCAGAAACTTCGTTGTGTTCATTATAATATAGTAAATATTGCCTGTATTTATTGGGGAAATAATTTCTATATACCGACATTGCTAAATTCCTTTAGCAACATATTATACTTGACCTTATCAGACAGACAGCAGACGATAAATATATATCATAACTATGAGTGACGTCAGAGACAAACGGGACATTGCTACACACTGTATCACTCACAGTTAATATTGTGGGGCTGTAGAGTACAAAGTTAACTTAGTCTTGGTGACATATTTGGTAATATACAAACTAACCTGCAGTAGAGGGGGTCAGTGTACAGCAGTGTTGTTCTTATGTCAGTACTTGTCCGTCTTAGTGTCTGTCTTTATATCAACATATGGAGGGGGGGGGGGCAGGCTGGCCAATGTTCATTGGTCAGTGGTCGAGGATGGACCAATGACAGTGGCCCTCACTGGTCTAGGGGCGTGGCTGGATAAATAGACCGATGCTTCTACTGGATAGTGGGCGTGGCTGGATCAGTGGGCGGGTCTGACCTTGACAAATGGTCTTGACTGGATCAATGGACAGGATCATTGGTGGGCGTGGCTGGACCGTTAGACAGAGACAAGATCGTAAATAAACATGACTGGAACTGTCTGTGTGTCTGTTTGTCACCAGACACCGCTGTGAATGATTGAACCACAATAACAACTCTCACATTGTTCAAACACCTGCCAGGAATTATTAAATAAGACCATCACTTATTAGTGGAGGTGGCTGGCCTGCCTGATCCTCCCGTCTGAGGTTAACTTTACCAGTGTGATAGTGTAGCTGTACCAGTGTGAGAGTGTGGCTGTACCAGTGTGATAGTGTGGCTGTACCAGTGTGAGAGTGTGGCTGTACCAGTGTGATAGTGTGGCTGTACCAGTGTGATAGTGTGGCTGTACCAGTGTGATAGTGTGGCTGTACCAGTGAGTGTGGTTGTACCTAATCATTCCACTGTTGATTGACTTTTTTTTTACGGGGATTAGCCCACCCAGGCACAGGTCACTGATCCACTTCGGGGCCTGGGGGCGAAAATATAATAATAATAACAATAATAATAATAACAATAAATGTAATAAAAATCAAAATAATAATAATAATAATAATAATAATAATAATAATAATAATAAAAATTATTATTATTAGTATCATTACCGGCATTCATAGTAAATGAAATTTATAATAAAATAAAAACAAAGTTGAAAATAATAATAATAATAATAATAATAATAATACTAATAATAATAATAATAATAATAATAATAATAATAATAATAATAATAAAGAACCATAAAGAAATGCAAAAGAAAAAAAAAGATCATAATTGACAAACAATATATGTATTTTGTGTTGTCAAAGTTAAGAGAAACAATTGAGACCCTACAATTGTGTGTAAATGAGGCAGAAAGTCAAATAAGCAACCTGGGACTTGGTCACAATTTTCGTGATGCCATATGGCAGCAGGGTCTACCATTAGACAACACATTATGCTTCCAATATCTTCCCAGGAGGTAGTACCTCCCTGTTTGGTAGCTGCCTACTACCTACTACCTATTCATTGTTGACCAAGAACAATATATTACTACAAGTTGATATAATACAATGACGGATGTTCCACGTCCTTAGGATCTGAGCACCTGTAGTTCACCTAAAGCTACAGGGAAGGTGTGAGAAGGTGCACCTGTAGTTCACCTAAAGTTACAGGGAAGGTGGAGGAAGGTGCACCTGTAGTTCACCTAAAGTTACAGGGAAGGTGGATGAAGGTGCACCTGTAGTTCACCTAAAGTTACAGGGAAGGTGGATGAAGGTGCACCTGTAGTTCACCTAAAGCTACAGGGAAGGTGGAGGAAGGTGCACCTGTAGTTCACCTAAAGTTACAGGGAAGGTGGAGGAAGGTGCACCTGTAGTTCACCTCAAGTTACAGGGAAGGTGTGGGAAGGTGCACCTGTAGTTCACCTAAAGTTACAGGGAAGGTGGAGGAAGGTGCACCTGTAGTTCACCTCAAGTTACAGGGAAGGTGGAGGAAGGTGCACCTGTAGTTCACCTAAAGTTACAGGGAAGGTGGAGGAAGGTGCACCTGTAGTTCACCTAAAGTTACAGGGAAGGTGGAGGAAGGTGCACCTGTAGTTCACCTCAAGTTACAGGGAAGGTGTGGGAAGGTGCACCTGTAGTTCACCTAAAGCTACAGGGAAGGTGTGAGAAGGTGCACCTGTAGTTCACCTAAAGCTACAGGGAAGGTGGAGGAAGGTGCACCTGTAGTTCACCTAAAGTTTCAGGGAAGGTGGAGGAAGGTGCACCTGTAGTTCACCTCAAGTTACAGGGAAGGTGGAGGAAGGTGCACCTGTAGTTCACCTAAAGTTACAGGGAAGGTGGAGGAAGGTGCACCTGTAGTTCACCTAAAGCTACAGGGAAGGTGTGAGAAGGTGCACCTGTAGTTCACCTAAAGCTACAGGGAAGGTGTGAGAAGGTGCACCTGTAGTTCACCTAAAGTTACAGGGAAGGTGGAGGAAGGTGCACCTGTAGTTCACCTAAAGCTACAGGGAAGGTGGAGGAAGGTGCACCTGTAGTTCACCTAAAGTTTCAGGGAAGGTGGAGGAAGGTGCACCTGTAGTTCACCTCAAGTTACAGGGAAGGTGGAGGAAGGTGCACCTGTAGTTCACCTAAAGTTACAGGGAAGGTGGAGGAAGGTGCACCTGTAGTTCACCTAAAGCTACAGGGAAGGTGTGAGAAGGTGCACCTGTAGTTCACCTAAAGCTACAGGGAAGGTGTGAGAAGGTGCACCTGTAGTTCACCTAAAGTTACAGAAAAGGTGCACTGGGGTGGTTTAACCTTTCTTAACCTAATACATCAGGTTCTCATTTTATTCAAGAAATGTCAAGAAAATTCTAATTTCAGTCTTCCTCGCTAAACGACCCACAAATTGTGTACGGAACGACAGAAATTCCCTTGCATGAAACGACCACCACGTCATGAGCAGCTACCATGATGGAATTAAAGGTCGTAGTTGTAATGGTAGTGGTGGTAATAATGTTGGTCGTAGTTACAATGATGGTCGTGGCTATAAAGATGGTCGTGGTTATAATGATAGTCGTGGTTATAGTGAAGGTCGAGGTTATAATGATGGTCGTGGTTACGTGGTTATGATGATGGTTGCGGTTATAATGATGGTCGTGGCTATTGAACGAACACTAGCCACACATGTTACCAGACTACCCCTCACACGTTGAGCATACAATCATTGAACAAATACCAAGAACACCTGTCTGTAGATACTGCCACTTACAGCTTCTACTATGACCCAAAATACACTACATAACATCAGCTACACACACACACACACACACAAAGTATCATTACTCAACGAGGAGTTTGTAACATTTAAGTTTATTGATCCTCGTCACCGCCTCGTGTTCTGTACTGTACAAACTATCTAGACAAAATTGTGTTGAGAAAATATGACACAACGGACGAAGGATTTTGACAACCCAACCAAGACAACAGGAGTCACAGTGTTGATTCAGGAATTCATCGATCACCCCGAGTACTGATAGTTTTTTTGAGTGACTGTTACACCCCTTTTGTCATATTGTCCACAGTATAGCACAATGACTTATCCCTAATATGTCCCTTCTCCCCAAGGTCTTATTGTGCCTTCATGTTTCAATCAAGTCATGTTTATGTGTTAATTTAATTTTTTTTCTGCTTGTTGATAATGTTTCTCCTCCAGTACCTTCCTACCTGGAGTATCTAGGGTGTAATTGTGTTGTGTCGTGAGGTCTGACGTCACTCCTCCAGTACCTACCTACCTGGAGTATCTAGCGTGTAATTGTGTTGTGTCGTGAGGTCTGACGTCACTCCTCCAGTACCTATCTACCTGGAGTATCTAGCGTGTAATTGTGTTGTGTCGTGAGGTCTGACGTCACTCCTCCAGTACCTACCTACCTGGAGTATCTAGCCTGTTATTGTGTTGTGTCGTGAGGTCTGACGTCATTTGTAGTTTTCACAGTCATCAGATGCGATTTTTTATCACACGTTCTTCTGCTTATTCTTCTTCTTCCCCTCAAACTAATGTATACACGCTGGTATACACAAGCATATAAGTATACACTCATTATTGTGCACATAGGTAATCAAGCACACGTACACACACGTACTTACATAATGGCTGCCCCTCGTGTAACGAGGATGGCCGGCCCTAGGGCCATCTAGGCGTGAATTTGTTTAAGGTGTAGAAGCTGTCGCCAACACAGCAACCACAGCCTGAGTTAACGAGTTTCATGACCCAGTGTCAAGGAATAATTTGAGAAGACCGGACAACTCGCCAACTGCACTGGCTAACCATTACCCGGAACACGATCCGCAAATCGACTAATATCCAGGTCCCAATTACTGCTGGGTAGACAGAGGCAAATGGCTTAAACAAACTTGCCCCTAGTTTCACCCTGCCCGGGGATTGAACCTGGGTCCTCTCGCTTGCGAGGCGAGCATGCTGACCATTACACCACATGTTAACACAAATAACGCACACACACACACACACACACACACAAACACACACTCTAACACATAAAAAAGGAGAAATTTCAATGAACTTATAAATGTCACGAATCAGAAATTTACAAAATGTTCTCTGTCTGTTTTTTATCTTACTGGAGACAAGTTCCTCGAGTTGTGATAAAAGTCTCTTTGTCTCCTTCATTATTACTGAACGTCGGTAAGTGCCATTATGCCAGGTACACACACAGGTACACACACAGGTACATACACAGGGCTGGTACATAGATAGGTACATACACAGGTACACATACAGGTACACACATAGGGCTAGTATATAGACAGGTATATACACAGGTAAACACACAGGCACACAGGTACATAAACGTGTACAGGTACACAGGTAAACACACGCAGGTACATACACAGGTAAATACACAATTACACAGGTATAAACACTTGTAAGCACCCAGATACACACACAGGTACAGACACAGGTACACACACATGTATACCTGGTTTAATGTAAATAATATACTTCTATGCATATATGACTATACTAATATCTATAATGCTAATTCCTATAGTTATGACGATGCAGTAATTATTAACACAAATACGATATTGTATATAAAAGTGAGCAGCCTGACCATTCATATATTAACGAATATTAACTATTTACCTTAATTCCCACACACTGTTTTATACATGTGTTATGTGTTTTCCAATGTGTAATTATTAACCTTTCCACATATGGCGCATAAGATCACACTAACTCTTGCTGCAGTGTTCACTTTATGAGTCATTTAACCTAACCTAACATAACCTAACATGTTTCTATGAGTCTCTAGGTGTAAATGAGATCTTATAAAATACCAAAATAATTGTATGTTATTCGTGAATATCAATTGCACCAAACTTTTCTTCTCGGGTAAGAAAATTGACTAACATTTGTAAATCATGTAAATTAACATCACCTGTGTGTAAAAACCTCATTAACTCCCCTGATAGAGAGGCCTCACCTGTGGGTTTATCTTGGTATATTATTTACTATATAATTATAACGTTTAAGAAGGAAAACTTATAACAAAACATTATATAAGGGTGTATGAGTACTGTACGCCACCAACCTGTGTAGGTGTTCCGTACAATAATGCTCAGGCAGAGCACACACACACACACACACACACACACACACACACACACACACACACACACACACTTGCACTCAAACAAACACACACATATGTGGATATAATTATATCTTTACTTGCGTGTTCACTAGAGTTTGGCTAAATCCTTGATCCTGAAATTAACCTAACCTAACCAGACTTAACCACACTGTAGGCAGGAGAAGGTCAAGGCGACTTTTATCATTAGTTTACAAACTCGTCCTGGGAGAGAAAAAAGTGTACAAACATTTAATTTCTGATCCATGACTTTTGCGACTTAAAAGGATGAATTGCATTTTTCCTGTGTGTGTGCGTGTGTGTGTGTGTGTGTGTGTGTGTGTGTGATCGCTTTGTATGTACGTGTATAAGTAGGTAACCCAAATATGTACATTTGAATCTGTGAGTGTATATTGTATCTCTATTATGGATGTATGAGTTTGCGTATACTGTATATGTATACATAATAGTAATGACAATGAGATAAATATAAAGATACTACGACTACTACTATTACTACTACTACAACTACCACTACTATTACTACTACTACTTTTTTTGATATGGCTTCCAGCCTCCCCCTATAGCCATTCCTTCGCCACAATAAAAGTACCTTAATATTAAATATCCTAGTACATGAGTAGCTATCCTAGCTGTGTTGAGTTAGTTGAGCCGCAGATCTATGCGGTAAATACTACTACTACTACTACTTCTACTACGACTACTACTACGACTACTACTATTACTATTACTAATTCTACTTTTTTTTTGGAATGGCCTCCATCCTCCCCTAATAGTCATACCTTCGCCACCATTTTATTACCTTAAAATTAAATATCCTTATACATAAGTAGCTATCCTAGCTGTGTTGAATTAGTTGAGCCGCAGATCTATGCGGCATTCAATGGCTGTTGCCTCGTAGTCAATATCTGTAACTGTTGTCGGCTTTGGGGCCGATGCTCTCGTTTCCCTGAGGCAGAGCAAAACAGACCTAAGGAGAGAGAAGGACAGTCGACATATCATCCAGGCTGTAATATAACTTCTGGGCTGCTGCTTCTGTTCGGATAGCACCTCCGCAAGTGTGGCGTAGAAGCATCTTGCACTTGGTCCCATCCCACCAGAGGTTGTGAACACCAGAGGAGTGAAGCTGCCTTGATCAACGTTGTACTACTACCACTATTACTACTACTACTACTACTACTACTACTACTAATAATAATAATAATAATAATAATAATAATAATAATAATAATAACAATAATAATAATAATAATAATAATAATAATAATAATAATAATAATAATAATAATAATAATAATAATAATAATAATAATCTAGCCTCACAGCCCACAAGGACTCCACACTACTTGCCACACCCTGAGGAGTGAGGACCTACCACACCACGAGGAGTGAGGACCTACCACACCACGAGGAGTGAGGACCTACCACACCACGAGGAGTGAGGACCTGCCACACCCCGAGGTGTGATGACCTACCACACCCCGAGGAGTGAGGACCTGCCACACCCCGAGGAGTGAAGACCTGCCACACCCCGAGGAGTGAAGACATGCCACACCCCGAGGAGTGAAGACCTGCCACACCCCGAGGAGTGAGGACCTGCCACACTCCGATGAGTGAGGAGCTGCCACACCCCGAGGAGTGAGGACCTGCCACACCCCAAGGAGTGAGGACCTGCCACACCCCGAGGAGTGAAGACCTGCCACACCCCGAGGAGTGAGGACCTGCCACACCCCGAGGAGTGAGGACCTGCCACACCCCGAGGAGTGAAGACATGCCACACCCCGAGGCGTGAGGACCTGCCACACCCCGAGGAGTGAAGACATGCCACACCCCGATGAGAAAGGACCTGCCACACCCCGAGGAGTGATGACCTACCACACACCAGCCACAGGGAGGACTGAAGGACACCTGAACAGCCCCAAAAAATTTCCTTCAACAAATACAAAACCAAATAAACCCTCACACATAATCTGTTTGTTTACATTGTGTGGTTGTTTACATTGTGTTTGTTTACATTGTATGTTTGTTTACATTGTGTTTGTTTACATTGTGTGTTTGTTTGTATTGTGTTTGTTTACATTTACATTAAATTTTCTTAGCCGCGTAGTCTAGCTCTATGTGTTATGGTGTCTGAGTCGTGAGAGTCGCGTCTAAAACCATCTACATGGTTGACCCGCCCATGAAGATGATGGTCTGTACACTAGTGAGGCACCTGGTACTCACCACGGAAATCTCCCACGCTCCAATAACGAATCGCTTTGTTTTTGTTTTTTAAGCCCCGAGTGCTTCATGCAAACCGACCATGGGGCTACCACAGCACCGTGTACACCAGGGAAGTCCAGCCCAGGTCGGCATACTGACTGAGGCGCTCGGCCGGAATGAATCAACCAAAACCACCTTGAATTTTTTAATTTTTATTTTTTATTATATTTCAGTAAATAAAACGTACGATTTTTATTATGTAGATTCGTTTGATAGAGGAACTATACAGTAGTACCTTACGATGGTGTAAGAAACATGTAAAATGGTACTTCAAAAAATAAATAATGTTATCCAGTGCAACACTCACCAGCCCTAATGTGATGTAGATGTGTGTGGCTATGGGGAGGAGGGTGTTGTCGACTGGTATTCCACCGCGGGAGTATACACTGGAACTGAAACTGTCTTGGCAACATACTTCTGCCTCCAAGCATGTTGATTGGCATTTAAAACCCTCAAAACTGAGTGACAACATCCTGGTCTCCTTATTGACTGTGCTACGAGGTGCCTTTGTTATTGTTGGGCAGCACCAAGAGACCCAGGCTATGCCTAAAGCTCAAATTCCTATATATTTCAAGTCAAATTCACCCATACATATATGACGAATAAACGTTTCTAACCTCACTGATCTTAACACTCATCAAGGTGTAGCAACTTGTGTCCGTCATTATACAGCCGAGCGCCTCCTGGACTACCACATCAACTTCATCACTGAGGGAGTGTGGATGGACCAACCTGGCCTTGATTGAGGGTCTCTTACATGAACCTGGAAAATATAATATATCTTATATAATAAGTTACATATCGTCAGTCTTGTGAGTTACTCATATGGGAGGAATATGACATTAGGGTGTGTCATACGGAGGCGAATATTTTTTTTTGAGTTTGAAAAATCGGCCCATGGTATTAATGATGTAGTTCTATGTGCAGAATCATGTGATATCTTCAGATTTGAAAAGTTTTCATTTTTTGCTAGGTAAATTTTAACTTGAAATCTTATGAAAATTCAGTATTCCCACCCTTTTACCAACACCACTAAATAGCTTATTTAAAGTAAAGTAAATGTATCAGGTTAATTTATTAGGATGAAAATGATCCAGAATAGTGAAACGAATGATCTTGACACATTTATTAAATTTAATATTCCTTTAGAAAACAAAATCATCATATACAAAAACCGGTTTTACTACTACGACCCGGTGTTGCTGCACACCATAGAGAACATGTCTTTCTTGCTTCTGTTTCTACTCATCACCTCCCTGCTGACCACCTGAGCTCGGATGTAGCCTTCCCTCCTCTCCTGGCTGTACACGTGACTGCTGGCCTCGCTCACTTGCTGTACACAACGCTCTATACTCTGGGTGTGCGAGGGCCAGGCAGGGACATGCATGGGGTTGTCCAGGAAAGCTCTGACTTGAACATTGGTGAGGCTGCAGGTAAGAGGGGGCTCACTGCCAGCCTGGATGTTATCCAGATCTATGAGATCAGTGAGGGTCTTGGCACCTAGATTGACTTCAGGAGTCTTCCTGACCCTGAAGGAATCGTCACCAACTGATTCGTCATGCCCAGATCCGCTCATAAGTCTCATATCCAAGATCTTTTTGACTGCCACTCTTCTCTCCTCCTCATCCTTACTGCAGAGCATTGTCTGCAGAACTGCCTCCGGATGAGCATACCAGGAAGATCTCCTCACAGTCTGCTCCACAATCTGAACAACCTTCCTTGGCTGACTCCTGAGGAGCTCAAGCTGGGAGAGCATGCCTCGGACCTTCGGAGAACGATGACTTGACCTTGGTGTTGAACCAATTTGGCAAGTAGACACTCACGATGAATTGGACAATAAGTCTTAGGTTGTGAAGCTGGTTCCCTTTCAGTTTATGATGAGCGACCCAAATTCTGCAGAACCTGAGAGCCGTTGTGAGCCACCTAGAATGTGAGACTGGACCTATCTGCAAGTAAGCAAGTCTATCAGGCATGACCCCAGTTTTGATGGCACTGCAAATCATGTAACCATAGTACTGGTCAGTACTCAGGTCGTCAATGACAGTATGTGCAAGCTCAACGAGTGGAGGGCCAACTGTGATTTTTTCAAAGCTCGGATTTATTTCTAACTCAGAGGCAGAGTCCAGCATCTTGCCAAGAGGACCAGACCATCTGTTGTTTGAAAGAGTCTTGCCATCCAGCTCCTGGATCAGATGTCTGAGTGGCAACTCGTTGGTGTGGAGGTCACAAACAATCCAGACCAGCTTCCTCCCAATCTTCCGCTCTATCCACTGTATGACCCCCCCCTTGCCACCCTGTGTTCGTGTTGGTGCTGTCCCCTCCAATGGCCTGCAGGGTCTGGTCTACGTTCCTCTCTCTGAGCCAGTTCACAATGTTATCTGCCACTATCTCAGCTGGTTTCCTGATGTCATCTTTCTCTGGAGTGAAATGCCACAAATACTTCCCTCCTGGTTCACTGCAGCAGGAGTAGTGTTCCTCCTTCACCATGGCAGGGAACAACTTGTCAGATTCTCCAACTTTCATGAACACTTTAGTGTCATCCCTTCTCCCATCAAAGAACAAACAATTGATTCCATTTTCTCTTATCCCCTTATCAAACTCCTCTTCTAGGTTACTGACAAGTTTCTCCTGAGCTCTCCTTACTTTGTTATTTATCTATCACCAGGTGAACATCATCAGGTGTTATCAAACCACCGTCAATCCAGGCAGCTGTTGCTATCTCTGCAGTTTCTCTGAGACCAGTGTGGTGTCGCATGCTGGCCAGAGCTATGCTCGGGATATCTTTCCTATTTCGAATGTCATGGCTGGAAGGTTTGGGATCATTATTTTCTGGGTTAGGGACAAAGTCACCATTCTCCTGGTCAGCACTCGGATCAGCCATGGGGAAGTCATTAAACTCTGAATCAGCTTGACTCCAATCATCGGCCTTTTTTACCTCACCCTGGGCCTTCTCAAGTCTCTTTTCCTCGGCAACCCTTCTCCTCTTCTGTCTCTCTGTGGCAGCCTCCTGTCTCTTGGACTCCGGAATATCTTGGCTAGAAATCATGAGAGCCCCTATACTGCCAGTCTTCTCTCTCTGTGCTTTGACAAATGCCAGTTCGATCACAGGAATCTTCAGTTCACGCTTGCAAATACAGGAGATGTGGGCCTCGGATTTACAGTCACGATCGCATCCAAACTCAGGACAGAGAACAATTGGGCACTTGCAAGTAATTATGTCAAATAACTGGTCCAGTTGCTTGGCAAAGCTGTCCTTAACTGCAAGTTTTCCTCTCCCAAGAGAGATATCTCTTGCCTTTTCCCAACTGGCTAGCAGTCTCTCACTAATCTTCTTCTGACTTGTTATGACTGGAGGCTTGAACTGAGCGTTAGCCAGAGTGTACTGTGCCAAGACAGCTTTGGTCATATCACTGGCAATGTCTTTGTTTGTGTAAGTTCTTTGGTTCTTTTCACTGATTTGCCTGATTAAAACACCGTATCTCAAAGCATCTCTCAATGTAGGCAACTCCGACTTCAGGAGCTCTCTCCCTGACCCAAGATAGTGACTGAGATGGCTGGATTTTTGGTTCCTCGTCCTGACACAAGCAGCCATTGCAAATATTATCAACTTATAAATGCATCAGAATCTGAAACAGAAAAAAATAGTGTTAGTTGGGTTGTTAAAGAATGAAGTCAGAAAGCAATGTTCACTATTTAATTGTAATGCACTAATGCAGCTGTACGTTAGATTTTCGATAAATTTCACGCTAAAATTTACCTAGCAAAAGGTTGCAAAATATTGAAGCTGAAATTATTTTCTGTTTATATACACTAAAATCTACCAAAAAAGTGATGGGCCATTAGTTTTAGCTGATCTTCCCTCCTATGACACACCCTAATATGACATCCATTATGAGTGGTGAGGACGAGCGCTTCCTCCTCTTTGTTTACCTTTATCAACACACACACACACACACACAACAAAATCCAGAGTTAAGCTTTCTGGCCCATCGAGCAATGACTCAATTTTGTATTTACTGAAACATAATTATGTGTAAGATATTTCCTCTCTCTTATCATTTACGTATTTCAATTCTTCTTTTTCTTTATTCAGAAAATTTCATATATTCTGATGTACAATTTGCTCATCTCTGACTGAGCACTTTCCTTGACACAGTTTCTCACATTCTTCTGGGCTTCATATAAGTCAGAATCTATCATCATATCTAATACATTCCGCTATCATTACTTCAACAATCACGTCACTGGGCAGTATGTATAGTTCCGTCAGCACCACTGGGCGTTATGTATGGTTCCGTCAGCACCACTGGGCAGTATGTATAGTTCTGTCAGCACCACTGAGCAGTATGTATGGTTCCATCAGCACCACTGGGCGGTATGTATGTTCCGTCAGCATCAGTGGGCAGTATGTATGGTTCCGTCAGCATCACTGGGCAGCATGTATGTTCCGTCAGCATCACAGGGCAGTATGTATGTTCCGTCAGCATCACTGGGCAGTATGTATGTTCCGTCAGCATCACTGGGCAGTATGTATGGTTCCGTCAGCATCACTGGGCAGTATGTATGGCTCCGTCAGCAACACTGGGCAGTATGTATGGTTCCGTCAGCATCAGTGGGCAGTATGTATGGTTCCGTCAGTATCAGTGGGCAGTATGTATGTTCCGTCAGCACCACTGGGCAGTATGTATGGTTCCATCAGCATCACTGGGCAGTATGTATAGTTCCGTCAGCATCGCTGGGCAGTATGTATGGTTCCGTCAGCACCACTAGGTGTTATGCATGGTTCCGTCAGCACCACTTGGCAGAATGTATGGTTCCATCACCATCACTGGGCAGTATCTATGGTTTTGTCAGCATCACTGGGCAGTATGTATGGTTCCGTCAGCACCACTGGGCAGTATATATGTTGCGTCATCATCAGTGGACAGTATGTATGGTTCTGTCAGCATCACTGGGCAGTATGTATGGTTCTGTCAGCATCAGTGGGCAGTATGTATGTTGCGTCAGCATCAGTGGGCAGTATGTATGGTTCTGTCATCATCACTGGGCAATATGCATGGTTCTGCCAGCGTCACTGGGCAGTATGTATGGTTCTGTCAGGATCAGTGGGCAGCATGTATGATTCTGTCAGCACCACTGGGCAGTATGTATGGTTCTGTCAGCATCAGTGGGCAGTATGTATGGTTCCGTCAGCATCAGTGGGCAGCATGTATGGTTCTGTCAGCACCACTGGGCAGTATTGCATGGTTCCGTTAGCATCAGTGGGCAGTATGTATGGTTCTGTCAGCATCAGTGGGCAGTATGCATGGTTCCGTCAGCACCACTGGGCAGTATGTGTAAGTTGTGTTACGGTTCTCTTCAATAAGTTTAATGACTATTTCTTATTCTCTGTCACCGAGGAATAAAGTTTTCTTTGTATGTTAATAAAAATAAATGATTCTGTTGCCCTGGTGACCGACATTCATTAATTTTATGGATTTTTCAGGAAAACTTCACATATCCTTCACCATTTAGTCCTAAGTGATCTACATCCTGCTCATCCATCTACCGAGTCTGTCCTTCTCGCCACACCAGTACTATGTGGAGAATTTCCTAATGATTCTCAAGTGTTTTTGCAGGAATCATAAAATAATCTGCCAACACTTCCCCATTACTCGTCCATATTGTGTGATCCCTGAGGTTTTCGTTTAATCATTATATTTGTGTAGTAATGAGTCCTCAAACTTTCCACTTGGTGTCACTGGTTAATAGACAGACACACAGACAGTTCCAGTCATGTTTATTTACGATCTTGTCTCTGTCTAACGGTCCAGCCACGCCCACCAATGATCCTGTCCATTGATCTAGTCAAGACCATTTGTCAAGGTCAGACCCGCCCACTGGTCTAGCCACGTCCACTATCCAGTTGTAGTCTCGGTCCATTTATCCAGCCACGCCCCCAGACCAGTGAGGGCCACTGTCATTGGTCCATCCTCGGCCACTGACCAATGAACATTGGCCAGCCTGCCCCCCCCCCCCCCCTCCATATGTTGATATAAAGACAGACACTAAGACGGACAAGTACTGACATAAGAACAACACTGCTGTACACTGACCCCCTATACTGCAGGTTAGTTTATATCTTGTTCACATAATAACTCTTTACTAACCTTCTTTATTCTCACACCAATATAAGACAACTCATATGTGTATAAATGAGTGTGGTTCTATAAATCTCTGTGTCTGTATAAATCTTAGTGTGTGTATATGTACAGTATGTTGGGTAAAATAAAGTATCGCAATATTCTAGCATTTAAATGTTTCAAGAATTTGTTGTTGCTTATATTAGATAAATATCACAGCCAAGTATTGTTGGTAATTATTAGTGAGTAGAGAGTAAGATGTTCTCATAGTTTACGTATCATAAATACTAATAATGTTTTATTATTTATTTCCGTTTGTGTTCTGCTCATAGAACACACAGTATAAAGAGTATTCTCCTCACGATATTGTTGATGATACAGTGTTTGCGGGTCTCAACACCTCAGGTCTATAAGTGTGTTGTCTAAGTAACACACGAGTCATCAAGAGTTACATAATAAGAGACACACCAGACACTACTCAACACAACTGGCAGCTTCCATTATTTCTTGACACGTTTTATTAATGCAATCCTCTACCTTAATAGTGTTAACATAATGCTCTTCTTTTATATATGTATGATTTTATATACTCTATTTTAGCCCCTTAATCTGCTAAGTTATTATATTTTAGTTCAGACTCTAACCACAAAACGTCAGGGCTACCAACTGCTCAGGCCGTACAGTGTTAAGGGCAAACAACAGTCCTCTCAGGGTGTATGGTGATAACTCGACTAAAGTCTATAGTCCTCATTTATTCTGTTAATACGTCAGTTAACTTCCATAATATCCCGCCATCCTCAAAGTGCTTTATTAAGTGTGTCTATTTGTGTTTAAATGTGTTTGTACTTTCTGCTGTATGTTTGATATTGTCACATTTATCCCTCGCCATCCATGCTCTTCCATCCATGTTTACAGCTTCCTCCTGCATCTTGATTCTCATGAAAATGATTAATAAAATTTTAATCTTACATGTTTCGTTGAGTATTATGCGTGGGACAAATCTTCTTCCTCAACTGACGGTGATTCTGGTAGCGTCCAGTACGGTCTACAGTGTTTACAGCAAGCGCAGTAACCACACCACCTACCTGCACGCTGCCTCCTTCCCTCAACCCACCACTGCTAACGTCGAGGATAAACTGGAATCTCTGTCTACAAATTCACATCATCTTCCCTTCACTGAGATGCCGTTTAACCTTCACATTCATCCACCTTCAGTGTACCAACTTGCTACTAGAAGGTACACAGGTAAAGCGTCCACTAAACCCTTCTCTATATCTCCGCCAATTATCACTCACACATCTCCATCATCAAGACGATACCGTAGGATGATAAAACTGCCTGTACGAGACGAAGATTCCCTGGCCATGCTGCTGAGCGCTATCGTGATCGAGCAGTTGAGGGAGTGCGTCCTGGTGGTGGCTGCCGACCAAGGCTTCTGGAGGTCACCAGTGATGGACCGCCTCCTGCGACTCCCTAACCTGAGACAGGTCCGGACATTGCTCACACCACTTATGCCACAACACAACACAACATACTGTAGTCTATTATGTGTTTGTATGTGTGGAACTTGAATATTTTTGTCGTCAATAAACTTGTCTAGCCACACACACACACACACACACACACACAGGTGATGAAATATACAAATACTGCCAAAAATATACACAGTGATGGTCAATTGTGTTTTAATGTACACAACAGGTGGTGAACGTGGTGGGTGTGCAGGACCTGCAGAAGGCGGTGTTGAAGGCACAGCAGTGTCGAGGTTACCTGCTGCTCCTGAGCGACCCAGCGCCGCTCTACACCTTGACCGACCCAGTGACAGGCGCCTGGGACTATGACGGCAGGTGAGACACTGTGGCTGGGGATGTTGGCTTCACTAGTCAACACAACACATTACCGGATAATAATATTCTGATTCACTTCTTTTTAGTCAAAGTATTTTACCGCTCGTGCTTGAATGAACCTCCTATCACTGATCCTGTCTCGGACTTATATATAACTATTACAAATTCTCTTCCCTGAAAATGGATTCGATTACTGAGGTTCGCGGCAAATAGACTTCTACCTGTTTTTTCTCATAGTGGGTCAAAATAATCACTGAATTATGTTTGATTTTAGCAAAATGGATCTCTAATCATTGCTAGATTATGGCACAGTACTGTTAACGTTGGATATACTTCTGTAATGATCTGTTACAGTTCACTTGGGTGGGCGGAGTTCGTGAAGCATTACAAGGCAGTTCTGACACTGAATCTGTAAACGAAAAGCTACTTTGGTGGTGATTGTGATCCTAATATTATGTTAAATTCTGTAAGAACTTGGAATACCAGAAATTCACAACCCCCCCCCCCCCTCCCTCCCTCACCTGCAGGTACGTGGTGGCGGGCCTGTCACGGGAACAGCTGCACGCCCTCACCATCACTAACAAGGGCAGGAAGACTGATCACATCGTGGGCGTGATTCGGGTGAGTTGTGAGTGTGGTTCAGGTGAGCATGGGTGTGGTTCTATTGAGTTGTGGGTCTGGTTCACTTAATCTACTGTAGAAGGGTGTGTGAGAGGCCATCACTTATCACTGTAGCACAAGTATGAATTATGGGAGGACTGTTTCTCCGTCTCGTACACACCAAGAGGGAGCCGTGTAGTTTATGGTCACACCCGCGTCTCTGATATATATATATATATATATATATATATATATATATATATATATATATATATATATATATATATATATATATATATATATATATATATAAACCTTTAATATTATCTTTCCCTGTGTCTCCTACTATTATTTGTTTACCAACATGGTGTGGTTGTGGTGGGGACAGTCAGGGGACGCTGGGCAGTACGTGGTGGTGATGAACCAGCTCTACCAGCGGGAGAAGATGGCCCGGGTGTTTACGTGGACCACCTCAAGATCCTCCACCATCCCCGTCAACCTCTTCCCGGACAAGATCACCAACCTGCAGGGAGCTGTTCTTAATGTGAGTCATGGAGGAACACTGTAGCCTTCTTCTATGGTAAGTCATTTATCCAGGATATACGGGTATATACAGTACATAAGTAAAGGTATAATGTGCTTAAGACCCTGCGGGCTACTGAGCACTGTGCACCTGCCGCCACTTTTCACCTTCGGGAGATTTTATTAAGTAGAAGTGTTTAAATATCTGTATTATTGTCAATACTGAATACAGAATTTATTTGATCATTTCTAAATCGTAGTTTTGTTATGGTGCATCATATTACCTCCGTCTGCCTCTCCTACAGGAGGAGACATATGCTATAGATATGTTGGATTTTTTTATCATTTATATATTGTCAGAGCTACACACACTGTAGTGTTCTTGAAGTACTTAGACACAAAGCAAATCATACACATTTTCTTTGTCTCAATATTCATAAGTTAAAAATAAGGGTTTATCAGTTTTTATGGCACGCGGCAGGTAGGCTTATTACCATAGAAATACTTGTACCTGTAGCTCGCATAAAGTAGAATTATGAGATTCATGGTTCTAGTTATTATTCTCTATGACTCTTGGGTAATAACAATACGTGAGGGTTGCAGGTGATCACGTTTGAGTTGCCTCCCAACATCATGTACCAGCGGGCGAGGAACGGCTCAGTGCTCCACCGCTACGGCATCGACGTGGACGCCGTCACCGCCCTCGCTCAGGTCTTCAACTTCACCATAAACTTCAAGGAACCTCCGCCAGGTAGGTGGCGCCCTTCACCACCATCTGTAGGAGATCGATGGACTTGTTAAGTGAGCTACTGACAATAATGTGATAATATAATATTATAGCACTTAATAATATATTCATAAAGTGAAAGTTATTTGGTGTCTAAACTAACTGCCTTCAGACTTAATGATCTAACTCGTGAACTCTATAAACAAGGAGTTACTATTCTTTAATTATATCACCTTATAAAGACGAATTATATCAATATGTTGCTAAGAACAGGAACGTTCCTTTTATCATCTCTTTAAGCGGCTGTTAAGTTTATCGCAAAATCTAGATAATAACTCATATTAATAAGCAGCTGCCAGTGTTTCCATCATCGACCTGCATCAGTCAGTGTTGCCATCATCTACCTGCATCAGTCAGTGTTGCCATCATCGACCTGCATCAGTTAGTGTTACCATCATCGACCTGCATCAGTCAGTGTTGTCATCATCGACCTGCATCAGTTAGTGTTGCCCTCATCGACCTGCATCAGTCAGTGTTACCATCATCGACCTGCATCATTACACTGTTAGAGGAAGTGTTAAATTATAATCCATCTTCTTTAATCGCTTCAGGTGAACTGTGGGGGGAGGTGACGAGTAATGGTACCTGGAACGGTTTGGTGGGGCTGCTGGGGACAGGTGAGGGGGATATAGGCATCGCCAACCTCTTCATCACAGCCCTGGGCGGCCGGAAGGAGTACCAGGAGTACACCACCTACTATGAACAAGACGTGCGTCACAGAGAAAACTCAACTTTACAAGAGATCCCTTTAGTAAATCGTAGATAAGTCAAAATAATAAGAAAAAAACTTTGTTAACGGATTTTTTTTGTCATAATCACTTAATATTTTGTTTTCAATTATTCAAGTAAGAATCATAGAAGATACTTTCATAGCAAACTTTAATTTGGGTCAGGTAATGTTTATACGAGTAAGTTACACAAAATGTTCACCTACCTGGATCACCACAAGATGCTGGCGTTTAGCGTCCTTCACACGAATATGAAAATTAGGAGTCTATACACATTAATGGTAAATTGTGATAACCCAGTAGCGTTATATTGTTACAGACAACGTGTTTCCTGATCCAGAGTGAGGCACAAATACCTCGGTGGCAGTCACTGGCCCTCCCGTACACTGCCACCACCTGGCTCGCCATACTGCTGGGCCTCGTCCTCAGTGGACCTCTCCTCTACTGTCTGACCAAACTTGCCTCTTTCAGGTGTGTGTTGAGGGAGTCTGGGTGTGAGAGAAGACTTAAGTGTGTGTGAACAAGTGTATTAATGGGTAGAGGTGGATGGGAAGTAAGTTTGGTATATTTGTCTTAAGAAGGAGGTGATGAGTCCTCCAGGGAGACTTGTGATTGAATGAATGAACAGATAAAGACATAACCTTAGGTTCTTGATAACATCCCACAGAGGAGAGAAGATGGCCAATAACTCGCTGGCGTACACCAGCCTGTACACGGCGGGGATGCACTTCAGGTCTACTCAGCTCCAGGTGCCCACCTCCTCCAGCCTGCAGGTATTGGTGGTGTTTCTGTGGCTGTACATCATCATCCTCACTACAGGCTACAGCTCCAACCTCACAGCCTTCCTCACAGTGGACCGAACACCTCCCGGCATCAACACCATCAAGGAACTATACCATTCCTCCCTCGCCGTCTATGGTCTGGGACCATTCTTCGGCAACAATATGGCCCAGTCCAAGAATGACCATCTCAGGGTAGGTTTAATATACCATCAGATAATATATTTATGGAGAATATAACAACCTTAGTAATCTATACCATTCTCTTGTATATGAAAAATTCGTAGCTTCAAAATTTTAACGAATTCTTTCCGTCTCGAGTAAAATTGACAAATACTACATCAACATCATCATACACAAGGGCTACATCATCATACACAAGGGGCTGCATCATCATAAACAAGGGACTACATCATCATACACAAGGGGCTACATCATCATACACACATCTCACTGTAGGATCTGTCGAAGCGGTTTCTGACGATGAGAGACTTCGATGACATCCGCTCCCGAGTGTTGAGGGCTCAAGGGGTGATGATTCAGTCCCACCGTTACCTGGCCTACTTCAGCGCCCAGCTCACCAGCCCCCGCGGCATGCCTTTGTTCAGGATCATGAAGGTGGGTGTGAGTAAACGAGTACGTACACACACACGCACTCAACTCTCACATGCACTCAACACACACATGCACTCGACACACACATGCACTCGACACACGTCCACTCAATAAACACATGCTCTCAACACATGTGCATTCAACAAACATATGTACTCGACACATACACTCAACACACACATGGACTCATCACACATGCCCTCACACAAGCATATACTCACTGTTGCGTATATTTTCGTCTCAGTCAGTTTAATTTGTCTTCGTTCTTACTTACAAAAAATAGTAATTAATGTAATGAAATACTATAACACCACCTCATACTTCTGCCTAACACCTGTTTTACTCTAAACACAAGATAAACATTTACATCAGGTTTAAACGTTTATTTCCAGGAGTGTTTTCTGCCCTTCAATGTCGCTGTTGGGTTACAGAGTCATTCTCCTCTGAAGAAAAACTTTGACCGCGTCGTCAGCTGGATCTATGAGAGCGGCCTCATGAAGTACTGGACCAAGCAGTCACTCGTCCTCTTCAAGAAGGTGTGTGTGTGTGTGTGAGTGCGTGTCAGTTGTCATGTCATAATAAAGCATTGTGTATTTTTCTTAAAGTTTCTCTCTTGGCGTAACAAGGAATTATAATACGTTTATTTTTTAATATAGTTTATTGTTTATGTTAGATAGTTGGAGTAAAGTATTTTGTCCATCACTGAACAGTACAAGAGAGAGGAGGAAGAGGTGATAGCGACCCCTAAGAGTGAGGTGGCCGGTGGCGGGGGGGTGTCTCTCACTCTGGAGCACGTACAGGGAGTCTTCTTCATCCTGGGTCTCGGCTACGTGGCGGCTCAACTTGTGTTCATGTTGGAGATGTTCTTGTGTTCTCGGGGAAATACTCGCTACTGTAATTGCCTCATAGACTAGATTGCCTCACTCGAAGTTAAAACCTATATTTGATAATGAAATACTACTTATGTGTTGGTTAATAAAGAAACATATTTTGTAAACACACATGTCTGTATTTATGAATGTATCTACAGTATATAATGAAGGTATCTGATTACAATACCTTTATCTAAAATATTGCATCCTGATGTTTGCTTGTAATATTATGGTAACTGTAAAAGGTTATGTTAAATAAATGTTGCATCAAACAGTTATAATAATTCACCTACATCCTGGAAACTAATTTACTACTTTCTTATGCAATCATAGTAAGTTACACAGTAGTTGTAATTTACTAAACATCTGTCTTACACGATACTCACCGCACGACTCCCTCACAACAGTTGATAGATCTGTCATCACTTGTGTTGTCAACAAACGAGACGTCGCTCTGGTGTTGTGCTAAGTAATTCATCAGTTACCCGGCCACCACTCTAAAAAAAATCAACAAATTAAATGTCATAGATTTTTGGGGAAAACTTTGGTAAACTGACAGAGTTGTGAGTTGTTTCATTGAGGCTTTACCTAACCTAACCTGATCTAACTTAACCTAGGTCAGTATCGTATTGACGCAATCGTTCCCAATTTTGTCATCAAGTAACAACACGACTTATGTTCAGAACAGCGAATTTATTTTCATGAAAGATAAAAAATAAAACCAGCATAAACAGTCCTAAAAAAACCAACCAATGAGAGGAGACGAAGACAAGGGAAAGAATAAAGGACCACATCGATACTAATAAAACATGCACAGGAAACAAATAACTAAGGAATGGAGGAAGAAATATAGTGTAGGAGAGATAATAACGATAGGAAAATGACTGAAAATTATGATATTTTTTTTAAGTTACAAAATGTGGGAAAAAGTTAGTGAAACTATTTTGAAGAGTTGGACCGGATACTGACGCGTTTGTTTACGTTAAAGCACGTAAGATAGTACAACTTTTTTTTTTTTTTTTAAGGGAAAGGAGGGTGAAAGAAGATAAGAGGTGGGGGAAGGAAGTTATAGTTCGGAAATTGGAGAAATTTAGGAGGAGGTAAGAGAGGGCGGGCTGACCGCCTAGCTAAGCTAATAGTGTGTTAGGGTTGTGTCATGGGTTAGTTATTGTCTGTCGGTACAGGCACTAGACATCCTACCCTGTCCCATATATAGGTGCTTTAAGGGCCTTATTTCATATTCCGCCGACCCTACTGGCGGATGCTGGTCTTGGGAGGTTGTCTATTGCCTGGCAATGTAGATCGGGGGTGGTAATGGACCTTTTGAGTTTTTGGTAACTTTTTGGGGAACCATGTATGGTTGTTGTCGTTATCTGGTGGGAGTCTTTGAAGGAGTTCTTGCTCTGATCGTTCTATCTTCTGCCAGATTCTGCTGGCCAGGGTGTGCAGCTGCTGGTTGATGGGTTTTCTTCTCAGGTCTCTATGTATCTAGGCTGCGGTTCTGGTGAAGGGGTATTTTTCACCTGTGACGAATCTTAGGGCTTAATTTTGGACTACCTGCAATTCTAATATTTGAGTGGTGCTCATAGTACGAAGAGGTACTGCTGGGTAAGTTAATATCTGCATGATAAATGATGTCACCAGGCGGAGTTTTATTTTCTCAGGAAGCGCTTTAAAGCGGTATAGTTTTCTCAGCTCTATTCTTGCCTTTTCCTCCCTACTTCCCCACTCAACCGTCCAACCGTCCCCCATCACCCCTCCTCCCCACCCAACCGTCCAACCGTCCCCCATCATCCCTCCTCCCCACCAAACCGTCCAACCGTCCCCTATCACCCTCCCTCCCCACCCAACCGTCCAACCGTCCCCCCTCCTCCCCACTCAATTGTCCAACCGTCCCCCATCACCCTCCCTCCCACTCACAAAGCTAAGCCATAATGATGAAGGTCTTCTGATTTATTGTTGCAGTAGTAATGTATATTTTGTCTTTATAAATAATAGAAGTAATAAATCATAGGTCAGATGTCTTCTGGGATTAACAGAGAAGTATTGCCGTTTGCTTGTCCCCTAAATATCTCCTACCACAGATCCCCTACCACAGATCTCCTACCACAGGCCTCCTACCACAGGCCTCCTTCCACAGATCTCCTACCACAGACCTCCTACCACAGACCTCCTACCACAGGCCTCCTACTACAGGCCTCCTACCATAGGCCTCCTACCACAGGCCTCTTACCATAGGCCTCCTACCACAGGCCTCCTACCACAGATCTCCTACCACAGACCTCCTACCACAGGCCTCCTACCACAGGCCTCCTACCACAGGCCTCCTACCACAGATCTCCTACCACAGGCCTCCTACCACAGGCCTCCTACCACAGGCCTCTTACCATAGGCCTCCTACCACAGGCCTCCTACCACAGATCTCCTACCACAGACCTCCTACCACAGGCCTCCTACCACAGGCCTCCTACCACAGATCTCCTACCACAGGCCTCCTACCACAGGCCTCCTACCACAGGCCTCCTACCACAGGCCTCCTACCACAGACCTCCTACCACAGATCTCCTACCACAGACCTCCTACCACAGATCTCCTACCACAGACCTACCACAGACCTCCTACCACAGATCTCCTACCACAGACCTCCTACCACAGATCTCCTACCACAGGCCTCCTACCACAGGCCTCCTACCACAGGCCTCCTACCACAGACCTCCTACCACAGATCTCCTACCACAGACCTCCTACCACAGATCTCCTACCACAGACCTACCACAGACCTCCTACCACAGATCTCCTACCACAGACCTCCTACCACATTTTTCGACAAAGAGTTTAAAATCAGGGACGTACTGCAAGCTGCTGCCTCCCTATCCTACGAGAGCTCTATCTCGACTGAAAGCCACACAAACACAGAACTACATCAGATTTTAGCAGTGCAATAGGAAGCACGACTCATACAAAGAATATTGTGTGACTCTGAAAAATCTTTTGAATTGTCTTTACTTTAAAAATTTTACTCGTTCAACAAATGGGATGGAGTTTTTCACGAAAACAATGAGTGAAATCTTTATTTTCTGCCAAAGTGATCGAAAGTTGACTTATCCCTCAGTTGGAGAAAATACACTTAAGCATTCATGTGCACTTTTGCATTGTGAGTGGCACCAGGTATAGTTACTCAAAATACTATCTGTTACTTGGGGCGATCGATGAATTTCCTGTTGTCTCGGTAGGGTTGCCAAAATCCCTTGTCCGTTGTCATATTTTTTCAACACAATTTTGTACAGATAGTTTTTGAGTGACTGTACTTGTAAAGTGATCAAGGTATTATTTAAACAAGTCACATATAAGCACAAAATACCCCGGAGAGTGACATATAATTTGTACACATAAGTCACAGAGAGAAAGAAAATAATGACAATACAAAACCTAATAAGATGACACTTTGAACTAGACGAGGCTTAATCTTCAGACACAACAGCAGAAGGCGATGGCGGTGAAGGTTAAGTTATTATCTTCCTGTGGTGGAGGTTGAGTTATTAAATACTTTTATTAACAGAAGAAAAGTTAGAATTTTTATAGCCGAGGTGAATTACTTGTGTCACAACCAGTACAAGGATCCTGACAGACCTATGAAGACATATTAAGTATTTTGTATGAGATAATGTGACACAACAGGCGAGCGATTTTATTGACAACTCTACCAAGACAACACGAGTTACTCCTCCATGATGTCTTAAACCCCTACGTTAAGTCATAAAAGATGTCGTTTTGCTTCCATTAAATAAATTGAATAAAAAACGACGAATTTATATATCCAGATAACGGGTCAATATTGATGCCAGGAAATTAAAATAATGTTATGCACAGCGTATTGCACAGTAATGCATTGCGTTATGCAAAGCGAAATATTTTATTTGTGTATTTAACAAGCATTTCCCTACACTAGCTTGATAAGTGCTCGTTACCCTCCACTTCCGTGTGGTGGTGGCGTTGGTGTCGGGATGACTACGTATCATGGTGGATTGTATGTTAAATATTTGATATTATTATTTGTGAGCAAAACTGGTACTTGATACCTAAAATTGTCCTAAAATGTTGTATGTTTAACTATTTTTGCAGCTTAATGTAGTAGTTGTTTTATATAAGTGCTATTTAGGCTTGGAGTTGACCGGGGCACAGGTGCATTTTGGGTAGTCACCATGACGTCTGGGTCAGTCAGTGGTGGACACCTTCTCTAATATTGTTTAGTTAAGTATTATGTATTCAGTGCTGCTCTATTATTATGTATTGTGTGTATAGTGCAATTAATTAAAGTGTTATAATGTGGTTTATGGTTTATATACTGTGTACATCACTGTACATATTAATTGTTTATTAAGGATGGCAAACCAAGGGCAGTTTAACTTGGTAAGGAGTCTGTGTTTCACTCCACGGACAGCATACAACACCAGCAGAGCTCCTTTCATTTTACCATTGTTTGTCGTGTATTGAAATAACATTAATTTAAAGTGATGAATATTAAAGATAAAGTTGTGCTGAGTTGCCAATTTGTTTTTTGTTGTGCCATATGTGCCCACATTATTATATTCAACTTTAAATTAACCTAAATTACTAAGTTATGGCATAACAATAATCAAATTGGTGTTTTATTTTTATTTTTACAGAAACACAAGAAGGTGAAGCTAAATTATTACCAGAACATTTGTACTTACAGAGATACATTTCTTAGTGCTGTTGAGAACAAAAGACCAAATTTAGTCATCATTATTTCTTAGTAAGCGAAGGCAACCTCTTCCAACAGTGCTCATCATATCTTACCTTCACTACAAGTACCATTACTACAAGACACAACTGGTCTTAGAAGAATAACACTTTTAACTATTAAGAAAATATTACACAATAAATGGGTATAGAAGCATTTGCAAAAAAAATAATATAAACTACATGAAATGTTTCATAAAATCAGTTGAATTTCTGGTCATCTTCCTCTCACGTGTACAGCACAAATAGTTTTTATTTTAACACAAAAAAAATAACAACGACAATATACTTCAGATTTCAGTATGTCGAGTCCTTCCCCTACATCTGAATCCACAAACTCTTCCTCAAATGTCCTTCTCTCAACTCCTAAGTACAGAGTTTCTCGTGGGTCAAGAATCTAGGGAGACTTGACCTATCTCAATTACTGTGTCCAAACATCTCGACACAAGGAACATCTGTTACTATCAACCTGTAACCATCCACCATCAGCTGCTTCCCGCCAGGCGATGTACCTGAAAAAAAGTGGTTTTGTTTGATAAGGAAATCTTTTCACTTAGTGTTACTGGTTGATAGACACAGACAATTCCACTCATGTTTATTTACGATCTTGTCTCTGTCTAACGGTCCAGCCACACCCACCAATGGTCCTGTCCATTGATCCAGTCAAGACCATTTGTCAAGGTCAGACCCGCCCACTGATCCAGCCACGCCCACTATCCAGTAGAAGCATCGGTCCATTTATCCAGCCACGCCCCTAGACCAGTGAGGGCCACTGTCATTGGTCCATCCTCGGCCACTGACCAATGAACATTGGCCAGCCTGCCCCCCCCCCCCTCCATATGTTGATATAAAGACAGACACTAAGACGGACAAGTACTGACATAAGAACAACACTGCTGTACACTGACCCCCTCTACTGCAGGTTAGTTTATATATTACCAAATATGTCACCAAGACTAAGTTAACTTTGTACTCTACAGCCCCACAATATTAACTGTGAGTGATACAGTGTCCAGCAATGTCCCGTTTGTCTCTGACGTCACTCATAGTTATGATATACATTCATCGTCTGTTGTCTGTCTGATAAGGTCAAGTATAATATGTTGCTAAAGGAATTTAGCAATGTCGGTATATAGAAATTATTTCCCCAATAAATACAGGCAATATTTACTATATTATAATGAACACAACGAAGTTTCTGGAGTTTACATCATAAGCAACAGAACTTCATGTTGTAATCTCTGATACAGTAACACATCTGGTGAACTGTTCCTTAGCCTCTACGATGATGTATCAGGTGTGTGCATGACCACAGGTGTGCACAGGACCATAGGTGTGCACATGGCAACAGGTGTTTTTCCGTCACTAACAACACAGAACTGTTGCTCAACGCACAGTACTTCTCCGTTGATGATGGAAACGTAATAATTTAACTGATTTAGCGATGTGGTACTAAAATATACTGATCAGAGTTGTTAGACCAGAAGAACACAAGTTGGTCTAATAGTGTAAGTCGACAACATGACGAGTGAGATTGTGTTGTTGTCGGCAGTTACCGAGTACTGCATCTTAACACACTGTGGTGGCAGCCAATCATCCCCCAGGTGGACAAATGGTAAAACTAAAAATTCCAAATTGAATAAAGATAATACTTTTTTTCTATTATACCTGACGGTGAAGAAATAAACAGATCAGTGAAGTACTAAAAATCAATCCTACAGACATAAGGAATTACTTCTTCGAGTTAAATTTTATTCCTGATAAACTCTCAGAGGACGATAGTACAGCCAGAGTTCCTTATGTTACTATTCATCTACCCTCGGGGAATATGTGAGACTGGCACGAGTTTTATAATAAACTATTTTATATAAAATGTTATTATAGGGTAATGAAATGCAAGTATTTAAAACTGTAACTAAATAACGTGTCTTAACATCACAGCCGAGGAAACTATTACAAATCGTTAACAACAACGACGTCATCTTCTTAATTCCTCTCCTATCAATAGATCTTTTTTCAGGCCGTGGGAGGAAGGGTCTTTATAATGATCAATTTAATCCTCCCATTGTTCCCAGAGTCCAGCGAATCCGTAGTCCAGTGATATTAATACATCCTCATGTGTCTGTCTTAAAAATTATTATTATTATTATTATCAAACCATAAAAGGAAGAAATGAACTGAGATTGGTTGTTCATAGCGGTACTGTAGTTCATAAATGATTTGGCCCCGTAGTCCCTCGCCTTAGGCCTATGTGCAGCACAGTACATGTCGGCGATTCTTCCATTGAGGAACTTAATATTTTGGAAAGTTTGTGTGTTAGGAATTATTTCCGCCTTAAGTAATCATCTCTTCAATAACTCAAGATAAAAAACTCATGTCTTCAATAATTATTAATTGACGCGAAAATATGGTTAAAAAAGATCTTTCATTTATCCAAGAGATAATTATTTATAATGTTTATTAAACTGTAAAAATGCCACCTAACTCGAGCTCATACACCGTAACTGTATTTCTAGGTCAATTGCTATACTTGTTCATCCTGCTCTGGTTCTCGTCTTCATCCACCGTTTTATCTCCAGCAACTCAGGTGTTCCTCCCTTTACGTAAAAATACGTAAAATTCATAATCATATACATTATCTTCTGTTAATTACAATTATGCCTGTGTGTGTGTGTGTGTGTGTGTGTGTACTGTTTATACTGTAGACATGACACAAAACATCATCATTCCCGTCTTCTGGTAATTACTAACAGTATGTTTATATCCTCTTGTGTTCCGTGTTTGGTGAAGTGTAGCGCTATGCGTGGAATATGTCTGTCCCTGCAACTGATGGTGATGATGGCGCCCTCCAGGACTGTCAACGATGTTTACAACAAGCACAGTAACCACACCACCTACCTGCACGCTGCCTCCTTCCCTCAACCCACCACTGCTAACGTCGAGGATAAACTGGAATCTCTGTCTACAAATTCACATCATCTTCCCTTCACTGAGATGCCGTTTAACCTTCACATTCATCCACCTTCAGTGTACCAACTTGCTACTAGAAGGTACACAGGTAAAGCGTCCACTAAACCCTTCTCTATATCTCCGCCACTTATCTCTCACACATCTTTATCATCAAGACGATACCGTAGGATGATAAAACTGCCTGTACGAGACGAAAACTCCCTGGCCGTGCTGCTGAGCGCCATCGTGAGCGAGCAGTTGAGGGAGTGCGTCCTGGTGGTAGCTGCCGACCAAGGCTTCTGGAGGTCACCAGTGATGGACCGCCTCCTGCGACTCCCTAACCTGAGACAGGTCCGGGTTATGCTCACACCACTTATGCCACAACACAACACAACATACTGTAGTCTATTATGTGTTTGAATGTGTGTGGAACTTGAATATTTTTGTCGTCAATAAACTTGTCTCGCCACACACACACACACACACACACACTCACCTGTGATGAATTATACAAATACTGCCAAAAATATACACAGTGATGGTCAATTGTGTTTTAATGTACACAACAGGTGGTGAACGTGGTGGGTGTGCAGGACCTGCAGAAGGCGGTGTTGATGGCACAGCAGTGTCGAGGTTACCTGCTGCTCCTGAGCGACCCAGCGCCGCTCTACACCTCGACCGACCCAGTGACAGGCGCCTGGGACTATGACGGCAGGTGAGACACTCTGGCTGGGGATGTTTTAGTTTAGAAAATTAATCTTGCACCTGATTTTGTATCACTCTGGTGCGGCAGCTGAAGTGGACATGACAGTGCCTCTCTGAAGGGCGACAAAACAAAAGCAACTGATATTTTATCTTCTTGAATACCTACTAATCACCCCCCCCCCCCCCCTCCCTGCAGGTACGTGGTGGCAGGGATGTCACAGGACCAGCTGCACGCCCTCACCATCACTAGGAAGGGCAGGAAGACCCAACACATTGTTGGTGTAGTTCAAGTGAGTCAGTTATTAAACCCACATTACCAGTTCACCTTCACATCATTGGTAAACATTGAACTTTGCTCTACGACGTTAATTTCTGTAAGAATGATTTAATAACATACAATTATTATAATGTATTGGACGAGTATAATGTAAACGCTTCTCTTTATATTCGTTTTAGTGTGTTCACCGTAAAACCTGACCCCCACAATGTTTGTTGTCAGTATATTAAAAGAAAAAAAAATGTTTGTGAAATTCTTGTCCGGTATCAGCGATGCTGAGAATCTCTTCGTCAGCTTCTTGTACAATAAGCAGCTCCAGAGGTTGGGCTGACAGCGTATAAAATATACAACAATTATAATTAGGTAATAAAAACAGGTGAAACCAAAACTAATTTCGTGTACGTACATAAGCTTAGGGCGTCTGTTTCTGAAATCAAGAAAGGTGTAAGAGCCATCACTGATCTCTGCCACCTGTCCTGGACCTCCCGTTGTGGCCATCTAGTTTATGGTCCCACCCGCGTCTTTGATATATAGTATATATAAACCTTTAATATTATCTCTCCCTGTGTCTCCTACTATTATTTGTTTGCCAACATGTTGTGGTTGTGGTGGGAACAGTCAGGGGACGCTGGGCAGTACGTGGTGGTGATGAACCAGCTCTACCAGCGGGAGAAGATGGCCCGGGTGTTTACGTGGACCACCTCAAGATCCTCCACCATCCCCGTCAACCTCTTCCCGGACAAGATCACAGACCTGCAGGGAGCTGTTCTTAATGTGAGTCAAAGAAGAACACCGTAACCCTCTATATATTTTTGTATATTCTTTCACTGTGTTTTAATATTTCATGTTCAAATAAGAAGGGTTGTAGATAATAATAAATTCATTGATTTTGTGTAATAATATTAGCCGACTTTCCGGACTACAAACAGCTAGGTAATAAATCGTCAGAGTGTTTACTATAACGGTGAATGTGTCCACTGTGTTAATAATGAGGCGCACAAACCTTGATATACTGTTAGAAAATTCCTTTAACGAGACACCATAAAAATCAGCCAAATCACAAACTCGCTACAAATTTCAAGTATTCGCTGACGTTCACAGCGATTCCATGAAATCCCTGAACATTTAAGGTAATACCTGAAATCCTTAATTACACAGGTTCGCTATAACGTATAAGTGAATCAAATATATATCACATGAAATTTATTTGTCAACATGAAATTTTTGCGAGACAAAAACAAAAACTGTAGCCATCATTTTCTAGTTATTATTTTTTTTTTACTTTAAACCATTAACTACCCTTTGAATTTTATGATGATGATAAGCTGTCGGGATGTTGCAGGTGATCACGATTGAGTTGCCTCCCAACATTATTTACCAGCGGGCGAAGAACGGCTCAGTGCTCCGCCGCTACGGCGTCGACGTGGACGTGGTCACCGCCCTCGCTCAGGTCTTCAACTTTACTATAAGGTTCAAGGAAACTCCGCCGGGTAGGTGGCGCCCTTCACCACCATCTTTAGAAATTTATTTAACTCATTACTCTTATACTGTAAAGTTTAATTTACATAAAAAATATATCGTGAGCTAAAAGCTTAATCTAAAGTTATATCTCAGCAGATGCTTTTGGCCAGCCAGTTGTTCATTATTATCAGCTCTTATCGGTTTACTCTTGACTAAAAGACTAATCCACAAGACTTCACGTTCTTATTTCACTAAACATTCACCTGATCTGAGCGACCCTCTGCTGCTGGTAATCCCCGGGAATCAGTCGATAACTGCCTTAGTCTTGGTAGAAGTTTTTTACTCTTTCAATAATATTTGTCTTAGTGTTACAGTTCAACCATAAATAGATAGTATCGTGTAAATATTTAACGAATGAATATTTTCAGGTGAACTGTGGGGGGAGGTGACGAGTAATGGTACCTGGAACGGTTTGGTGGGGCTGCTGGGGACAGGTGAGGGGGATATAGGCATCGCCAACCTCTTCATCACAGCCCTGGGCGGCCGGAAGGAGTACCAGGAATACACCACCTACTATGACCAGGAAGTAATAATGATGTTAGCAATATTTATATACATATCTACTGCTAACAAATGGGTATGTGAAATATTTAATATTAGGTCAAATCATTTCCATTATTACTTTTACTCAGTTCCTCTTATGTGAAATTAACTCAGTAGCGTTATGTTGTTTCAGACGACGTGTTTCCTGATCCAGAGTGAGGCACAAATACCTCGGTGGCAGTCACTGGCCCTCCCGTACACTGCCACCACCTGGCTCGTCATACTGCTGGGCCTCGTCCTCACTGGACCTCTCCTCTACTGTCTGACCAAACTTGCCTCTTTCAGGTGTGTGTTGAGGGAGTCTGGGTGTGAGAGAAGACTTAAGTGTGTGTGAACAAGTGTATTAATGGGTAGAGGTTGATGGGAAGTAAGTTTGGTATATTTGTCTTAAGAAGGAGGTGATGAGTCCTCCAGGGAGACTTGTGATTGAATGAATGAACAGATAAAGACATAACCTTAGGTTCTTGATAACATCCCACAGAGGAGAGAAGATGGCCAATAACTCGTTGGCGTACACCAGCCTGTACACGGCGGGGATGCACTTCAGGTCTACTCAGCTCCAGGTGCCCACCTCCTCCAGCCTGCAGGTATTGGTGGTGTTTCTGTGGCTGTACATCATCATCCTCACTACAGGCTACAGCTCCAACCTCACAGCCTTCCTCACAGTGGACCGAACACCTCCCGGCATCAACACCATCAAGGAACTATACCATTCCTCCCTCGCCGTCTATGGTCTGGGACCATTCTTCGGCAACAATATGGCCCAGTCTAAGAATGACCATCTCAGGGTAGGTTTAATGTGTACCATCAGATAATATATTTAACACCATTACCATATTATAAAGTGACTATGGTCGGGTCTTTCTAACTTGCCAACAATAATAACCCGGAGGATGGAGAGTGTTTCATTGTTTACTTACTATCACTAATTCTTGGCTTAAGAAAATTATTCACTTATTTTTTAATATAACAAATCAATTGAGTGTTTAAATTCTTACCATGAAAAAATGTCAAGAGTAAACATGGCGACGATTCGGCCTAGTCAATTTTAACGGGTTTGGGTTATACAGATCATGGAGAAATGACAGCAGATGGTAGAACCAGCCTGGGTGGTGCACTGTGCTCTCACACAGCGCCTTCTGTGGACTAGCACAATCCAACATTACATTAGGTTATTAGAATGAGTTGTGTGTATATCCGTATTTTTGTTTACGGTTAACCCGAAACAAAGCTTCATTATCACTCACCAAATTTCTCTCGATTTTTTTTTTCAGGAAAATTTTAAAAACGGAAGATGTTGTACACTACATCCTTTTATAGGACAAGTTTTCTGTTCAGGATCTGTCGAGGAGGTTTGAGCCTCTGTGGGACTTCGGGATCATCAGTAGTCACGTGATAAAGGGTGACGGGGTGATGATCCAGACTCAGCGGTATTTGACCTTCTCTAGTGCCCAGCTCACCACCCCCCGCGGTGTACCCAAGGTTAGGGTCATGCAGGTGAGGACAAACACTAGACACGCACACACGCACACAAAAACATACACATACGCATACAAATACACAAATAACACACACACACACACACATCAGGCAGTTTTCTCTTTCATCTTTTGGACACCACAGAAAATTTCGTATGGAAATATCAATAACGTTAGACTTTAAACTTATGGGCGTCAGGTAACTTTATCTGTTAATTAGCTCGGATAGTTGCTTGTAAACACCTAAGGTCTTCCTCTGCTTCCAAGGAATGTTTTCTTCCCTTCAACGTCGCCGTCGGGCTGCAGAGTCACTCTCCTCTGAAGACGAATTTTGACAAAGTCGTGAGTTGGATCTACCAGAGCGGCCTCCCGAACTACTGGCACAAGCAGACACTCATCCTGTCCAAGAAGGTAATGGAACTATGACTACTAATTTATGTTCCCCATGCGATTTTTATGTATATTTCTGTGTATTTAATTATACACATAACAGTAGAGGAGGAAATTATACTGTATGTTGTTACTCGTCCAGAAGCTTAGTTTAGTATAGCTGGACATGACTTAATGGTTTCTCTTCTGGCAAGTATGTTCTCATATGGTGCTTCACAGTTACAGGTGTGTGTGTGTGTCATAATAACAATTAACGGTTTATTAATAGAGCATGGCAGACGGAAGGCTGAAAATATGCAGTTACATAATTGGGGAGTGGTTCTCTTGATTTACAAATGTACAAGTAACATGTGATACAAATATGATATATAATAACTAGGTGGGGAGAAGGTCATACTACAGTGTATTTCAACATTGTGACAGTGAAAAATGGTAAGATTGACTGGGAGTGAATACACTGGTTGATTACAAGTTATTGATAATAATTTTTACAATGGTTGGGACTGGGCTGTTCTTATAACGATCAGTATGTGCTCGTATGGGCTGGATGCGGTTGTGGTGTCGAACAGCAATTTGCGGACGAGGGATCTCGGGTAGAAGTAGGAGCCGGTGTCGAGGATGATGCAGAAGCTTCTCACCAAATTTCCAGATGAGATCGTGGTGATGAACCTAAGAACATGAGAATGGAGGAAACTGCAGAGGGCCTATTGACCCATGCTGGGCAGTCCCGTTTATACCCAACCCCTATTGCTCATATAAGCATCCAACCTATGTTTGAAACTATCCAGCGTATTCGAGTTAATGATGATATTTGGTAACTTGTTCCATTCATCCACTACTCTGTTTCCAAACCAGTGTTTACCTATTTCGTTCCGAAATCTAAATTTATCTAATTTAAAACCATTGTTACGAGTTCGCTCCTGGTTGGATAGTTTGAGTACCTTTGTAATGTCCCCTTTGTTTAACCCTGACTTCCATTTATACACTTATAACATGTCGCCCCTCACTCTACGTCTCTTGAGGGAGTGCAAATTAAGGTGCTTAATCCTGTCTCTGTACTCAAGGTTCCTAATGCCCGGGATTAGTCTTGTCATTCTCCTCTGGGTTCTTTCCAAGGATTCGTTATCCATTCTGTAATACGGTGACCAGAACTGAACTGCGTTATCCCGGTGAGGTCTCACAAGCCCTAGATATAATTTTAAGATGACCTTGCTAGTCTTGTAACTAACACTCCTTTGTATGAACCCAAGTACTTTATTAGCCTTGTTACGAGCAAGAACACATTGTTTACTTGGCTTAAGATTCCTACTTATCATTATTCCTAAATCTCTCTCGCAGTCGGATTCCACAATGGCATCGTTGTTCATCTGGTAACTGGTTTCCCTGTTTACATCTCCTATACTGAGTACTTTACATTTGTCCACGTTGAATTTCATCTGCCATTTTTCAGACCATTCGAAAATTGTTTTTAAATCTTCCTATAGTCTTGCAGAGTCCTCGTCAGATTTAATTACACGTCCTATTTTAGTGTCATCAGCAAATTTACTTATGTTGCTGTCTAAGCCGATATCTATGTCGTTTATGTATGTAATAAATAATAATGGTCCATGTACTGAGCCTTGGGGAACTCCACTAGTGACGTTGCTCCAATGAGATTAGTGCCGTTTATGCTCACTCGCTGTTTCCCGTACGGTAACCACGCCCTAATCCATTTAAGGATATTACCTTTGATGCCATGCGCTTCTACCTTTCTAATTAGTCTTTCGTAGGGGACTGTCGAAGGCTTTGCTAAAGTCGAGATATACCACATTATAAATGTGCCCCTCGTCCACCTATTCGAAAACTGATGAAAAGAATGTTAATAGATTAGTTAGACATGAACGCCCACTTGTGAAGCCATGTTGGGAATCATTGATCAACTTGTGCTTCTCCAGGTGGTTTCGAATAGAGTTTGAAATGATTGATTCTAGTAATTTGCCTACTATTGATGTTAGACTGATTGGGCGGTAGTTAGAGGATAATGATCTATCCCCCTTCTTGAAAATCGGTATTACATTCGCTATCCTCTAGGATTCTGGTACTACACCTGTTTTTAATGACATGTTAAACAACATAGCTAAGGGCATACTAAGCTCTTCCTTACATTCCTTTAAGACTCTGGCAAATATCTCATCGGGACCAGGTGACTTATTAGGCTTCAGCTTGTCTATTTGCTTATTAGCATCGTTACTAGTCACTACTATCTCGCTTAATTTGTTTTCTTCACTATCTCTGAATAGAGTCGGTGCCTCGGGTATCATGTTTAAATTTTCGGTGATGAAAACTGTTGAAAAATATTCGTTCAGATTATTGCTCATTTCTCCCTCATTATCAGTTAGCTTGCGGGTATCTGAACGTATTGGTCCAATCTTGTCTCGTGTTTTAGTTTGATACATTTGGTAGAATCCTTTGGGGTTTGTCTTCGCCTCCCTTGCTATCTTCAGTTTATTATTTCTCTTTGCTTTTCTTATCTCGGTCTTAATCCTACCGTAACGATTTGTCCTTCTACCTACAGCCTTCCTTTGGCCAATACTGTTCTTTAAATAAATATTTATCCATTTAGGGTCATTGTTGTCTGATCTGAGTTTTTTGTATGGTATGTTCTGCCTTTGTGCATTAAGTAACTCATTATTTAAATTGTTGTGAAACTCGGCAATCTCAGATCTCGTTATCAGGTCTGTGTCATCTATCAGGTTCACGCCCAAGCGCGACACCCCCTCTCTTAGCTGCATCTTTAAACTATCAAAGTTTGCCCATCTGAAATCTGGGACTTTAATGGAATTCTCCTGATGTCTGACCTGAAAATCTAACTGGAATCTAATTTCTTTGTGATCACTGATTGCAAGTTCATTCCCTACCTCGACATTGCTAATGAGGTTTTCTCTGTTTGACAGAACTAAAGAGAGTATATTATTACCCCGGGTGGGTTCGGTTATATGTTGACTTGGGAAACAGTCCTGGATGGTTTCGAGGAAATCCTCTGATACTGAGTTACCCATAAGGTTCAGTCCAATCTATTTGGCCAAGGTTAAAATCGCCTACTATACAGACTTTGTTGTGTTTGGAAGCCCTGCGCATTTCGTCCCAGATAAGTCGCTCATTAACTCTATCAAGATTGGGAGGTCTATATATTACTTCTATGATTATTTTTCCCAACCGTCGATTAATTCTATCCAAATTGTTTCTGTATTCCGCTCAGTTTTTATTTCCTTATTTATTTCACACTTCAGATTATCCCTGACATAGATTGCTACTCCGCCTCCTTTCCTGGACGGCCTATCGGTATGGGACAATTTGTAATCCTCAATTTGGTATTCGACAGGTAACTCACGTGAGTCTAGGTTGATCCATGTTTCAGTGAATGCTATTACTTGTATATAGATTTTTTCGGTACATACCAAGGCCCTAATATCATCCATTTTGTTTCTCATACTTTTACTGTTCGCGTAGTAGACATTTAAGTTAGTCGTGTACCGAGTCCTCCCTTTACCGCGTTTAGGTTTAAACTCCCTGTCTAATTTAGTTTTATCATCATTCCTAACACTATTTTCCTGTAATCTTTCACTTTGTTTACCCGCTCCCACTGCACTCTCCTCCATCCCCGTGCCCATAGTGTTCCCCTAGCAGTTTAAAGACTTCGATAGCTTTTGAACTGTCCCCTCTAGAGACCCAGCCCGGGTTGCCACCCCATCCCGAGACAGGTGTACCCCATCCCTAGCATAAAGGTCCCTTCTGCTGTAAAAGTTGCCCCAGTTGTCAATGAATGGGACTGATATTGACTTGCAATATCGGTCAAGACGGCTGTTGACACGAACTGCCCTTGACAACCATTCATTGCTAACTCTCCTTCTAGGCAGGACACCACATATAATAGGGACCCCTCCCTTAGTCCTGATACGATCTATGGCTGTCTTGAACTTATCAAGAAGCTCTTCACTCCTACACCGGCCAATATCATTGCCTCCTGCACTAAGGCAGATAATGGGTTTGTTCCCATTAACAGACAAGATATTGTCCATCCTGTCAACAATATCCCCCACCCTAGCCCCTGGCAAACACTCACCTCATCCTATTTTTATTTTTACCACAAAAGGCTCTGTCCAAGTGTCTTACCTGTGAGTCACCAACAATTAAATTTTTATACCTTCCTTGTCAGCCCTGTCCCTGGCTGTACTAACGTCCAATTCGTCTATCAAGGGACTAAACGAGTTGGTACACTTAGCTGTTGTCTTATCCTTGGTGTGTTTCTTCACCACCAGTTTGGTCGTCCCTCTCCTCACAACCTTCCATTCCCCAGAGTCATCGTCATTCACCCGTTTAAAGGCCTGGGAATTAGGGATAGAAATCCCTTACCAGACTAATCAGGTTCTTAATAAAGGAAAGTCCAGGACCATGGTTTTCTGAGGAATAGTAAACAACCGTTTGAGATTGACATCTCTTTACTATAAAAAATATAATACAAAACTCTGACACCACTCAACAAACATCAAATAATTACGGGAGTCAAACAATTAATGCAGTCAATAGTTAATGGAGTTAAACAATTAAGGGAAGCAAACAATTAAAGGAATCAAACAATTAATGGGAGTCAGCAATTAATGGAATCAAACAATTGATGGGAGTCAACAATTGATAGAATCGAACAATAAAGGGGAGTCAGCAATTAATGGAATCAAACAACCATAGAATCAAACAATGTACAGATATTTCCTATAGCAGTGGCCCTGGGGGAAGGTTCTGGAAGACGGTGATGCACACTCAGGGTAGGGAAGCGTCCATTCAACTCCACACTTGATCGACAGCGGCAGATTGTCTTGAAATGGCAGGAGAACACCCGGGTACACACGGCTGAATGAGATGACTGATGGTCGTGGTATGTGGTAGTGGTAGATGACCAGAGAATTGACAGTCAATAGGTGAAGGTCTGGGGACACAGCCCACGAGTCCAGGACCTATGATGAGATCACAGCCAGAATTTGACGAACAGCTGGGTAGCTAGATAGTGACTGTATGGCGGGTGGGGTGAATCTCCCTGTGACCAGGGTAGCAGCTGCCGTTCTCACCTCTGCCCAACCACCCTAAGTGTTGTCGGCACCAGCAAACGAGTGTTAGCAGCGATAACGAGCAGGAAGATCGTTTCCTCCCTTACAACGGGCTTTCATTGTCTCGTTTCTTCCTTCATCCTTGCTATCTCTTGCTTTAATTTCAAGTTTTCTTCCTCTAATTTCAGGTTTTTTTCCTTGGTACTCTCTAACTCGGCCCACAAGTAGCACTAGCCATTAGGGTGTGTCAATTTAGGGGGTGAACTGGCTAAATTAAAAATCGAGTAATTTGGTAGCAATTTATTGTAGTCTTTAAGCATGCAAAACAATATTCTGGCATAAATTTTTTTTTATAATAAGTCCTACCTACATCAAATGGATTTTTAAATGTACATATTTGTGAATTTATAACATAACCAGCGTTTGCACACATGTTACTGTTTCAAGTTTCAAATTATTATATTTTATTATCCGTAGTCTATTTGAAAGTAACCAATGCCTTCATACTCTCTTTGCTTTGGTTTCTTGTCATCAGTAGTCTGCTTGCTATTTATGCTTTGATGTAACCTTCTCGCCTCTCGTGGCTGTAAACATGGCCCGCTGCTTCTGTGACCATTTTCACACATCTCTCCACACTTTGAGTGTGGGAAGGCCACTTCGGCACCTGCATTGGAGTCTCTTTAAGGTTTCTCAATTCTTGGCTAGTTAGACTTGTTGTCAATGGTGGCTCTAAGACTTCCAAACTCAAGTCAACCAATTCTGACAATTTGGTGGCATTGACGTTTATTGGGGGAACTTTTCTTGAATGAAACGAACAGTCTCCCAACTGGTCGTCATCTATTAGCGTTCCTCTAATCTTTAGAATGACTTCTACAGCCTCGGTTCGGAGATTGGTACATTGACTGCAAAGCATTGCTTGCAAAACTGCTTCTGATCGAGCATACCAAGCGGACCTTCTTGCCACAGGTAACACGATGTCCCTCACTACCTTCCTCTGTGTTCTTACTAGCTGCAATTGAAACAAAAGGTGATTGGGCCCATCCACCCACATAGGATTAAGTTTCACACTAAACCACTGGGGAAGATAAACTCCAATAATAAATTCAACAATTAACCTCAAATTCTTCAGCACTTTGCCCTTCAATTCGTGTTTGGAAATCCAAATCCTGCAGAAACGAAGAGCTGTAGTTAACCAACGGCTGTGACTGACAGGTCCAATCTCCAAGAGAGCCAATGACTGAGGCACTTCTCCTGATCTTATTGCTTGGGCAATACGATAAGCATAGGATTGATCTGTGCTGAGATCTTTGATGACTCCTTCAGACAACGCCGGAAGGGGAGGGCCAACTTCGACCTTTGGAAAGGTTGTATTTATTTCTAGTTGTGTTGCTTCATCCAGCATGATGCCAAGGGGACCTGACCACTTGTTGTTGCTCTTTGTAGGACCATCAAGTTCCTGGATGAGATGACGAAGAGGTAGCTCGCCTGTATGTAAATCACATACAATCCAAACAAGTCTTCTTCCTAGTTTTTTCTCTAAATGCGTCATTACACCCCCCTGCCATCCGGTGTTCACTGCAGTTGAATCTCCACCAACAGCCTGCAGTGAACTGCCAAGTCCTCTCTCCTGAACCCAACATAAAATATGATCAGCAATGACCTCTGCATGTTTCTTCCCTTCTACTTCAGTTTCGGGAGCAAAGTGAAACAAAAACCGACCACCAGGCTCAGAACAGACAGAGTAGTGTTCTTCTTTGATGAGACCTGGAAACTTTCTGTTCACTCCCTCTACTTCTAGCAAAACTTTTGTGTCATCTATTCTTCCATCAAACAAAAGACAGGAGAGCCCTCCCTCGCTTAAATCTTTTTCATGCTGATCAGATATTTCCTTCATTATTTTTTCTTGTGCTCTTCTAATTTTATTATGATCTATCACCAAAGATACATCCTCTCGGCTGATGAGGCCTGCATCTATCCAAGCGGCAGTTGCAATTTCTGCAGCCTCACGAAGTCCAGCATGGTGGCGAATACTAGCTAAAGCAATGTTTGAAATATTTCTTGTGTTGTATTTCATTTTCTTTGGTAAAGGTTCAGATGGCTCTTTGGAACTATCATCTGATGTTGCTTCCTGTTCATCAGAAGAACTATCAAAGAAGTGATAAACATCTTGACACAGCTCTTCCTCTCTTTGGATGGCTTCTTCACTCTTCATTTTCTTCTTTTGTTCCCTCTCTCGGATTTGTTCTCTCTTCTTGGCATTAGCAATCTGCTTCTTTGTTTCTGAATAATCTATTGAACCCATTTGCATACTTCCTTGGCCTTCTGCCTTTGTCCTCTGTGCCTTTATAAATTCAAGCTCTAAAACAGGGATCTTCTTTTCATGAGGACAACCACAATCAATGTGGGAATTATTTTCTCTCTTACCTGAGTGAGAACAGTTGGATTCAGAACATAATTGTATGGAGCACTTGCAGGTCAAAATGTCAAACAGAGTATCAAGTGTGTGCAGAAATTCATTTTTCCTGGCCAAGTTTCCTTTACCAAGTGATGTTTCAACTGCTTTGTGCCATAATTTCGTTAGTTTTAGCTCAATAGTTCGACACTGATTAATCACAGGTGGTTTGAATAGTGCATTAGCTTTTGTCCATTGATGCAGAAGAGGGACTATCATGTCATTTATGAGTTCTTTATCTGTATAGTTCCTTCTGTCCTTTGCATTTTTTTCTCGAAGGAGTAACCCTAATCTTAGCATGTCTCTCACTGTTGGAAGTTCTGATACAGGAAGCTCCTTCCCTTTACCAACTAGCAGGCTCAAGTGGGTTGACAACTGACTTCTTGTCTTCAATTTTGACATCTTCACACTATCTGACAAATAGAAAAATATTTCAATGTTTCATAATTCAATTGTTGTTTCAAAAAATATCAATTTGTTTATCAAAAATGCTGTAACAGAAATAACATAATAATTTCTTAGAACATAATGTTTTATACAATGATATAAGTAACTGCGACAATCAATATGCCCTACTTACAATAATTAAAATGTAGAATTCGTCTGGTAGAGTAGGTGCAAGTGCAATGAGAGCAAACCACCGTCTATGATATCTAGAAGGAGAGTGAGCCGGGCGCCTTATCCTCACGCTTGGTACAAGTCAAAACAAGAATTAAACTGTCCCACACGGAGAGCCTGTTCATGTTCATGTTCTGACATGCATATTGTACACAAGCTATAGAACCATAAAATACTCCATAATCCATATGCTTACATGAGATTAGTTAATATCAAGTGAATAATTCTAATCAAGTCTCATTAATTTGTTGAAATACTGATATTTGAAACTTTAAGGTATAATTGATGTAGGTGAGGGTCATTTCAATTCATTTTTGTTTGCTAATCTCAAGTTTAGACATAAAGAGGCACAATATTTTGACTACCAAATTTGATTTTTAACATGTTGACAAAATTGACACACCCTACTAGCCATATCTGATAATTATCCCCGGGAGCAGAGCAAAGCAGCCGTGACCTTTCCTCTAGTGAGGTCAGAACACAACTGGTCAGAGAGAGCTGAGAGGGTCGGTGTGTGTGTGTGTGTGTGTGTAATTATAATAATAAATAATAATGATAAACGGTTTATTGAAAAGGTTCTGCAGCCAGAAGGCTGAAAATATACATTGGAAGGCTCCCGGACAGATGGCAGAAGGACATTTGGCCGACGGACGTTTCATCGACGGTGATTTGACAGAACGGATCATTGAGCCGACGGACATTTGGCCGAACGGACAAATGGCCGAACGGACATTTAGCCGAATGGACATATGGCCTTTTTAATTTTTTTTCCTTTCTTCTTTGCAATGTATTTTTTGCACATTTACTAAAGGGTAAAAGATATTAATTGTAATGTAATTGCTTCTTTGCAATTCCATGGTCTTAAAAGAAACAAATATTAAATAAAGTAATAACAATAATAATAATAATAATAATAATAATAATAATAATAATAATAATAATAATAATAATAATAATAATAATAACAACAACAATAAAAATATCGGCTTACCCTTACAACCTCTGAAAAGCGACTGCATCCCAGTCCAGGCAAGCAGGGCTAACGTTTGGTTGGTTTGGGGCGTGGCTACAAACTTCACCTGACTTAACATGACTAGTTACGTCGCCCTTTCTTTTGTGTTCGTGGTGGTGTTGGTGTGTGGATTAGCGGATGTCATGTTTTTGACCTGACCTCATGTTTTGTAAGGTCACCCTGTGTACATAAACCTCTCTCAGTCCTTGTAATTCACTAGTTAAATTGAAATTAGGGAAAGCAATGCTGATTATTTCCGACGTCTACCAGATATTAAACACAAAACTGAAGAAATTTTTATAAAGCAATTACTTTACAATTAATCTGTTATCCTTCAGTAAATGTGCCAAAAATACATTGCAAAGAAGAAAGAAAAATAAAGAAATAAAATAAAAAGGCCATATGTCCATTCGGCCAAATGTCCGTTCGGCCATTTGTCCGTTCGGTCTATTGTCCGTTCGGCCATTTGTCCGTTCCGTCTATTGTCCGTTCGGCCAAATGTCCGTTGGCTCGATGTCCGTTCGGTCAAATGTCCGTCGGTGAAACGTCCGTCGGTCATCTGTCCGGCCACGAAATTGGACATAAATGACTTATTACATACAGTGGTGGTTTAACAAAAGCCTTCATTAAAGAAAGGTGAAGGAACATACAGTGAACATACAGATTAATGTTTACAGTGGAGGTCACGTAGATCATGTGAGCTAAGGTGTTGAGCAGCAAACACGTAGTGTAGTAACTCCCTCACATATAAGGGGCATCACGTGGAGAAGTAGTTCCCTCACAGGTGGTGTTATGAGGGGCTTGACGTGGTGTAGTAATTCCCTCACAGATGGTGCATGAGGGGCCTGATGATGTAGTAATTCCTCCCTCACAGATGGTGTATGAGGGGACTGATGATGTAGTAATTCCCTCACAGATAGTGTTATGAGGGGCCTGATGTGGTGTAGTAAATCCCTCACAGATGGTGTATGAGGGGCCTGATGATGTATTAATTCCCTCACAGATAGTGTTATGAGGGGCCTGATGTGGTGTAGTAAATCCCTCACAGATGGTGTATGAGGGGCCTGATGTGGTGTAATAATTCCCTCACAGATGGTGTTATGAGGGGCATCACATGGCGTAGTACTTCCCTCACAGATGGTGTTATGAGGGGCATCACGTGGTGTAGTAATTCCCTCACAGATGGTGTTATGAGGGGCATCACGTGGTGTAGTAATTCCCTCACAGATGGTGTTATGAGGGGCATCACGTGGTGTAGTAACTCCCTCACAGATGGTGTTATGAGGAACCTCACATGATGCTGTAGCAACTCATTCACTACGTGGTGTCGTAGCATCATGGGGACACCACGTGGTCTGTTGTCACAGGACCTTACTCACTCAAGTGAGTGAGATGTGGTCCCAGGCCTCCCCATCGTGGAGTCTCAAGGGAATTATCAATGGGTACCTGGGACCTCACTGTGTGAAGGTTAGCTTGGGTAAAACTCAACTGTGACTGCCGAGTTGTTTTTCACTGACTTAAGCATTGTTCACCACTATTCAACACTGGTTTCATTCCTTTCCCAAATGAAATAGTAACTTCTGACGAGAACTTATGTGTGTGTGTGTGTGCTTTCTTCTTGTAACAAACACCACTTTATTTTAGATCACTAACAGGCCGAAGAGAATAATTAATATTACTCAAGCAAAACAATGTGAAAATCACCCCTAGTCATCATACAATAATTACATAAGTATTGAAGCTCTTACATTAATATTATTCTTCGGAATTGAAGTTCATTTCCTGATTTTTAGCCAGGACTAAAGTATTTTGTCCATCACTAAACAGTACAAGAGAGAAGAGGAAGAGGCGAAAGCGACCCCTGAGAGTGAGGTGGCCGGTGGCGGGGGGGTGTCTCTCACTCTGGAGCACGTACAGGGAGTCTTCTTCATCCTGGGTCTCGGCTACGTGGCGGCTCAACTTGTGTTCATGTTGGAGATGTTCTTGAGTTCTCGGGGAAATACTCGCTAACAAATTCCTTAACACACTGGGTTGAATCACAAGGGGTTCTTATGATCATATCTGAATATTTACGTGTAAACTTCACATGTTGGTCAAGTAAGAGACGTGTAATGTGTTTCAGTTGCAAATTTAGGTTTGAACATAATTATTTAATGACGTTTTTATGCATAGTAATTTACCTTGACTGTAAGTTCACTGAAGAATTGTAGCGTTATTCAGATGTAATTATTAGTGAAGTCGTAAAAGAAATAAATGTTGCATCAAACAGTTATAATAATTTACCTACATCCTATGCTACCAACTACCTGTGGCCCAACCCAAACGACATTGTCATCTACATAATAACAACAACCAAAACAAAAGATGATCTTAATGTTGAGAATGGTGGGAAAGAGAGAGAGAGAGAGAGATGAGGCACTCGCTTCTTCACCTGTTTGTTGGGAAGATGATCACTATTAGAGGGTAGAAAGAAGAGAATAATTTACCTCTAATATTTAACATATGACCTTTAAGTTTATCACTTTTCTGACGTGAGCGAATTAGCTAACCAACTCACTCACTCTCAGTGCTGATTGTAGAGGTCTATTATGGAGAACAAAATTCTTCCTCATATACAGAGAAATTAAAGGTAAAGTTAACATGCGCGTCGTGAGGTGTGAGCTTAACAGGTATGTATGGTTCACCTTGCGGTCTATGAAGTGTAAGTAATGCTTACTAGCGTTGGTGTGTTGGTGTGTGGCAATACAAGAGCTTAAAATCTTTACAGAATATCACCCATACAATTTCCTGAGGGAAAAATATTCTTTCACCAAAAAATAATACCCTGTATTTGGGTGGAAAAATGTGTTAACCAGATCAAGTCTGTGTCCAGGTGTTTAGTTATGGTTGGCTTGACGGTTATTCAGGTAAACTTACTAACAGTATAATGATGTTATCTCTTGTGTTACAGTTACTTACTATTTTACTGTTGTCCCTTATGTTTGTCACTTAACACTACACCTCCTACTTCTGTTATGACTCGCTCAACGGTATAAAAGTTAAGTTTACAGGAAATATTATTGTTCTCAGCTCATCCTTCTACAGCCGGACTTAACTCTGATTGTTGAGTCCTTTAACACACTGGCGGCTGTAAACGACACCACAACCTGGTGAAGGTGTGAGGTGCCCACCAGGTGCTCTCTTACGTGTTAAATATTTAATTTATTGGTGGTGTGGTCGGAAACATGACCACTGAAGCGTGAAACCGTAATGATTGGATATCCTGTCGCAATTCTGGTCAGGTGTGCGACTACGTGGACGGAGAGACTAAACTGCGCAGAGGAGGCTTCGGCGTATGTCCTCCTGACCCTCTTGGTATGGTGTACAATTCTCCATGTCCTTCAGCTCTTGACCTTTATCAAAGACCGGATGTAGTGCCAGTATTAACATTGCGTGTCTACCAAACATGGAGTTCTATCCCGTAAGTTTTACTCCGGTGTTGTTTCTTTTGACTCTCGCTTCTGCTCACCGTCAAATAAGAAGAGCTAGTCCAGATTTACTTGGTAGTCAGTCTGTCACAAGGAAACTCTTAAACCTTGACTTGTGAAGTGTGTTGCCTTATAAATTATAATGTTAAACAATATCTTGATTCTGTGGCGAAAAGCTGCTTTTTGATATATTCTGCTCAGCTGTGTACAGGAACATCGTGATTAATGAAAAAGTGTCTCTCTCTCTCTCTCTCTCTCTCTCTCTCTCTCTCTCTCTCTCTCTCTCTACGTGTGTGTGTGTGTGTGTGTGTGTGTGGAGACTACGACCGTAAAATAAAATAAGAATTCCCATGAAAGTTTTCAGAATTCACGTCTCACTTGCTGTAAACATCATCACCTGACAAGAAAAAATCCATTAAACACCCAAGGGTGACGCGGGCTGGTATGGGTGCACCTTGACTTACTGACCTGGTGACAAAATCCTCGAGAGTTGAGTGAGAGGGACACCACACACAGGAGGAATGTATAGAAAACGACAACTAACAAAAATATTAATCTTGTTGTGTTATTTTTGGTTTATGGAAAATATTTCTTCATCTTGGTGGGATATTTTGGCTGATCTGTGTGTGTGTGTGTGTGTGTGTGTGTGTCCCTAGGGCTCGTTACACGAGGGGCAACCATTATTATTCTTATAACTGTTAATCATGTTATTGTAATTATTCTTGTCAGGGTAACTGTATTATTACTGTTATAGTCAATTGTTATTATAATAAATATCTTCATTATCATGGCAGTTATATCTAAAGTTATTCTTTTATTATTAGTAGTAGTAGTAATTGTTGTTGTTGTAGTAATACTAGTATGTCATAAGACTGTAATGTTTTTATCACTAGCCTGCACCTCAGTTACTCCTCCTCCTACCCCCTCTCTCCCCTCTCCTCCTTCACCCCCCTACCCCCACTCTGCCGGGTTCATGCCATCAACTGCCAGGGGTTTAATTTCAGGAAAGTATATATACAGTATATAGGGTAGTGCCCCTCACCAGCATCATCACCACAACCGCCTCTCAGTCGGAAGCAGAAAGTCCATTGGAAGTTTAGTCCTCGAAGCCCAAAGGAACGTCTCGAGCAGGTGAATAAAAGCTTCGTTTTGATCCTAGTAATCTAAGACAAACTCCACAGGTTATGGGTCAAAACTCTAAGAGACATATGACTCTTTCTAAAGTGGGCGGAAGCACTTGCCTTATTTTAGACATAATGTGAAGCAGTCTCCAACAGCTAGCCACACAAGTCGAAGCACTATAGACAAATTATATAAGCAACTCGGAAAATCTCTAGCAAGTGAAAATTTTGTCGGAACTCTTGGGGTAGTTAATTTATTGTCACACTACTAAAGAAAACACTTGGTCCTAATGTTTGTTCTAGATGAAAGTCTCCACAAACATGACCAAAGTTCTGAGTTAACTCTTAACGGACATATCTGAAGAGAAAGTATTTTCATGTACCAAAATAAAACACGAAATCTGTAACCATTTTCTTACATGTTGTAGTCAGCTCTCTAATAATTATTATATACTTGTCTAAAAGGAGAATGACTGCATCAACAACACGTCACTTACGAGCGATACTTGATGTTGTCATTGTAATAAAGTTTACAGAAATCTGAAGACAGAAAATGTTGTCCAAATCTTAAACGAAAGTTTCATCAACTTTGTTATTATTGTTTGTCTGAGTGAATAACATTACATAAACTATTGTACATATAAGTGACGTGTGCACATAAGAAGCCTTCAGGTAGCCTTCGTTATATTTTATTTTATGTATAATAAATGAGTTACATGGAAAGCATTATAAGATTTATCATCTCATAAATATACAATTTACCCCTAACTATAGTTTTAACGTTAACAATATAGTAATAATCTGTTGTTGAAAGGGAATATAGCTTTCATTATTTTCATTTGTGATTTTTTGCCTTTTTTTATATTAATTACTATATTTTCCATCCTCTTTGGATGTGGAATGATAATTATCATTCCACATCACTTCTTTTACATCATCAAGGTCGACCTCAATCGCAGTAGTTACTCACCATTACCTTCACCACAGCCAGGATGGTGACCGAGATAGTGATTATGGTTATGTTGGGTGTGGTGATGGTGAGTGCCAACGTGCCTGCTGAGAAGACGGACTTACACGACATGTACGTCCCGGAATGTGGTGAAGAAACGAAAATGGCGCCTGGGGAAACAGCCATCATCAATTCTCATCTACCAACTGAAGACCATCCCGACGAACATAAGTACGACCACCTCCATCTTTCTTTGTTAATAACTTACCATACCTGCTGTATGTTAATGATCAAAGTTAATAACGTCAATATCTTACGTGTTAATGACAAGTATTATGGGTTAGGTAAGAAGTGTTACCCATTGGTTATAGCCTTTACCTGTACCTCATTAACCCACACACATACGTTCAGTTTACACCTGTGTTTCCCCCACAATCACCCTGCGAGTCATTGTATGTTAAGGGTCGTTTACGTCAGCTTGTGCTATTAACTTTGAAGCGAGCCAGAAGTGACCTGACTCCAGACATTAATTTTCATCACAGATATAATGTTTATTAATACCACTATTGATATAATGTTTACTAAGACCAATATTATATATTGTTTACTAGTACCAGTATTATAAACCCCCATAACATTTATTCATGACTAGAGAAAGTACCAAGAACGTTTTTTCAACCTTTCACTCTTAATATCATCAACATTTGTTTTTAATTCTCTACAGGTGTGTATGGAAATTTGTCTGTAAAAAAATAAAAGACAACTACATACGAGTTGAATGCCTTTACTTCGACTTATCATCAGCAGCGAATTGTGGTGATAAGCTGGTCATGAGGAAGTATAAACGATCACCGAAAACAAAGTAAGTTTCGATCCCATGTTCTTCTATGTTTAAACATAAAAAATCACTATCAAGTGTTTGCAAAGATAGGGTTGTTTTTATCTTTTGCTATTACTAATGTTTATGATTAACACTTATTTGTAGTGATGATATAAATAATAAAACCATTTCAATATTACTAGTTTATCTGTCTCTATAATGCTAATATAATTTGTCTGTATAATGATAATGTAATAATGTAAATAACAATAAAAGTGATCTTGTTATCAGCGTTGTTGTGGCACTTGTTGTCTTTGTCTTGAGTTACCGAGGAGTTCAATGCTGTTTTATCTCTTGAAAGAATTGGTATAAATCTAATGTGTTAGTGGAGAAAGATAGAGAGAGAGACAAGCAGACAGAGATACAGACAGAGAGAGACTATAGGGTCATCTCTCACCCCAGGTTCTGCGGTACTAACGGCCCTCATGGGGTAGAGAACAATCAGGGATGGATGAAACTCACCTACACTTCAGACGCAGTGGATGACGGACACAGTGGCTTCCAGTGTTACGTGAAATGTCTTGCGAAATAGACCACGACTGAACCTTGATTATCCCTGATCATAGATGACCTTGATAATTGTTGATCTTGACCATTACTGAGCTTAATAACAACATAGTTACAGCTATATAGATAATTCAGGTGTTTCCTTCAAAATATCTTAATTCACTCATAACATCATAATGTATGCCAGTCAAGTATATAACTCCTTGTGTTATCTTTGGTGTGTGGCAGCAGTAAGAGAGACTGGTGATAACTGTAAAATATTTTGGTATAAAAGTCAATAACATTTTCTACTTTAATAATGTAAGTCTTTTTACTTATGGAAATGTCTCTTAACAACTCCGGGATCGAGCACCAAGTTGTAACCTAGAGTGAATTGTGGTACATTAGATGATATTATGTAATAACTCCAAATAATTATAAAATATTCTCTACTTTTTTACTGAAACTACACGTACAGGCTGGCATCACCTCGGCCTTCAACGCTGAGGTGTCCAGCCGTCTGTGGAAGCAAGGCAGACTCGGTAAACAACGTTCTTATGAAGGTGATCAGAGCGCTGTCTATCTACCCCGTTATTCACACCGTAACAGCCAACCAGTCTCCCCAATTAATCAATAATATAATAATAATAAAATGAATAAGTCTGCACGGTGTAGTGAAGGAAAGTTGTTCATAATCATCAAATTGTAATGAAATATTTTTCTCGTATATAAATATTATCTGTTTAGACTGACTACAAATATTGTTGTTTGGTTTTAATGTTTATATAAATTAATTTAATAAGACTTAGAAATGATAACCATAGTAACAAAACTAATATCCAGTTATAATTCTTGTAATATTGGGAATGATTAATATCTGGAGGAGACCAGAAACAACCCGTTAACATAATCCATCGTTCACAAATGCTTGAAAATATAATTGTTGGTGTCTCATTATAAACGACAAATAAGGAAGAAACTTGAAGAAAACTCCCGAGTCGTGTTAGTGTGCCCTCACCCTGTTGTAGATCTGGACCATAATAAATCACACCCCATTAACTGTCTATAATTTGCCTGTTGATTTTGTTCTTGTTTCTTGTGTAGTTATCAGCGAAGGAGGCGGTGAGAGGCCCTTCATTATAACTATTGGTCAGAGAAGAAAGTGCTTAATATTTTACTAATAATATGAACTGTATTATAATTAAAAGAGTTTTCACAGGATATTCTCAAGTGTATTACACAAATGACGTTCATTCAGATATTTTAAAATGGTTTATGAGAAGGTTCTTTTGTAAGCGTCTTTGGGAAACTCTATATCCCACTGTATATGAAGAATAAGTAAAATTATGTCTTAGATTGTTGTTGATGACTCTGAGGCACACGAAGAATTCACTGGGCTGTATACTGTATAGTCACTCAAAAAACTACCTGTACTCGGGGTGATCGATGACTTTCATAACAAACACAGCGACTCCTGTTGTCTCGGTAGGGTTGTCAAAGTCCTTCGTCAGCTGTGTCATTTTTTTAACACAATTTTGTACAGATAGATTTTTGAGTGATTGTACCAGATCCTTAATGATTTCGTTGACGACTTTGGACATCAGAGGGCAGGGATAAGATGAGGGACAGGAACAGTAATGTAAAGGAGTACTGCACAGATATGTGTGTGAGAGAGAGAGGTTCTTCCCTTGACATTGTACCAACATTGTCCTGGGTGCTGCCTCAGTCTCGTTCTGGTCCACAAATTCCAAGACATCAGACATAAGAAAAGTCTTGGATGATTTGAGTCAAGTGTGTTTGTTCTTTAAGACATCGTACTCAAGAGGGTAAGACATCATACTTAAGGGGTTAAGATATCGTACTCAAGAGGTTAAGAAATGTCCTTAAATAATGAACAATATTGGATGTGGTGAAAAAGACGTGGACATAACAACAGGAAATAATAACTACTTATGCTGAACGCCATGGTGATAAGCTTTTCCCCCCAACCATACTTTGTCACTGTTCTTATTCTGTGTATATATCTCCACTCGTAGTCTGTCTAAGATTGATCGATTGATTGATTTATTGATTGATTGATTGATTGATTGATTGATTTATTGATTGATTGATTAATTGGTTGATTGATTGATTGTGGTAAATACATCCCTCCTGACACAACAGTTAGGTCATATGCCGCCGGTCTGCCTAAGAAATAAAGGAAATTTACTCGGGTTACTTTCGTGTTCAACAACTCAGGTGATTGATGCCTTGTTCCGTCACTACACTAGTGCTACATAACTTGGGTCTGGAGAAAGCTCGTCGTTAATGGTGGACGTGGAAGTGTTAGGTTAAGTTATGACTACAAACACGTACGTTGGTGAGTCAAGTGTGTTACCAGGGATCGCTGATAATATGATCCCTAATTCTTACGTTACTGAGGATCTCTGGGAACTGTGGACAAATGCCATTGTTGTTCTTGGTCTCGACATCATAACACTGAGCCTTGTTTATGTTTACCGTGTTGTTGGACCCAAGATGGCGTCCTTTAATGAGGAGATTTATGTGTGAGTAAAACCTGAGGGAAGAACTTTAACTTTGTAGTGATTATGTTAGTGGTAATGAGTGTGTCACATCTGTAGGTTGGGGCAGTAAGTCGACGATCTAGCTGTGCATATCTTTTAGTCATATCATTTGCTATCTCTCTTTCCATTTATGTCTCTTTCTCACTCTATGTGTATCAGTCTCTCTCTCTCTCTCTCTCTCTCTCTCTCTCTCTCTCTCTCTCTCTCTCTCTCTCTCTTATAGATCACCACAATAGTGTTACATAAACTGGGTCTGGAGTGTTATTATTGATGTCATTATATCCTTTACACACAGCAGGACCAAAATGTTACCTTTATGGAGCGAAAGAGAAAGTAATAATCTGCAAATATGTCATCATAACCTATACTGTTAAGGGTTATTATAACTCTGTCAACCCTTATTGATTCCAGAGAGTCAGGTGGCGGGGAAGTTATTGTTATGGTCATTCGTGTATAATGAACGGGTCGGTGCTGCGGGCGGCACTCGTGTCCCATCCTCTGCTCCAGATACACGCCTTCAGTAGTCAAATTCGTGAGCCACCCAGGTAAGTAGGCCAACCAGAAAGCCAATCAACGTAGGGAAGAGCTCATCCAATTATTGTAGAGCTCAGATGGCCAGTCAACTAAGACCCTTCAGTTCAGTAGACCGTCTTCGTTCAGAGTAGACACACCGACCAACAGTCACCGAACAAGGAAGACGTCCAGCCAGCCCAGCATCACGTAGACAAGAAGGTCAGTTAAATTATCTTTGTTCATAAATTAAAGCAAACTTTCCAACATGATGCAGTGTAAGGTATCAGTGTATAGATATTATGCACCTACCTCACCTCCCCGCTATCGTCAGCAAGTGTCGTATAATATAGGTGGCGGAATATTAACTGTTTCTCTAACTCTTATTATTTAAAGTTGATGACAATTTATATATAAACATTTATATAACTCATTATTAAATATTCTGCCTGAGTTAAATGTATTTATGTGTACCCCGGGTCGATAATGTACAGTACAGTACCATGGGTGGGGCGCGCAACCGTCTGCAGTACTCACAGGTGTAAGTGAACGGGGCACCAGTGGTAATGGTGTCTCACTGGGAACCCGGTTACCCCACGAATCAATGATGAAGAAGGAGAGAGAGTGGAAAATATAAGGTAGAATGAAAGCAGAGGACGAAGATGTATGAACAATAAAAAGAAGTGAAAATGAAGAAATGGAAAGAGAAAGAATAAGAACAAAAAGAAGAGGAAGAATAATCAGGGAAACGAACACTTCATAATACTGTAGTGAAGTCTTCTGTACCAGCAGCGAGTGGACGACCATTAAGTAAATTAAAGTCATTTGAAAACATTCGCCAAATTATGTATTATTCACAGAAACAGGATCTCACTTCTGCAAATATTTGTGATTCATAATTTATTCTGTAATGACGTAATTGTTTAACAAGCGTGGAGAACAAGCACAATAAAGAACAAACAGGTTAGGGATTGATTCAGGGGAGAGTTAGGTGTTTGTGAAGGAGGCTGGAAGGGAGTTTTGTGTTTGTTTGTTTGTTGGTTGTGAAAACAGGTGATATACTATTTGCTTGTTTGGTTTTGAAGTTATTGGTGGAGTGTTTGACTGAGTGTGTTACGACCTGTGTTGGTATGCGTGTGCGTGTGTGTGGAGGAGGTGGTCGGGTCACGTACACACACAGTAATAGTGGCACTTTATCCTAGATGTCAATATAAAACGCCCCATAACGCCCATAAGGCTTGTCACACTCAGGTAGTAATGATGCGGGAGTCACACACACACACACACACACACTACTATTTAATCTTCTAGACGTGAATTAATGTTGATCTTTCTGTTTACGACGGAGATAGTTCGTTATATAATGTGATAAGATTTAGGTCAATGTCTCCGTTCAAGTAAATAGTAACATTTACCAAAGAAACCGACAAGAAATCATAAGTAAAGACTTGGGTAATGTTTATTTTATAGCCATCGACGAATTACGATAAATTCTTGCTTCCAGAAATCGATCAAAGTAATTACGTCTTCGAATCAGTTTTCTTGTGTTTGTTTTCTTTGATTTTGATTTGGTTATTAACATTAATATTTAATTATTTAAAGTTGGTCCCCGCAACTTAGGCATTAAGACGACTGGGCCTTAATGTTCGTGTTTGTACGGAAGGTCGATCATATTTGGATTAGATTAAGAGAAGCAGGAGGAGGTAATCTTATTTATAGCTCTGTAAACAAATGCACACATAGTCTGTATGTTGGGACGATCACTTGGATAATTATGATGCAAATTATAAATGCTAACCTAACCTAAATAACGTAACCTAACCTAATGTATTACAACTTTCTTTTGGTTATGATTTTAAAGCAAATAGAATCTTTACTGAAAAAGAGCAGAGTTTACCACATATGAACTAATATATATTAAGCTTTAGCAATAAATATAAAGTCATCCTTATTTGGAAAAAATCAGTTGCTTGAGGCTCATTAGGTTTCATTTATTACATTCTTTTATTTGACTGTTGTATTTTATTTAATATCCTGAATCTATAATAAAATTGTATATGTTCGGTGATGTAAGCTAAGACTGTGTTGTTTCCTGAGAATGGTCTGGGCTCTGAAAGATTCTTTAGTTATTAGGTCTGTCGTTCTTATTTACGTGTTGATTAAGAGTGTGAGAAGAGTGCAGCACCGGCCATGCTGCCTCCTTGTGTACCCAAGGTCACTGCCTTCAAGGTGGCCGGTAATAAAGTCACAGGAAAAAAAGTCACAGAAAAAAAGTCACAATTTTGGCTGGGAAAAAAAGTCACAATTAATTTATGGTGGCCGGTAATAAAGGCACAAGAAAAAAAGTAAAAAAAAAGTCACAATTTTGGTTAAGAAAGAAAGTCAGGTAATCAAAAAAAATATTCAAGTCAGTCAGTTTATTTAAGTACCATAAACAATTAAAGTAATAAAACTGAAAATATTTTAATTCAGTTATTAACTGGCATTATCATGGCATTACATGTATATTCACTGTTTTTAATGCTGATGATTAAGACGAATATTCCAGCCGACGCCACGAAGAAACTCTGCCACAGTCTTGTGGTCCTCCAGTCGACCAGCACACAAGTTGCGAATGCGTTCTTGAAGCTGCACATAGCGTCGACGAACTCTTTTTCGAGGGGGGTTGCCAACACCATCCTGCTGGATAATGGTGCTCACCGTCGCTTCTTCACGTTGAAACCATTCAATGACACGCCAGACTGAAGGATGGTAGTGACCAACGAGGTTGAAGAATTTATTATTCCACCCTTCGCATATGTTGTTGGTAAGAGCATTGTTGTTCACGCTGTCTTCAGGGATGCTGACATACTATAGAGGAACAAGGTTATATACTGTACGTAGACAGGTCATCTCAACGTGACCTCACATCAAACATCTGCTCAAAATTTTTTACCGGATTAGACAACCTGTGGGCACAGTGACCTCAGCTGACTTACCTTAATCCTTCCAGGTTGATGTTGCCCGATTATACAAAGAATCTAATGTTTTTGTTCTATTTTATAATTTTTAAGCGAAACTCATTAATTTACCATCAGTTCTGCATATTCCTTTACTGAAACTGATTGACATATTAACCTTAAAAAATGTGAGAATTCGATAGTTAACTTTTCTTTTTTTCCTGTGACTTTTTTTCCTGTGACTTTTTTTCTGTGACTTTTTTACCTGTGACTTTTTTACCTGGATTCGCCTTCAAGATGGATGACAATATTTTCATCATATACATAAATCACTTAAATATTCTTTAATTGAAACAAAGATGCAGTTGTGCTAGGAAGTCTGGGGTGGCTGTCACGTTACTGTAGACTTAATGTATTGGGATGTGCTCTGAGGCTGTAACAATATATATATACAAAAGTGTCTCTCATGATCAGATGGTGATGAGGTGTAGTGGCTGGGTCATCCTATTGTGGCTCACTCCTCATGTGGTGGGGGAGGTGGACCAGCCTGTGGACCTGGTGTACCAACCCGAGGACCACATGGTGGGCCAGGTAATAGGCCAGGTAGTTGAGCAATACCTGGCTAAGTGTCACCTGGTGGTGGTGGACTTTGGTTACCAAGGTTCACTATTACAACATATTATACGGTGAGAGTTAAACCAATTAAGATTTATTATTATGTAGTGTCTAAATATCAATGTTAAATATTTTTAAACAATCATATGAAGATTGGTGACCCTCAGGTTGACCTGTACCCCTGAACATCCATAATGGAAAACGTAAAACAAAACAATAAGTGTCAAGGTGATCAGAGAATTACCTATGAAACAGCAATAAGTGTAAGTGTTAAGCGCGTAGCGTATAGTACATGTACACACAGCACAACAAGTACATATATATTGACGATGTCATACAATATGACACAACTGACGAAATATTCTGAACAAAGGTGCGTCATGTTGGCAGCCCTGATTACCCGTTCTGTTAGAAACTGAGACTCACATTCTTTGTATGCCAATTTGTGTAAAAGTATAATTACTACAATACCATTTTGACTGTAACTCGTGTTATAAAACAACAAACATTGTTATTATATTGCAGACTTGTATCTGATGACGCGGTGGGCTTGGTGTTGGTGGAGGCGTGGCGAGTGTTATCAAAGGACCAGTCAGCGAGGGACCACTTCCTGAAGGAGTTGTTTGAAGGTCCTACTCTCACCTGCCGTGCTCTCCTCCTCCTAAACACCAACGTCACCATCAACAGCGACAGCGACGACGACCTTGTCTTCAGGTACAGTTTTTGGTTTTAATGTGTGAGAGAAACTTTCTGTTGTACTTGTTTATCCAAGATTAATGTGAGGGGTCCTTATAGGGGGCCCTGAGGGTCCTTATAGGGGGGCCCTGAGGAGTCCTTCTAGGGGGGCCCTGAGAGGTCCTTATAGGGATGCCCTGAGGGGTTCTTATAGGGGGCCCTGAGGGGTCCTTATACGGGGGCCCTGAGGAGTCCTTCTAGGGGGGCCCTAAGGGGTCCTTATAGGAGGCCCTGAGGGTCCTTATAGGGGGGCCCTGAGGGGTTCTTATAGGGGGCCCTGAGGGGTCCTTATACGGGAGTCCTGAGGAGTCCTTCTAGGGGGCCCTGAGTGGTTCTTATAGGGGGCCCTGAGGGGTCCGTATAAGGGGGCCCTGAGGGGTCCTTATAGGGGGGACCTGAGGAGTCCTTATAGGAGGGCCCTGAGGTGTCCTTATAGGGGGGGCTCTGAGGGGTCCTTATAAGGGGGCCCTGAGAGGTCCTTATAGGAAAGCCCTGAGGGGTCCTTATAGGGGGGCCTTGAGGAGACCTTATAGGGGGCCCTGGGGTCCTGAGAGGTCCTTATAGGGGGGGCCCTGAGGGTCCTTATATGGGGACCCTGAATGGTCCTAATAGGGAGGCCCTGAGAGGGGCCTTATAGGGAGCCCTGAAGGGTCCTTATATGGGGGCCCTGAAGGGTCCTTATAGGGGGCTCTGAAGGGTCCTTATAGGGGTTCCCATCTGTTGCTGATAGAGATTTAGTCTCTGCCCGGCCAAGTAGTGCATAGATTACTCCTTTATAATTATTAGATAGTAATCATAAGTAAATCTTCAGTTTTGACAGTGTAGCAGTCGTGAATATATTAACTGTGGTGGAGTAGGGCCTTATACTTTTACTTCGTGTATTACCACGAGGTTTGCAGTTCTTTCACTTATAATTTATATAAGCGTAAACCACTATTCCGAAGTTCCTGACACCGCCCACAGGTTCTTGGAGTGGTGTGGAGTGTGGCGCACGCCAGAAGCGCGCGTTCTGTTCATAGGTGGGAGGAGCCGTGTGCGCACCGCCCTCCGCCACCCTAGTCTACGCAACACTCTCCATGTGCTCTTCTTCGCCCTCAACGACAGCTGGCAGGAGATTTCTGCCAGCTCACAGCTAAGGAAAAGAGGCGTTAAGAGAGGTAGTGTGTAGAGGCCTTTGTGGACTCCTGTAGTTGTTAACGGACATAATGTCGTGTGCAAGTCGTGCATGAAGACAGTGGTGTGTGTGTGTGTCCTACGTTAAAGTTGTTGTTTTTTTTATAAATTTAGCTTTAATATTTATTGTCGATCTTGTGGAGTCCCTAGGAGGTCTTACTGATGTAAACACTATGAGTGGATACAGAAAGAGTGTTTTTGATATATGTTTCCCTTCTTTTAATATTGGCCTCATTAATAAACTATTTATTCGTGTTTATGTGAATCATTTTAAGCATAATAATATAATATATCCACAACATTAATGGTTTTGGTCTACGGTAACTTGTGTCCAGGTGGTGAGGATGAGCAGGTGTGGGTGTACGGGCGATGCCTTTACTGCAACGAGGGTGAACCCCAAGTCCAGCTCCTCCACCAAGGAAACCTGACCTCCAGCCTCCAGCAGGACCTCACACTGCTCCCAGGTTCGTGGCTGTGGTGCCCCGATGAGAAGGTTGTAGACATAAGGTATTGTTCACCCGCAGAATAATGGCGAGACATCAAAAATAATATCAAGAACAGTGACATACACTTACAGAACAACTGAAGGACCTGAGAGGCCACTCGCTAAGGATAGCGGTCCTGCCGTACTTCCCCTTCACGGAATACGAGCGAGTCGAAGGCGGCTCCACCATAGTCACCCCCAAAGACTGCCTCGACGTGCGCATGTTGAATACTGTCGCTGCCCACCTCAACTTTACGTACGTGATCCTTGTCCTGTGTCCTCCCTCCTACGTGTATCCTCCCCTGTGTCCTCCCTCCTACGTGTATCCTCCCATGTGTCCACCTTCCTACGTGTATCCTCCCTTGTGTCCTCCCTCCTACGTGTATCCTGCCTGTGTTCTCCCTCCTACGTATATCTACAGTAGTTACCGAAGTTCTTGCTGAATATTAACCATATAGCTGGACAGTTCACAAACTACACACGGAGTAATTGATCAGTGAAAGAATAAAACGTACCTAAGTTATTATATATTATTTTGTTTCCAAAGACAACAAAGGTGATGCCTAATAAAGAAGACTTTTCACCCTGGTCTTTTATCACGGGAGCCTTGACTCTTTGTTGTGACTCCTGTACTGCCTCGTGGAGCTGCTAGTGAGGGATACAACTACACGTCTATAACAAAACCATCGTAATTGTGTTTCTTCTAACTCTTGTATATTCATTGTCTATCTACCAATGTTTGATGCTGACTTTTGATAGTGTAAGAGTAAGCATTAGGAGCATCATGACGCTGCTCTCTGTTGTCATCAGCTTCCTGGTGGATGTGACCTTCATAATATACAATTTATTTAGGTACGAGATGCGAGAGCCTGGTGACCGAGAGTGGGGAGTCCTCGGGGAGGGGGACAACTGGACAGGGATCGTGGGTGAGCTGCAGCACGAACACGCTGACCTCTCCATGATGCTCATGCCTACGCCGGCCAGAAGTAAAGTCATCCGATACTCCAGGGTCTACGCCCGCGACTCAGTAGTGATTGTGTCTCTCAAGCCTCAACCTCTACCCCATTATCTCTCTATAATAAGACCATTTACAGGTACTGGTATATATATATATATATATATATATATATATATATATATATATATATATATATATATATATATATATATATATATATATATGTGTGTGTGTGTGTGTGTGTGTGAATCATATCATTCCTCCATAAATCGATATATAAATGCTGACGGCCATGAATCACTTGTCTGTATTATGCAAGAAATCAGTAGGAGCTATGTATTTATTAAAAAAAAATATTAATTGATGTTAATGTGAGTATTTATAAGTATACGAGTTATTGTTTGATGGCATGAAGTCACTGGCCACCAGGCGTGGTGTGGCTGCTGCTGCTGGCCAGCCTACTGGTGTGGGGAGTTGTGCTTTGGATCACGCAGAGAGCACGGTACTGGCTCCGGGGTCGACGTGACCTCGACTTAGGATCATCCCTCTTCCTGACCTGGGCTGCCCTAATGGAGAACTCCCAGGACAGAGATGCATACAGCACTATGGCCCGGGTAAGAGTTGATACGTTGCGTGGGGTGATGACTTTCCCTTCTGTTACTGTTTATTCTCTGCTGAATAGAAATATTATAACCAAACCAAATTACAGGTGATAGTAGGGTGGTGGTTGGTGATGTGTGTCGTGGTGTCGTCGGCCTATAAGTCGTCGCTGGTGTCTCACCTCACCGTCCAGGGATACTCCCACCCTATAGACACCTTCGAGGATATGGTAGGTCACGGTGGCTGGACGTGGAGCTCAATGTTGCTTGTACGGATAAGCGCCTACCGGGACTTCTTCACGGAGGGCAGCCCGCTGCTGCAGTATGTGTATGACAACATGGAGGTGAGGCGCCACCCTCTACTTCATCTACTCACTTTTTTAAGACCAGTTGTGTCTCCAAGAAATTATTATTATTAGCCAGATTTCTGTGTTATTTATGCATGTCTGCTTTCTGAGACTAATTGATCAAACAAAAATGTTTTTAACTTTAAGTATTAAATCATTAGTCTCTCTCTCTCTCTCTCTGCTCGATTTTTAAGACTATTAGGAAATAAAACCAGATAGATTTTTCCTTCTATCCAGAAATTTATAAACAATCTTAACATTCCGGTAAGAGTTTGTCTGTGGGATAAACTATCATCAGTGTCGTGCTCACTGCAAGTTTTTAAGGCGACTGCTAAACAATGTACAGTCAGGGTCAAGAGTTAAAAGTTGGTGTGAAGCAGTTCGACCCCAAATGAGATAAAACAGTACACCTGCACCAGACGACAGGCATGGTATGTATGTTCAAAGACTCATTCCCGTGACACATTTTCACTGCTTCACACCAACTTTTGACCCTGACTGTACTGTACAAACACCCACCGGCATTGAAATCTCTTTGAAATTTGTAACAAACCAGGACTATTGTCTCACCCACTTGACAAGGATAATCTCTACCTGCCACAGACAGTCGAGTTGGAGGAGGGACTGGACCGGGTGTTAGAGGGCGGCCACTCCTTCATCAACTGGAAGAGCATGGTGACGCCTGTTATAGCAGCCCGTCACACAGACCGTCGCGGCCAACACCCCTTCCATCTGAGCCAGACTGAGTACCATTACCTCATCGGCTACAGCTGGGGCTTCAGGTACCACCAAAATTTGATAATACTAACATGAAAACAAACGTCTAGTACCCGACAACATACTATTTGAGGAACCTGTTTTTTATCGCTGGAAAGACGGTTTTCCGCTGGAGGGTCGAGGGTGCAGTGGTGTCTAGGCTCCAGAATTTGGGGAGAATAATTGATCCTACGAGTAGATGAAAACAGAGATGACCTCTAAATAATTCTATCGGGACGAACTACAGTTTTCTCTCACTTACTTGTACTGTATCAAGTTTGTCTTTATATAATAACTTGAGTAAGTCCCAAGTTGAAATCCTATTAAAATCTTTGACTTCAAAACTAAGTATATTCTCGTTTTTGATGAAGTTGTGAGTGAGGACGTCAGTATACAGAGATCACCTGAATGCCATCACCTCAACGTCTTGCAATACATTCAGTAATACACAAACATTACGGACTTAATTTCATCACAGTGTTTATTATCAGCAACACTCATCTTTATGTGGTAGTCGTTTTGTTTACAATTGTGTGTTATTCTTTAAAATTATTTATATATTGAATATTATGACAACACCTAAGCACCCCACACTAAGTATTATAGTGGCAGCACCCCACACTAAGTATTATAGTGGCAGCACCCCATACTAAGTATTATAGTGGCAGCACCCCACACTAAGTATTAGAGTGGCAGCACCCCACACTAAGTATTATAGTGGCAGCACCTCACACTAAGTATTATAGTGGCAGCACCTCACACTAAGTATTATAGTGGCAGCACCCCACACTAAGTATTATAGTGGCAGCACCCCACACTAAGTATTATAGTGGCAGCACCTCACACTAAGTATTATAGTGGCAGCACCTCACACTAAGTATTATAGTGGCAGCACCCCACACTAAGTATTATAGTGGCAGCACCTCACACTAAGTATCATAGTGGCAGCACCCCACACTAAGTATTATAGTGGCAGCACCCCACACTAAGTATTATAGTGACAGCACCCCACACTAACTATTATAGTGGCAGCACCTCACACTAAATATTATAGTGCCAGCACCCCACTAGATTATGGCAGCACCCCACACTAAGTATTATAGTGGCAGCACCCCACACTAAGTATTATAGTGGCAGCACCCCACACTAAGTATTATAGTGGCAGCACCCCACACTAAGTATTATAGTGGCAGCACCCCACACTAAGTATTATAGTGGCAGCACCCCACACTATAATGGCCACCCACTAAGTATTATAGTGGCAGCACCCCACACTAAGTATTATAGTGGCAGCACCCCACACTAAGTATTATAGTGGCAGCACCCCACACTAAGTATTATAGTGGCAGCACCCCACACTAAGTATTATAGTGGCAGCACCCCACACTAAGTATTATAGTGGCAGCACCCCACACTAAGTATTATAGTGGCAGCACCCCACACTAAGTATTATAGTGGCAGCACCCCACACTAAGTATTATAGTGGCAGCACCCCACACTAAGTATTATAGTGGCAGCACCCCACACTAAGTATTATAGTGGCAGCACCCCACACTAAGTATTATAGTGGCAGCACCCCACACTAAGTATTATAGTGGCAGCACCCCACACTAAGTATTATAGTGGCAGCACCCCACACTAAGTATTATAGTGGCAGCACCCCACACTAAGTATTATAGTGGCAGCACCCCACACTAAGTATTATAGTGGCAGCACCTCACACTAAGTATTATAGTGGCAGCACCCCACACTAAGTATTATAGTGGCAGCACCCCACACTAAGTATTATAGTGGCAGCACCCCACACTAAGTATTATAGTGGCAGCACCCCACACTAAGTATTATAGTGGCAGCACCCCACACTAAGTATTATAGTGGCAGCACCCCACACTAAGTATTATAGTGGCAGCACCCCACACTAAGTATTATAGTGGCAGCACCCCACACTAAGTATTATAGTGGCAGCACCCCACACTAAGTATTATAGTGGCAGCACCCCACACTAAGTATTATAGTGGCAGCACCCCACACTAAGTATTATAGTGGCAGCACCCCACACTAAGTATTATAGTGGCAGCACCCCACACTAAGTATTATAGTGGCAGCACCCCACACTAAGTATTATAGTGGCAGCACCCCACACTAAGTATTATAGTGGCAGCACCCCACACTAAGTATTATAGTGGCAGCACCTCACACTAAGTATTATAGTGGCAGCACCCCACACTAAGTATTATAGTGGCAGCACCCCACACTAAGTATTATAGTGGCAGCACCCCACACTAAGTATTATAGTGGCAGCACCTCACACTAAGTATTATAGTGGCAGCACCCCACACTAAGTATTATAGTGGCAGCACCCCACACTAAGTATTATAGTGGCAGCACCCCACACTAAGTATTATAGTGGCAGCACCCCACACTAAGTATTATAGTGGCAGCACCCCACACTAAGTATTATAGTGGCAGCACCCCACACTAAGTATTATAGTGGCAGCACCCCACACTAAGTATTATAGTGGCAGCACCCCACACTAAGTATTATAGTGGCAGCACCCCACACTAAGTATTATAGTGGCAGCACCCCACACTAAGTATTATAGTGGCAGCACCCCACACTAAGTATTATAGTGGCAGCACCCCACACTAAGTATTATAGTGGCAGCACCCCACACTAAGTATTATAGTGGCAGCACCCCACACTAAGTATTATAGTGGCAGCACCCACACTAAGTATTATAGTGGCAGCACCCCACACTAAGTATTATAGTGGCAGCACCCCACACTAAGTATTATAGTGGCAGCACCCCACACTAAGTATTATAGTGGCAGCACCCCACACTAAGTATTATAGTGGCAGCACCCCACACTAAGTAAGTATTATAGTGGCAGCACCCCACACTAAGTATTATACTGGTAGCACCCCACACTAAGTATTATAGTGGCAGCACCTCACACTAAGTATTATAGTGGCAGCACCTCACACTAAGTATTATAGTGGCAGCACCCCACACTAAGTATTATAGTGGCAGCACCCCACACTAAGTATTATAGTGGCAGCACCCCACACTAAGTATTATAGTGGCAGCACCCCACACTAAGTATTATAGTGGCAGCACCCCACACTAAGTATTATAGTGGCAGCACCTCACACTAAGTATTATAGTGGCAGCACCTCACACTAAGTATTATAGTGGCAGCACCCCACACTAAGTATTATAGTGGCAGCACCCCACACTAAGTATTATAGTGGCAGCACCCCACACTAAGTATTATAGTGGCAGCACCCCACACTAAGTATTATAGTGGCAGCACCTCACACTAAGTATTATAGTGGCAGCACCTCACACTAAGTATTGTAGTGGCAGCACCTCACACTAAGTATTATAGTGGCAGCACCTCATACTAAGTATTATAGTGGCAGCACTTCACACTAAGTATTATAGTGGCAGCACTCCACACCAAGTATTATAGTGGCAGCACCTCACACTAAGTATTATAGTGGCAGCACCTCACACTAAGTATTATAGTGGCAGCACCCCACACTAAGTATTATAGTGGCAGCACCTCATACTAAGTATTATAGTGGCAGCACCTTACACTAAGTATTATAGTGGCAGCACCTCACACTTAGTATTATAGTGGCAGCACCTCACACTAAGTATTATAGTGGCAGCACCTCACACTAAGTATTATAGTGGCAGCACCTCACACTAAGTATTATAGTGGCAGCACCCCACACTAAGTATTATAGTGGCAGCACCTCACACTAAGTATTATAGTGGCAGCACCTCACACTAAGTATTATAGTGGCAGCACCCCACACTAAGTATTATAGTGGCAGCACCCCACACTAAGTATTATAGTGGCAGCACCCCACACTAAGTATTATAGTGGCAGCACCCCACACTAAGTATTATAGTGGCAGCACCCCACACTAAGTATTATAGTGGCAGCACCCCACACTAAGTATTATAGTGGCAGCACCTCACACTAATTATTATAGTGGCAGCACCCCACATTAAGTATTATAGTGGCAGCACCCCACACTAAGTATTATAGTGGCAGCACCCCACACTAAGTATTATAGTGGCAGCACCCCACACTAAGTATTATAGTGGCAGCACCCCACACTAAGTATTATAGTGGCAGCACCTCACACTAAGTATTATAGTGGCAGCACCTCACACTAAGTATTATAGTGGCAGCACCCCACACTAAGTATTATAGTGGCAGCACCCCACACTAAGTATTATAGTGGCAGCACCCCACACTAAGTATTATAGTGGCAGCACCCCACACTAAGTATTATAGTGGCAGCACCTCACACTAAGTATTATAGTGGCAGCACCTCACACTAAGTATTGTAGTGGCAGCACCTCACACTAAGTATTATAGTGGCAGCACCTCATACTAAGTATTATAGTGGCAGCACTTCACACTAAGTATTATAGTGGCAGCACTCCACACTAAGTATTATAGTGGCAGCACCTCACACTAAGTATTATAGTGGCAGCACCTCACACTAAGTATTATAGTGGCAGCACCCCACACTAAGTATTATAGTGGCAGCACCTCATACTAAGTATTATAGTGGCAGCACCTTACACTAAGTATTATAGTGGCAGCACCTCACACTAAGTATTATAGTGGCAGCACCTCACACTAAGTATTATAGTGGCAGCACCTCACACTAAGTATTATAGTGGCAGCACCCCACACTAAGCATTTTAGTGGCAGCACCTCATACTAAGTATTATAGTGGCAGCAGCCCACACTAAGCATTATAGTGGCAGCACCTCACACTAAGTTATTATAGTGGCAGCACCTCACACTAAGTATTATAGTGGCAGCACTTCATACTAAGTATTATAGTGGCAGCACCTCACACTAAGTATTATAGTGGCAGCACCCCACACTAAGTATTATAGTGGCAGCACCTCACACTAAGTATTATAGTGGCAGCACCTCACACTAAGTATTATAGTGGCAGCACCTCACATTGCAGGAGAGGGGCACCATACCGTCTTCGTATAGCGGCAGTGAAGCAGCGGCTGATGGAGGCTGGCCTCGTCAACCAATGGTTGGCTCAAGTCATGGCCTCCAAGACCTACACTCTCCAGGGTGACAGTCAGCTCCAACAGGCGAGTAACAACAGTAAACAGCAATAGATTAAAATGAGTATCAACAGTTAGAATGTAAGAATTAATAGCCAACAGGTAATGATAAATAATTAACCGTTACCATCTCCACCATCAACAACAGCCATTAAGGGGCACCATTCATTGTCTGACATACTATATGTCCATTACTGATACAACAAGTCATAATATTAATAATGGTAGTTGTTACAGGAAGGTGGAGGCGAAGTGGTGCTTGGGCTGAACCACCTCCAGGGAGCCTTCTATTTGCTGGCGCTAGGTTGCTGCCTCGCCCTCCTCGCTTTCTTAGTTGAACACCTCCTTCACCGCCGCCGTCTTAAACAACAAGAGATTGTCGCCATTCGCCCCCTCGCCGTCACAGTCTCATAAATTTGATGGCCACGAGTTCTCTATAGAATTATGGTAGCTATGGTCGATACAGCGAGAGACAGAGACATAGAGAGACAGAGAGAGAGAGAAAGAGAGATTGTTGATCGTATTTGTCTCCTCTATTCTTAGTTATTATTGAAAAAGAAACAGTTGCATAATTATATTTAAGTCAGTGTAAACATGTCCGGATCCTTCTTGTAATATAAAAGTTTTGATTGACTTCGTAAACCAACATAGCTTTATTAACGAGAAATTTATTTCCACACTTCACAAATTCTTGTTACCTCACTACTGTATCTCCTTTGTTAATATTTAGACAAAACTCTTTCAAGTCAAAATGAAACCAGAAAATAACTCCTTGATTGAAAGTTTTAGATAATTGTTTATGATATCGAGTATGGTTTAAATACTCCTTTAATGTTTTAAATTTATTTTCATGTGTGCGGAAAGTAAGACCTGACCACTTCAACTGAGGGCTCCTTAGGATGATTCAGTAAGTCAAAATAAAGAACTTTCTCCGTGTTGCAGCTAATTACACCCAGGGTTTATAGTCCTTGATTACACCAGCTTGACAACAGGATTATACTGTACAATCTAATATACTGTACTATAGGACTAGGCGTGTGTCTGTCTTTCTGTCTGTCTGTTCTGAGCAGCCGAAACGGCACAATCGTTTTTCATCAAACTTGGTGGAAAAATCGCAAAAAAATCGTAGAGTGGAACAAACCTGGTCCCATGTCGATGGTTTCTTTAAGAAGGCATTAATTAGCCATTTTATTTACGATGGAAAACAGTGCAAGTCTACGGACTTGACGCACCCTAATTAACCATACAAGTCTACGGACTTGGCACACCCTCATTCGCTGTACGCTAGCCAAGCACAAGCACGAGCATTCAAACTTTCACTGGGCACGAAGGGCCAGCGATCACTTGTAACATCTAAAGCTGGTACACAAACTACGGCGATATATATATATATATATATATATATATATATATATATATATATATATATATATATATATATATATATATATATATATATATATTTCATGTAGATCCACAATGAAAACGTGGATAAGATAAATCTTGATAAAATCACACAGGAAAAGGGAAACAACTGAGCACCTTAAATACAGTATTTCTTTTTTTACTTGACTTTATGCCATAACCTGATGCTTGACCTATGTGCTTTTCTTATTCATTTTTATTGCATAGTTAAGTACTGGCTAATACTTTCTTGTTAAATCACGGAGCTCTTGAAAACATCGCCTCATCTTCAAATATTACATTTCTACTTATTCTCTCTGCCAGAATTATTGTAGTGAATTTTTCCAAAGTGTACAAAGATATCAATATTATATGCCAGAGACAATAATTTTTAAAATTTGTATGATAAATCTATTCTATATAGCAAAGGGTCTCAAAGTATGCTATATTTTCAGTGTCTTGTCGCAGTCAGAGGTTATGCATTATACTGATCTGACCTGAAGCAGCTACTAACTTTATTTAACCATAATATAAATGCTTCTTGAGGTATAATAATACCAACGTAATAAAGGTATTCTCGTCTAGTATTAAAGTTTATGCTACTGAAATAGATCTATGACTAGTACACTGAACTTGTCAAAATGGGATCTTTAATATTTCTGCACAACTCTATGAAAATGATAGTTATGTTGCTCTATGCTACACACTATTCATGTTCTTAACAACGTGGGCGGTGTTAATTAAAACACTAAGAAGTAGGAAATAGTTTCTCTTGGCGAAAACTTTCGCTTGACGGTAAAGAGAGGTGGACGAGGCTGTGATCCTGGTCGAGTTACTGTAAGTGTCAGACTAACTTGGCGGCTCGAGTATGGGGGCTGGTACTGCCCACCATTTATAAGGGCCTCTGTGAGCCAGTAACAATTCCTTTTACTCTTATACTTATCATCATTGGTAGCGTGACGATAGGAGGCTCGTGGGTAGGTGTAATGATAGTATCGAGCAATGGGGAAGAAATAACGGTAAATACTGTAGGTAATTAATAGACACAATTATACAAATACAAAGTTTATTTAACATGAATATGAAATTAAAAGGAAGAATTGATTTGTACTAACAGACGAAATCTAGTACTAGGCCCTCAGGCTCAACATACTCACACCATTACTGGGTGGACATAATAACACTTCCAACCCTACTGGGTGGACATACTCAACACACAACTAGTGTAGTCACTTAGCACCATAAAATACTAGGGCAACTGCCACTACAATACTCAGTCGTCAGGTGTGATACTCAAGCAACAGCCATGGGGTCCAGCCACCATGGAGTACTTTCCAACGACTCTGGAGATCCCAGTGGAGTAATTCCACCACACAAATAACCCTACTGAGTTAGACACTCATCCACCAATGATGGGGGCTGGTAGTGGTGGGTGGCTTGGTGACCCGGCGTCACCTCGTGGACCGAGCGTTAGGGACAGACGAGCCAGCTATGGGGGCTATAGGTAGTCTGGAGTGTCTGACGGCCGGGTCTCACGAAGGTAAAAGATCCTACTGGACCTCGGACATCTTCCCAGACATTGTGGATGCAACATCCACCCTACAGACACGGCCTAGGCTGCGTTAGGGACCTGTATGGATGAAGGGACGGGCACTTACTAACCGGTGACAACAACATCACGTTTCAGGGGACGTTAAAGACGTAAATATGACTTTACTCAGAGCATATCAACTACGTTACTGTAACACTTGAACAATCAACTATCAATTGGGTCAAATCACTCAAAGCAGGGCAAATTACAACACAGCGTGGATTCGCATACCTGTATGGATGAAGGGACGGGCACTTACTAACGGTTGAAATGCCCGCTGCGCCCTCACTCAAAACAGACCAGGGAGTCCACCTACTTCTATTCCGATGAATTAATTTACGGTACACTCTGACGTTGAAACTGAGACTATGGACTCATTTTCATTCTCTACTATTATCTTCACTAACAATGCTCTGACTCAGCTATCGAAAGCAAAATTAAATTGATTACAAAGTGTTGGATGGCAACAGGTCCCAGTATACAGCGTCTGCTCACAGGGACAAAGGCTGCCCGTCGGTGACGTCAACAAGGAACCGAGAAAACGGAGTACGTTTCCACTGGGGGACTCAAGAGGTTTTGTGGACGTTTGAGCGTAATATGAATCCTTAAGGTTTTCAGGTTAGCTCTTATCATGACCATTACACGAGCACAACTTACTCGAAGGAGATTCTATTGGTAATTTACAGCCAATTAAGACCACAGACACCCCTGTGATCACAGTTAGACCAAAGAGAAGCATCAGGGTAATCTTCAGTTTGATGGGTGACACTTCCTTGTCCCGTGGAAAGGGTGCAAAAGAGTAAATGTGAACTGAATGGGATAAATGCTTTATTCATCCAACTATACAACGCTGAGCTATTTATAAACCGCACCGTTAGCCAAAGGAGTAATAGTATGGCAACATTAATAAGAAAAAATATTGAGGTAAATTATCAAGATGTAAGACATTGTATTTCGGATACAACAACACTAATCACCACTGTTCTCTTAATACCACTTTCCTGGATACTATTAATAAGGAAAAAGATCTAGGTGTATGTATATTATGTATGCTGGATTATATATTATGTATGTATATTATGTATGTGCTCCATTTATGTATTATTTATTCAGCCTAGCTAGCAGCGTGTGGCAATGTTATTACCATATCCCACATGCTTAATTAATGTGCCTGGCGACGTATGGAAGCTGCTAATGTATCACTTGCCATACGTCGCCTATGGCAGTTGACAAGGAGCCTAGCCAAGGGAGAATGCTGCTTCCCTCTGTGTACATACTCTTATCCAGTAAACCGAACCTACAAAACTATACAGGTGTTTGTGTTCTCTCCTGTATATAGAACTTATTATTCAGAACCTAACATGGCGCAGTGATCCGATCTTACTGGATAATTACGAGTGATAGTGCAAAGTTTGTGGAAAGCCCGCTATGGACTCTCGCTTGGGTCAACTCCCGCGCGTCATCCCTGCTCGAAGAATTTCGCAACTTTGAGCAGTGTCAGTGACAGTGATTTTCTGTGAAGTGTTTAGTGCATTGTGTGTTTCGTGCCATTCATGTGTGACCTTGTTCTAAAGGATTCCCAAGGTATACGGCACGTTCTGGGCATTTGTAAGGAGTAGAGTTCAGTGCACCCGTCTCTGACCGCGTTCTGAGGGTAACTGGACTGACTGGGAGTCGCCGCGCCTCCGCCTCCACCCCCTCACAGCGCCGCCTCCACCCCCTCTCACAGCTGGGGCGAGACGCTTTGCCCGCCCGGGACACACACACGCACACATACACGTACTAACACTCGCTGACCGCGCGGCTTCCTTATATATATTTTATATATATAATCTACTTATCTGTGTATTTAATTAATTTTTTGTCTGAAATCTTGTTGATACGACGGGCTGACCGGTCAACACTGATTTAAGACATAGTACACAGATGAAGTAGTTATGTCTCATGCCTTACGTAGCCGTGGACCCAGCGTCTGGATGAGTCAGGCGGGTGATAGCCCCGCAGAGATGGATGACCAGGCCGGCCACGACGCTCCAGCCCCCACATCGCGCAGTCCCTCACCTCAATATTCAGCGTTGTCTCCAGAGATAATTGCTTTACTGAAGTTTATGAGAGATGAGAAACGCGAGGATGAAGCCCACAGACGTTTGGCGGATGAGCACAGAAGGCAAGCAGAGGCAGAACGAGACAACCAACGGAGATTGGAAGACAGTGAACGGTTTGAAGCCTTGATATCTCGCCTCACTGTTAACCAAGCCCCTGGCTCTAACACTGACTCGGTACTGACTGGTTCAGATACCTCATCCATGCTTCCTTCACACCCCCCAGCCCCACCTAAAGCAGCAGCTCAAACACCGCCCATCTTGAAGCCTGATGTGAATTTCCAGACTTTTCGTGAATGGCGGCGACGGTGGACTGATTATTCTACAATGGTGGATCTCCAGAGTTTGTCACAGCCTAAACAACTCATCCAGCTGCGTATGTGCCTGTCCTTGGAAATTCAGCGTGTCTTGGAACATACGTTGCAGGTACCCCCAACCTCTTTGCTGTCTGTAGAGGAGGTACTGGACGTTCTACAACGGCACATCAAAGGACAGCAGAATGAAGCTCTGCGCAGGAGGGAATTGTTTAGCTGCAGACAGATGGAGGGTGAGTCTTTTGATGCCTTTTACGTGCGTCTTAAGAGAGCCTCGGAAGAGGTAGATATATGTCCAGGCCACCACCAGCAGTGCGAGGAGACCCAGTTGAGGCAGGTGATCCTGATGGGTGTTAAGGACGAGGAACTTGTCCAACGCCTCACCTCCCTCGACTCTTCCTCTTCTCTTAAGGATGTGTTGACGATATGTCGCTCCTATGAGGCTGCCAGGTGTGCCACCTCTGCCATCCGCGCTCCCCCTACAGCTGTACGCGCTGTGTCCCGGTACAAGAAGGACAAGAAGTCTGTTCCTACGCCTTCGCCCACCATGTCCACGCCCGGTTTATTTTGCAACAACTGCGGTAAGCAGCACGGAACACAGGTGTGTCCAGCTGCTCAGTCTACCTGCAACAGTTGTGACCGTAAGGGCCACTGGTCACTCACAGTACGGTGCCCAGCCAAACGCGCCCAGTGCAATGTGTGCGGTCGTCTGGGCCACTATGACAAGTGTTGCCCTCCCAACAAACCCAAGGGACCGCGTCGGCGGAGGCTTCAGCCCCCTTCCACCAGAGAGGGCCGCCCACAGTCTTCCAATCAGAGGTACGACGACTCTTGACAACGCTCGAGCCACATTAGGAATGTGTGCTCCCCCCAGCGTCCCAGGACCAAAGTCCCCCAGTACATCAGTGTCATTGTGACCTACCGCAGTGTGTCATCCCGTCTTCAGATGTTGCCCGACACCGGCGCTGATGCTACAGTCATCGGTCCCCAGCATTTGCAATGCTTGGGGCTCTCTCCAAGTGATCTAGGACCGCCCCCCAAGGATCTCCGCTTTATGGCAGATGGTTCACAGATGACCCCGGCCCTGGGTTCACTCCAAGCACAAGTCACCTTTGGCAACAGGTCGTGTCAAGCCTGGATTGATGTGCATAACGGTGTCCAGACTCCTTTGCTGTCCTACAGACATTGTCAGGAGTTGGCCATCATCTCCCAGGACTTCCCCAAACCTATTCTTGAGGTAAAACACGCCAACAGGGTGCAAAAAGGGAGCAGCAACGACCCTGCTGCCGCCCTACCCCTGCCTCTTGCCAGTGACACCTCTCCTTCGGATGCTCGGAAGTACTTCCTGAAGGAATTCAGCGACGTTCTGGTGACCAAGTCCGCTCTGGAATCCAAGCCTCTCAAGAAGATGGCAGGTCCCCCCATGAGGATCCACCTGAGGGACGACGCGAAGCCATTCGCTATTTACACCCCTCGACTGGTTCCCCTGGCCTTCCGCGAGGCGGTCAAAAACGAGCTGGACTCCATGGTCGCCCAAGAAATTATTGTACCAACCGGCGATGACCCGTCTCCATGGTGTCACCCGATGGTTGTCGTCGCAAAACCTAAAGGTGGTGTTCGGATCACCACTGACCTTTCCAAGCTCAACAACCAGGTGTCTCGTCCTGCGCACCCTTCTCCCACGCCCTTTGCAGCCATACGCAGCGTGAACCCGAAGGCGCGCTTCTTCACGACGATGGACGCCCTGTGTGGATACTGGCAGATAGAGCTTGCCGAAGAAGACCGACCACTCACAACTTTCATCACCCCGCATGGACGTTACAGTTATTGCCGTGGCCCCATGGGATTCGCCGCTACAGGAGACGCTTTCTGTCTTCGAGGTGATATGGCTCTACAAGGTCTGGCAAACTGCGTGAAAGTGGTCGACGACATACTCGTGTACGACGAGGATTATATGGATCACCTCTGCCGTATCTACGAGGTACTCAACAGGTGCCGGAAGCACGGCATTACCCTAAATGCCGACAAGTTTGTTCTGGCCAGCTCTTCAGTTGACTTTTGTGGGTACACCCTCTCAGGGAATGGTATCGCAGCTGACCCGGAAAAGGTCCGCGCCATTACGGATTTTCCCACCCCTGCTAACCTGACCGACTTGAGGTCCTTCATCGGTCTCGTCAACCAGTTAGCAGAGTTTTCGTCGGACATCTCCGCAGCTGCTCAACCACTTCGCCCCCTGATGAGCCCCAAGAGGACATTCCTGTGGACCCCCGACCACGACAAGGCCTTCCAGCAAGTGAAACAGGCCCTGTCTCGTCCACCTGTCCTCGCCACGTTTGACCCAGCCTTGCCCACAGTTCTGCAGACAGATGCCTCACGCTTGTATGGCGTGGGATACGCCCTACTGCAGGATCATGGTGGAGGGCAGTTCCGGCTCGTCCAGTGTGGCTCGCGTTTCCTCTCTGACACTGAGACGCGCTACGCCACTATTGAGTTGGAGCTGTTGGCTGTGGTTTGGGCGATGTCCAAGTGCAGGTTTTACCTCATAGGCCTGCAATACTTTCACCTAGTGACCGACCATCGCCCGCTTGTCCCGATCCTCAACCACTACACGCTAGACGCCGTTGAGAACCCTCGCCTCCAGCGTCTGAAAGAGAAACTCTCGGCGTACATCTTCACTGCAGTGTGGCGTGCTGGTAAGGAGCTCTGCATCCCTGATGCCTTATCCCGCTCTCCTGTCAGCCGCCCTACTCCAGAAGACCATGTACTCGACGCCGACCTCGCTCTTTCCGTCAGGACTGTGGTCACTCTCCATGCCGTCCAATCCCTTCGTTCGGACCCGTCACCAGATGACGACAAGGCAATGGAGGACCTTCGAACAGCGGCCCGAGATGACCCTTCCTATGTCCGACTCGTCGAGTGTGTGAGGAATGGATTTCCTAGCAACCGCTACGATCTTCACAACACCCTGCTCCCGTATTGGAAACTCCGCGATGAACTCTACTGCGACGGAGACCTTGTTCTGTACGGAGCACGTGTAGTTGTCCCTGCTGCATCACGTCCCCACGCCTTGGCCCGCCTTCACGACAGTCACCGTGGAGCTGAGGCCACCAAACGACGTGCACGACAGACTGTGTTCTGGCCCGGCATCAACTCCGACATCTCCAATGTTGTCCGTGCGTGTGAGCCCTGCCAAGTATTACAACCCAGCCAGCAGCAGGAACCCTTCATGAGTGACGACAACCCCACCCGCCCCTTTGAGTCTGTGTCGGCCGACTTTTTCTGTGTGTCAGGAAAGTCCTTCCTCGTTATCGTCGACCGTCTCTCTGGTTGGCCGGTTGTCATCAAGTGCGGTAATGACACGACGTCTGCCGCCACCATCAGCAAGTTCCGCCACTACTTCCGTGACGTGGGCGTTCCTGTACGCCTGCGAACCGACGGAGGGCCTCAGTTCACAAGCCGGGACTTTGCTGCGTTCCTTGACCGATGGGGAGTCCGGCATGTGTTGTCATCGCCCCATTACCCGCAGTCCAACGGCCACGCTGAGGCTGCTGTCAAATCCCTGAAGCACCTCATCCTTAAGGTGGCCCCTTCTGGGAACATTGACTGCGAGGCCTTCGACAGGGGTCTTCTTGAACTCCGCAACACACCGAACTACACCGGACGCTCCCCTGCCCAGGTTTTGTATGGACGCCCCCTTCGTTCTTGTGTCCCTGCTCACCCTCAATCCTTCTCCAAGGAGTGGCAGGCCAAGACAGAGGATTGTGATCGCCGAGCCGCCGAACGTGTTCAGGACGTCGTCGCCCGCTACAACGACCACGCCCGCTCTCTCCCCAGGTTGAGTGTCGGCACCCAAGTCCGTGTTCAGGACCCGACCTCCCTACGTTGGGACAAAGTAGGCGTAGTTATGGGTCTCGGCAGGTCACGGGACTACCAGGTGCGGTTACCCAGTGGTCGTGTGTGGTGGAGGAACCGCCGTTTTCTCCGACCCGTTACAATGCCTTCTGCTGGCCCCGCCACCAGTGTTGAGTCCCATACCCTTCCCAGTGATGAAGTCCCTCGACGCTCAGAACGGATCCAAAAGAAAAGGTCCGCTCAAGACTTTGCTATGAGCGTATAGGGGGGAGGGAGGTGTATGTATATTATGTATGCTGGATTATATATTATGTATGTATATTATGTATGTGCTCCATTTATGTATTATTTATTCAGCCTAGCTAGCAGCGTGTGGCAATGTTATTACCATATCCCACATGCTTAATTAATGTGCCTGGCGACGTATGGAAGCTGCTAATGTATCACTTGCCATACGTCGCCTATGGCAGTTGACAAGGAGCCTAGCCAAGGGAGAGTGCTGCTTCCCTCTGTGTACATACTCTTATCCAGTAAACCGAACCTACAAAACTATACAGGTGTTTGTGTTCTCTCCTGTATATAGAACTTATTATTCAGAGCCTAACACTAGGCATTAAGATAAATCAGTCACTGAAGTACAAACTTGGCAACTGCAGTCGTTTCAGTCTCTCTTATTAACTGAGGTGCCATAGTACATTAGTACAGGCACCTGTCTGGTAGCCATTCTCAAGACATTTTCAAATAACTGACAGTCTCCAACATAACTCGGGGACCAGACAGTGACAGTACTCTATGCGGAGAAACACCTCTTTTTTTTTGAAGCGTTAAGGGATCAACCATCTAGGTGTATGAACTCCCTTATTATAAGACCTACTATCATAATTTTGATTAGCCTTCTCACAATGGTAATCTTCATATTTTTAATTAGTTATCCATTAAATTATTCGGACTTTTGTTTTTTGCGGTGTTACAGAAAACTTATTAGAGGATAACTTAAAATATTCTCTGATTTTCACATTTCTTATTCTAATTATCTGTACCCATTTTGCGGCATTTAGACAATTACAATAAGAACCTTACAAGAGTAGTGTCATTACTAACTTAACTAAGTCTAACTAAACCCTACATAACCTAACTTTATCTATATTAATTTGACTATGCAATAAAGTCTTTAATGAAACTGATTGTTTTCTTATTTTTATCATTTACTGTACTTTATCCTCTTCGTCACTGATCAGCCTGTTAGCCGCTTGGGCGGTCGGCAACGTGTCTGTTAAGTACTGTTACTATTGTTGGCAAGTACTGGGCATGTACTGACTCCTGAATCTATACCTGCATCAGTGTTGATCAAGTCTTTTAAGAGCTTACACTCGGCCATTTCAACTACACGATTGTTCTTACAATATTCATATTAAAAAACTGTTTCGGAATTTATAAGATAATTACTTTTACTATTTCGCCAAATTGTGAAGACACCAAGATGTAAACAAAGGGTATAAAACAGGCTTTGGCATCCTACTACAGTACTGTATTCTATAAGAGTTATATTTCCCTTATTTGATATTCCTTGGGTACTATAGTGACGTCATTTGGAGGTGATGTTAAACTCCATCAACCACAATAAATGATGTACAGTAGAAGTGTGGCAGAAGTTCTCTCACGTTAACCTTCAAGGAAAACTGTTTATATTGGCGTATGTAGGAAGATAATGAAGCTCAGGAGGAGAAAGACGGCCGTGCAAGAACTGATAAATCGAGAATATGGAGTTAAATGTCCCTGGTGGTAAGGCTTGTGGGATTTAAGTCATTCTCATGTGTTTTTATGTCATCTTGAATACCTGCCTTGGGTCCGACTAATTACCCAAATGTAGCCAAATATAGCCACAATGAAGCCAAATAATGGTCCTACATGAATAAATCGGACTGCTAATCACTTCTCGACTAGTATTTGGTGTCAGAAAGTCACAAAAAATTGGAAATCTTACTTTAATCTGAGTTAATAGATCGCGTGCATGTACCTAACCTAACCTAACCTAACCTCACCTCGACTTGTATTTGGTGTCACGAAGTCACAAAAAATTGGTAAGCTTAATTTAATGAGTTAATAGATCAAATTGCATGTACCTAACCTAACCTAATCTAACCTAACCTAACCTAACCTAACACAACACAACTCAGATTAAATTCAATTTACCATTTTTTTTTTACTTTATGACACCAAATAATAATCGAGAAGTGATTCACAGCCCAAATTACGCTTGTACGACCATCATTTGACTTCATTGCAGCTACATTTGGGTAATTCCTCGCTCCGTTGGTACATGCACTCGATCTATTAACTCAAATTAGAGTAAGGTTTCCAATTTTTTGTAACTTTCTGACACCAAATACTAGTCGAGAAGTGATTAGCAGTCCAATTTATTCATGTAGGACCATTATTTGACTTCATTGCAGCAATATTTGGCTACATTTAGGTGCATTTGGGTACATTTGGGTAATTAGTCGGACCGCCTGCCTTGATTTCATTCACATGACAATTACGAACATAAAGTGCGTATTAGTTTCTTTGGCTTTTATTGAATTTGATGGCAAAAACCATCTACAGCAAGATATGTATAATTGGTCAACGTAAACAAACCCAACCAACAATTTTATTTACGTCTACAACACTTAGGCTGTGGACATATGTTCGGTTGTTGGCTAGTTAGGGCTTTTTTTTTTTCTTAGACTATCACCAGAAGGAGTTGATGTAATTGGACGAAACTTTGTGGAAACGCTATTTACAGGCTATTAAATAGATAAATGGAAACGAAAGTGCACAGAACGTACTTAGAACTTTACCTAACCAACCTAACCTAAAGTAACTTACCTAACTTATCAGAAAATCCTTTTAAAACATACCTAACAACACTGAATTGATTCTCGTTTTCATTTATCTGTTGTATTTAATAAATTGTAATTAATTTTTCCACAAAGTATCATCCAATTACATCGACTCCTTCTGGTGTTATTCTAAAGAAACCAACCTAACCAACAACTATCCACAGTGTAACCTTAATTACTTGTGCAGTACATGCAGTTTGAAGATCCATATAAGAGTATTTTCTCCATTGTAGAAATAGAAAATTAGAATGTTAAATTGCAGAAGTTCTTACGCAGATAAGGTCATTCCCATCCTCAGTTATAATTTTCATTAACATCAGAGGCCAAAGCTGATTTACAAATGGAATGTATTTCACAAATGTTTTTCGTTAAGCAAAAATTCATAAATCAAAACATATTTTTGTTATTTAATGACAGGGATCCTGATTAACCAGCTACCTAACAAAAGATATCAATTGAAGAAAACTTATCTCTTACCTCAAGAATAAACCAAATCAGGTGAAGGAATTACACTTTGGTATATTGATATATTTTTTTTTCCTCCTGCTGTTGTATAAAGATGTTCCTCTAAGTCACCTGATGATGTCTTCTTTATTTCCTCTTCAACAGTTTATATGACTAGAAATGTTTCATAGACTTCAATACTTCCATTATGTACTCACTAAGAAAAAACAAATTTAGACAATTTTTGTGATGAAATCTTTCTAATGGTGAATATCTTAAAAATGGCACAGATTCACAATTTTTGTAAAAAATGGCACATTCACAATTTTTGTAATGTTCTTTGTGATACAGATGAATGCTTCTGAGTATTGTCCTTTTCATACACATGAACACTTTCAGGTTATGTTAGGTTTGGTTAGGTAGTTTAGGTTAGCTTGTTAATATTTCAGTTCATATAAAAGTTCGCTGGGAACCATTCCATCGCTTACTATTCTGTTGGTCGCTGGGATGCATTTGTAAACAAGAAGAGCAAAGATGATTTCATAGTGCTTTTAATACAGTAATCCCGTATTTTTCGCGGGTTTTTTATAGCGGTTTTGACCATTCGCGGTTTTTTTACTAAAAAATTATATATACTGTATGTAAAATATCCTTTACAAACAAAAATTTAAATTTCACGCCATTTTCGATATTCCCCTGTGCGGTGCGGCAAACAGACGCCACTCTTTCCCGCCTCAGACACCCGCTGCTCCGAGAAGCCTCAGTCCACACGTGCCTACCATACTGTGAACGCTACTGTGACTGCATGAGGGCGGGCAGACGCCGGGACAGCAGGGAGAGGCTGGCAATGCGGGTGTTGCCCACCTCGGCAAAATATATAACATTTTATTTACTTGTAAATAAACATTTTTTGTTTATAACTGTGTTTACGTTTTTCCGTTTAGTAAATGCCGGTACAGTGTGTCATTGATCAGCGTGACCACTGGGCCGTGAGTGGAGAGCATGGCGTGGTTATGTGCATGACCTACCTGAGCTGTTTGGTGGCCACATGTACAGTGATTCCTAAAAGAGTATTCGCGGTTTTCGTTTTTCGTGGGGTTTCAGGAATGTAATTCCCCTGAAAAACACGGGATTACTGTACTTCTGCTATTTGAGAAAGAACATATTGGAACTGTTTGAATTTTGCAGAAATGAATCATTGAAAACTGTACTGTACTGTCAAATTTTAGTACCGTACAGAACTGTACATCAGTAATTTACTGAGTGGTTCATTCCAACTAAAATGAGATATACAGTAGTTCCAGGTTCTCTCTCTCTCTCTCTCTCTCTCTCTCTCTCTCTATATTTGTGAGTCCATGGCCTACTTGCCATTTATAATTTGTAGGATTACACACACACACACACACAAAAATGGCAATTACTTGTACTATATATATATATATATATATATATATATATATATATATATATATATATATATATATATATATATATATATATATATATATAATTTTTTTTTTTTTTTTTTTTTTTTTTTTTTTTTTTTTTACTGTATAGGACAAGCATCCAAGCTCTGCGTCAAGCAACTTTTGGACCAAGAAGACAATGGAAACAGATTTTGCAAACAAGGGCGAACTCTCTCATGGAACTCAGTGGTGACTTAATGTGGATAACTAAACCGTCTGGTCAGATAGGAGGTAAGTTAAAGTTATCTGAACAGTAAACTTGAATTCTGTATATGGTTACATTTCTTAGAAATGTCTGATGCTTAACACAGTGGAAATCAGTTACAAATTTGTGGAGAAACGAGGTTGAGTTTTGAGTCCACTAAATTTAACATTAAAAATCTTTCAGACATTGTACAGTATAAAGTGTATTACAGTTACAGTACCATATTTTGTTATGAGAGCAACTAATTGACCAAAAACTCCTGCATGCTGGACAGAGTTGTTATGATTTAAATCAATTGAAATCAGAGTGAAAAAAAAGGGGGATTAAATTTATATTTTTCGAATAATTGAAATTTATGTTTTTCCCTTGAGATTCTTTGTGGTAGTACAGTAGTATACTACAGTGGATATTATTCAACTATTTAGGATGTAGTACTGTACAGGTGGCCCTTGTTATATATTGTATCAATATACAGTGGTCCCTCGGTTAACGAGCACAATTCGTTCTAGAAGGTTGCTCGTTAACCGAAAAACTCGTGAATCGAAACCATTGTTTCAATGGATTTTTGGGTAATTGGTTCCAGCTCACAGAAAATTGCCTAAAATCAACAAAAAAGGTAGTAAAGTACACTTACTTTGAGGTGTGTATGTAGAAGGCTCCTGGATGATGATGATGATGATGATGGGAATTAGAATGGGGGTGGAGGAGAAGGGAGAAGAGAAAGCATTGGGGTGGAAGAGAAGTCACCCCATGGTGCCATTTCACCCATAAAATTTTACTAATTCAAGATTATTTTCTTTAAATCAGCACTGCTCTGCATTATATATTGTCAATATGTATAATTAATTTCAAATTGACCAATAATTAATTTGCTTGGAAACACAGAAAAAAGTGTTTAGTTGAAGAGAGTCTGAAGCAAGATGTTACCTCCACTGAAAAGACACAGAGACTGATGTCTGTATGGTGTGTTGACAGGCTATATGGCATGCCAAAAACTAGCTTCCTATACTTCAGTTATGTTCAATAATAATTGTTAAAATGACTTAAAAATTTAATATAATACTTTTAAAACTATTGAATAGGATAAACTTCTTGATATTTACTAAAATAGTAAGGAATTTAAGCCATAGAACCAATTACGGTATTGGCGGACTAATACTACAGCTGGTGGACCGCCAAATGCAAGCGAAAACATGTTGAGGTCGGCTCGTAAAAAACTCGTTAATCGAGGGATTGCCCGTTAACCGAAGTTAAGAATCTTATGGAAGGTAACTCGTTAACCGAGGGATTACTGTACGCGTACATCGTTTCACGAATACGTCGCTAACAAATATAGGAAGAGATGGGGTGTGATCAAGGCTGGAACATCCACAGGCATCTACTACCAAAAAGTGCCATTGACCAAACTGACTATAACTTGGTGATTACCCACACAGACCACAATAATTTGAGCCTCTTAATGCAATGTAGAATTAAGTCCCCTAAATAGTTTTCTGGAAAATTGTGAACTCATGGGCTAGATATTACGTGGATTTACTATGCTACAGACCCTACAAATGTCATCTTCTTGTCTTACTGATTGCTGTAGATTACCTTACTGTGTTTATCACCTCAATTGATGTTCCATTTGTGAAATAAAACCATAACTACAGTATCATGAAATCATAGTGTTTATGTTTGGCTTGAAGTGGTAATACCAGTAAGTCATTAAGTCTTGTTTTATTTCAGTTTCTTGTGGTGTGATGAAAAGAATTTGTGGTGATGGAAGACTCTTACCCCTGTACAAAATGGACCTCTATTCTCGTCCAAAGGAACTCGCAATATATGAGATTCCCGATCCAAATTTTAAAGCATCCATTCCACAGCAGGGTAAGTGTTCCTCTATACAGTATTATAAATGAGGAAGTACAGGTACATTTAGTTTTGAATCTGAACACTTTTTATCCTTCACATATTTTTTTGAGTCATCTACTGTGATAATAAATACCCAACAGTTAATTAACATTGTAACAAGAACCACTTAGCTGCAGTACTGGCTGTGGGCTCGGCCAGAAAACAGGAATTCATAATCAATCCTCCATTTTTCATAAATTATTGCAGTATGTGTATTGTTTGTTTGTTCCTGGACCCTATTTGTAAGTCAGAACAGTGTTAATTCCATAGTTTAGGTTAGGTTAAAACACAGAGCTGCCCATACAAAACAACAACAATATCCTATACACAACAAATAATGTAAATACAGTACTGTAAGTAAAATGATGTTAAACAATAAAAAAAAATATTAAAAATAAAATTTCAATTACAGATGTTTGTGATGATTATACAGCACAATATAGGGATACTTTTTGATCTTGAATAGATTTAGGTAGTCTGATAAGATGATTTTCTCCTGGTGTTACAGTGCAGTATACGTTGTAATTGTTTCCTTTTGCTGCCATCTTTCCAGAATATCAACCAGTAATGTTTACACTGTGTAAAGGCGGTGTACTGATGCGTCACAACCTTGAAAATGGAAGATTATATAACAAAATTCAACTCAGTCATCTGCCAGCTGGTTCGCTGTCTGTAAGTTTTCTGTCGGATGTCGTCATCATCAAATCACCAAAGCTCAAGTTTTTGCTTCGAACGGAATCCCTGTTCCGCTTTAGTGTGTTCTCTATGCATCCGTTTAAACATCTGGCAACACTTGACATTGCCAGCTCAGTTTTTCCAGGTAATTTGAGGAACTGCATACAGTATTTGTAAACTTAGTTAAAATTTGTTGTATTTAAACCTATATTAATAGATCTTAATGGAGATGGACAGCAAAGAGAGAGATTCAAAGTATACAGGATGTTCCATAAATACCTTTCATAAATTAGGCGGTGTATTCCTGAGACATAAATAAAGATAAATTACTAAATGAACAAATTGACAATTCTCATTAGTTTATGGATTACAGCACATGACAGGTTTGGTAGAAATGTGATGAAACCTACGGTTACCTGACATAAATCCCCTTGATTTCTACCTGTGGGGTCACATAGAAAGCAAGGTATATGTTACAGGGGTTCGTAAACTGTGAGGAATTGTGGCGCCATGTACAGGACAGTGTGTCCAACATTCGCAATACCCCTGGAGTCTTTGAACGTGTGCAACACTCACCAGTGCGACGGGCTGAGCCCTGTATTGAGCAAGAGGGGCAGAACTTGAACATTTCTTCTAAATGATAATACCAATACAAATCATATGACATTATTATTGTTAATAATTGTCACTAGCACAGTGTATTGAATGTTTCATATACACCCCATATAAGTTTCAGCACATTCCTATCAAGCATGTCATGTGCTGTAACTCCAAAACTATTGCGAATTGACAGTTTGGTCATTTAGTTATTTATCTTTATTTATGTCTCAGGAATACACTGTCTAGTTTACGAAAGGTATTTATGGAACGCCCTGTATACAGTCAGAATTATACATACATACAGGTACCATATCATACAGTACTGCACATATAAAATCAAACTTAAAAAGTTATGATTTGAAAAAATCCATTTAATTCTTTACAATGTGTGTTGTTTGATTAGGTTTTGGGGGGGAATCCTACATTAAACTGGAAAAGTTCGAAAAGATAAAAAAGAAATTAGTACTGTACAGTACAGTAAGTCCTCGCTTAACGTCAGGGTTACGTTCCTAAAAACACAACGTTACACGAAACAAAGTTAAGCAGATCAATTTTCCCCGTAAGAAATGGATAAAACATGGGAATTACGTTCCTGAGCCTCCCTTTGCCCCATGGAATACATTACATATGCAGAAAATCAATGCCATTTCTATATAAAATAGTGCATACATATCCAACTACAGTACTAAGTTTGTATTGGTACCCACCGATGGGCGTAGGTGGTAGAGTGAGTGTGTGGTGAGTAGTGAAGTGAGGGAGGTGGATGGCGGGAGAGGAGGAGGAGGTTGGTGAGCCACCGAGCCTCTGTGCCAAGCCGAGAGAGTGTAGCGGGACCAGACGAGAGCGGGTGACGCGCTGTAAAAAATAGTCCGTGATGACGCAAAACGACGTAGTATCCGATCACCGGGACGTTAAACGAATTTTTGGTCTCTAAAGCTTAGCGACGTAGTACCGAAACAAAGTCAAGCAGGATGACGTTAAGCACGGACTTACTGTGGTTCTAATAATTTCTATATGATGTCGGCAGGAGAATAAAAATTACAGTGGTCCCTCGGTTAACGAGCACAATCCGCTCCAACAGGTTGCTCGTCAACCAAAAAACTCGTTAACCGAACCATTTCAATGGGTTTTTGGGTAATTGGTTCCAGCTCACCGAAAATTGCCTAAATTCAACAAAAAAGGTAGAAAAGTACACTTACTTTGAGGTGTGTATATAGAAGGCTCCTGGATGATGATGGGAATTAGAATGGGGCTGGAGGAGAAGGGAGAAGAGAAGGCATTGGGGTGGAAGAGAAGTCACCCCATGGTGCTATTTCACCCATAAAATTTTAGTTCACATGGTGTAATTCAAGATTATTTTCTTTAAATCAACACTGCACTGCATTATATATTGTCAATATGTAAAGTAAATTTCAAAATGACCAATAATTTGCTTGGAAACACAGAAAAAAAACGTTTAGTTGAAGAGAGTCTTAAGCAATATGTTACCTCCACTGAAAAGAGAGCGAAACTAACGCCTGTTTGGTGTGCTAACAGGCTGGATGGCGCGCCAGAAACTAGTTTCTTTACCTTCAATTATGTTCAATAATTGTTAAAATGACTAAAAAAAATTAATATTAAACTTTTAAAATTATTGAATAGAATAAACTATTTGATATTTACTAAAATAGTAAGGAATTTAAGCCCTAGAACTGATTACTGTATTGGCGGACTAATACTACAGCTGGTGGACCGCCAAATGCAAGCGAAAACATGTTGACGTCTGCTTGTAAAAAACTCGTTAATCGAAGGATTGCTCGTTAACCAAAGTTAAGAATCTTATGGAAGGTAAATCGTTAACCGAAATCTCGTTAACCGAGGCGCTCGTTAACCGAGGGATCACTGTACACTAAATTTCTTTAGTACTTTACCAGATGTGTAAACTTTAATGTCTTAAAGTTTTGTTTCACAAAGAACTTAATTTTTCTAAGTTCAAGGAAATCTTTTCTATCACCTGTAATTGTACCTTCTTAAAAAATCATCTTATTTTTAGATGGGGAGCATAAGAGTCAGTACGGGAAGCTGCGTAATGCTGAGATTCATGATGACATGCTGCTTGTTATGACCAACAAAAACTTCACTCTTATATATGATGCCCAGAAAATTATCAAAGTTAGTTAGTTTTCCTCATTTATCTTGAAGTATAACCCAGGAAAATGTAAAATTGGGTGCTGTGATTAACCCTTTCACTGTCTGATGACCCAGCTGAGGATTTTTGGATACAAGTATTCAAAAAGAAAAATATATTTAAATATTTATAACTGGCAGCATAAGAGGATGTGTCTCAGCAGCAGGCAGCACTGTGAGACATACTAATATGCTTTCCAGTTTTATTTAAGTTTTTCTTTCTTCTATTACACAGCTATAATAGTAGTCAACCCTCGCTTTACGCGGTCCCACTTTACGCGTTTCCACGTTTACGCGGTACCCTGCCGAAACCGGAATGCTCACTTTACGCGGAGAGCGGCGCGAGCAGGGTACGCACAAGGTCGCCCAGTCATCAAAACATTACCGAGTTCTTCACCCGCCACCCACCACAGCCAGCCCAAGTCAGTGATAGTGATAATGATAGTGAGGATATGGACTTATATGGACTTTGAGGGGTTTGACAAAGAGGCCCTGCAAGCCTCTGTGGTGGATAGTGATACAATTGATACAAGTGATACAGGTGAGGGCCAATAATCTGCCCTCTGCCTCAGAACCAACCAACCCCCCCCCCCCCAAGCCCCGTGTGCCCAGCCATCTTTTCTACTAATGTAAGTGTTAAAAAACCTAATATTATTGATATTTCTCTTAATTATTAATTGTGTGCATACCATCATGAAATTAAGAAGTTATTTTTACTACAACGTAGGTATTGTGTCTGAAAAAGTGGAGTTTGGGGGTCGGCCCGGTCTCTATTTCAATTAATCCCATATGTTATGATGTTCACTTTACTCGTTTCTCACTTTACGCGGGCCGCTGTGGGTTGAATTAACCGCGTAAAGTGAGGGTTCACTGTACATCATTAGTGATGTCACTAAGATCATCTGAGTAGATACTGCCCAATAAATCAACATGGTCATGATTACCCTCCACAGATGCCCTGGCAGCGCGTTGTCATACAGGTCGCTCTACCATCATGAGGAATACTGACCTGTAGTAAAAGAATATAACTGACTTTTATGTGGCGATAAATGAGGTAGTAGCTTGCCAAAATAAAATACTAATCATAAATATTTAGACAAAATATATCACACAGGAGTTTTAAATGCAAGAACCTTATATGAACAGAAAAAAAACAGTACAGTATTTAGCAGACAGTGAAAGGATTAAGTAGGGATTCTATAGTTCAGTAATTGTAGTACAGTGCAGTAGTCATGAAGGATGATAAACTTGAGTATACTGTTGGATGAAATACAATTAGTTGGGTTTGGTGGCCTCTTGAAGTCATATCATGGAATAAGTAAATGGAGTGTCATCTTTGCTGTTGATAGTGTTTTTATTTTTGTAGCCAAGGCATCAACTCCTTGTTAGACCAAAGCTGTGACAGTTCTGGCCTGATGGATCTTTGTTATAATGGGTATTTTATGTATCAATTCTCTTCACAGGAAAAGATGATGGGTAATGTTGACACTGCTGATGAATTTGTATCCAAATGCACAATGGGTGTTGAAAAGGCTCCTCCACTCCTATTTGTTACACTCGCACATATGGACATTTTAGGTTTGGGGGCTTGTCCTTGGACATACATTCGAGCTGTTTCTGACTCTGTCTTAGAGGTAGGAAGTGAACATAATTGTGTATTTCTTTATATTTGATGCTTGACCACATCATTGAGTCACTATCTAAATCTTTTTATCCTATCTCATAGTTTAAAACAATAAGATAATCCCCTCTACCAACCCATGTTGCTGGAGGCACATACAGTACAGTACAGTACAGTACATTTACCAGCATTTATTTCTTGGCTATACTGTACTACCAAAATATTTAGGTATGAGTTTTTATGTGCTAATATGAATTGAATGTAATAGATGATATTTATGATATATACGAATACAGTATTGTTATTCCAAACTCTACATGCAGCTGTGAATTTATAGGTACGGGATTTAAGGACTGAGGAACTGCTTGAAGGAGGACAAGTAATATGGAAGGATAAGAATGATGTGCAGATTTCACCCGATTACCTCATGTTTCATCCTGATGACTCTAGCAGAGTTATTCATGTCAGAACATCAGAAATCAGGTAATATTGTGTTGAAAGTGTTAAATTAAAAGAGAATCAAATTAGGGTTTAATCCTGAAATCTCACCTCTTCACACAGTGGTATTCAGTCACTCTTCATTGCTGTATTAGATTATGCTTTTGAACTCCCCTTCCAAAAGAAAGGCCCAAATATCCATCTTGTTTACCCATCACTTCATACAACCAAGCATGGCCCATCAGCCATAGTTTCTTCCCTAAATATCAATTTACACCAATAAAAACAAAGTGTAAGTACTGATTTGTTTTCCTTTTGGGTGAGGAGGGGTTTGGCTAATTTGATGATGGAAGAGGAGGGGGCCCCCACAACCAAATCTTATCTAGGGACCCTAAAAGCCCAGAGCTGGTACTGCATTGTGGTTTTATTATTATCTTTCCCCGTGCTAATCTGTGTCCAATTCATCGTGCATCAATCCATTTGCTGACACATCCATTCTTAAATATCTGAATCATAGTACTACACTACACTGTACTTCTTACATTATATCCATTAACGTCAACAACTACTTCTCCGTCTCTCATTGCTTTACGTACTGTATTTTCATCACTTTTTATTTGTTCACATGCTTACGGTAGTCAACACTTCTAGTACACACTCTTGCAAACTCATTCACCAGCATTTGTAATTTCTCTTCCAAATCACCCAATCGAGCAGTGTTATATGCAAAGAGCATGTGACTTCCCTTTTGTTTGCATATTGTATCATTGTCTATCCACCAAATGTACTCGCCCCTCATTCCATCACTTGCTTTCACCTCTTTTAGTAATTACCTCATCCATGAAGATATTAAGGAAACATAGCATTGATTAAATTAAAACTATCAAATACAGTAGTTTTAATTATTTAGTGTTTATCGAACTTTATATAAATGTTTATATAAACACTAATGATCTGTTCTGGGTGAGATTTTAGTCTGACAATTGGTTGGTAATACTTACGATGGGGTTAGGGACCCAAATCCAGTTCGTAAGTCCGAATGGTCGTAAGTCCGACATAGATAAAAAAAAAAATTCAATTTTTAAAAAAATAAATAAATAAAATATCTACAATGAAATACAGTACAGTACAGTAAAAGTAATAAATAATGAGGAATGGATACAGTGTGACTGAGCACTTACCTTTAATGTAGTCAGCTGAATGCACACGGGGCCCCATAATTTTCTCATTATACATGGAGACTACATTACCGGGTAACTGGAAACGTTTTGGTATAGAAAATGCGCGCATCATTTGAAGAAAAAAAAATGGTCACGACTGCGGCGGTTGTATGTCCCGACGGTCGTAAGGTCAGAGCAGGTCGTAAGTACCGATGGACGTAAGTTGAGGCAGTCGTAAGTCGGGGACTACCTGTACTGTACAGGGTGTTTTAATGAAATTGTGTAAAGTGCATTAATGTGATTATCTGTACATGTTTGTGTAAATAATGTTGCTTCTCATTTCAGATTTTTAGCTATTCGTGAAAGTGGGGGTAAAAGAAGACTGGAGGAAGAGTTCATTTATCCAGAGAAGAGAAAGATTACCAAGGTGTGTAGTGTAAGCTTGCTGATACATGTTGTACCTCTCTAGCCCGGCATTCTGTGGTCCGGAATTATTTTAGTTTCCCCAATAGGTAGATAAGCAACTTTTTACTTTCTTTTTTTTATACTTACATGAATTATTATTATTATTATTATTATTACAGGAGTATTACATTTTCGCCCCTCAGGCCCCAATGTGGGTCAGTGACCTGTGCCCGGGTGGGCTAATCCCCATTAAAAAACAACAACAAAGCCGCGGTAAATTAAGGTTTGTTTACATCCGACAGTTTGGCTCTCTCTCTCTCCGTGTGATTTTATCAAGATTTATCTTATCCACGTTTTCATTGTGGATTTTCATAAAATATATATATATATATATATATATATATATATATATATATATATATATATATATATATATATATATATATATATGAACAGTAAATAAGTGTTGCTTTCATATTCTTATGTAGAGTAATGACGATATGTTTTCACATGTGCTCACTTACATATGCGCAGTCTCACTATTTTCCTTTAACATTAATGATTAGCTACTTTTATTGTTCTATTTATTAACATTAAATAACATTACTTCAAACAATCATATTAATTTTTACATTAATTTTACTACAGCTACAACCAGGGTCTTATTTTTCTTGTTTTATATGTAGAACCACTCAGTCACTGGTTTTGTAATCAACGAAAACAATGCCGGCAGCCGTCTCGTCTCCTCGTGTGTTTTGATATTCCACGAATTATTAATGAATTGTATTGCTCATTTTGCACACAAACATTACTTCAATAAAAAAAATCAGAAACATTAATTAAAACATATATGAACAGTAAATAAGTGTTGCTTTCATATTCTTATGTAGAGTAATGACGATATTTTTTCACATGTGCACATTTACATACGCGCAGTCTCACTTTTTTTCTTTAACATGAATGGTTTGCTACTTTTATTGTTCTATTTATTAACATTAAATAACCTTACTTAAAATAACCATATTAATTTTTTACATTAATTTTACTACAGCTACAACCAGGGTCTTATTTTCTTATTTTATATGTAAAACCACTCAGTCACTGGTTTTGTAATCAACGAAAACAATGCGGTCTCATTTCCTCATGTGTTTTAATAATCTACGTATTATTAATGAATTGTATTGCTCATTTTGCACACATAAACATTAAATCAATAAAAAAGACATTCAGTAATAAACAATAATGAATCTTTTGTACATAAGAGAAATGACGCTGTTTACACGATTGTGCACGTCTGAACGTTGGCGGGCCGCTCAAACCCGTCAAAATTCGAGTTTCCGCCGTCAAAATTTTAAATTATGTAGTGTTTTTTTTGTGTCCAAATAAAAAACGTTGAATTAAAAATTCGCGAAATTTGAGAAGCTACTGTACGACATTTATCCCTTCAATATGTCTTCAAAGAGACCACGAAGCAGTGAAAGTGGTGCTAACGTAAGTGCAAGTCACTATCTGTCCAGGAAAAGGGTGAATTTCCATGGTCCGGAAATTTCCATGGTCCGGCACCGGTCAGGTCCCGAGGTTGCCAGACTAGGGAGGTACAACCTGTACCCCGTTTACTGGGGTATAGAATATCTTTACATGCCGAGATGAATATTACAACTGATATGGTGGCTTGGGCAACTTAGGTACTGTCTCAACAAGTTGATGGCCTTAACCCCAAAGTGCCCAGGAACCCTCCTCTTGTACACTGGCTATATTCCAGAAATCCAGTAAAACTAGAAAGATGGAAATAGGTTCTTACCTTGTTCAACAGTAAGATCAATATAAAGGGGATAGTACTGATGATCAGTTGCCCAAAGGTGAGAACTGTGAATCTATATCACCACAACATTATGCATACAGTCCACAACCCAAGCAGGCTATAAAACAAGCCTTTGGCTCACTTGACTTTCAGTTCTTCAGTTACCCCTCAGCTGATCAAACTTTGTCACATGGCAAAGTGTTTTGGCAGCTAAGTGCTGTGTTTCTTTTTTGGAGTATTTCTTTGAGTAGTTTAAATAGAGCAGTTATTTGAAGAATAGACTGGTTGCCATTCATTATTATATACTGTACTGTACTCTGGGTATATATTTTTCAAGTTGCAGCAGTGTGTCTAATTACTTAATGACCCAGTTGGAAGTTAAATGACAAGTAAACCAGTTGGTTGAGGATGTTCATTAGGATGTATGCGGTTGGTTCTTCATATTTAGAGCTGATGAAACACAGCTCTCCAACGTTATACATCATTAAGTTTGAGAAAGTGGGTGTACAGTACTTTTGGGGGGGGGGGATAACTTGCTGTTGTACTGACAATTTCAGACTTTAGTATTTTCATGGCAGGAATTTTTATTCTTCTTACATATTTTACTCTTCATATTTCAGAATGTGGAGTCTGCTAAATATTCCCGATCTGGACGGTTATTAAAAACAAAGTTTGAGTTGGATAATTCCTTAAACCGAGCAATTTCCTTCAACATAGATGCTGACCTAAGAGTTTTTGTTATCTTGGAAGCTTGGAGAGACATTGTGAGTTATGAGTACAGTACTTTAGTTTAATTATCACACTCATCAACATCAAAATTTACCTAAGAATTTTTTTTTTTTAAAGTTTGGATAGATCTTACTTAGGAGTACTCTATGTTATCTATTTTAATTTACTGTTGCATATTTTATTTTCTCCATAATAGATGGTTTAAATATTACAGTTGCACCAGGCTTAGGCTGAACATAGTTATTGATAAGAGGAAACTAAAAATAGGTTAAAAATGTACTGAACATGTTGGCCTTAATGGCGATCTTAGCTTCATCTGTAATTTTGGCCGTAGACGAAATGATCATGGTGATCCAAGGCTGATGAATAGATTTTATTAGCTACGGTGCTTCAGTAAACAACTCAATGAACACTTATCCTGACTGACTTATTTGTTCTCTGATAAAACCCATAAACAAGGCCAGACTGATTCAGAATCATATTAAAGAATTGGTCACTTTTGTTACATTACACCAGGGACTAGTGTTATCTTGGCTGATGACCTTGCTTATGGCAGGCCTCAGTTGCAACGTTTGAGTCTGTTGACTCAAACGTTGCAACTGAGGCCTAGGGTTAATTTGTAACAAAGCAGTTGATTGGCTGACAGATGGACATGGGAAAAGTCACTACAGTTCTTTAGTATATAATCTATTATATTTATATTCTGATATTTTAAGGGATGATAACTATTCTGTGCTGATCTCTCATAATTTCTGCACTTTTCATTTGTTTATACTGTCCAAAGGAGAATTAAATTAAGCTTGCATTCATTATGTTCTTTTCTAACTTACACTACAGTATTTACAATTACCACAATTCATGCAAATGAGTGAAAAACACCTCTTGGCAGCAGTCAAGTTACATATTTTTTGTATTTACTGTAACACAAGAAAACAGCCTCAGTCTGGACATATTTTTCAAAAAATTATCACCTAAATTTACATTTAATTGGGGTTAAAGACAAATTAAATAAGGCCGAATGCTTACATTTAGGACACTGTAATTTGTCTTCATAATATATAATTAAGTTTGGTGATGCAATGATGTAAATATAAAGTTATTTTTTTGCAGGAACATAACTGTACAAAATTACTGAAGGTTACATTTTATGACAGCCTTTCCTATGACCTTCTCCATGAAATGGATATTTGTGTAAAAGTTGATGGAGATATTGAAACAAACAGACTGAGTATCCATATGGATAGAGATATTCTTAACATAGTTTCAAACAAAGGAAGTCAGCACACTGTTTTAGTGTACCGACTGAAAGAAGTCATAGAAGAGGAGGAAAATGAGATGAAAAGGAAAATGTTAACAAGATTGTGTAACAGTGTTAGTAGTGACAGTAACATGGAAAGGTTTCATTTAAGGAGGAGAGCATTTCGAAGGTCAGGAAACACAGCTGTAGAAAGGCCCACACACAGAAGACAAAATAAAAGGAGACGTGCAAGAACAGCTGGGAGTGATGAATCCAGTAATGAGAGTGATGATGATGAATGGGTTCCCTAAAGCACTGTGTTTGAGAAGAAAAAAAGCCAGGTGTTGCTATCTGCACACAAGAGAGTGTGTTAAGATTATTGTGCTGAACTATACCTGGTAGTTTGACATGCTACTTACAGTACAATATACTGTATTGTATGTGAATGTGAGGGAGAAAATTAAAGAAAAGTTTGCATTACTGGCAGGTGAATGTGGGAGGGAAAAGTTAAAGATTGTACAGTAGTGTTATGTGATTGGAAGCTTTTTTTTTTAACTCTCTCTCTCATTAGTAATTAAGGAGAGGTGATGTCATCCACTTCTTGTCATAAAGTACAAAGTTACAATCAAGATAAAAATTCTTGCCTATCTTATTGTTATTATATTTGAATTCCAAATAATTATTTTATTTTACTGTGAATTTCTTGTTGGTAGTCTCAGTGGTCCTGATTATTGCAGTAAACAAGTACATGTTCGTTGTAGGAGTTTCGTTCGTTATAGCATTCTCAATTTTATAGGTAAAACCGTTCATTATAGGAATATTCGTAGTAGGATCCGTTCCTTATAGCATACCCCACTGTGTGTATATATATATATATATATATATATATATATATATATATATATATATATATATATATATATATATATATATATATATACACTTAATAAATTTCACTTTAAATTACCTGCATACCTCCCTTGTGAATGAGCTGTAGTTAGTGTGTGGTTTCACTTGGGCTCAAGTATGTTGCATAACTTGACCTTATCATTGGATGAGGTATTCATTTTCCATGGTTTTTATTCTCCACAAGTTACTGACATGAGCTACTCTAGTCATTGGAATGTTCTCTGACAACATCCATATCACTACCATTAGGATTATGGAAACGGAGGATATTTTATGGGTTCCTATGAACATTGTTCATAGTGGACAGATGGTAGGTTGTAGTGAAGGAAACTCAAGTCGTGTTTCCTTCACTACCAGATTACAGTACCTAATGTATTCCTATATGCTTTTATGAATAAAAAGATTAATGTGAAACAGGGACCATATTTCCAAGAATTAATAATAATTGTTTATCAACTCTCACAGCAGTTATATCACATTGTATGGTCAATCACAATACTGTACAGTATACCGTATTTGAAATGTGGTAATGTATTAAATTGAATTGTTTTATGACTTGTCACATTTGATAATTAAGTACCACACTCTACAGCATATAAGACTCACGGCCATGTAAGATGCACCCCCAAGTTACGTATATCTACCCGAAAATACACGATGAAAAACAACAAATAACACCAGTAGCCTTATAGTGACGAGTCTAACCTGGCTTCGATGCTGCCATCTATGTTAACAGATGCAAATGTGAATTGAAAGTTACATGTGAATCTCCATTTGTATCAGGTATTTGTAGATTTAAAAATACATGTTGTAGGTATGGCATTGTAAGAGTCCAGAAATGATTCCTGCTTTGCTACCTCTTGAAGAGTTGGGTGGCTGCCGCATGGACGTTAATCAACTCGGGTTATAAATCAAGATTTTATATTTACAATATTTTTTTTAGTTAATTAAAAATAATGTTTTTTAGTACAATTTAACCTACTGGAGACAGCAACTGGGGGATTCGTTAGCTTACAGGAGACCTCAGCTTCACATATAGGATGCAGCCTGATGTTTTTTTTTGCCATTTTTCAGACAAAAAAGTGTCTTATATGCCGCAAAATATGGTTATACTGTATTATGTTCCTAAAATTAATCATAGTGCTGTGTGCATGTAAATATTTGAGTTTCATTTAATTTTAAATGGTACAGGGTAACAATTTTAGTTTCTTTGTTGTGTACCATTTACAGTATTTAACTTAATTTAGATTGATAGTATTTATGTTCATTCCCTGTTTTATAAATGCATGACACAACATTTAAAATATATTGTTTCAATTTTGAAATTTGTTTTTATTTTTCACCCTTAAATGGCAGCCATCTTTAGTGGAAATTAGCTGTAGGGTAAGCAGTGATCATCTGAGGAAGTTTTGTGGGTTCTAGGAAAACTGCCCCCCAGTCAACTGTTTTTCATAGGGAAAAATTTAGTTTATCAATCACGGGCATAGAACACAGAACTGACTGATTAGAGAGGAGAAAATAACACTAAGAATTAATGTTTCATTTTCTTGTTTTATTTATCATGCATAATACAGGGTTAGTAATTATTTAACACGACAAAACTGCAAGAAAACTCAAATTAGTAAAACACTGAATTTTGTTTTATGGATCGGTCACAATCAATATTTAAAAATTCACTGACATATATCATACTAAAATTACTATGAGTATTCCCCTCAAAAACTCCAACACATAGTGTTTCTCAAAGTCTTGTACGATGGTTTGTATTTTGGCTGTTGAATCTTGATAACGTTTCCACTTGGGTGGTGCTGGATCTCCTGCAATCATTTGAATTTTCTTTAGGCCGCACCCCTCTTTTGTACACATCTAGATCTGCCACTGGATATTTCAAAGTATAAACAAAGGACCAGGGCAGGATTTGGGGTGCGCGTAGCGAGAGGACCAATCACAGCGGCTCAAGCGTAAGGTGTGAAACGCTCTGATCCTGAACTGGAGGTTGATGGTCGAGACTAGGTCGGCGATCGTACCCCTACGTCCTCTGCATAGACCTAGTCTCTCGGCGTAGCTGGCTGTACGCGGGGCGCTTGTGGTAGAAGCGGTACCGCTCTTGCCTCGCAAGCAAGATGTCACGGGTTCGATTCCCGGGCAAGCGGAAGTTGTTTGGACACTCTTCCTAGCCCCCTTGGTCCCTGTTCACCTAGCAGTAAAGTAGGTACCTGTTGTAAATCGAAAGGTTGCGAATTCGTATTCAGGGAAAGTTGTTGCAGCTTCTAAACTTGAACTGACACAATCCGGAGGAGTGGTGACCCGAGGATCACACACCCAACACAGACAAAACCCAATACGTGCGCTATGCGCCAACCAAATAAACGCAGTCGTGTAAAGCCACGGCACTATCTCTCCCACTACAATTCCCTTCCTAACCTCCTGCTCCTTCCTCTGTCATCTTCCCCCCTCTGACTTTCGCTACCAACAACTTTTTGCAGCTTCTAAACTTGAACTGCTGTACGCTCACACACACACTCTCTAACCCTCTCTCACAATGAACGGTTACGAGTTCGATAACGTGGCGCGGATTCGTCCAGACACGCCGACCTGTCCCAAGAAACTAAATCTCCTAGTTCTCCAGAAGTTCTTTGTAGCTAATGGGATCTTGGGAGTCACCAAGGTGGAGCGTCTAAAGCTCCATGGAGACATCAGGATCACCTTCGCCGAAAAGGGCATGCCCGCCCAGCTCGCGGAGATTCCTGACATCAACGGCATCCCATTCAAAATGATTGCCTACATGTGGGACAACTTGAAGCTGGGAGTAATCTCCCACGCCGAAATTGCCCACATGGACCAAGACGAACTAAGCGAGCTCCTCCAGGGGCAGCTCCAAGTTGTAAAGATGCTGTCCGACACCACTACCCTCGTCGGACACCACACCACCTTACCCGAAGAGGCTCAACTGGCGTGGGTAACTGTGCCAGTGAAGCCCTACTGCAGACCGAATCGGTGTTACAAATGCCAACACTATGGACACACTGTAAATAAGTGTGAGGCGCAGGAGGACACCTGCTCCAAGTGTGGCAGCCCTGGACACCGCTACACGGTCTGCCCCAACGAAGAAAAGAAATGCGCTGCTTGTGGTGGCCCACACTCCTCCGCCGACCGGAACTGCCCCAGATGGAAGGAGGAGTGCAGGGTAGCCAAAGTCCGCCTCGAGAAGAAAATGAGCTACAAAGAGGCCCTCCTTGCTGTACGCTCTCAAGAAAAGAAAAAACCAGCACAAAAGAAAAACCAAAAAAAGAAAAACCAAGAAAAGAAAACTGTCGAGAAGACGCCCACCACACAAAACCAAGATCACCACGTGGCCCGTGAAGCTGAAGCCCACGTGGTCAACCTCACCGTCTCTGACTTCTTCCACACCTATGAGAGCCCATCTCACGAGGAAGATGAACAACAAGACCCAAACACAAACGAATGGACATTCCAAGAAACCAAGAAGAGGAGAAGAGTGAGAAGAAAATCGACCCCAAGCTAAGAAGACCAAGACATCTCCTCCACACAAGAAACCAAAACACATTCAAGCCGCCCAAGCACTGAACATCCATTGCCCAACCCAACCGCGCTGCACCTGACGCTTGACCAATCGCCGGCCTGGCCTTGTCTTGTCGCCTCCCAGCTGCCCCCACCCCTGAACCCCTCACGCAAGCGGTGTCTAGCCACTGCATCTGTTCTCTCCTTCTAAAATTCACTTCCATCCTCTCTTTATTCTTCCTCTGAACCTCCTTCCCCCCTGTCACTAGCATTTTTCTGTTCTGTTCTGCTGTACGCTAATGGGATCGAGGGGGTCACCAAGGTGGAGCGTCTAAAGCTCCATGGAGACATCAGGATCACCTTCGCCGAAAAGGGCATGCCTGCCCAGCTCGCGGAGATTCCTGACATCAACGGCATCCCATTCAAGATGTTTGCCTACATCTGGGACAACTTGAAGCTGGGAGTAATCTCCCACGCCGAAATTGCCCACATGGACCAAGAAGAACTAAGTGAGCTCCTCCAGGGGCAACTCCAAGTTGTAAAGAAGCTGTCCGACACCACTGCCCTCATTGGACACCACTCCACCCTACCCGAGGAGGCTCAACTGGCGTGGGTAACTGTGCCAGTCAAGCCCTACTGCAAACCGAATCGGTGTTACAAATGCCAGCACTATGGACACACTGTAAACAAGTGTGAGGCGCAGGAGGACACCTGCTCCAAGTGTGGCAGCCCTGGACACCGCTACACGGTCTGCCCCAACGAAGAAAAGAAATGCGCTGCTTGTGGTGGCCCACACTCCTCCGCCGACCGGAACTGCCCCAGATGGAAGGAGGAGTGCAGGGTAGCCAAAGTCCGCCTCGAGAAGAAACTGAGCTACAAAGAGGCCCTCCTTGCTGTATGCTCCCAAGAAAAGAAAAAACCAGCAGAAAAGAAAAACCAAAAAAAGAAAAACCAAGAAAAGAAAGCTCTCGAGAAGTCGCCCACCACACTGAACCAAGAACACCACGTGGCCCGTGGAGCTGAAGCCCCAAACCAAGAACACCACGTGGCCCGTGGAGCTGAAGCCCCAAACCAAGAACACCACGTGGCCCGTGGAGCTGAAGCCCGCGCGGTCAACCTCACCCTCTCTGAATTCTTCCACACCTATGAGAACCTACCTCACGAGGAAGACGAACAACAAGACCCAAACACAAACGAATGGACACTCCAAGAAAGCAAGAAGAGGAGAAGAGTGAGAAGAAAATCGACCTCAAGCTAAGAAGACCAAGACATCTCCTCCACTCAAGAAACCAAAACACATTCAAGCCGCCCAAGCACTGAACATCCATTGCCCAACCCAACACGCTGCACCTGACGCTTGACCTGACGCCAGCCTGGCTTTGTCTTGTCGCCTCCCGTCTGCCCCCACCCCTGAACCCCTCACGCAAGCGGTGTCTAGCCACTGCATCTGTTCTCTCCTTCTAAAATTCACTTCCATCCTCTCTTTATTCTTCCTCTGAACCTCTTTCCCCCCTGTCACTAGCATTTTCGTTCGTTCGTTCGTTCGGCTGTACGCTGATTGGCTGGTCGGCGTGCGGCCGGAGCTCAGTTGGAAGTTGTAGGGGAGAGGAGCCACTACAATACTCCCCCTCCCCTCCCGGCGCGGCGGGAGGCTGGATGTCGTCCGGGTTGTGTCCCACACATAACACATACCGGGCAGGTGTATGTACGACTCGGCCGCTACGTGTAACAACTCCCTCCAGTGACACAAAACCTGTGGGAGAATTAGGAGGAGAAAGAGGGTTTGGGATTAGAGGAGGTTGAACAAGCAATGGTTGTTGTGCTCCTGCTGCTGCAGGGGCTGCGTCAGGAGGAGGGTCCATGGCAGGAGCAGGTTCTATGATAGGTGCAGGTTGTATGTCAGGAGGAGGGTCCATGATAGGCACAGGTTCTATGATAGGTGCAGGTTCTATGTCAGGAGGAGGGTCCATGGCAGGAGCAGGTTCTATGACATGAGGAGGTCTATTATAGGTTCAGGTTCTATGATAGGAAGAGGGTCTATGAGAGGAGCAGGTTCTACAGCAGGAACAGGGTGTACATGAGGGTGAAAAGAGGGTGCCCAGAAATGTCGTGGGCGTGGTGTTGCTGCCGGTGGTAACTGCGGGTAGACTGGTGCAGGCGTAGTTTGTTGATGGTGCTGCTGGGCTGGGGGCCCGACGGGTAAGGTGGCCGGTTTGACTCGGTCTATGCTGACGGTGTCATGTCTGCCATTCCGGATAATCGTCAGGAACTTTGCTGAACGGGTAACCACCTGGAAGGGTCCATCGTAGGGGCGTTGTAATGGGTTGCGATGAGCATCACGCCTGACGAAAACATACTCGGCTGTGAGTAGTGCAGGAGGGATGTGTTCAGGGCGCCGAGGAGGCTGGCGTGGAGCAGTAGCTCTGAATGCAGAAACTGCTTGTCGTAGCTTTTGGAGTAAGTCGTGACGAACGGCTGGAGTGGTTTGGTGAGGGTCAGGAGGGAGTGAGAAATCCCCGGGTAGCCGAAGGGGCTCGCCTAGTGTAAGATCTGCTGGGCTACAGTCCATATCCTCCTTGTGTGACGCACAGATGCCGAGGAGCACTAAGGGAAGCGCATCAGTCCAGCTGTAAGGGTCGTGCTGTGCCTTGAGTGCGTCCTTCAGCTGCCGGTGAAAACGCTCTACCATGCCGTTGGCTTGAGGGTGGTATGCTGTAGTGCGTTGTCTAGACATGCCAAGGAACTGTAGGAGGTGCTGCCAGAGGTGTGACTCAAACCGGACTCCTCGGTCAGTGATTACGGTTGCGGGGGGGGGGGGGGGGGGCCAAAACGGGAAACCCAACCGGACATGAAGGCGCGGACAGTAGTCTCTGCTGTAGCATTGGGCATGGGAATTGCTTCTGTCCACCTGGTGAAACGGTCGATGCAGGTGAAGATGTAGGTGCTACCGTAGGATGATGGAAGAGGTCCCACGATGTCGAGGTGTACTACTTGAAAACGTCCTTTGGGAATAGGGAAGGTTTGTAAGGGGGCCCGTATGTGACGATGTATTTTGGAGGACTGGCAGGCCAGGCACTGGGCAGCCCATTTCTTAGTATCAGACTTAATGCCGGGCCAGACGACACGTTGCGTGAGGAGGCGCTGGGAGGCCCGCACACCCGGGTGGCTGAGACCATGGATGCGGTCGAAAACAGCGCGGCGGTGGACGTGAGGCACGAACGGTCTAGGCTGGCCACAGGATACGTCGCACCACAATTTTATCTTTGTGCCAGGAACAGGGAGTTCTTGGAGTGTGAGGCTTGAGGGGGATGTCTTGTATGCTGCCAGGTCTTCGTCCTTCTCTTGAGCCGCGGCTAGCTGCCCATAATGAATGGGTGGAGATGAGGGAAGAATGTTGGATATACAACGAGAGAGGGCGTCGGCGATCTCGTTGTGGCTGCCTTTAATGTGTTGGACGTCGCTGGAGAACTCTGAGATGTAAGCCAAGTGGCGCAGAACACTAGGTGTATGTGACTGGGAAGCTGAAGCGAAGGCGTGGACGAGGGGCTTGTGATCAGTGAAGATGGTGAACTGACGGGCCTCGAGGAAGTGCTGGAAATGTTTGACAGCCAGGTATATGGCCAGGAGTTCTCGATCAAAGGCGCTGTACTTGAGGTGTGGTGGTTGAAGCCGTTGTGAGAAGAAAGCAACGGGCATGAGAATTCCGTTGATCTCCTGCTGTAAGACAGCGCCCACTGCAGTAGAAGAAGCGTCTGTTGTGAGAGTGGTCCGGGCGTTAGGTGCAGGGTGGGCCAGGAGGGTGAGGCGTGTAATGTGCTGTTTGATAGTGGTGAATGCCGTGGCAGCCTCTTGAGTCCACACGAGAGACTTGTGAGACTTCTTTGGGCGTCCCTTGAGAAGGTCGTGTAGGGGGGCTAGGACGGTGGCAGCTTTGTCAATGAAGCGGTGGTGGTAGTTGACTAAACCCAGGAATTCTCGGAGTTTCTTCGCCGTTTCAGGTTTGGGGAACTCCTTAATCGCAGTTATCTTCTGTGGTAGGGGTTGTATGCCACTGGGCGAGACTCTGTGACCGAGGAAATCGATGGCCGAGGTTCCAAAGACGCACTTAGCAGGATGAACGTTCATGTTGTTGTTCTGCAGGCGTTGGAGAAGGAGTTGTAGGTGGTGGCGGTGCTCGGCAGGCGTTGAAGATGCGACGAGGATGTCGTCAATGTAGACGGTGACAAAGTCGAGGTCGCGAAGCATATGGTCCATGTACCTCTGGAAAGTCTGTGCTGCATTGCGTAAGCCAAAACTCATGAAAGTGTACTCGAAGAGTCCAAACGGAGTGGTGATGGCTGTCTTCTGGGTATCTGCAGGTGCTACTGGGATCTGGTGGAAGGCACGCTCCAAGTCGATCTTCGAGAAGATAGTCTTGCCATGAAGTTTGTGGTGAAAGTCCTGGACATACGGAATAGGGTACCTGTCAGGTTTGGTGACGAGATTCAGGGCTCTGTAGTCGCCACACACCCTCCACTCGCCGGGTGTTTGCTTGGGAACCATGTGAAGAGGCGATGCCCAGGGACTCCTTGAAGGGCGAATGATGCCGTCTTGCAGTAGTTTGTTGAATTCTACTTTGGCTGTGTTCAGGAGCTCAGGGCGCAGGCGGCGAGGGCGTGAAAAGACTGGTGGTCCTTTGGTTTCGATGTGGTGGAAAATTCCCGATGTAGGTGGTGGGGGTAGGGAGACTCGGGGTGAGAAAAGCTCCTCGAATTCGTCGAGCAGGGAGGAGAACTCGTTGGAAGGCGCAAGACAGGTGATAGTGTCGGTGTGTCTGGCACGAGAACCCTGGATCTTGCGTGCTGTAGGCTCATGGATGAGGCATAGATGAATTGGTTTGACGCCGAGCTTGTGGAAGGTGAGGAAGTCGAAACCAAGGATGGGTTGAGACACGTCTGCTATCACGAATAACCAACGCAGAGTCTTGGGCAGACCGAGGTCTAAGGCGAGGGTGAGTACGCCGTAGGAGGCGATGGGGGTACCGTTGGCAGCGAACAGGTCATAAGAGGGTTGCTTTGACTTGTCTTGTAGTGAGGAAGGGATGAGGCTGACCGATGAACCTGTGTCGATGAGGAACTTCTTGCCAGAGGTGCGGTCGGTGACGTGCAGTAATGAGATGCCTGAAGGGACAGAGGCTGAGGCGTCTACCAGCCTCCGGTGTTGCCGTTTCCCGAATAGGTGCAATAGGGCTCACAGTTTCGAGCATTGCGGCCGAAAGTCTGGTGATACCAGCAGAGGGTATATTTGTTGTGCTGGGGGCTGGCTGCTGTGCGTCGGAACTTGTAGGGCGTGGTGCGTGAGTCAGGAACTGGCACAGCAGCGGGTGAGGAGCAGAACTGCTCAATGGTGTCCATCCTGCGGTTCAAGGTTTGTAACAGGTCCTTGATATCTTGTGAGGTATTGCTCGGCTGAGGGGTGTTGACCTGGCTTACAAGTTCGGTGGTAGGTACTGGTGTGACCGTGGCAGCAAGGGGTGCAGCAGCGCACTCGTTGAAAATTCTGTCTGCCGCGGTTGCATATATTTCTGGTGTCGTAGAGTAATCTACTGCGGACAGGATGTTGCGTACTTCTACGGGTAGCTTTTGTACATGAAGCTGGCACAGGATAGAGTCAGGAAGTCTGTCTGTGTACCGGGAGTTCACCCTGCACATCTCTTCCCAGAGAAATCCCGGAGTTGAGTTTCCAAGGGAGATGGAAAATAGGTTCTGTAGGAGATTGGAGCGGGTCCGTTGGTAATGCGTTTTTAAGGCATCCCGCAAAGTGGCGAATTTGTTGTTCTCTGGAGGGTTGGAGATGGTCTGTGAGACTTGTGTGGCGACTTCAGTGGGCAAGGAGCAGAGCAGGGCGCCGTACTTTTGCCCGTCTGTAGCTGTAGAGCCGATGAGAGCTGCTTCGACATGAACTAACCAGTCCTCTACGTTGTGGTTGAAGGTTGGTAGAGAGATCCGTCCGCCCATTCTTGCGGGAGTATATCGCACCTGTTAGGGAAGGATGAGGGATGGGTGCTTGTTCCGACCCCCTTCCGTGTTCACAATCTCCTGGGAGGGAGGTGAACACTTGCGGGGGGGGGTCTTCGGGACAAATACACTTTTTAGGGTGCAGGTCCTTCGGCCAGAACTAAAAAAACAAAAGAAAAATAGGAGAATAGGCAAAAGAGCTCAAACCACGTTTGGAATATCGCACAATAGTTGCTCTCCAGCTGTGATGTGGGTCACTCACACCGCCAGTAGGGAGAACAGACTAATGCGTTATAAACCTTACGGTCGTGAGATGGTGTCGTTGTGGAGTAGTGGGTGGTGCAGGTAGGCGGTTGGCCTAGGCTGGCAGCAGGCAGGACGATCTTCTCAGCTCTAGTAGTAAGGCAGCAGAAGGGAGTGTGGTATTCACGGCTCCGGGGGTCACCAATGTAGCGTACTGTATGTGGCCAGTTGTCAATTCTCTTTAGTTGTCTATTATCTCTTTGTATGGGCACACAAACGTACGTGCATGTAGATATCTTCACTCAGGAATGAGGTTGGATAGAAACTCACGATGCGCTTTCTGTATATATATTGTTTGTACAGCGCAGTGCTTAGGAGTGACTAGGTGAGGAGCTGAGAGAGATGTTGCTGGTCCAGTAGCTGAGTGTAGAATGTCCTCCCTGGGTTGTTGTTGTTGTTGAGATTGTCGGACCGTAGTCCGACACGGGCCTTTGCCTATAGGCCCGTTTGGTGATTCCGGCTGGAGCTCCAGGAGCAGCCAGACCGGATTGGGATTGGAGGTGGTCCCACCTGCAGATTGGAAGGATACTGCAGGTTGCAAGTGTGAGCGGACCCCCGATCAGTGGACGCCTACCACCAACCCCCACTCTTGGACGTGGTCAGTTTCGGAGTGGCGCGCCCCCCGAACTTGGGTCAGCACTTGCTGGGAGAGGATACTTTCTAAGCTATCTGGGTGGTGGGTATCGTGTGATGACCCGGAGTAGGTGGTGAATGTGGTCTGTATGGGCCTTTCGGGTTAGAGTGGCCGCTAGTGTTGCGTGTGTTTCTTGGGAGATTTGAGTTCTGTTTCGGAGGCTTTGTGTGACTTCGCAGTCGAGGAGATAGTGTTCAAGTGGGTTGGCTGCTGGCTCCTGACAGTAGGTGCATTCCATGACGTCATTTCCGATCATCTGCCAGGAGCACTTGTACCCTAGTCGTAGTCGATGAAGGCTGACTTGGGTTTGTCTTGGAGTTTTCTTGTCAGCGAAAGGTGGTTCCCCTTTTGTGGCCACCAGGTACCATTTGGCTGATTGGGAACCAGCGTTGAATGCGTGAAAGAAGCTCTTTTTGATGTGGAGCTTGCTAGTCTTTCTGAGGTGATTCTTGATCTGTTGCACGCTTGCTGGAACTTGGATGTGTATGCTACTAGAACGTGTAGCTGCCTTGGCTGCTTCGTCTGCCACGTCGTTTCCTCCGATCCCCACATGACTGGGAATCCAGTGTAAGACGACTGGGCGGTTTTGGCTTTGGAGTTCCTGTAGCTGTGCGAGGATCGAGGTAATGATGTGGACGTTGTCTCTTGGTTGACTGTGTTGCAGCGCCTGCATGGCCGATTTCGAGTCCGTGTGAATTATGATGGACTTGTTGTGTTGTGTTGCAGAGTGTTGTAGGGCCTTTGAGATTGCTACCAGCTCTGTTTGTAGGGTGGAGCAGTCATTGGAAAGTCTCCATCGGAGGGTCTGACCTTGGGTGTAGAAGGCCGCTCCGGATCTATGATGTTTTGGGTCCACCGAGCCGTCTGTGAAGCATGATGCAGCATCAGCTGGTGTCTCGGTGGCTATGGCTTCGAGAGTTATTTTTTTGAGGTCCTCCTTCTGGAGGTTGGCTTTACTATCGCCTAGGTCGGTAATTTTGAGTGTGGCTGGTGGAGGGCTCCATGGTGGAGGAACAACGTAACCATTGTCTCGTGTGTCTTGGTTGTTCTTGATGAGTGTTTCTGCTTGCAGGTGTCGGATGACCTCGCTTGCCTCGTGCGACCAGGTGGCCCCTCGCACCCTGTGGTCGAGGTGGAGGGAGGCACTGATTCGAATTTTGGCAACTGTGGGCTTATCTGATCTACAGATTTTGGCGAGGAGACCGGCTGTTGTAATGGTCATGATAAGAGCTAACCTGAAAACCTTAAGGATTCATATTACGCTCAAACGTCCACAAAACCCTCTTGAGTCCCCCAGTGGAAACGTCCTCCGTTCTCTGTTTCCCCCGTCTTGGTCTATGGGAGTAGACGCTGTATGTTGGGACCTGTTGCCATCCAACCCTTTGTAATCAATTTAATTTGGCTTTCGATAGCTGAGTCAGAGCATTGTTAGTGAAGATGATAGTAGAGAATGAAAATGAGTTCATAGTCCCAATTTCAACGTCAGAGTGTACAGTAAATTAATTCATCGGAATAGGAGTAGGTGGACTCCCTGGTCTGTTTTGAGTGAGGGCCGCGGGCATTTCTACCGTTAGTGAGTGCCCGTCCCTTCATCCATACAGGTATGCTATTCCACTCTGTGTTGTAATTTGCCCTTCTTTAAGTGATTTGACCCAATTAATAGTTGATTGTGCAAGTGTTACAGTAACGTAGTTGATATGCTCTGAGTGAAGTCATATTTACGTCTTTAACGTCCCCTGAAACGTGATGTTGTTGTCACAGTTAGTGAGTGCCCGTCCCTTCATCCATACAGGTCCCCTGACGCTGATTCCCGTTTGTCTCCCGATCCCATTGTGATTCTTGAATCGCTCTACCATCCAACAACGGCCTCGGATGTATTAGATGTCCAGCCGGGATCATATATGAGAAGATGGCACCGATGCGGCCGGATTAATGTGCCCCAAGGCTTCGTTGGGCCAGACCCCAGACCCGCCATGTGTCTGGCTACTCCACAATAACAAAGGCCGCGAGCCCTAGTGTTCTCCCCTGGGTTACTCCTTGGAAGTATATGTCCACAGAGAGTGTTAACATATATTTTCCCCTTTGATTTCATATTAATAAACTTGTTTTAGAGTAATTAAGG